>CM035811.1:33135496-34356329 GCA_020458035.1 Magallana ariakensis | reverse complement strand
TGGAAGCATCCTCAGGTAGTGTAGATTCAAAGTTGTGAAAATCATGACTGTTGAGGGGTAGGGTGGGGCCTCGATGGGGAGGGTCGATTTTAACATAGGAATATATAGAGTAAATCTTAAAAAATTTTCTTCTCAAGAACCATTTGGCCAGGAAATATTAAACTTATGTGGAAGCATACTCAGGTAGTGTTGATTCAAAGTTGTGAAAATCATGACACTCGGGGGGTAGGGTGGGGCTACAATGGAGGGTCGACTTTTTACATAGAAATATTAAGAGTAAATCTTAAAACATTTTCTTCTCAAGAACCATTTGGCCAGAAAAGCTAAAACTTATGTGGAAGCATACTCAGGTTGTGTAGATTTAAAGTTGTGAAAATCATGACCCCCGTGGGTAGGATGAAGCCACAATGGGGATTTGACTTTTTACATAGGAATATAAAGAGTAAATCTTAAAAAATCTTATTCTCAAGAACCATTTGGCCAGAAAAGCTGAAACTTATGTGGAAGCATCCTCAGGTAGTGTAGATTCAAAGTTGTGAAAATCATGACCGTTGGGGGGTAGGGTTGGGCCACGATAGGGAGGGTCGATTTTAACATAGGAATATATAGAGTAAATCTTTAAAAATCTTCTTCTCAAGAACCATTTGGCCAGAAAATCTTAAACTTATGTGGGAGCATCCTCAGGTAGTGTAGATTCAAAGTTGTGAAAATCATGACCTTCAGGGGGTAGGGTGGGGCTACAATGGAGGGTCGACCTTTTACATAGGAATAAATAGAGTAAATCTTTAAAAATCTTCTTCTTAAAAACCGTTAGTTCAGGAAAGCTGAAACTTATGTGGAAGCATCCTCGGGTAATGTAGATTTAAAGTTGTGAAAATCATGACCCCTGGGGGTAGGCTGGGACCACAATGGGGGTTTGACTTTTTACATAGGAATATATAGAGTAAATCTTTAAAAAATCTTATTCTCAAGAACCATTTGGCCAGAAAAGCTGAAACTTATGTGGAAGCATCCTCAGGTAGTGTAGATTCAAAGTTGTGAAAATCATGACTGTTGAGGGGTAGGGTGGGGCCTCGATGGGGAGGGTCGATTTTAACATAGGAATATATAGAGTAAATCTTAAAAAATTTTCTTCTCAAGAACCATTTGGCCAGGAAATATTAAACTTATGTGGAAGCATACTCAGGTAGTGTTGATTCAAAGTTGTGAAAATCATGACACTCGGGGGGTAGGGTGGGGCTACAATGGAGGGTCGACTTTTTACATAGAAATATTAAGAGTAAATCTTAAAACATTTTCTTCTCAAGAACCATTTGGCCAGAAAAGCTAAAACTTATGTGGAAGCATACTCAGGTTGTGTAGATTTAAAGTTGTGAAAATCATGACCCCCGTGGGTAGGATGAAGCCACAATGGGGATTTGACTTTTTACATAGGAATATAAAGAGTAAATCTTAAAAAATCTTATTCTCAAGAACCATTTGGCCAGAAAAGCTGAAACTTATGTGGAAGCATCCTCAGGTAGTGTAGATTCAAAGTTGTGAAAATCATGACCGTTGGGGGGTAGGGTTGGGCCACGATGGGGAGGGTCGATTTTAACATAGGAATATATAGAGTAAATCTCTAAAAATCTTCTTCTCAAGAACCATTTGGCCAGGAAATATTAAACTTATGTGGGAGCATCCTCAGGTAGATTAGATTCAAAGTTGTGAAAATTATGACCCTCGGGGAGTAGGGTGGGGCTACAATGGAGGGTCGATTTTTAACATAGGAATATATAGAGTAAATCTTTAAAAATCTTCTTCTCAAGAACCATTTAGCCAGAAAAGCTGAAACTTGTGTAGAAGCATCCTAAGGTAGTGTATATTTAGAGTAGTGAAAATCATGACTCCCGAGGGAAGGGTGGGGCCACAATAGGGGTGGGTCAACTTTTTATATAGGAATATATAGAGTAAATTTTTAAAAATCTTCTTCTAATAAACCATTTGGCCAGGAAAGCTGGAACTTGTGTGGAAGCATCCTACGGTAGTGAAGACTCAAAGTTTTAAAAATAATGACCCCGATGGGTAGGGTGGGGCCACAATGGGGGGTGGGGTCAACTTTTTAGAGTAAATCTTTAAAAATCTTCTTCTCAGAAACTAATTTGCAAGAAAGCTGAAACTTGTGTGGAAGCATTCTCAGGTAGTGTTTATTTAAAGTTGTGAAAATCATTACCTCCAGGGGTAGAGTGGGGCCACAATTTGGGATTGAATTTCTACATAGGAATATATAGAGTAAATCCTTAAAAATCTTCTCCTCAGAAACTAATAAGCCAGGAAAGCTGAAACTTGTTTGGAAGCAGCCTCAGTTAGTGTAGATTCAAAGTTGTAAAAATCATGATTCCTGGGCGTAGAGTTGGGCCACAATGGGGGTGGAATGTTTACATAGGAATATTTAGAGTAAATCTTTAAAAATCTCCTTCGAAGAAACTAATCAGCCACGTGATTATTTAATATTGTTTAGATTTTGGCTTCTGGATGATTCCTGGACGATTGGGTCTCACAAGGGGCTCAGAGTTTGATGTAGGTTTATATCCCATTTATACACAATTGTTTAGGACCTTTTATGAGAGCTGCAATGCTCAACATGTGATAATACTATAAAATCATCCTGTTGGAAAAGGGACTAATGATAATAAACATAAGAATGTCCAGCGGAAAAAAATTGATTTTTATTTATACAGGATCTACATGTATTATGCTACATTGTCCAGATAGTTTGTATTATGTCTCCATTAAGCTGATTTTATCATACCTATTGTTCCTCGGGTGAGCGATGTGGCCCATGGGCCTCTTGTTTAAGTTTTCATGTCGCGTTGAATTTATGTTGTATTGTTAGCAAAACATTGTTTAAGACAAATCATTTAATGCGTCATTGAATCGGGCATTGCATGGTTATGTGCTTTTTGTAGACCTATAAACATTTAAAAACAACTTTAAATATACAAGATTTTGACAAAATCATCATCTTAATTCATCCTCAAAAATGTGTCACGTGTCTGTGTTCTCTACATTATTATTGTTGCATTGGCACAGTAAAAATACTAATATATTGTGTTGAAGGAATTTTGGCTATAAACAAATATTCATAGTAACTATCGATTGATGATATATGCCGAAATTTCATTTTAAGTCAATTGTATTGCCAAAACATGGTCATATTAAAGCGATTTCAGCAAACTTCAATAGACAAACGACAAACGTGGAAACGCAATGTATAAACAAACAATGCATAGTGACAAATATTCTTCGGGCAATAGAAATTTGTACCTCTCACAACCAGTTGATAAATCTGTTGTTTTCTGTGTAGGCTGATTATATTTTTTTCTTTGTTGCAATGATTTTTTATTTTAAGTATTTTTTTCCCTGATTATAATTGAAAATAAATTTATAAAAACGAATTTAAAAGCAAATTTTAATTCGTTATTTATGCAAACTAATCAACGAATTTATAAACAATTTGAAAAGAGGAGGCTTTGATTAAACCATCTTTGTAAACTTTAGAACGTTTTACTGATTTCAGAGTGTTACACAGGATTTTATGGTGTCTCATGCAAAAAGACATGTGGAAACTGTCGTGATGTAAACCAATGTGACCACACTAATGGTACATGCTTAACTGGATGTTTGGCTAGTTATATGGGGGATTTGTGTCAAACACGTGAGTACAAATGTAACCATAAGTCCATCATATATATATATATATATATATATATATATATATATATATATATATATATATATCCATGTGTAAATGGACAAGTAAAATTCAGAAAGGTATACATTAATAAATCAAATGTAATGAGTATGTAATTATTTTGACAAACATTTAGGATTTTATTCGTTTTCTACAGGTTGCCAACCTGGATTTTTTGGACAAGACTGTTCTGAAAAATGCATCGACACATGCAATGGATGTAATGATGTCAATGGTCTGTGTGATTATGGCTGCATACCTGGCTGGATGGGATACTTCTGCAATAAAGGTATTGCTCAGAAAAATACATGGCATAGGGCAAATTACTAAATCAGGTGCTAACTGCAAGGACAATGGGAATCGAAAAAAGAATCCACAACTAATACAATGCTGCTATAGTGAAAGTTGACAAAACAATCATATTCTATTATATATTCTATTCCCTGCATCATATCCTGCAGATAAGCTATATTCTATCCTGTCCTATTCTTTCCCACATCATCCATATTTCGCAATAAGAGATAAATAAAACGAAATTCAAGAAAATAACAACTCTATCAACAAACTATCGACAAATTTAATATTCGAAACATCTAATTAAAACATATAACAATAAATCTTTAGAACAAGTAACTTATTTACCTATGCATCGGACATACTAAATCGTTCGCGGAGAGTTCTTAATGACGTTAACAAAGAGGTTAGCGATTGTATTTTTTGTTTTGATAAGATACATTATTATAATCAGACTCAAAGATTGTCTGGTTTGGTGAAGTTCTAATGTTTTTGTTTAATTAAAACTTTTCAAAACATCCAAAACTTCCACGAGTCGAGACTTGTAGTTTTGGATATGTTGTTATTCAAGTATTTTTATTTAAAACTAAACCCTTTTTTAGTGTCATATTCCAAAAAGAAAATAAACAAAATAAGCAGAATACAAAAAAAAAGAGTTTTAAACAATATGTCCTGATATTGTATAATTTTCATTCTAGACAGATTCATATAATGTTGACAATGATGCTTATTGAAATCATTATACTTTCGTAAAATTGTAAAAAGTATTTATTACTAAGAAAACCTTTGTTTTATGTTTCCCATTTTTGTTGTTGTTTATATATTCAAGTATATATTTTACAACATACACCATTAAATGGCTTACCATTTAGATCTCGTAGCATATATTAATTAACAATAGAATCTGATTAGATAGCATCGTAATTTCATAGCATATCATTTAATTTTCATTCGTTACACATGTAGCATAACATAACATAACAAAGAAAAACATCCTATACAATTCCAGCATAATTTTGAATGTCTATTCATAATTTTTATGAAATAAATGATTCAACAGTTTACTGAATCCAACAAAAAATATGTTGGTATTCATAAAGATAAGGAGATGATATCCCGCACTTGCGCAGAGATAATAACACTTTTCACGGTAATGGGCTTTCCATTTTGCTTTGTATATACTTTGTCCGATTTGTTTTCATAATTGTTATTCCTAACCTATTTTTGAATTTTGAAATCATTAAGCACAGGCTAGATATTTAGAGTAGCGGGCAGGAATTCATTTCATAACACAAATTTATTATATGAGGCCTAAATCCTAGTTTATACAGCTGACTGGAAAAAAATCGGCTTTTGACTGTTTGTTCGGCACAGTTTATATATAGTTGCAATTAATATATATATATATATATATATATATATATATATATATATATATATATATATATATATATATATATATATATGATTTGCATTATTTATTGTAAGAAATGTCAACCCTCAATCGCATATACATGCCCAACAATTTTTATTTCACAACGGAGAGGGAGATGCAGTACTCTTATCTATTTTTTTTTTGTAAATGATATGCAAATTAATGTTCATTTATTTAATGCTTTACTTGGAAATATTCAAAACTTCTGTACATATGTAAGCGAAGGTGTTTTTGGTTAAATGTAGGTGAATTTTATAGCATAGAGTGTCATTGAGCATTTAGTTCATAGCATATATCATAGCAAAGCATGACATGCAAAGCAACGCATAAAGATCACATAGCAAACCATTAACATTGCGTTCATTACATAATATTAAACTCAAGATGCTGTTTGTGCGTCTTAATGCATGGTACAAATAATATTGCCATGTATTTGTTATATTGTTTTTAACCGTTTAAGAATGTGACAAAGGATCGTATGGTTTTGAATGTAATGAAACATGCGGACACTGTCGTGATGTAAACCAATGCTCTAATGTCAATGGCTCGTGCTTAACTGGATGTGATGCTGGTTATAAAGGAGAGTTATGTAAATCACGTGAGTAGACAAACACCAAAGTGCATTCAAAGCTAAACGCTTATTATTATTTAAAAATATAGTATATGAAAAGTTATACAAATGCGAGTTAATGGTAAAACAATTACAGCACGTTTACTTTTTTTTCAATTACGCGATGCGATTATTTATGCATTAGTTATAACATAAACATACATGTATTAACATTAAACTAGTGACAAACACACATAGTCGTAGCGTTAGTCAATACTTCCATATAAATGGAACATGTTTAAATGGATATGAAAAAGGTTATCAAGGAGGATACGTGAGTACCCAATTCAACTCTTAATACAATGTGTGTGTGTATATATATATATATATATATATATATATATATATATATATATATATATATATATATATATATATATTTAGATAGATGGATTGATAGATGTACAAAAAGACGGACAGACATATTTTTCATATGGTTTTGCATTGCATTGTTACAAATTATATTAATTTGAAATTGTCGATAAAAGAATGAAGAAAGAGAAATCAAGGTGAGTCAAATATAATGAAGAAATTAAAAGATATTTATAGTATTTGTTTAACGTAATGTAACCTTTTTAAGGTCATTTAAACTAAATAAAATTATACAACGTTAGTAGCATACAATTTTATGTCGTCTTTTGATTATAACGACCTATGCTGTGGTTTTTTTCATGTTTTTTTTTTATCTAAGATTTCATCAATTTATCAATACCTCTTATATTGTTGAGGTTAATGATATAATAATATATAATATCTATATTAATTTTATTATACATTTGTGACTATTTTCTAAGTAAAATTAAGAAGAATAAAACTGCTATTCGATTTATCCGTTAACTAGTTTTCATGATCTCTGCCTATGATGTATAGTTATCGAAAATATTCACATGCATCATTTGATTTCTCTCGTTTCAAATCAAGGAACACCTATGGTGTTATCAAAGTCGCTTAATTAAATTCGAAAAAAAGTTTGATAACTTTTATTTCTTTAACAAAAATAAAATCGCCCACAAATAAAGTTGTCTTTGGTATAATAAACTACCCTTTCTACTGACTATTCGGACAATAGCATGCGTCCTGTTCCCCTCGATATCAACTACTCCCCTCGGCTTTCCTCACGTAAAATAGTTGCTACCTTGGGGGACAATAAACTAATATTGCTAAAGTCATCATATACAGTTAATAATACATGTTTACATTCTTTAATCCGGTTTTATCATCTGACGCTGATTTACATGTACGAATCAACTTCACTTACGGTATTCAATATTTTAAGATGTTTTTGCAAACTGTACTGTATATATCGTTTACAATTAAAAACTAGATGCTGTCATTAGACAGTAATACCCGCACCAAGTGTTTACCCCTAAATAACACTGTTTTGTACCAGTTTTAGTAAAAACAAAGGCCCCATGCACATAATACACCATCATCGGAACCCACGGGTTTTCTATCCGTTACACTGCATGCAATATAACGGATAGAAAACCTGTGGGTTCCGACGATGATAATACACATGAGCGGCCCTTTATGTACAGTTGCGGTTGAACTGTTTGCATGTGAATTTTCAGTTAATCAATAATCTTTTCATTTCATAGAAAGTATGGTCTATATAATTATTACAAACAAAATTAAATTATGCCCCCTTCCCTCGGCGGTTGCCGGCTTAATTTAGATTTCCTTCTAGGTGCCAACATCATCGCGTGCACAGATTTAGAGAAGGGATTGGAGTGGGTGGGGGTGGGGGGTCCAGACCCTCCCACCCTTGAAAAAAATAATTTATATTAATACATTATATTAATACATGTAGTAAAATTACTAAACAATACACCTCGGGCCCCAATCCCCCCACCCCCTGCAAACACAGTTACATACTACTTTGCCACCCCCCCCCCCCCACACACACACTCCTTATGGATAAAGAAACATCAGAATATTTTGATAACAACGAAAGCCTGTACATGTAGTAAAGTGCATTATAATCAAAATTCTTTCACGGTGACGTTTTATAATTTTAAATTTTTACAATACAGGTATGTAGCAAAAAAGATAAATTTTTAAAATTTTGGAATCTGAAGTAAAATATAGAAAAGCCCCAGCAGCATTTGAACTCTCTACAGACATGTAGTTAACGCTCTAACCCATTGCACTTCACTGTTAGTTAACATTATTTTGGGGGGAATTATTATAATTATACTTTATTGTTTATTTCTGCAATAGGGAGTTCATTACAATATGCAGGTGTCCTGTACGTACCACCTTAAAGCTGAAATGTGTGCTCTACATATTTTTACCGAATAAAACAGTACAAGGGGTTTAAAAGAATAAAGTCATGAAAATACATGCATGTTACAAGAAAATGATCTTTGTCCGAAGTTACGTACACAACACAGGTCTACAGGTCGCATTACCGGGTACTAGTTTTACCCAGCTCTTCAGTTAGATGGCTTTCATGTGGTGTACATTAAACGGTATGTGTTTTCCATGTGCAGAATAGGATTAATTAACATGCATAAACATTTCTTTTGTGATGATCAGCTAATTAATGGATTCATATTGTGCTCTAATTGGATTATCATTATGATGTTGACCAATATAGGTAAGCATAATACATGTAGTACTCGCACAATATTATGAGACACCGGTATACATATGTATTACTTTCACTTTCTAAATAAGTGATCTTCCTTTGCCAGCATACTGTATCATCATCTTTTTTAAAATATCTAAATAAGCTCATCATTGTAACATATCCTATCACATTTGTACAGTTTCTGTCATTTTAATTGCAAAAGTTATTTTTTCATTTGTCAGATTTAAATATTAAGTTGACCCCATATTGACCCTGTGACAGTTTGTACATGTATTAAATTTTTGTATTACATTTAAATAAGTGTAGAGACTTATCATGTCTATATGGGTTTTATTTAATTGGGAGGAAAGGGTCTTTTTTCTTAATGTATTATGATGCATCAAATAAAATGTAGGCCATGACCCTATGGGATTGTTCTGACCCAATGAAACAGGAAAATACCATTAATCTTGAAAACTGTTGAGATCCCCACCACTAAACCAACTATATTCTTGTTTCTAAAATCATTATGATGCATCAAATGGTGCAAGTACATGACCCCCAGGAGTTGTCTTTAAACCACCCCCACCCCTCTGAAATAGGAAATGATGATAAACATTGATAATTTTTAACTTTTGAGATCCCCCATATTTATTCTTGCTCTTTGTGCGCATCAAATTGTATATAGGTTATTCCCCCTTGGAGACACCCTGACTTTCCAGAACTGGATATAATAAAGTATTTTATCTTATTCATATGTATAGTGTTTGATCCATGTTGGTAATTTCTAGCCTATTGATGACCCTGCTTTGTTTAGGATTACAATTGCCCCGAATACATATAACACTTTGTTTATTTTATCGATAAGAATTAAAAAGCAATTTCCAAAATCTTTATGTGCATCTAGAGAAAAATACCAATCAAGAAATGATTTAAAATTTGCTACTGTACACATGTTAGAATGTATTAAGGTGGCTCACTTATAACACCTTGAATTATTTTCTCAAATCAGCAGAAAATTACTTGATTATGATAGATATCATAATGGATAAGAAGTATTTAAGTCAAATAGGCAAATAAATGTGCAATTTTGGATGAAAAATTACATTTTAGAAAATTTAATTCAGTAAACTTGAATAAAAGCTCCAGGCGGATTCAAACTCATGATCTGCGGTTCAGAAACCCAATACTTTAACCACTGAGCTATGACAATATACAACCTATACGAACGATATTAACAGTTTAACAAAACATTTAAATCGCCATCTTGTGACGTAGTGTCTTAAAAATTATAAGTCTGGGTGTAGTGAGGTACCTTAAAGAAGACTCTGAATCCGATGGGGGGGGGGGTGTGGAGGATAAACATTTAATTTTAATCATTTATTGTTATTAATTTTAACTTGTATAATTGGCAGAAAAAAGGACTTCTGATGGTTTATTCCCCGAACGGCTACTCGCCAAAACAAACACCTAATTATTTTAAGCAATTATGGGTCCTCTAAGGGGTTACAGGTAGAATGTACCTGTGTCCACCTGGATTCCCCTAATCAGTTAAATTAGCATAAATTCAGAAGAAATAAATGCATGTTTCTATAAATGTAGTAATACACATTTTTTAAACCTAAATCAATGTTGCAGTTTTCAGTCATTTTTTAAAATTCTGTTACTTTTCAACAACATGTATTACATGTATATATACTAGTATGCTGTAATTTAGTACCTTTTTATATCGAAAAGACTCAATTTTAAGTCCCAAGGTGAATGATACTGTGATAGTGGGTTGTCCCAAAGATTAACAAGACCACTTAAGGGTTCTTCATTTATTCAGATATAGAGATTAAAGGATTCTATTGTCTATAGTAAACCACCTGATCATGTGCACATGTATTAAAGTGACCATACAGGTGAAATACCTTAAGGCTATAAAATATCAGAAGCCACTAGAATTAAGATAATTAAATAATAATTACTTGATAGGTGCATAAAAGACAGGGAGTAATAGGGATAATAATCTGTTTCTAAATATGTACATGTAAAATATAAATGAAATGGAGGATGAAGATGATGATGTTGATGAAATATGAATAATGCATGAATTTAATTATTATCATAAAATGCACCCTATTACAATACTAATCATTTTATCTTTCTAATTATCCATGTATATCTTATAATTTTTGTTACTTTGATTAACATATCAGAATCAGCACTCATAATCAACCACACCACCCCAGTCCGAACCATTACATGTTATCTGTTTTAGCTCTCTCTCTCTCTCTCTCTCTCTCTCTCTCTCTCTCTCTCTCTCTCTCTCTCTCTCTCTCTCTCTTCCTTTGGTGTTTCCATGCTTTCTTGTGATGAGTCTCTCTCCATGTGTAACATTTAACTAATTCTGATCATATATCAATAGATCATTTGTCAATTATGCAAGGTGTAATGTGATTTTTTTTTTAAGAAAAACATTTTTTACCAGTTTATAAAACTTTTAGACCGCAAATTATATTTTAATTTTAATACATCATTCAACAATTAAGTATAAATGTAAGGTTTTTTTTTAATTTTAAGCAAAAATAAATGCAAGGTTTTTTTTATTTTAAGAGAAAAAACAGTCATTTTATTTTAAAGTCTAAGTAGGAATACATACATACAGAAAATTTTTCCAGGGGAAGGGGGGGGGGGGGGGGCAACAGTTATTTGAGTTTGCCGGGGGGGGGGGGGGGGGGGAGGGGGGTCCGAAGCATTTTTTCGGCAATTTTTTAAATTAAATGTAATTTAAAGAAATTTGAATTTTGAAGGGGGGATCTGGACCCCTGACCCCCCTCTAGATCTGCACATGGGATATAAATGTTAATTTCATGCTACTATTTGTCTTCCAGGATTAAATTAAATTTTTCAAAATCTTATTGCACATCTATAAGTCAGTCCCTATCATATCTCAAGATATGATGTATCTATTCATTAAATCATAAGAGGAGTTCTGGGATCTAGGTTTTTTAAGGAGTGATAAACGTCAATTTTCTGCTATTATTTGACTCCCTAGATGAAATTTAAATTTTTAAAACCTTACTGCACATCTTTTTAGGACAGCCTCTATCATATCCCAAGATATGATGTGTCTATTCATTAAATCATAAGAGGAGTTCTGGGATGTAGGTTTTGTTTAGGAGAGATAAACGTCAATTATCTGCTACTATTTGACTTTCTGGATGAAATTAAAATTTCTAAAACCTTATTGCACATCTATAGGACAGCCCCAATCATATCCCAAGAGATGACAGAGCTACTCCAAAAGTTGTAAAAGGAGTTCTGGGAACCATACTTTTTTTGCAAAAAACCGTCGTTTTTTGTTGCCCACTGATCCCTGTGTTGAAAAAAAAATTTCTGAAACCTGATCACACTTCAAAATGACACCCCCAATCATATTCTAGAAGATCATTTGGCTACTGCCAAAAAAAATGACGTTTTTTTAATCAGATTTTTTGTAAAAAAACGTCATTTTTCAGTCATCAAATGACCCCCAGGGCAAATTTGAAATTTCCGAAACCTTATTGCGCATCTATAGGATACCCCAAAACATATTCCAAAAGATGATTTATCTATTGTTGAAAATGTAGGAGGAGTTCGAGGAAGAAGGTTTTTTGTGAAAAAACGTCATTTTTTACCAATTATTTGACCCCCAGGACTACCAGAGAATTTTTGAAACCTTTTTACAAAACAACATGATACCCCAAATCAAACTCCAAGAGTTCAGTTTGCTGGTTTATAAGATGTAAGAGCAGTTTGAGAAAGTAAAACGTGACAGACGGACGGACGGACGGACGGACGGACGGAACAGGACAACAACAATATACCCGAACTTTCTTTAGAAAGTGCGGGTATAAAAATAAAAAATAAAAAGATAAAAAGACCGCGAATGGTACCTGTAGTGCACACGTTAATGGTAAAGGTGGAAGGCTACATCGTCACAACATGTCTGACATCCGTTTGAAACGCCATTTTGTTTCGGATTTATAACATTAATTCGGATTTATAACATTATGTCGTAGTAGAAAATCGTATGACACCGTTTAATGGAACTCTTCTAACGAGGGAGATGAGAAAGGAATGATCACCAAAACGCTTAGAAAATATGTCAATTTTCTTCGTGGTTAAAGCTTTCAATATTGATTATCCGTTGTTTTGTACGGAAAACGTGAAATCTAAATATAATATTGGTTCCCTGCAATTAGCAATACATATTTGTCATGTCATCTGCAACAGACAATCATACATATGTGACGGATTATTGATAAAGAAAAACATATATAATATTTTCACTTAAACTATATATGTATGATGAATATAAATCTAATGTACCGTAGAACGATCTTTTGAATGGATCCTAACTTCCCACATGTCAAATATTTGAGGTAAAAGACTCGCATTGAGAGTGAGACATTAAACTTATGAATTTTGATGGAAATATTAATAATAGCTAGATATCAATAGCAGTGGAAGCCCGGATTTGCAAGCCAAATGAGAGAACGACAGAATTTTGAAAAAAGGGCATGTTTTTCATAACCACACGTACATGTATACATGTAAATCACTATGAACATCGAATGTATGTATTAATATGCGTATGGTTGTTATTTATATTTACTATTGTATAGCAAAACTAAAAGTCAATTTAACTGCTAACATTTTGTTTTAAAATGTTTAAAATATATATAATGCATTCATCAAAAATATTTTTTTTCAGATTCAAACATTATCAGAAGCACTACTAATCTTATATTTACATATTTAGCACATTCTTGTTCCTTTTTAATTTTTATTTGTAATTTTTATTAATCTAAAAAAATGGTCCCAAAATATATGTCACCAAGCAAACTAAAGAAAGACAACTCTTATACATGATCTTTCATACTACGATTTTTGCAATAAATCAGTATTTCTTTCATTTTTTTTTTCAATTTCATTCAATTTCTTTGCCTCATCTTATGAACCGACGGATATTGTTTACATTTTCAGATTATTGTGGGATTTTGTCCAGCAGTTTGCCTTAAACAATTTTATTTTGATATCTTAGTTTTATATCTGTGTGAATTCCAACAAAAAAAAATCATAAACTTCATTGATGATTAGTTTATTTTTTTTTCATGTTTAGCTCACCTGAGCTGAAAGCTCAAGTGAGCTATTCTGATCACATTTTGTCCGTCGTCCGTCTGTCCGTCTGTCCGTCTGTAAACTTTTGTACATTTTGATCTTCTTCTCTAAAACCGCTTGGCCAATTTCAACCACATTTGGCACAAAGCATTCTTATGGGAAGGTTAATATAAATTGCAAATATAAAAGACCGATCTTTATTCAAAGCGGAGAAAACCTCGAAACTGTAGAAAAAGGGGGGTGCATTTTTAAAAATCTTCTTCTCAAGAACTACTGAGTCAAATTCAATGTAATTTAGCATAAATAATCCTTATGGAAAGGAAAATATAAATCGCAAAAATTATGGGCTAATTCTGTTTCAAATCTGAGTTATTACGAAAATAATAATAAAGGAAATGCATGTTTCAATCAGTTTATAGCTTTGGGTTCGGTATTTCATGAGTCATGGTAAAATGGGTAGGCAAACCCGGGCCGGGGAAAAACAAAAGATTGGCAGTTATGAATATGCCGATTGCAATAAAAAAATTGAGGATATGTTATGGACCAGTATATTTGTATTCGCTGTAAATATTGCTGCAAAACAATGCGTATTTTGGAATTGACGATTGCCGATCTGCCCCGGCTTTTATTTTGCCCCGGCCCGGGTTTGCCCACCCATTTTACCAAGACTCGTATTCCATACTTCTAAAAACAGGTTCTTTGTTTAAGATAAACGGGTCGATCTGACAATGATGAATTAGTTTGTTGTGCAACAGTTTGCGTACGAAGGGGATCTTTGAATCATGCAGAATACATTGGTGCCGATTTTGTGAAGTAAATTGAGGTTGAATATTTCAATGCGTTGACAGTTTTCGCATATGACGGTGGTGTTAGCTTGTTTTGATTTTCGTTTCGTTTTCATTATCTATGCTTTGTAACCTGGGAACTATCGCCTGTATTTTGTATGTTTACGCATCAAATCAAACAGAGACTTCGGTAAATCAGACAGTTAACTGTTAACCTACGCAAATTAAGCAAAATCTGATGTATTAAAAGAGTACTAAAATACTATTCATTCTATCGGTAATATGGTATGATCTTTTGCGTAATAGACCTATTAAATTAATGCAATGTGTTTTGTTGAGATGCTTAACATTTTCTCGAATTTATTCATAAGTTTAAATAGAGTTTAATATCGCTGACGGAAATATGTAGGTATATATTTTGAAAAATAAATTGTGCACTTTATTTGTTATAGTGCATATGTTTCTTGTGTTTAATTGTTTACAATTTCTATTTACTAACCATATTTGAGTGTTAAAGGGACTTGGGACACGATTTGAGCTCAATTTTTTCAAAATTTATTTTTTCATTTTTAATGCCTAGAATGGTCAATATGGATGTTTTTAATGCTCTGTCAAAATTTGAAAGTCAAATATCGAGTTACAAGCGACATACAGAGGTTACAATCCTTTGATTTGTAAACAAAGCTCGAGTCCTGTAATTGTTTACATATATCTTGAATTGGTAAAAGTTTCAATCTTATCTTGCATTTTGTTGTTGATAAACCTATCTATGAACACATTTAATAAGTTTATCTTGTTTCCACAAGTTATTTTGTCAAAGCAATGGTAATTTCTTTACTTTACATTATTTGTAAACAAATATAAGACTCAAGCTTTGTTTACATAACAACGACTTCTTTCCTCTGTATCTCGCTTGTAACACGACTTCTAGCATTCAAATTTTGGTAAATCATTCAAAAAACACAACTACACTATTTAATACATAAAAATCAAAAATAAAATTTTCATCTGAAATCGTGTCCAGGTCCCTTTAAGCTTCGAATTATAAGCAAGATACAGAGATTTGCCCACAATTCTATGTACACAGATCTGAGGCCTTTTTGTTTTCCACTTTAAATGCTGAATATGAAATAAAAAGTTAAAATTCTTAAGCTGAATGTAATAAACTCATGTGAACAAAATATATGACTCAAACCTAGCAGAATTGTGAGCTTTGTATCTTGCTTATAATTCTACGATTGACGCTGAAATTTTGGTTGATCATTAGAAATGTCTCGCTAAATATTAAATACTTGTACAAAAAAATTAAAGTATGATATGCTGTATATAACTACTCTCTGGGGCCCCCTTTTTATACAATGGATAATGTGAAATCTACATCAATTGTGATAGTTTTTCAAACATGAGTAAATAAAAACGACACCGTTAAACAATTTCCATAGTTCTGACACATTTCTGTTGCGGGGATAAAGGAATTATCGCTATTCCTAAGAAAATATTACAGCGGAAAATTATCCTGGTCTGTAGCCATTTTTTTTATTTTTGAATAATAATGAAAATAATGGGTGGGCCTTAGTAAAATAGAGTGATGTGCCTGCCAATACTGTAACATTGATTTTTATAGCTCTTTAACATGTCACGTGACAACAATTTTCATTCCAGTGTATTCATCAATCAAATGGGAGTAAAGTTATAAAAGTCACCAAGTTTACGCCAGGTAAACAACAGTCATTTAATTATAATGGAGAAGAGAAATAAAATTTATGAATGTTTTTAATTTGAGGAATTGAGCGGATTGGGGGACAATTTTCTTCTTCACATCTATAGGATTTTTTTTTTAATAAAATGCAATAACTATTATATGATATTTAAAAAAAATATAATAACTAGTAAGTAGTTGAGGAAGAAAATGTACCTATATCATCTCATATATTTTCATCGCTTTATAAAGTGGGGGGAGGGGGGGGCAGAACGAAAATATAGGGAATTGGAGGGAGGTGTACCCCTACCAAATGTTTAGTGTTATATCTTGCGTAGGATTTTCTTATTCTGGGTAAAATAGTATTCCATAAAGATACAATGTCAAAGATTACGTGTATGCAAAAATAAGTGTAAAATTCGAATACTTTACCATATTTATTTTTTGTTATTCTACTGAGGGGCCATATGGCACAATATCTTTTGAACGCCCATTGTTGCTCAGGTGAGCGATGTGGCCCCATGGGCCTCTTGTTAAACTTTATAACAGTTCACTTTCATGCAAAATTTTTAGAACAGAAATGTTAAAAAAATAAAATGACAAATAAGGATTATCTGGAACCAAACTGATATTCAAAATTTTCTCTAGAAAATATAACATTGTACTTCGTGGTATATTTCTGTTGAAATTTGTTTCTAGTATTAGTAACAAATGCATGTGACAGAAATCTACTACACTTATTTGGTGTAGAGATCCACCTTAACAGTTCAGCTGCAATCATTGTACTGATGACAGTTTTGGGAAAGATATGGTGAGTAATAGGTTTTTCTTAGCATGATCTGATATAAAGTGAGTTAAAAAGGATGAAGGATGCACGTAAACAAATATCATTTTGAGCACTGTACAGTCTACTACCTAAGCGTAGGTTGTCAATAGTAACATTACGAAACCAAAGTTTGTACATAATGGACAGTTAGGATATTATTTATAATGTGATATCAAATGTGACTTGTTGATGTTTAAGGATGTCATTGTTTGACGTTGATATCATTTTGTTTTGACTTCTACAGTCTACCAGTTTTACTAACAATGGCTTCAATGATACATGTATATCTGTATTTATATAAATAAAAGCCCTTCTCAAACAATAAGCGTGGGTATTAAATACGCGGATAGTTGATGTACTATACTCAATTGGTGTTTTTTGTTTTTGTTTTTTACCATAGGCACAGTGGTATTTTGAACGGATTTCAGCGTACCGCGTAACTAGTGTAAATTTCCCCCACGCGTAAATAACCACTTTTACTGTAGATTTCAAATAATTACTATTTAGTCTTTTTCTCAGATGACTTTGTTGACAATAGTAGGTATTTGAATGATCTTATGGAACAGTGATAAAACGCATCATATTTATGAATCATTTGTATTTTTCCAAGTTTTAGATTTTTTGGTCTTGAAAATAAAAATGTATATATGTACTTAAATAGTCTGGATGACCTGAACATGAGAGAAATATATGCACTGATAAAAAGAAAATAGACCGCCTGAATTGGAGGAAATATTCTTGAAACCGGAGGGTGATGGCCTTTTTACAAAAACGAAATCTTCTGATTGTATCATCAACATAAGTATATCATAAGGAAGAATCATAATTTAATTTAACCTAATTATAGAAACAGTGGCCATTCCTCCTTCTTACCTGACACATTGGCCAATTTGCTTACAATGACACCAGGTGTCCTGTAAATGTGAGTATATGTGAACGTTGCTTTAAAGAATGCTCAGAAGAAATGACCACATAAAGAAAACGATAAGAATAACACAGTTTATTATAATATCGTATTTTTCCCAAGAACATGATTGGTCGATTGCTGTCACATGACCGTGTTATAAATTCTGTCATAGACCTTACAATACTAAAAATAGAAAATTTATTGACCAATAAAAAATAGATTTTCACGACAAAATACTGGTTTTGGCACGTGCGACATTGTGACGTCATAATAGCAAAATCAACACCTTTGCATTATGAACAAAATATTTCACTATTAAACGCTTGAAGAGAATTTAATGAAGAGAATTAGTTTTTGATTTATTATAATAAAACAGTTATAGCTATTTGATATCGGTCAATACATGGTTTTATAGACCTGATGAGAGTATATCGTCCTCGGTCGATATATTCTCATCAGGTCTATAAAACCATGTATTGACCTTATCAAAGGCTATAATTGTATAAAGTTATCTTAGGCTAGAATAATAGTATTTTTAAAAAGAGAATATTATATAAAATATAGAATGATATAAAAAGAGCAATGTGAATAACAAATGAAATGGAACTTTTGCGGCGAAATAAATGATAATTGAGATACATATAAATTGTGTAAGTATACACATTTATTTATAGGTTTTTTTAATGTATAGGTCAGCATTTGTTTGTCTTTTGATAAGTGTACGTATGCCGTTCAGGATGACATGCGATATCATCTGATTTTTAGCAAATTTTGATCCAGCAGTTGTATGGTTACAAGAATGTTAACTCTACACATAATTATAAAACTGTTTTGTATGACCATAATACCTATATGTTGATGGATACTTACAATTACTTATTTTATTAATTATATAGAACTTTTGCTGCGAAATAAAAGAAAATTGAGATGCATATACATTTTTAAGCATATTTATGTATTGATGGTTTTTTTTTATGTTTTTGTTTTTTTGTTTTTAAATGTAAATGTTAGTATTTTAATTAGCGTACTTATGTTTTGCAGGTATGAGTCTACCAAAATATCTTTACAAATGTGCAAAGCAGATGGAAATTCCAGAGTCACAATTCCATAATGAGAACCGAAAAAGACTGATTCACAAACCCACCGAAAAGAAACATTATACTGACAATATTTCTAAGTACCGCGTTTATCTAGGGACATTTAAGGAAACAAATAAATCACAGTCATAATAAAAAAACTGTCATACGTTCCCTGCTGATGTTCCACGAATTTGGATCAAACAGTTTTGCTGTCTGAATTATGTCTACTCAACAAATCATCGCACTACTGTGTTTATGACCATCATAGGTATATGTCAATGGATTTCATTAATACTCATGTGTCATCTTTACACAAACAATTTTTTTTTAATTCTTACTAGTTCTTTGGACAATTACCAAAAATGAAACCAAATCTGATAAAGGCGTTTTGCAGAATTTTTAGAGGAACCAAATTTAAGAGAATACATTTTTTTAAAAGAGGATGTAATTATGTACATGTACTTATATATACATGATTCAAAATCAGACTAACTGTCTTGCCGGAAAGAAATGTATTTCTTTAAAAAAAAATGTATATAAAGGGAACTAGCAATTAAATTGTGAACGATAAGCATTTGTCTCTGTGATAAAACTTGTTTTTATTATTTTTTGGTGTTATAACATTACGTTTGTTTTCATGTTTTCTGTGATTGTTGTTTTTTTTTCTTCGGTACTGTACATACATATATTTTATTGGTTAGAAAGGTTAAATGGCATACCCATGACAAATGTATATATATATATTTATTTTTATCACTTCAGTTATTCCTACCTTCTTATACGACGTTTTATTCAAATAGTGAATATTAATACCCCAGAAAATATATCCATTTAAATACAGTCAGTAAATTCTGAGTTGTTGATCAACTGCTTTATAACTATGAAGGAGATCTAATTGCTGAAAATAGTAAAAGTAATGTTGAGATACATTGGCTACCACAGGAAAAGATAATTAAACAATATTACCTATAAGGAAAGATAACCGAGCTTTTAAATTGAGTTGAACTTTAATTAAGTCCATAAACGAAATTACAAGTAGATTTGGAAATTTAGAAAATAAGAAACGTTGTAAATATATATATTTCTACGTTTGATTTGATAAACGACAGTTGATGATCGTCTTAAATGTACAGATGGGTCCTAGAATATAAAGTAAATGACTTAAAACGTTTAGAAATGAATTATATATAAATTAATTTGTTTAATATATTGCAATATACTACATTATAGGCGTAATGAAACCCAAACAACACAAAGTGTTGATAGCACATGAAGCAAACAAGCGAATGAACCAAATAAATAGTAACCCCCCACCCAAAAAACCCAACCAAACAAATAATATGATAATAAAACAATTAATCAAGCGCACAAAATGGAAACAACTCAATATGTTTAAAATTAAAAAAACAAACAAACAAACATATTTCTTTTAAGTAGGTCATGAAATGCGTTATGTATACGAATCTTTCGAATTAAGACATTGGTTAGAACGCCATTTATTATAATGAACATAACCTGCTGCGGAAGTTTAAAATTAAACGCATTTCCGTTAACTGCGTTTGTTATACATCAAGTTGGCAGCGATTCAAAGTTTTCTTGTTAATATTTTTATATTGTTATGTAAGACAAACTAAAACCTATTTCTTGATTACATACGCGTACAATATGATATTGATTTCAAGATGATCTCATTGAACTTATGAATAACATTCCATGCATTCTGTATCAGTTTTACCACACAGCGGGTTCCATGTCATTAACAAAGTTTTAAATAGTGTAACTGTCTAAAAGCTATGTCCTTAATTCATTTTTATCATATTGACTAACATTCTAAATATGTTTAAATATCTTTGAAATGGTGTTATGTATTTTCAGATTCTCACACTCCGGATTAACATATGCCATTCACTCAAAGCTTGACGTGTGATCATTCACATTTCAAAGATACAATTTCTATAACGGTCTTTCCGACCTGTAGGAAAGCAAAGGCAAGTTCCCTGCGAACCATTCATTGATAAATTTTCGCATAGCTTGCACAGGACAATACCTACTGTGCGGGCAATACTAGTACTGGTACTTGATTTTAAGTTGCAGATGATTTTGTTGTGAATTTTTACTTGAAGATGGTCATTGTAATAATTAATACAACCTCCTTTGGCAATGGTCTTGATAGAAACACGACTCACATTTTGTTTAAGTGTAAGCTAACCGTGCTTTCTCAAATTTTAAGGGAAATTTAAGGAATGTAAGGAATTTAAAAAAATGGACAAAAAAGAGCCGTTAGCAGCGACATTTGGTAACCAGAATTCGCAAACTTAAGGCAATGCTACTAGAAGCCTGTTCACAATGTCATGAGTAATAGGCTTTTGCACAACAGAAGATCTGGAATGTCGTGTTGCCTCAACTAACATTTTCATACTCAAAAAATGTTTTGAGAGGTCTGGTATGTTTCACAAATTGAAAATAATATTCCAATGCGCCAATAGAGTTATTAATAATACCGGGGTTTATAGTTGGAGTTTACTCTGGTGTTAGGTTGGGTCTGATCGGTACTGTACGTTTGAGATATTTATTCGGGCTATAGTATGTGTTAATTTACTTTAATGCTTTTGAATACTTTAAACTGTTTATTGATGCATACATGTATACACGCTGAAATAGATTATTAAATGGTGTAGTTTTTAGGAAAGAAAAAACAGCGATCAGAGCTAATAGATAAGCAAGCTTGTTAGACGCGTTAGCATTAATATTTTCATTCTTTTTCCGACCAATGAGGATCTTTTATTCCTGGTTTCCGTGGTGCTAATCGGATGAAAATCACAGACTCCTTCTTGATGAGACACAAGTCTATTGCAGATTAACTACCAACCTGAGCCAAGACCAAATTTATGTGGACTAAGACCAATAAAGTGCCTTTTGTAAGGACACAACGCACATCAAGTGGCCCATCGGGGCTTGAACCGTCAACCTTTTCATATTTTCAAATAGCACTCAAATATTATATAATACATCATAAGGCATACAAATCGTAATGAAATAGCATACAATGTGACTTCTGGTGTATGTATTGATAGATAACACAAGTCGACGAAAGACCCATATCGATGAAATATTCGTTTAATTTCGTGAATAAAGAACATATTTCATATCTTTTTTGATTCGTTATCGAATTTATACACTTAATTTTTTTTTTTAAATTACTCCATTTATATAAATCTTATTGCATGCAATACCTGAAATGAATAACTTCTGCTCAATTTCAAAGTAATAGTGTTGATTTAATATTTTATTTAAAAAAGGGTTAAGTTGAGTGGTGATAAATGTATTTAATGAATGTCCATATACGTTCATAATAATAACTCCTTCTTAAATGTCAATTAATTTCACCAAGTACCACATTTTCACAAAAGACTTATGAATATTTACGTCACCTCCATTTATAATATTCCGATTAAGACAATTCACGTGAAGTTTGCTATTTCAAATAGCTATCTACAAATTTGTTTGTTACTGGTCGTGTTAAGATAATTTCTTTAAAAGGTCGAATGAACAGCCAGCCCCTTCGGTGATATTCCCATTATAACTGCAGTATTGTATTGAGTTACAGCTCTGGATTGATTAAGCCTTTAATAAACATATTGTATTACCTGATGATACATCAATCATTAAACTCAGCTTTTATACCGATCAGTTTGGACTGATGTACATTTAATCATGTACCATTTAAAAAAAAAACAGGGTTGGACCTCATGCAGTCTCCGCCGTCAGTATTTTTTTTAAATCATTTAACTCAGTCCTCAACTTAAACCTTTCAATGAAAAGTACATACATATTCGGTCGAAACTCTGATCTGAGGCTGAGTTTTGACAAAAGGAAAATTGATGACAGCGGGGCCTGATGAGGGTCAGACCATGGCAAATATCATTAATGTGCAAGAAACACCATTTAGGTGTCAGGTCTTCGGCTGTCGGCACACTTAGTACCGGGTTGCAATTATTTTATCTCTTTAACAAAAATATTTTTTGAAGTACACGGAAATGTTATTCTCGTTTTGTTTTTATCCAGTTATTAATTAAATCAGTTTCCTTGTTTTGATTTTTTAAATGTGGTTGAAATGTACACTGAATCAAAGTTCTATGTGGTCACCCAGTATAAAGCATTTACTATATGAAATAAGAATATTTTTCTCTTGCCGTCGGGGTGATTGGTTTTCACTTAACTTCAAAATAGTTAAGAACTATCCTTTTCCTTGACCTCTGGTTACGGCCACAGACCTTGACTTTTGTTAAATATTACAAACACTTCCCTTCCGTGTGATTTAATTTCGTGGCCATGATAAGTGTTTTTTTCTTATTTAAAAATCACAAAATACTAATACCAATCATAAAAAAAATGTCAATCATATTAAGCACGCACAAAAAAATACAAATTTAATGAGTAAACATTTCGTTACGGGTAATTCATTTCAATCTCTGTTGCCTTATTTCACCCGTGCTATTAATGAAAAGACATCTTGGCCAAGAAATGTTGAAAATTTCACACGTGTTTATTTCGGTTTTTTTTTCCTTCAAAATATGCTATTTATCAGGGTGAACACTTAGATATTTTGTTGAGTGTATAGTTCTTTCCTACCAAGTACAATTTTAAACATGTCTACGCGCATTACTCAACATTACAAGTTATGTATATTTTTCTGTTTTTTTTTTAATATACAAACAAAAATGTATATAACGCTCTATTTGTTAAAAGATATATTACTCTCATCCCCCCCCCCCCCCCTAAAAAAAGCAAAAAAACAAAAACAACAAACAATTAAACAAAAACGAAAAAGAAAACAAACCGTGAATAAAGTAAAAAAAAAGAGAAAACAAACTATGAAAACATTAAAAGTTGATTTAATTGCAATCAAATTAGGACACTGTGTTGTGAAAACAGCATTGTTACAAAGTTGTATATCAATGTATTTTTATCTTTTTCTGGCTTTATAATTTTTATTAAACTTCCCGGTATTAGCATGGTCCTTGTACAGCTACTTTGAAGTTTTTACATATCACTCGCAGGGAAGAAAAAAACTATACAATCGTATTTCCTACCGCATTCTGTGCAAATACTCCATTTAAATTAAAATATTTAGTCAGTTTACTATCGTTTTTTGTCACCTTTCTTGTCCCAAACTCTTTCGTAACAAACAGTCTATAGGCTAACTGATTTCGGAAAACGAACTAAAGTATCCATTTTTTATATACATGTAAACATAAACATGTCTCCTATGCAAGTATACGGTTGATATTTAGCTACCGCCCACTTGGAATGATCCAATGAAGTTTTAAATGACAGTCCTTTTACAAAATCAACGTAATGCATATCCCGAACCTGTAGTAAAGATTTGAAGACATGAATGTATGTATACAAGCTTATTATTTTTCTTTATGATACATGATATGTTGTAAACTTATTGCTGGGAATTTTATGTAAAACTATTCAACCAGAAAACAAAACAAATGGTTATTATACATGATTATCAGGTATATTGAAAGCAAATTTCCTTTTTTAATGCATTGAAGGTCATGCATGAGCCTTTATTAACACTATCTTTAAACTCTCGCCGAAATACTGCGTATATTAAGATGATAACCATGTTCATTAATACTAGCATATGATTGTAATATCTTGGACTTGAACGATGCAATGCGAGAAGATAAAACGTGTCACATTGTTGCCACCAGTTTCACTAGGCGGTGACAACAACATCATCTTTACATTATATTTCTGTTTTACGTATTATTAACCAACTTTTGGACTTTGATAATACAAGTCATATTTAGGCTAGTTGACATTTGTTACTGGACTTTGATTAATGCTTCAAGTCGTTTTCAGAACTACCACATTATCTTATTTTTGACAAAATATAAGAAAACAAAAATAAATGTAGTGTTTCTGTCAGAATTATATTTTTTGCGTACATTGCCGATGTAATTTATAAGATTTGGGTGCCAGGTTTCGTTGTTAAGATCCAGACTTATCAAATCAGTATATATGTCTGTTCAAAACAAAAGTTGAAAGACTTTGCATGACCATAATCGCTTTGTACATCTCAAAAATGTATCTTAAACTTTTAATATTTGTGTACAATGAAAGATATTCTATTTTGAATTGCGATTTTTTCTCACCATTAGCACATTTTAGTTAAATGAGATAAAAAGCGTTACACAATTGGTTGAACTTAAACGTAACGCATAGAATTATTAGGGCTCCGCTCTGCGGGCGACCTATAGTGATCAGTATGTCTGTCAGTCCGTCCGAGATCGCTTTTCCGGGTCCAATCTGGCGCATACTTTACTCACAGTGTGTCTAGGGATGTGCATTGACCTTGAATTAAGTTTGAGCTCAAATTCATATCGGACTACGCAACAATCCTTATTTAGAGCATATATACTTTCTACTTCAACCGATTTTCAAGGTATATCTTCTCTCCATTTGCTTTAATATGGCTCAAACTTCACCCGCATGGTGTCTTTGATCAAAGGGTATGCAGTGATTTTGAATGATGTTTGTAGGTCAATTGTCAATGTCATATCGTATCACACAAAAAACCATTTTTAAAAGCAAATATACTCTCCACTTAGCCCTTTGTGGTTTATACTTACTTAAACGGAGCTTTCTGGTTAACGGCGTGCAGTGACCTCGAACCAAGTCAATGTTAAGGTTATAGGGAAATAACTTTATTAATTTTAGACTGTAAAATTTTTCTTATTTGCTTAATTTTGTTCACATTTAACTAAAAATGTCTGTATGTAAGGGGTTATGAGATTAATTATATGTTATTTGCCAGCGTTAAAGGTCAAGGTCAAATCAGAATTCTCTGAGATATCATCGACAGTTGTTTCTTCAATAAAAATGGAAGTCGTAAGTTCTATGGTCAATACAACGACCTTGTCAGCAAATACAATCTTCCACTGGGTCGCTTGCTGACTGACGTTTTTCATACTAATTGTTAGACCATAATAAATCAACCTAATTATCTACGGACTTTTCCGTTTTTCCCCGATTACGACAAAGAGCACACGGCGGGTGTGACCGGTCAGCAAAGGTTGCTCACTCATCCTAGGCACCTGATCCTGCCTCTAAGGTTTTACAGAGGTCCATGATTGCTCTCGACTGTTGATAAAATACCGAATTGTCCACGGATTTTTCTCCGTTTTTTTCCCACATGATATTTTCCCCAAATTACGACATTTTTTTCCGATAATGACATTTTTACCGATATGACATTGGGCGCATGGCGGGTGTGACCGGTCAGCAGAGGATGCTCACTCCTCCTAGGCACCTGATCCTACTTCTACCTTTTTGGAGGTCCGTGTTGCTCTGCTTTGAATTTGTATTTCGTTTTAAGGATTTTTGAGATGGTTGACAGATTGTTAATGTCATTTTTCATGATATCTCTTTATCCATACCATTCAAACAGCCGAACATGTATTTCAAACTGTTGGACTTAAATGACGACAGAGGTCACACTTTGCTCTTACATGTATTTCACAAGCTTGTCCATATGAAACTTTGGTCAAGACTGTTCATTACAGCTACAAAAAAACGTAATCAGGGTGTACAAATGCTATTGGTTTGTGAGATTCTGGATGCAAATCAGGCTGGATTGGGAAGTATTGCAATAAGGGTAATAAGATCGATCTATCTACAAATATATATGTTTATCTATTTCTTTTTCGATCTATATCTATATATCTATAGATGTGTATCTATCTCTCTAAATATTTACCATAATTAAGGGTCAATTTAATCTGAAAGAAAGGGATAGAAAAAGAGAGATAGAAAAAATATAGAAAGAAAGTAAGAGAGGGAGAAAGACAAGTAAACAAAATTAAGTTGAATTTTAGCTATTTCGATGTAAAAATAAACATGTTTACAAAAACTATATAAAATAAAAGTATCATAATTTTTTTTAATTATGTATTGAAAATGTATATTTAACATTTGAAAATAAATTGGTTATATTATGTATTTATATGTATACACTATACTTTTCCTCCGAGTTTCTCAAAAAAATATATTTATCATAATTTACAAAATGAATGTAAATTACTTTTTTTAAAAGAAAACAAATTCTATCTGTAAATGAGCCAATATATTTTAAAAACAAAGTTGTCAACGCTAGATTATAACAATTAATATTTTTGCTTGAGACTCAAGTAAAAACAACTAAGTATTCAATTTTGCTTTATGTTCACTGCTTGAAATAAAAACATTAAGGACACAACAGTTTTTATGCATTGAATGCAGCTATAATTGTTATATTCTAGCTTGTGAGATAGGATCGTATGGTAATGACTGCAATAAAACATGAGGAGAATGTAGCGACATAAACCAGTGCCACCATATAAATTGTACCTGTTTAACAGGATGTGCTGCTAGTTATCAGAGGAACTTGTGTTAAACACTTATGTAGACGTATGCACTTAAAGTAACATATATGTATGTCAATATATTGATTACTAAATATAATAATTGATGAGTTGATCAGTATACATGCATAACATACATTTACATACTGAATACTAGCACTGAATGAAATATCTGGTTTCAGCACTGCAGACACCCTCTGGAAACTTTGCAGAAACTTATGGTTACTTAAAGTTTCCGACAGGTTTCAGTACGGAAACTTAAAGTTTCATTAAGTTTCCGCAGTGCTGAAACTTAGGCTGTCCACGAATTCAAATGGTTTCCGCAACGGTAACTTACTGAAACTTGAAGTTTCTGTATAGTTTCACCCTCCATATACGATTGGGATACATATTGTTTACAAAGTGTTTCCGCAACTGAAACTTTATTTTTTTTTTTTTTTTTTTTTTTTTTTTTTTGCTTTCACAAAAACTCAGCAAGGTTTCTACTATATGTAAAAACAACACAATTTCAAACAGTTCCAAATTTATTTTGTTCACAAAACTGAAATTGTTTCCAATAATAAATAAAATACAGCCAAGAAAAAACAATGGAGAAACATCCATATGGCAATTTCCTTATCAGGGACTTTCATTTAAAAAATGATAAAATACATCAAACAAAATTCCAATAAAAATTTATAAATTTGTACTTGTTTTCTTCTGGATCAAATACATATCAAATTTCCTTTTAAAACTGCAAAAAGATCTTACTTTTTTAAAAATATGAATGCAATTTACAAAATAACTGCATGTACACAAATAAACAAAAAAAACCTTCACTGTTACATGAACATGATACACTTGTCTTAATTTGTTTTGAACTACAATGAATATGTACACCATAAAATATTTTTGAAAAGGCTAAAGTGTCCATCTTTGTAAAAAACATAAACTACCAAATAGTAATTGACTATAGAGGTATGACCCAGATTTGATTTGAATATGTATGTCTATAAATTCCAAAATGAGGTCAAATTGACCTACATTCGCGTTGGAATAAACCTTTTCTTTGTTAGTTATATAATCTAATATAAGCTTACAGACAGACATTGTAATTTACTGGTATTTGATCATATAAAAACAATTCTTTTATAGTTTATAAGTTTTTTGAAATGGGAATACTTTACAGCTACAAAGTATTGTTCTGCAGACTGATGTTTAGTCAGGTTGTAGAGATGTGTCTATTAGAATCAATAAGGAGTGTCCTTGACTGTTGTTAATGTAACCTGAGTCGTAGTTTATGGAAATAGGCTTTTTTGGGGGGATTTTCGAGCATTATCTAGGCTTGTGAAGCACTCGCATAAGATCACATCGACATGGTAACAGCAGACTTGGTAGTTCTGGACAGTGGTAGCATTGAAATTCTTCTTCTTGCGATGAACTTGTTCCTTTCACTGGGCTGTACTTTATGTCTGTTCTTTTTATCTTAAACAAGAATAATAAAGTTAGATTTTTAAACAATAAACATTCACTCTAACATGTAATAAAAGCATAAAATTCATTCTGAATATAGAAGAAGCTAGTATTTGGTCTAAAATGTTTCATTTTATGTTTGAAACTAGGTAATTTTCATTTTGATTCAAAAATTGTTTGTTGAAGAATGGAAAAACTAATCAACAATAAGTGTGTTTCACCCCCCCCCCCCACCCCCACACATCTACCTCCTTTTCCAGAACTTAGACCTGGATTTCCCCCAAATTACTACAGTAATATTATAAACATTCAACACATCTATAAGTAAATTGTGAAAATAATCAATTTCAAAGCAATACCTTGCGTTCACATCGTCCAGCTGGTCAAAACATTCACCGAAGAACATTGACTTTGTATGCTGTCAACGCTGAAAAAAAAAGAAAAACGTGAACGATTTAATTTTCCGGATTCAATAAAATAATTTTCTTAATACTTACGTTACATCTAGAGTTTGTAAATTGTGTAATGTGTGAAAAAGATTCATTGTTCGTCTTTTTAACCAACCAAACATCCGTATCTTCCTGGGACGTTTATATATACGTATACCATGGATATTCTAAGAAACTGTATCTTGAGTATCATGTATATAAACTTGGTTAATGGTTAACTTGGTCAAAACGTATATTTTAAAGAGATACGGTAAAAAAAATTAAAATGCCGAACCAAGTTTGAAAAAAATGACGCCATTTTGATTTTATGGCGCGAGATCTCGTTTGCAAATGAGAGATAACTAAGAGCCTTGAAAATGTGGGAGTATCTATATTGTAATTTAAGTTACCTTGATATTAGTTCTTCGTTCCTGTATTATCTTCTTGTTGTAGAGGCTATTCATGTTTCTCAAATTTTCATTTTACAACAGCACCTTCTTGTCCATTTCAACCTTCGCTCAGAATTATAAAGTGCGCCAATACTGACCAATCAGAACCCGCTAAATCTTGGAGAAGTGCATCATGGGATAGTTTAAAATAAATAATGTTTAATCAAAATTATCACTTTTTACTAAGTATAATACTTATAACATATATTTATTTTAAATATGAACTGTTGGAGTCAATATTTCCTGGTTAAATACGACACATTATTGGGGTGTTTCTGTTGCAGTTGTAACACGTGATTAATAAAAAAAAAAATGGCCGACCGTTTGTTTACAAATGTTTTATGTAATTAAACATGTTAAAATAATTCTAATGTGCCATATGTTTCAGATTTTGTCTTGAACTATTATCTATTTACTGATAAGGTAATCTTGACTTGTCCAGTTTTCACCGCAATTGTAAGCACGGTCATTGTCTTATTCAAAATATAGAGGTGTGAAAATAGTATGTTCAACACAGAGCAGGTTCTGCATGAACACACAGAAATCACAAGTAAAATAAGATGCCGATCAATTATCGGGGGTCTTTACTGTGGGCTGGTTAACAGGGTTCACCGGTACGGTCAATTTACAACTAAGATGAATTGATGGCAATTATTTTACACATGTGCACAGCTTGGTCATACGATGATAGTACGTTAAAAATACTTATAAAATTAAAATACAAAAGCATTAAACATTAAACAAGCCGGGAAGTAAGACGTACATGTGTGACTGATGTATAAACAAATATAAAATTGTCAATAACAGATTATGTTGCAAACCATTACGTAAATGGATTTTGACAATTTGATTGGAACTTGACCCCTACCCACCTACATATGAATAAAATAAGTATTTTAAATACATAACTTTACATGTTATAGTTTTAGGAAGTATTAATTGACATAGACAGGAGCTGTTTTGTGCTAAAAGTTACTTAATTATTTGGTATATTTTTAACATCAAATGTATACGAATGTATCATCAAAATTAAAAAAAACCGGGATTGAAATCACCTACAATACATGACTAGTGCTGGATTTTAAACAGATTTTTTAATATAACGTATAACTTCAGTAAAATTATAATTAATGCCTATTATATCTTATTACAGAAACACGTGCATGTTTCATAAACATATATCAATATGATTGTGTTAACAGTACAGAAAGTAAATACATTAAGTATAGAAATACACGAATCATGATACAGTCACACATATATACATGTAGTAAGTCTAAAATGCATGTAAGTAAACAATTATTATATTAGACTCAAACTCTAAGTGGTTTTTATTTAATGTTATTATCAACTGTTGACTTATAAAAAAAAAAAAATCTGTGTACATGTATTGGCGTGATATTTAAAAAAAAATGAATTAGCTTTAAACTTCAGGTTGTACGATTATTTGGTATAGTTTGTAATAATGTAGTATTTACAACGACTTTACCTTAAGTTGTTTGCTCAATTAGTACCTCAAGATTCATTGATTTATTAATTCAAGTGATAATTAAAGGATTTAAGAAGGAGTCTTACAAAATAGGTATAATAAGTAAATGAGTGTACTAAGTAAAATACTTCATCAAACAATGTTTGCGATATACAACTAGCTAGAGATATATTTTTCTAATTAATTATAATTTACTAATTAATTAGTTTTACTAACTCAAGTACACACACATATTGAAAAACAAATTCCTGCCGGGCTACAGTTATAAACTCATGCTCAGTACCGTGTATATGTCATGTAACAGTCTTTTGTTCACTCCTGACAGAAAAACCCTGCAATCCACACAGAATATACAGGAAAAAAACAAAGAGGAGGTCACCTAAACAAAGAATGTATATACTTGTATATACGTGCCCGAGTACTTAGGATTAATGGTTTCATCATTAAACAAGATCAGACATCAGTTTTTCTTTTCACATTCAATTAATTACTTAGTAAATTTGTTAATCGCCTTATTTTCCACATTTAAAGATAGTTACATTTATACATATAGTTTCAGTCACGCTGAAACCTACAATAACTTTACATATAAGCATGTGCGGCTTCATGATCATTAGGCTAGAATTAAACTTAAACCTGTTGAAAATAATTGATATCACTTTTAAACTCAAATCAATTTTAGTAATAGTTTCAGCAATGCGTAAACCATTTGGAATCTTAACTTAAAGTTTCCGCATACTGAAACCTAGTGGAAATGTGCTGAAACTGATTGATATTTCCATAATAATTTACACAACTTTTCATACATTTCAATTTTGGTTTCCGCATTGCGGAAACCATCAGAAATCTTAAGACTTAAGTTTCTGCTGACTGAAACCTAACGGATACTTGCTGAATCGATATAATGGTTTCCGCATTGCGGTAACTATACATGAAACTTCAACTTCAAGTTTCAGCAAGGTTTCCATATAGTTTCAGTTTTGCTGAAACTGGATTTTTCATCCAGTGTAGTATATGTGCCATAAAGACAACTGTTGTAAAAGTATTCTGATCAGTGTTTTGTAAATAGCTACTATTGTCAACTTGATGGAAGTTTAATTTTATGTTGCATTACAACATAATAAATTAAAATTGTGGAGATATGATTTATGGAAAATTGATGAAAAATGAATATCATCTAGGTGTGTATGTAATTTTGATGTAAATACATACATATAACGCAAAGTTTGGCGTATAAAGCCAACTACATTGTCTTACCATAGATGTCCTGTGTTTTATTATTAAAAAAGAAAGTAGGTCTGACTTGTACATGCTTTGTTTTTTCTCAGTCTTTCATTTATATTTCACAGGTGCGCAATTTTTTGTTTCAATTTTTTTATTTATTCCATATAACTTTAAACATCATTGGTATTGGTAAACTTAGTTACGTGCATGTGGCATTGTTCCAATTACCAAGTTTCAACTGAAGGAGATATATATGAAAAGATCTGCAACAATACCAGTACATGCATGAAGAAACCATGATATCCTTACGAATTTCTTGTCATCGTTGGTCTTGAAATATATATGTAATACATAGTTTTTTAGTTGACTCTAAGGGTATAGTGTATTTTTTATACAAATTAATTCAATGTCTACGGTTTCAATTATTCGGAATATCATGTTTTTAGTACAATTGCGTATACAAGTTGTACTTTTGTATAGTTAAGTATTATTTGTGAGTTATCATGTACATGTGTTTTACATCCTTAACTATTTTACATTTTATGACTGGTAATCGTTTTAGAATGTGCCAGAGGTTACTTCGGTTTTGAATGTAATGAACCATGTAGGCACTGTTGTGATGTACACCGATGTTCAAATATCAACGGGTCCTGCATAAGTGGATGTGATGCTGGTTTCAAAGGTGACTTATGCAAAATACATGAGTAGATGGATACAAAGTTTTATGATAAGCTTGCAGCAGATCGACATTTTTTCACGCAACTGTATTTGTGTAATTGGAACTGAAAACTAAATATACAATAAACCTTAAACAAGCATATTTTATTAAGTGCAATTATTTTAAGGCATTGCTTTACATAGCATATGTAAATAACTAGCCCGAGTCATTTCATTCTAAAGGTTGTACCCACGGAATTGACTGTAAAGAAACTGTCTCAATGTTAGCCAGTGCTTCCATATTAATGGAACATGCTTAACTGGATGTCATAAAGATTATCGTGGAGATTTGTGCAACATACATGAGTAAATAAAATATCTGAAATGTTATTGTGATAGATGCATGTAGATCAATTTATAGATAAATAGATTGATAGATAGATATACATATGTTAAAGTTTTTAGGCATCATAATTAAAGTTAAAGTTGAAGTTGTACAATCGTTGTGTTGTGGTATGATAAACTTTATGTGTATTGCTGCTCTCAAGATTTTAACATCAACTATTAAATATCAGATGCATGGTACATGTAAGGGTCAAAAAATTGTTTTCATATGCCTTTTCCATTTCGCAAAAGTTTAAATACAATATTTAATATCCGATTCAAAATCTACCGCTGTATACATCCAGTTACGTTCACGTTTGTCAATAGTTAACGATACATTTGCAAACTGATACTAAATATTTCGTATACATTTAAATTAAAAAAGAAGTATACTGTGAATTGTACATGTCATGCACAAGGTGACATTTAACTCCGATTTAGGGGCAGTCATTGCAGTGATGCCAGTTCTTAGAAAGGTATGGTAAGTAAATATTTTATGTTACCATTATCTGATTTATAGTAATATTGGGAAAGAAAATATAATATGTGTTGATGCTTTACAAGAAATATGAGGGATGCATGTATAAAATATCTTCTACAGCACTGTGCAGTATACGACTAAAACGTAGGTTGTCAAAATTAATGTTCTTTATGAATGCCAACACCACAACAACGATATACGAGGGTCAATCAAAAAATACGAAGACAATGTGTCTATCATAAAATTTTCATTAAAGTCAAAACTAACAGATTCATTTATGCAACAATACTTATTTTATTGATATACGAAGTTTCATTCCATTTGATGAAAATGTATATTTGTTACCCGATTTTAAGATCAATATGTTTTGTCACCACGGCGCAGGGTAACGTTGAAAACATGACGTCAAGATGACGCAAGAACAGTTAATAGACATATCTAATCTTTATATCACCCTTATTGTGCTTTTTTGTGCTTTTCACCATACAATTTAAATCGCCACTATATAACTTGACATTTAATTTGTTCACAATTGATCGAAAACCATAAGTTAGTTCCTTTATTTTCATAAGTTTTCTTACTTTTTACCACATGTCTCTTCGTTTACAGGAAGAAAATCCCTGAATGTCAGATGACGTTGTTTACTTGTTGATCAAATATGTACAGATATGCTATTCTCTTTCAAACTGCTTGATGTTCAAAATACATTTACCACAGCCCCCACAAAATGTGTTAGAGTTAAAACACAAATGTGCAAATATTTTTTGACTTATTTTTCCCCACCATGGAACATTTTCATAGTTTTTATCGGTTTTTTTCCGAGTTAGATCCATATTGTTTAATACGCGGGTATTTTAAGGCTTCCCGATTGTGTAGAAAGTCACTTGTCTGTATTGAATACGATATGACGTCATAATTAACTTTGACCTCACGATCTGCATTTTTGTCGATAGTTCTCAGGGAATGTATCGTAACGCTAAATGTGAGTTTTATCAAAACAGTTATAAAACCGCATGTCTCCTTTACATAGATGCTGCCATTAATACTAGACGTACAAAATTCATTCATATTAATAACCAATATCAAATAATTGACAGTTTTAAACCTTCGTTTAAAGTAAAATACTATTTATAAACTAGTGGTTTGGAGATTCTCTCTGCTGCGTGTAAACAATGATTGAAGAAATTTCAATGCATATAAAAACCAGCTTCGCGCAGGTGAAAGATTAATCACCTGCGCCGATGCAATTTAATTAGATCATTTGCATTGTTAGGATTCGCCCGTCACTTGATTACGAAGTACATACATTGTATGACGTCACAAAAATGCATCAAATATAATGTTTAACATCGTTGTCAATAAATGTAATAAAGATTTTAAGAAATATTCTCGGTTAAAGTATTTCTGCGATGATTCAAATAATATCATTTTCCAGCCGTATTTTAGCTCCGGGACTTAATATTGCGGCGTACCTTTCGTTGCGCCAACGTTCCCGCAACGTCAATGTTTTAAGTAAACTTTAAAGAAGACTATATGTCTTTAGTTACTGATATCTGTTCAACAAATCTGTATATCCCGTTATTATTTACTACATAGAATGTCATAAAAAAATAATTTTAGGTTTCAATATTAGTCGGTTATAAGCGCAATTTATGGAGATATTACTTTCAACATAAAATGGTTTATTGTTTTACAGAACACAAAGTTTGACCTTGCGCTGTGACCTCAGTTTTGCAGGATTAGATTATAAATAATTCTTAGAAATAAAGGAATATACGTACTTTCTTTTTAATTTCAAATTGTTTGAAACAATTGCTAAATTGTGTCTACTAAATTTAGTAATAATATGGCGTTAAATAGCATAGCAATGACACAAGTCTTCGTATTTGTTGATTGACCCTCGTATAACTTATGTAGATGCATCATTACCAAAAACGGTTGATAACACAACCACTTTGTAATTACTTGGTAATTTGGATAAAAAAGCCAGTGACAAACATATATGTGACAGTGACTAGGGAAAATAGGATGAGATAAATTCCCATTTTTATTTTTTTTCCTCTTTAGTTTGTATAAATGTTAAGAACAAGAATCCAAAAAATGTTTTTTTTTTAAATTCCAACACAAATAGAAACTAGGGCAATTCATTTTCCAGAGAATATACATGTTTAAAGCTGGCTCATTTTTTGGATATTTCTTAAGAAAGAACTGCAATTAAAAAAAAATGCTTGAATTTTTGGGGATAAGAACATTATTTATAATATACAGTAAATTAAATTGTCCATCATTTCTTTTAAATAATATATTTCAAAGGTAAGCAACCATGGTTTTAGAGAACCATTCATAAAAAAACAACTAGTGTATTGCATGAAGTAAAACAATCATAAAAAAGAAATTTATGATAAAGGTTAATTACATAAAATATAGTATGAATATTTGTACAATGTTTAGTACTTTCAAAAGAAATATACAAGTATATATTCTGAAAAGAGTATAAACATTCAATCTAAACAAAAATGATGATGATGATAAATGAATTATTCACACGTTTTTGACAGCAGTGTTATTTTTAATTTAACAACTGATATATTTTGGAAAGTTATATTATTCACTGTCTGTCTCATGAAATTGTTTTCATTTGGAGAGTGTTGCACGTTCATGTAAGACGTAACTTAACCAAACCTATGCAAACTACTTTACTTTTCACGAATAACTTATACATACTTTGCAACCATAGTGTTGGACAACACGCACATCTGACATTTTTTTTCAATAAATTATTAAGGAATGATTATCTTCTATAGTAAACAAAAAACAAACAACAAACTTCGCTTTATTGACACTTTTAATGTTATGTTTTTAATGGTATAACTATTAACTTTTCATTATGACTGAACCGTGTATGACTGTGTATATGTCATATACAAAAATGGGAATCGAATTTTAATAAAAAGGTGAAAAAATATTAAAAAGTAACATAAACCAAAACTAAGGTCAATGTTTAAAACGATTTTATTGATAAAAACTATTATATAAAGCCCATACACATTAGTTCTCATTAATAATTATAATCCTTAACTTTACTCAAAATTATTCACTACATAGTTTTTTCGGAAATATTGGCTATTAAATATAATGTTCACGTCAATTAAAATAGATTATATTACAATTCATAACACCAGATACATTGTACATGATACTGAACATTGGAAAACTAACAAAATAAATATAGATAATAAATGAGTTATTGAACAATCATTATTTCAAAAACTGTGACTATACTGTTTCTATAATAAATTAATCAATATTATTATTCATATATCTACCTTTTGATATATACTTTTTAAAGTTGAATTCTTTATGGGTTTTATCATATACTAGTAGCTTAGGAAGTAAGTATTAAAAACTGTCTCTTTAGAACTATAAATTTCTTTATAAAAATCCCTCTTTATTTCTACGAATGTTTTCGTTTTCCGAGGAATGGGGTTGTGTCTGTCGTTATCAGATTTCGAAACTGCTCTGCAACATTTTCATTATAAAGGCAAAGTGAAAGACCTCCTCTTCGAAACTGAGTTTCCTTTTGGTACAACAAAAATTAAAAACAGCTTTAAACAGCACAAGGAAAACAGTGTTCATTTTGTTTTCATTTCAATTTTTTCTGATACTTAATATGAGTAAGATTTATATTTGCTTAATATATTTAAGATATGAAAAAAATGGTATTTTTAAATATCAGTAATTTAAAAAAAAAAATACATCTCTGTTTATGTCTCCAATGCAAGTCCATGGACTTTTTTCAGCAACCGCCCACTTTGAATGATCGATTGAAGCCACGTATGATGGGATGTTTTTAAACTGAACACGCTCAATATTCGACACCTGTGAATTGTTTGTTACAATGAAATATAACAATGAATATGATTTTCATGTAACTTATACTGATTATTGTAAGAATGACATTATTATAGTTTGTCCCAAGATATTTATGCAGCACGTTTAGACGAGTTTAAATAAAAAATATACATACCTGTGAGAGAAATGCAATTGAAATAGAGAAAAGGGGAAATTTCCAAGATAATTTCATTCACACATTATCTTTTTCACACGAAAAAATTCACAGGAACGAAAACTGATTTCTTACGGAGATTTATAATAGGAAATGTTTTCATCTTTTCTCCATTCGGAAGTCACTCGGAATACATTGCGCAATTTTTAACGTTATCATCCGAGCTTGCTGCAATACAATATCCCTGTAGACATTTTTAGCCGTGTATTGAAAGTTGATTAGGGGTTTGAAATGAGAAATCTTGGAAAATTTTCATATTTTTAAATAAACAACGTTTGAACCATGAGGTATTAATAAATATCGAGTTATTAAGCAAGATGTGGATCAAGGATATCTTGGGACAGAGTATAATGACTTGCAAGTTTAAAAATGACTAACAAGTTTAAAAATCACTATTATAAATATACATATAGTATTTTATTGATATATAGTTAAGCAAAGTGAACGTTCCCCATAAAACAGTTTAATACTATTAAACAAATAAAACAAACACATAGTGAGGCGCTGCGGTAAATATTTTAATGTATACTTTCTCAATTTGTAAACAAATTAATTAAATATACATTACAACAATGACCACTTGTTGAATATTTGCACCTACTTATAACTGAACATGTTAGAAAGAGAAGAAAAGTGAGACGTATATAGTTTCATCATTTCCTTTTTTTTATTTACGAGTAGTGAATCATGCACGTAGAAATATTTATATTTTATAATTTTTTTGTAATAACCCATCGATAACAAAATCTTATTATTAAAAGAAAAATAGAATTCGAACTTGTTTAATAGTTCACAAAGAATCGACGAAAATAAGAGCCTACAAACTAAAAGAAACAGGGTAGTTTACTTGAATATGCCCCTACGTCTCAACGATCCTGTAAAACACCGATTATTTATCAAGTTGGCACCAGCAAAATCTTATGATTTCATACTATTTTACTTTTAATCTTGAATGATTAGTTCATAATAAAAATTTTTTAAAAAAGTTATAGGCAAACGAAAACCAGTAAAAAAAACAAAAAGTAAGATTATTAAGATCAAGAATGTTTGTATTGCTTACTCTTTGGGTATTTTTAAGCGTTGGTCTCCATGTCTGAACGAATAGTTTCGGGTTACCTAGTCCAGGGCTGATCAAGTCAGTGTATATGTCTGATGAAAATAAACAATATGCGCCACATAATCCCATTACATTATATCGGTTTAACTGACATTGCCGTTTGTTACACCCCTGTAAAACACTTACTATATAACTCTATACAAAAAAGCATTTTGACTGTTGGACTGGAACTGTTGGATTGGAACTGTTAAAATCGACTGTTAAAAACGACTGTTGACCGAATATTTCGCAAAAACGAGTTATTAAATTAGTAGGGGTATAGCAAAACAGTTGTTGACTTTATCTCGTGCAACAGTTGATATGCCCTACCGGGTCGCAAACTGTTGCCCGCGGCCTTCAGCCTTGGGCAACAGTTTGCGAGGCTGTCCGACAGATCAACTTTTGCCTTCGATTCCAGTCAACAACTGTGTAATATTAAATTTTAGTTTAAAAACATTTTTTTTTAATATCAAGTTCCGTAACATTTAGATTTCTTGAACATTCTTAAATTATTTATTGCATTATCGAACTCTCATAGAGGTTTCACAGTAATAATAGAGAGTCAAATATTAATTGAATGATCGAAATTATATTCAAAAAATTAATATTTTAGTTACCTAGTCATCACCATCTATTGGTTGTATTTTATCGCAGAAATTGTTAACTTGTTACATGTATTAATTCATGTATAAGACGTTCATTTTTTTCTTTGGATTTCATGATTAGCGATTGAATCGAAAATTTAAATGATTCCATGTATTTCTGTCACGTTACAATAGTAAGTGTTGTTTAAATGGTATTTTATTGAAAGGATGTTTTTGTAAGTTGTTTTACACGTATAATACTATGCCTACATCTTCGGCTCTAAGTACCCAGATCGTAACTAACTTAAACAAGAGGCCCATGGGCCACATCGCTCACCTGAGGAACAATAGGTAAGATAAAATCAGCTTAATGGAGTCATAAAACAAAATATCTGTACAATGTAGTGTAATACATGTAGATCCTGTATAAATAAAAACTTTTTTTTCCACTGGATATTCTTATGTTTATTACCATTAGCCCCTTTTCTAACAAGATGATTTTATAGTAATATCACATGTTGAGCATTGAAACTCTCAAAAAGATCCTAAACAATTGTTTATATATGGGATATAAATCTACATCAAACTCTGAACCCCTTGTGAGACCAAATCGTCCAAGAATCATCCAGAAGCCAAAGTCTAAACAATATTACATAATCACCTGGCTGATTAGTTTTTGAGAAGATTTTTAAAGATTTTTACTCTTAATATTCCTATGTAAAAATTCCACCCCGATTGTGACCCCACTCTACCCCCAGGAATCATGAATTTTACAACATTGGATCAACACTACCTGAGGATGCTTCCAAACAAGTTTCAGCTTTCCTGGCTTATAGTTTCTGGGAAGACGATTTTTAAAGAATACTCAATATATTCCTATGTATGATTTCGATCCCCAATTGTGGCCCCACTCTACCCCTGGGGGTAATGATTTCACAATTTTAAATGTACACTACCCGAGAATGCTTCAACACAAGTTTCAGCTTTCCTGGCTGATTAGTTTCTGAGAAGAAGATTTTTAAAGATTAACTATATCTATTCCTATGCAAAATGACGACACCCCCCCCCCCAATCGTGGCCCCACCCTACACCCAGGGGTCAGGATTTTTACAACTTTGAATTTTTACTACCTGAGGATGTTTCCACACAAGTTTAAGCTTCCCTTGCCAAATGGTTTCTTAGAAGAAGATTTTTATTCATTTACTCTATATATCCCTATGTAAAAATTCGACCAACCCATTGTAGCCCTGTCCTACCCTCGGGAGTCATGATTTTCATAACTCTGAATCGACATTACCTTTGGATGCTTCCACATAAGTTTCCGCTTTTTTGACCAATAGGTTCTTTAGAAGAAGATTTTAAAAGATTAACTCTATATATTCCAATGTTAAAAATCGACCCTCCATTGTAGCACCACTGTACCCCCGAGGGTCATGATTTTCACAACTTTAAATTTACACTACCTGTGAATGCTTCCACATTAGATTTAGCTTTTCTGGCCTAACGGTTTTTGAGAAGAAGATTTTTAAAGATTTGCTCTATATTTTCCTATATATAAATTCGACCCCCCATATTGGCCCCATCCTACCCCCGGGGGTCATGATTTTCACAACTTTAAATCTACACTACCTGAGGATGCTTTCACGTGAGTTTCGGCTTTTCTGGCCAAATGGTTCTTGAGAAGAAGTTTTTTAAAGATTAACTCTATATATTCCTATGTATAAATTCGACCCCACATTGTGGCCCCACCCTTCTCCCGGGGGTCATGGTATTTACAACTTTTAATCTTCACTACCTGAGAATGCTTTCACATAAGTGTCCGCTCTACTGGCTTAACGGTTTTTGAGAAGAAGATTTTTAAAGATTTACTCTATATTTTCCTATGTAAAACGTCGACCCCACCATTGTGGCCCCATCCTACCCCCGGTGGTCATGATTTTCACAACCTTAAAATGTACACTACCTGAGGATGATTCCACTTAAGTTTCAACTTTCCTACCCAAATGGTTTTTGAGAAGTAGATTTTTGAAAAAAAATTGAAATTTTTTATTAATTCCTAATTCCTAATTCCCCTAATTCCTCACTTTGTCCCTAGTTTTAACAACTTTGAAACCCCTAAGGCTAAGGATGCTTTGTGCCAAGTTTAGTTGAAACTGGCCCATTGGTTCTTGAGAAGATGTTGAAAAGACGGACAGACGACAACAGGCAAAATGTGATCAGAATAGCTTACTTGAGCTTTCAGTTCAGGTGAGATAAAAACAAACAACCATGATCTTTCTCTCTAATAATCAACTATCCTACGAAAATAATGTGCAATTTTCTTTTCTATAAAATACGGTTTTTTTTTGTTGATTATTTAATTCTGTAATATAATGTTTTAATTGATTGTTTGAAAATTCAATAGTATTATCCAGGTTACTTAACCATTTTAATATATACAGTGGAATGAATGTGTTTTCATTTTTTTAATAATCAATTGTTTTTTTATTTAAAATTATCTAAAAAAGGATCCAAAAGTCCAGCTAAATGATTTACTTTTAATATAAAAATACGGCTATAAAAATTGCAATATAATTTATTTAAGAAAGTTATTCAAATTATTTTATTTCATTTAGGCAATTTTAGATTTATTCTAATATTATTGATTATTAAAAAAACTATATAATTAAGGGGGGATTTCGTTTTTATACTTGTAACAACTTATATAAAAATTAGAGTTTTTTATAGTTTGTAAACAAGCCATTCCTTGATCTGTATGGTTAAACATATGATTGAAGCAATGAAACAAGTTTAAAGTATGCAATAATACAGTAAGTTAGAAACAATTACCTTTCCCAAACTTTGCTGACTTTGCAAATACCTGAACGTGAGAATTCCGGTATGTTTTAAACCCCAAGTTTATAGATTCCGTCATGAAGTTTTTCTCATCATAGATATTTGGTTTTGTTGTCTGGAAAATTCTTTCTTAAATTAGAAAAAAACGGCACATAACTAATCAACTAAATATGTTGCAAGCCGACAATGGTTAATAACACCCATGCAAGGTATATTGCTACCAATTTTGAAGTTGATAATCCAATCATTTCCTATCTTATGCATGTATTATGTATCCTGAATTATATTCTATTAATCAATATAAATATTCTATCATTTACATTTATTTCATGGTCACCGACACCTCCTAACCTATTTTACAACACGGTGGTTTTTAATTATTGTGAAACTGTTAATTACGCCAACGGTTGTTATCTTCCTCTGTAGTGCAATTAGTATAGCTTCAGTCTACTGAAGCGCAGGTTTTGAATATAAATTAAGCAGAGATTTTTGTTTTCATAAATAGCGAATAGCGATAAATATGTAAAAGTTAATCTGTCCACCAAAAATGAACATTGTTTTTTGTTATTTTTAAATCAAACACATTATAGAATATCTAAGGAATATAAAAGTAGGGGTTTTATATGGAAGATCAGGTAAAGAATGATAGATATATAAAACAAATTAAAAAAAAATCTGAATTTATCAACTTTAATCGTACTTTTAAAAATCGCTTAATATATGTAAATACATTTAAATGAACGAAGCTCTTAGAAACGAAATAGGATATTTATTTATGTAGAACGGTATTGTTAAACCATGCATATGTGTATATTTATATATTATATAGATTGTATACAATTTTGTTAGCATACACACATACAGGATAATTTAAGATGGATGGATGGTCGTAATTTTTTAGACTATATTAAAAGGCTTAAAACCAAGACTATGGAAAATATTCATATTTCAAAAGTAAAATATATAGCTTTTTTTAATTAAATGAAGCAAAAAAAAAAATCATAATTATCTAAAAGTTCAAGAAATATATCATGGTGATTGAACAAATTGCCTCCTTAATTTGTTTTAATTGAAAAAAAAAACTATGCAAAATACTTTAAATTGACATTATTGATAATATATTTGTTAACACTATTTTTTTGTGTGATTTGATGATTCGATGAATTGAGCGTATCGTTCAAGAGTCATTTGGTATCCCATCATTCGTGGCTTTTCTGTTATCAATAGAAAGTACGTTTGCCACTATTACAGTCATTTCAATTTTATATTTTACAACATACACCGTAGAATAGCTTATAATTCAAATCCTAAACCATAGCATCATAATATCATAGCGAGCGCAGCGCCGGCGCGAAGCGAGCTCTACCGGCAAGGCGTGTGTGAATAGAAAATTCGGACTAGTTGCACATTCATTCAACAGATTTTTTTGGCGTCAGTAAATCGGACCAGTAATGCATTGTTTTAATCGTCCCAGTAGTTCCCTGTAATCATGGCAATTTTTATCACTTCACACTCTCACGATAATCAGCAAGACAATAAGAACAATAACGATGTATTCGACAAACAATCAATGTTACCTCTAAAGTTCACCTCAGTACACTCTCAATCAAAAATAATCGAGTGACGTCACAAAGGTTTACACATTGATCCGATAGATTTTTTCGGCGTCAGTAAATTTTGACCCACAATTCATAGTACCAATGGTTTCCAACCTCACGTTCTCGCGAGAATCAAAGTAAAACTTTTTGAGAAGCGTATAAGATGTGTAATTTTATGAACATCATGCTTTTTAAGTAAATAAAACAGTATACTTCGCTTACTTTTATTTCTCAGGGGAGTTTTAAAGAGTCAGACGACTCTTAACCAACGTGAACTTTGACGTCACAATAAGGGGAAATGACTCTAACTGAAGTTGTTGTAAATCTGCTAAAATTACCAAAACCCTCTCAAAATCTTGCAAAGTTAAAGAATGAGGACATTTCTTCAGATATAGGAAACAGTTGTAACTTGCACTCATTAGGATGAATGCTCACTTTTATTTTATTCACTATAATTACGGTAATTTCCAGGAACGTACACGTAGCATCTTTTTTTTAAAGGGGGGGGGGGGGGCTGGGGTGGGGGTGGATGGCAACCTCATCCAAAAATTCTTTAAGCAAAAAGAAAAAAAAAATTCTCAAAATCCTGAAAATTCTAATCCTTCAGCTCTTTCGCAGTTCAATGGTTTCATTATTTTTACTTCCATTTATTACATGCTCCCAATCCCAAGTGTGTGTGTGTGTGGGGGGGGGAGGGCAACTCCATGTTGATAAGCAAATATTTGTAAGTGTAAATTAAAAAAAAAATAAAAATTAATAAGAAAAAATGTCGACTGCTAAAAAGGGGATGAACTGACGCTACAATCACTTTAAAAGAGGAGATACAGTGCAATGAACATTTATATTAAAATCTTTATTATTCAACAACATTGTATCTGAGATTAAACTATTGTTCTACTGAAAATAAATAAGTAATAACAAATCTTATAACATATGAAATCTTATAAACTATGGATAATGGAATTAACTGAGAAAATAGGTATGTATTATTTATTTTGCAATCATTTATTTACGTTGTTAATTTTATTTTTATTGATTTATCATAATTCATTGTTTGATCACATGCTGCGCTCGCTCCAACGGTCGCACCGTAAAACATATTATTAAAGCATTCAATCTCTAAGCATATTAATAAATCCTTGTTTGTGATAATTACTTTGTAGATAAGTGGCAAAAGTTTGATTTTTAAATATTCTTCTTCAAACTGTTTGGAATCTCATATCATTGCATTTAAATCTCATTGCATATCATAAAAAATGCATCCCATATCATAGTATGAAAATGTAAGAGAAATGCTTTGAATGACTTTATAAATAGAATGATATTCGAATGTAACAAAAAAAAAACTGTCAAAGAAGCTGAGCATTTGAATGTATGTACAAGTGAGCAGTGATGTACTTGGTAATTGAAGCTGCATATTGGCCGTGTTATTGACGCAGTGCATTCGTATGTACCTTGCTGCAGCTCGTGCCAGCTGCAGGGATTCCGCCATCTACAGTCCCTAAACATTCTATTTTCCCATTTTCCCGTGCGTTCACCATGCGTTCTGCGAGTCGTTCGCGCTCACCGTTCACAAAGCCTTTACCTTACTCTCACTGTTCGTTCGGCGTTCACTTATCATTCAGTCAGATAATAGTATATTTATGCTGATAACAACACAAACAGTCATGATTTGTTATTTGTTATCTGCCAATATATCTAACATTTGTTATTTTTTTCGTGATAAACGACAAAACACAATGTAAGGGTAAATCCCGAGGCACTCCGAATACATCGTTCATCTTTCGTTCACATATCGTTCACCGTTTACTTTGCGCTCGTTTTACGCTCTGCTTTCTTTTACCGTTCACCGTTCAAATGTTCTCACTAAAATTCCGTTCACCCTTTATTAACGCTCACCAAACTCCGTTCCGCGTGCGTTTTACCGTTCGCTCAGAGTGCGTTCACCGTTCACTCACTATTCAAGTGGAAAAATAGAACGTTCTAGGGACTGTACATTGTATTTGCAGAGCAGAGGTTTATGAACACCCCCCTTTCCCTTGCAGCCAGAACCCCTGCCTTATATGTCATGCAATTTTAATACAGAGCCTCCTATTCTTCATAACTATTAATAAATGAATATATATATAAAAAAATAATAATAAATAAATTCATTACACTAAATTCATAACTGAATTCAGTTTTTCTTTCATAAATGTAAAAGAAGGAAATAGATTTTTGAAAAATGGTCGAATATTGGCAGTTTTGGTTTAGCCCACGACACCCCTCTTGAGCAAGTGTCATGATATTTGCTATAAATATTTTGTTTATCTTACGCTAAAAATCAATAATACCACACTTGATAAAAGATATTCGGTTTTGAAAAGAATTTTAGAATATGCAATAAATATGTGTATCTTCGTTAGAAATCACAAAAAAACCCCAAAACCAACAACAACAAAAATAAATAAGAAAAAAGAAACAAAAAAGCGAAACAAAAACAAAACAGAAGAGAAACAAAAACGGACATTGCTTCGAAGTACATTTAGTTAACAGACAACATTAAAATCGGCCAAAAAATGTTTATATATCTCCCATATCACTTAGATATATACTTACTGATAATGTCTTTGACTGATTCTCGTACTGTGGTGCAAAGTACTATTTGCCCATATAGTGTTTGGCTGATGGAAAAGTTAAATCCGAGTGATACTTTAGACGGAAAACGGGGTATACTTGATACCATCCAAAATCCCATCGTACTGTCAAATGCTAACACACCTAAACAATATCACGAAGTCATTGTTTTAATGCAATACTGTGGAATCATTTTTATTCGTGTGGGTCAGTGTTCGTAGGTGGACAAAATTTTCCTGGTTCGTAGGGACCTGATTTCGTTGGTAGCAAGTTCGGGATAATTTTGATTAATATTAAACAAATGCTTGTATATACGTTCTTTGGGATGTAAATTCGAGGACAAGGGTTACCACAAAAGCCACGAACATTGGTCCCCCACGAACAATGATGATTCCATAGTATATGATGTTAAAATTTGAAATGTATTGAAAGAAACAAAATTGTTGAAAGATATACCAAAAGAAAATGTGTAATTTTATTAATAGAAACATATTCGACAAAATATAAACAACATTAGGCCAAAATTAAAATTATTTATGTTTCCCCTAACGCGACCGACCCAATTAAATCCCGCCGACTGAATTATTTTTTTAACCACATTGAATAGAGATTTTTTTTTATTTTACCCAAATTCGTTTTTAGGAGACCCACATTTTTTCGTTTTACAATCATTTTGTTAGCCTTGATCATCAACATGGGCGGAATACTCGCTTTATGATCGGTAACTTCGCCAGAATTTTCTCCGAAAGAGAAGTTGAAGTCGCCTTGTATTCTGAGTTCAAGATCGTGTAAATTAACCCCAAACGTTTCCATAGCCTCAGTAAACCACTGTTGTGATCATGTTAAAAATTTGCGATTGTCTTATCTTTTATGGGTGACAATATGAATACGGGTGCTGCAACATATAGCCTACTGTGCATTGAAAATTACAACTGATGTTTACTACTTTTAGTGTTGATATGTCAATTAGTTGGTAACTTGTAATTAGTTAATAACTTTGCCAAATTAATGCTAAAATCTGCCTACAGTTATCTTAAAAATTAAAATGATCCTCTAAACAACGGTTGTTATTGGGTCAAATTGTTTAACTTATACCTCCAAAATACACAGAAGTACAGAGACTGATTTTATTTGTCATGTAGTTAACACCATGAACACAATTACAAAACATTTCATCTATAAATTGTATGAATACATCAAATTAATTGAATTTAATTGATTGGATAAGTTTTTTAAACTTTTAGAAGTTGTTTCAATTTTTATTGATAATCCAATTTTAATTAAGGTTGAATCTGTGTATATCATCATTTCTGTAGGTTATGATGTATCAAATAATGACAGTCTCCCTGATTTCTCAAACTTCTCCCCTCTTTTCTGTTAGGGAGAAATTAGTCTCCAAAAAATAGGTTGGTACCTGTTATATGAAAGACTCTTTATGTTGTGTAAAATTTAAACAGTTCTCTTAAATTCATCAAATTTCAAATAAACCGAAACAAAAGTTGGTTTTGGTAATTACTATAAATAAAATTGGGTAAATTCACAAAAATCTTTATTATCTAAATATTGTTTTCTTCCCTGACATTATGTTTCAAATTTCGGTTAATATTTCTTTGTATAGACAGCTTTTTCCTTGTTAAAGAAGGATATTGTTTGCAAGTTTAGTGAGTTTGTGTAAACTTGATATTATAGTAACTAGAATCATTAAATATGACTTATTAACAAACATTTACATTTATTACATTACGTTAAGTTTGTCAAATATTATTGTTTTAATATACTTTTAGACATTGTATAAACCAAATTTTGAAAAACTAATTGATACTTAGAAGTATGTACATTATCATTAAAATGATATTTAAATATAGATTAACATGTACATCAACATACAAATGATAATGAATCTATTCTTGCACATCTAGTCATTGAATCAAACATGTTAAAATTCATGATAAACAATATCAAATTGTGAATTCGATATTAAATTTGTTTTACATTCCATTAGTACAAGTATTACAATTTGTTTTACAACTGATCAATTTTTTTTAGTTTTGTAATTAAATAATTGATTGTTTTTCCATTTTTAATTTATAATGTAATTTTAATTATGCCCTGGCAGAAAAAAAAAATTACTTACCTACCTACCTACCCAACTACAAAATTTACGGTCGGATTAGGAAACAAAGATATTTTTAATGATGGCCTTATTGTATAATTATAATAATTTTTATAACAAGAAAATACTAGTTACCTTTGGAATGAGCTGATGACTGTGGTGCGTTTTTCTTAGGGGGCTCCTGGTCATTATACATTGCATATGATTTGATCTGTCGTGACTAAATGTATTAAAGTAGGACTTTATACATATATTTCATCCCTAATATTTATAATTTTTTTTTTAATTGTTGTTGGGGGGACGGGCGTTTTATATCCTTAATTGATGCATTACCTTGGAGAAAAAAAAACAACATTGCCGACCAAAATACTTTGAATTGATTTTGCTTCTTTCATGCAAAATGGTAAATAAATGTATAAAATTAATAAAAAAAATAGTATACCGCTAAAAGAGTACTTCCAACATACAACACGCCATCACCCTCCCTTTAACATATGTAATTATTGTGCATACTTACATTTTTATATAAAAGTCTTAGGGTTTCATACAAAGGGTTTTTTTCGTTTCGGTGATGCTTTCCATTTTCAAATGAAACGCTTGATTAGTTGCGTCCATGTAGAAAAACTTCGTGCCCTTTAAATGATTCATTTTTGGCACTTTGTACAGGATAAACCTATCAGAATACAAAATCAATCTTGCAAAACCAATTCACCGGTTTTTATCCCCTCGCGTAACTTGTTGTGAAGGGGATATAGCATCGCTACTGTACGTGCGTGTGTATGTTTGTGTCCATTTCAGCCTTTTAAGCAAAATTCAAAGAAAACCCTCGCATGCATGTTTATCAAACTTCGTACACTTTATAAGCATTGTTAAAGGACAAACACTATTCATTTTCAAGTAATTCTGTTAAATGTTTATTAAAATATCGTTAATTACAAAACGTAAAATATAAATTTTATGTTCGACTTGACAATAGACATTTCCTGTACGCGAAAGTCAACAACGTGATTAGTTGATCTTTTGTTAGATTAAGGCCTTGTAAAGGTAAGAAACAAACTGTTTTATTAAGAAATGGGGAATTCTTTTCCAAACTGTAAAATTAAAGCGAGTAGGAGATTAAGTACATCCCAATTTAATCAAAACAAGCAGCTGTCTGAGAAGACTTTCGGGCTAAATTCCCAAATTACTAAGAGAAGAACAAGTTTATAATTCAGAAGAGACTTTGTCGAGTATCGTTAACAATATTAACCGGAAATTCATTTCATGTTAATCGCTATAGAGACGTTACTCTATTTAAAAGATCGTGATTGAAGTTATGACATGATTACTTGAATTTTTCCATAGGGTAGACTACAAATCGTTAGATCTTTAGCTACGTTTCATATTCATTATGAAAATTCGTAATGTATGTTACTGAATAAAGACGAATAACTACGGTATATTACTGAAGTTTAGAACATTTGTGGTGTGTATTGTTTTCGCTAGTTATGAGAGGAATTGTATAATCACGTAAATATACCCCCCCCCAAATGGATACACCCCAGAGCGTGCATGAGGATTGGAATAACGAAGTATTTTAATTCAAACAGGTTTTAAGAAGAGAAATATTTGGTCTCTTCAATTCTTTGTATATCCCAAATAATGCATTTCCCCATACAATATTTTATTTCGCGATGGGATGCACCGCTTTGCGGTGCCCTTGTTTGTTTTCGTTTTGTGTTGTTTTTTTTCTTGTTTGGTATTTTTGTATTGTTTTGTTTTGTTTCTTTTCATTTTAAGTTTGCATTATTTTCTTTATAAATACATATAGCCTTATTGACATGCGCAGAAATAAATTTGTTTTTATAAAAATTGATTTCGAAATTCATTTTTGTAGTTGATATTGATAGTAGTTCGACCTGCTTTACTCAAAGTTTTGGCATCACTGCTAAGTTTACAATATATATATATATATATATATATATATATATATATATATATATATATATATATATATATATATATATATATATATTGTTTACATTCTTAAAGAAGGTGTTCACAATGCTTTAGAGCGATCGGTCGCATTGTCAACACCTTCTTTAAGAATGTAAACTAAAACTGTTTACAATGTAGTTGTTCTGCTTTATAGTTTCTTCAGTAGTTTTAGTATGAGCGCTAGATTTTGTTTTCTTTGTTTTTACCCATGTAATTTATTTCTTTTGTCCTGAAAAAAGTGACTGGTTGTCCCGAAAATTTGACAATATCTATTGTTCGTGCCGTTAGCCATTTTTAGTGCTTTATATATATATATATATATATATATATATATATATATATATATATATATATATATATATATATATATATATATATATAAAGAAAATTTTAAAAATGAAAGACAAAACAGAGTAAAACGTTAGCGCTTTTATTAAATCTTCAGACGTTTTAAAAATAACAATAACGTTCCTTGGTGACGTGTACAATACAATGTGACGTCATAGTTATAGTTGTAGAGGGATATTGCCGTGTAATCTATAGCGTTATTCAATGAAATATATATATACAATACACATAAAGCTTAATTAAATCATAGCAGTCTGTTGAAGCTAGGTTTTAAAGTTTGAATAAAATGTTTTTCTTTTTCTCTTCTTTCTGTTGCACTCTCTGTAAAAAGTTTATAAAAAGGAAACACTTTAAATTGCCCGCGTCCGCATACATCAATGTGCTCGCTGAGTTTTATTTTTCGGTACTCTGGATCTCTAATCTGTTGTTTATGCACCCGTATTCTTGTTCTTAATGTAGTCCCTGTTTCGCCGATATAAAATTGGTTGCAGCCATCACATATAATGGTATATATTGACATGACATGTCCGAATTTATGCGGAATCGTTTTCCCCTGAAGTCAATAGAGCTGCCTTGTTTTAAAAACGGAAACGTGCCGCATCGTTTGTCTCCACATTTAGATACCGTTTTTATTGACGTGTTAATTGTAGAGTATCCTCTTAAGGTTCTTTGGTTGCCTTTTACTGTTAATAAACTTGAATTTAGATAAAACGCGAGCCATATCTTCATCTGTTTTGAGAACTCCGTTGATATTACTGACCACCGGGGCTATATTCGGGTTTCTCGGGTTGTGGGTAGTAACAAGGGGTAAAATTTGTGTTTCCTTGTTGTTCCGTAAAATGGGATTAATAGCAATATCCCTCTACAACTATAACTATACCTATGACGTCATTGTATTGTAGACGTCACCAAAAAAAAACGTTATTGTTATTTTTAAAACGTCTGAAAGACTTCCATGGTTAACGGTACTTTATCATTTGTTCATGTATTTAAATGTACTTAGATGTAAAATTACTTAGTGGAGCACATGAGATTTACATTGAGAATTCAGGGTTTTTAATTCCAAACGATACATGTATAAAGATGGAATATTTTGCACAAATCAATTTCAAAGGCTGTTCCACGACAACTTATCTTTCAAAGGTTTACTAGAATCCCTTTTATGTTTGTACTTGATATTTATCTGTATGCAAGTGTTTTAAAGAATTTATCCAAACTAATAGAAGACCTATTTATCTCGCACTACTTGTTGTGAAGGGAATATCGCTGCTGTGCGTGTGTGTGTATGAGTGTCTATTACAGCCTTATGAACAAATTTAAAGAAAACCTTCGCACGAAGGTTTATCAAACTTCGCACACTTCCTTAGCATGACTAACGGACAAACTATTCATTTTCAAGTAATTGTATTAAATATCATTACAAAATCGTTACAATTTCAACAATAAAAACAGAAATTTTATGTACGACTTGACAATAGACATTTCCGGGACAAAAGTGAAAGTAAACAATTAAAATCAACAACTTGTTGGATTTAGTTCTTGTAAAGGTAAGGAACTAACTTTTTTTAAAAAAAATGGGGAGTTAAAAGGATGCCCAAAATGAAAAAATTGAAGCGTGAAGGAGATTAAGTTTACTCAAGTTTTATCGGAACAAGCAGCCATCTGAGCCGAATTTCAGGTTATATTTCCCAGGAACAAGTCAAATAATTAGAAGTGATTTGATGAATACCGTCAACAATTTTCATTGCAAATTTATTTCATGTTAGTTGTTGTAGATATGAAATTCTATTTTTAAAAATGGGATTGAAGTTACGATCGACATGGTAACTCGAATTTGCCCAGAGAGCAGCGTTAAGATTGCTAGATCTTTACCTACGTTTCTATTTATTATGAAAGATATATTTGCATACACTAATTGTCTGAATGTATGTCATTGAATAAGCAAATGAAACTTAATTACAATGTATTTAGACTTTAAAACATATGTGGTGCGTTTTCGCTTAGACTAGGGGGAATTGTACAACCACGTAAATGTACCCCCCCCCCCTCTCCTTAACAATGTATACACCCTAAAGCGTGGGGATAACAATAAACGAGATGATATAATTTAAAGTGGTTTTAAAAAAGGTACATATTTGGTATTTTTAATAACTTGATGCACCCCTTCCCCCACAATGTTTCATGTCGCGAGGGGTGGCTCCGCTTTGCGGTGCCTTTGTTAATTTCCAGATGTAAATGATGTCAAAATCGAAATTCAAGGAGCAACTGAATGCGATTATGGAAAAACCAAATCACAGGATATATAGTTTGTTTTTTTTCTCGCCGAGGGGAGACATATTTTCAAAGTTCTAAGTGCATAATTATACAATTTAAATGTTAGATAAGAAAATTTAGTACATTTATGATAGAGAAAGGTAAGGTATATGTACTGAACAATTTTCAAAACATTATAAAAAATCAACGTAAACATATCAATTGAACGCATTTTTATATAAATTGTGAGTAAATTCTTATAAAATGTAAGGGTCAGTTTTATATATGATATTTTTGGGAAAAAATACATACTCTATGAACTGTTAGAAAAACATTGGTAAATGTCAGGATTTTGCATTGATGATAAACACCATTTTGATCTGTGGTTGATAATAACTTTTGTCATACTTCTCACAATTGTTTGTTGTTATATATGGTACGTTTGTATAATAGAATATTCTGGACTATTCTAAAGTGGTCAGTTATTATTTCTAGAACATTATTTAGTGTCCAGGTAATTCATGTAACTTCTTGTACATATAATTTCTAGAATTTGCTAGATTTATATTTGAGTACAAATAACCTATAAACATTGCTCATATAGATAGACTATCATAGGACTTTGTTCGAAGACATTAAACTGTAAACTGTGAACAGTTACCTACTTACTGGGACATTGTTATTTGTGAAATATATTCAGCAGTTTAACAGACACTCTTATGAATTGTTCTCTTAGTGTAAGTTTTCTTTTTTGTATTAATATATATATTACTGTAAAAAATATATTTAGTTTATACATGTAGTTTAATCTTTGTGATTGATCTTTGCTGGAATTAAGGGTTATTCTGACCTATAACAATGTTCATTAGATCATTTATAAAAAAAAACCTTCTTTTTTTATTTTAGTTGTGCTCAATAAATTGTGCTATGGACGCAATGTTTACTTCATCATGTTTTTTTTTATTATTTGCAAGCATTGGTAAAAGAAAATTCATTGAGAAGTTTGCTCAAATCCTATCGGAATTTAATTTCCTACAGTAAGTTCTTTTATTACGATTTCAAATTCCGAATATCATATAGGAAAGTTGGTTTCCTATGGGAACGATACTTTTCCTGTAGGAATTTTGTTTAAAGGTACTTCAAATGTCTCACTTAAAGGGGCATGGTCACGCTTTTGGTCAAATTTTATTTTTTTGTTTTTATTATTTACAATGCTCTAGTTGCGCATTTCTAATGCTTAAATGAAATTTGAGAATCAGTCGTAGAGTTATAAGCAAGATACAGAGCTCACAATTCTTTGTCCTGATAACAACGCTCGTGTCTTGTTTTTGTTAACATAGGTTTAATTTACCTGTAAAAAATCTTTTTCAAACTGATTTGTCTATCTTCTTATTCTTTTAAAGCATAAATAAACAGTCCCTAACGTTTCACACATTTATTTTAGGTAAAAAACTGGAATTTTCACTTGAACATTCAAAATATACACAGAAGCTTTGTTTACATAGCAAAGAATTGTAAGCTTTGTAACTTGCTTATAACTCAACGAATAACACTCAAATTTTGGTAGCCTATGAAAAAAGCCTTACTGGAGCGTTGTAAACATTAAAATTGGACAAAAAAAAATTGAACAAAATCGCGACCATGTCCCTTAAACAAGTGAGATACATTCAAACAAAAGTGGTAATAAATTCTTCAAGCAATGGTCTATCATATTACATATTTTAATTGTTCGATACTTCCACCTTAGACGCGTGCAAAAATGCCATCGTGGCACTGGCATAATTATCCGGCACAGTGTTTTTGATATAGGATATTCTCGGGACAAAATACATACTTTATGAACTGTTAAAACAACCTGGGTAAATGTCAGGATTTTACATTTATGACACACACAAATCTGTAGTTGATAATAATCATTGCCATACTTTTTACATTTGTTTATGTTTATGAGATTATCACTCAAATACTTTTTTTTCACTTTGGTTGTGTATACTAACTTATATTATAGATGCAATACTCACTTTATCACGTGTGTGATTATTTGCAGGCATTGGTAAAAGAAATATAAAATGTTAAAAGTGTTATGAACAAATCTCCACTTATAAAACTTTTTGTGGTTCTAGTCTTATGTACTTACTTTAACACTCTGATAACCAAAAGAGCAAAAAAGAATGTGTGCTTATCTTACTGTATTTTATTGTAACATGTCACTTTCCTAAAGGATCCCTTGATATTCAATCACTATTTTTAGTTGATAATTTTGATTCTGCTGTCATACATTTGTTTTATCTTTTGAAAAAATACTCAAACATAATATATTAAAATACATTTAAGAGAAGAAAAGCCTTACCAGTCAACAGTTCCCCCATCAGGATCCTTGCAGCTGATTGCGCAACGGACATAACTTCGATATTCAAGGAAAAAGATGAAAATTAGGATTTTTAGGTCTGGCATGTTTCTGTTTAATGAGGTAATGTTGCTGGACGCGTTTATTTTATTTCATTTACAACAGTCGATACATTATTGAACATTATACTAGACCTTTCATTGGGTCGCTTTAGGTCCTCCCATTTATTGAAATCGGTTCAGCCTTTTATTTATTTGATGGTTTATGTGTTTTTTCTCGTTTAATGTTTTTCTCGTTTAATGTTAAGATAAAACGTAGTTATTTTAAAATGTTAGGAATCAGTTATACATCATATCTTTAAACGTATTGCTACTGTTTTCGCTAAATTAGAATTAGCATTTACTATTTGAAACAAAAATAGTTTGAATCGAACTACAAGTATGATTGCATTATGCATAATGTGTATGATTTTGATCCTCTAGTATTATTATATTTTGCTTTCGTTAAAGACTAATTTATCATAACGAATAATGAAATGCATTTGTAATTCCATTTGTTCATGACCTGAAAAGCTTAAATTGACCTTGAGGTGGATCCTTTCTCGATGTATGTACTGCATTTAAAATATGTAACTAGCATTATTGGGTACATGTATCACTTCACAATTTGATCATTAACTTTACACTAAAAATACACATGAATTGTACTTGTACATGCATTGTACATGAAGTATAGATCATTATAAGTAGGGATTATGAATTATGTCTCTCCTTTCAAAGGGGAGGTATACATATTGTTTTTGTCGATTTTCTTGTTCTTATTAAGGTCTTCCGTTTCCAACAGAAGATCTTATTGTTATTCTTCGGAACTTTTTCTTCTTTTTTTTACCACTTTTTGTGCACGCGATATTTCGGAAATGGCTCGACCGATTTGCAAGAAATTGTCAGATCTTACTATGTTGTGAACCTTATCGGATATTTTTATTGATGACGTCATTTCCGTTTTTGAGATAATGGCATTTTAAGGATTTTTAGAGGGTTGGTTTGTCCAAGAGTGTTTCCATAAATTACAAACGATATCGATTTCAAAATTGCAGGGATGATAGACCAAAGATTGTTTATCTGTAAAAAAGCATTCATATTTGCCTAGCACAAGAAACGCCGATCTAGATAGGGCTTGACAATTGAGATTAAAAAAAAGCGTTGTAATTTTGCTTTGTTTGCTTAGTTTATCTCTTTTCTCGTGAATATTTTGTAAAGACATGTAGACAAAGAAAGATTTTCATTAACAAGATCTTCTTTTTTTGACATAAAAAGGGGACTGGATCCTCAAATAAGGGACCTACAACCCTTGAAAGTTTTCACTTTATAACTCAAAAGCGGTTAAGAACTCGATATGGCTGTCCCTGCAAAAATTGTTCATTATGATCTTATTAATGTCGTAACAATAATATTTTGTTCGTGTATCGCATAATATGATTGAAAAAAGCTAGACTTGTTAAAATGTATTTGTGAGGTTTTTTTTGGCAAATAAACGGGGTATTTGTTCGTATAACTGACATAAAGTGTACCAGTGTACAAACGAAAAGTGTTTAAACATTTTAATTCTTTTCTAGTGAAACACATTCTGGATAAAAGAACTGCTTCTATGCAGTGCATTCGAGTCGCATTAAAATCTAGCTGGATTCCGAGCTGTGTATGTAGACAATTACGTATCCGATCCCTTGCCCACGGCCGAGGAAAAAGGTCGCGGCTGAACTAGCGTGCGGTCCGCCGTTATTAAAACACAAGATTTGCGTCCTGCTGTAATGCACACATGGGCTTATATATTTTGTTTCAAAGAAAAAAATTTCGATTTTAACGATTTTATAGTAAATTTTAAAAAAATATATACCTTTACCTTCTACCATAGACAGTGTACCAACTTACATGCGGAAATTGTTTAAACAGTTTAATTCGTTTCTAGGGAAAGACATTATGGATAACAGAATTGCTTCCATGCAATGCATTTGAGACGCTTTTGAAATATAGCTGGATTCCGAGCTGTGTTTGTAAACAATTAGACGTATCCGATCCCTTGCCCGCTGCCGAGGAAATAGGTCGCAGCTGAATTAGCGAGCGGACTACCGTTATCCAATACACAAGATTTGCGCCTTGCTGTAATGCACACATGGGTTTATTTATGTAGCTGCAAACACAAGAATTCCTATTACTTAATAATAATATTTAAGAGTAAATAAACAAGAGGCCAATTGGCCTTAACGGTCACCTGAGTAGCATAACCCATACACAAACTTGTCAAGGAGTCTCATATATGCATTTAATTAAGTTTTATTCTGGAATAGAATTTTTTTTAATTTGTAATGACGACCACCTCCCTGCCTGAAATCTTTAAAAAAGGACTATCAAACCTATAATTTTAGCGAAAAACTTAAAAGATCATAAAAGAGTGCATGACCTGATATTGAAAAGGTGCAAGACTCTGATAGAAAATAATTTTATAATAATAACAAGGTGGCTATTATTCATGCTTTATCTAAAACAACCTCCCATCCCCCATCCCCCCGGGGCAGACAGAAACTCTCCCTGTGGGCATTTAAACAATCGAAAAAAAAACCAGCTTTATTGATAAAAGCCATCATTACATCATTACTCACTTCTCCTGTTCCAGTTTTTGAATATTCAACATTGTTGAGAATCACCATCTGGCATATATACCAAAATAATTTTACTTCATATCAGTGATTTTAGTTAGTCAATTATTACTTTACTATTAACAAGTCTATTTGTTTATTTTGAAAGTTCAAAAACTGTTTTTGTTTCAATTGATAAAAAGCCTTGCATAACTCTTTGATCATACAACTTCTTTATAATTACATTATATTCAATGATTTATTATTAATTATGAACAAGCAAAGGAAGATAACTCATTTAGGAAGAAGCAAGGGAAAACAAGATGTAATTATAATCGGGGCGATTATAAAGTCTTCCAAACGAACGAGGCTATCATATAGAGTAGGGATGACCCACAAAGTTTCATGATGTTCACAGGGGTCCTTTACTATATATCAGGTGAACTAACATGACCCAAGGAACAAGAATATATATGGTTTAGAGGTGGGGATCTCAACCGTTTTCAAGATATTCGGGCACTACCTGTTTGAGGGGGGTCATGACCAACCCGGGGCCCATGACCTACATACCATATGATGCCCCTTGATACAAGGAACAATAATATATATGGTTTAGGGGTGGGGATCTCAACCGTTTTCAAGTTATTTGTGCACTTCCTGTTTGAGAGGGTCAGGACCATCACCGGGGCCCATGACCTACATACCATATGATGCCCCTTGACACAAGGAACAATAATATATAGGGTTTAGGGGAGGGGTTCTTAACCGTTTTCAAGATATTTTGGCCCTTCCTGTTTGAGGGGGGTCAGGACCACCCTTGAGGGCCATGACCTACATACCATTTGATGGCCCTTAACACAAGGAACAAGAATATATATGGTTTAGGGGTGGGGATCTTAACCGTTTTCAAGATATTTGTGCACTTCCTGTTTAAAAGGGGGTCAGAACCAGCCCCAGGGCCCATGACCTTCATACCATTTAATGGTCCTTAACACAGGAAACAAGAATATACATGGTTTAGGGGTAGGGTTTTTAACCGTTTTCAAGATATTCTGGCACTTCCTGTTTGAGGTGGGACAGGACCACCCCCGGGGCCCATGACCTACATACTATTTGATGCCACTTAACACAAAGACATCATATCCATGCCTTTAGTTTTTCACAAATATATACAGGAGTAGAGAAGAAGATTCTCTAAGATTTAATACATTTTTACTATATGGCCATATTGGCCCCACCCTAGTGCCTAAATACCTGTCCCAGGGGTCATAAATTTCACAATTTAGGTAGAAGACTTTATGTACATCATATTTTCACAAATATATATATATGGGAGTAGAGAAAAAGATTTTCTAAGATTTAATACAGTTTTACTATATGGGCATATTGGCTTCACCCTTGAGCCTGAACCCCTGACCCAGGGGCCATGAATTTCACAATTTAGGTAAAGGGCTTCATGGACATCATAATCATGCAATCAGTTTTTTCCTCACATGTGTGGGAGTAGAGAAGAAGATTTTTGAAAATTTGTCTGTTTTTTGCATATTTTGCCCAACCTGTGGCACCCTGGGGGTGGTAGAGGCATCAATTTAAAAAATTACATTCCTCTTACCATAGAAATGCTTCACATAAAAAATGGGAACAATTGGGCTTGTAGTTTTTTAGAAGAAGTTAAAAATGTAAATTGTTAACTCACGACGCCGGACGAAAACAGATAGCAATAGGTCACCTGAGTTTACTCAGGTGACCTAAAAAAATTATACCTTTAACTACGAAGTACATGTAATGCTGTTTTAGTATCGATTAAAAAAAATAGATAGTATAACTGTCATTGAAAGAAGGCGTTCTTTGTGATCTTGTCTATGTCATAAAATAGTTTTATTGTTAGATAATAAAATTCACTTATCAAACTGCAAACATTTTAAACCCACCACGTTGAGTGTACATTTACATAACACGGGCCGAGAAATTACCGCGGTAGTGGACAACCGATTCGTTGTAGTCTAGGACACATTCTTCTCATGTTTATACGTTATCACACACTTGCATGTTCATCGATTCTTTATAAAATTATTTTCATTTTCAATTATATTGGTTAACAATGCATAAAACCATTTATTTAAACCATAGTGCGTAAAATAAAGAAAAAACTGCCATCAATGAATATAATACAACGTTTTACAGCCGTACGAGTTGAAATGTAAATACATTCACCTGTGTCTGTTTCTGACATTTTGCTGCTGAGAATTTTATGGATTACACTACCCATTTCAACAAAATAAAGGCGATATTCCCAAAATGAGTATTCTAACACACACATCTTAAGTATCTGTAATCTGTGATAATTCATTTGGCTAACAAAATAATAGATTTTTTGTATGAGTTATGAGAGAGAGAAAGAGTGAACGAGTGCATGAATTAAGAAGGGTGAAGTAAGTAAAGTGAGTTGAAGTATATTTAAAAAGCGTTCGAGATAATGCAGCTTAAGTGGTACAATGTTGCATGCTTGCGGTAGATGCGGGCACGATAAAACTAACATTTTTAAACAAGTTGAAGTTTTTACATTCAGGTCGTATAAGAAAATTAATAATTTTCGACGGCCCAGTAAGTTTTTCTAGCCGAGTATTTCGTTCAACAGCGCATCGTTTGTGAATATTTCATAGATGAACCTTTCCAAAAATATTTGACCCTGACCTTTTTTTCAGATTTTCAAGGTCAAATTTAGAAAAGATTTATGACTTAACCAGAGTACTGATATGACATTTAGATTAGCTAACATCATGCTTTTTCACTTATTTAAGTTTAACCAATTTACAAACCTTGGGGAGAAGGGGAGACATGTGTTTTTTGTTAAAAAAAAACCAATACCCACTAGTTTAGGTTGAGGGATTCATGGACAAAATAGCCATGCATTCAGTTTATCTTTCATGCTGATAACGTATACAAAATAGATTGTCTAAGATTAAAAACAGTTTAACTATATGGCCAATTTGGCTCCGTCCTATAGTCTGAACCTTTGACCCGAAAGCCAATAATCTTACAATTTAGGAAGATGGTTGTAGGAACATCATAATCACTCATGTAGTTTTCATTAAGTTTATAACACAGTAGAGAAGACTGTAATAAAGATTTAATACATTTAAGATACGACCATGTTGTTTCCTCCTAATGGCCTGAACTCCTGACCTTGGAGCCATGAAATTCACAATTAATTAGATGTTTTTTTGGGCACGAAAATAATCCATCTAGTTGTTCTAAGATATACATATGGGAGTAGAGAAAATGATTTTGAACTGATTTTGAAATAAAAATGAATGTATTTCAAAATTTTAGTAAATAATTTTCATAAACATCATAACCATGCATTAAGGTTTTTTGTCACTTCTTTTGAAGTGGAGAATGTTTGTTTGGTTTTTTTTTTGTTTTTTTTTTGGATAATCTGGCCTTTTATTGCATATTTGTTACCTACCACGAGGCCCCGGGAGTTAGAAATGTAATAAATTTCTCAAATTTGATTCCTCTTATTCTAAAAATGTTTTAATCTTGCCGGAAAGGAACATGCATTGTTTTTGTAATACTCCCAGAATGCTTGTTCATACAACTATGTATTGATATCAAAAGGTTATCAAGATCTAAGATTAGATCAGCTTATTGCGATAAAACTTTAATTTTTATATGTTTGTATTTCAATTTTAATTTTAAAAGGTAAATTTTAGAAATGTCCAGATTAGTATTGATTTTCAAACTGTTGAGTTTCATATTTTGTTATCAATTTAAACAGTGAATAAACACCGACTTCTGTAAATTGACAACAAAAATTACCTAATTATATGTCTGTGTAAACAATGGCTTCGGACAAAATCGTTTATTAGTACGTAATACCATGTGCCATTTTGTAACAACAAATATGTTTAATGTTCACTTGTATTTGTTTGGTGTTGCGATAACTATTAAAGTAAACAAATTAATAATTGAATAAATATTTGATCTTGTGCAGGTGTTGTCATCGAAATGAAAAATAATCTATATGTGTACAGGTCTGTCCATGTATAAACTAAAATTTCTCGCATCAAACTCCTCTAGAAATCAATGATATGATTGAACTTTTAGTAGGTTTGTGTGTAAAAATTAACGACATCAATCAACCAGAATTGTGAGGGATTTATTAGGACCCGATACTCCAAACCACATAGATAGTGTAATGTTTTGCAAAAAGCAAATTGCAATTTAAAATATGCAAGTACTAATAGTTGTATAGTATTTCGGCAGCTATGAGCCTCATCAGGGATCTGCAAGAATAGCTGATGTTTATTTTAGGTGAGACCTGATTATCTCGTCACTAATGTTTTTGTGCCTGTTGAAAGCTATAATAGGTCGAGAATCAAAGATTATTTGCATTCAGAATTCCTAAGTACAATATCTCAATACTTCAAAATTCGTTTTTGGAGTCTTTTAAGGCAAGGATTGAATTTAGTTAGTAACCAATAATGTAGGGTTACGTAATGCTTGCTTTGGAGTCTTATTGAGGATGAGTTTTGTTCGATTTGTGTTTGTTGCTTCTTTGATAATTGGGTCGATTTCTTGGGGAGAGTAACCTCGCTTTGACAGATGCGCCTTAAAATCATTGAGTGTAGCATTAAAAATTGTAGGGTCAGTAGTATTTCTTGCATGTCTAATGCATTCTCCTTTAATGAAACCTTTAAACACAGATGGGCTGTGAGCGCTCTGTCTGTGTAAGTATTGAAAGTTGTTTGTAGGTTTGATAAATGACTTGATGTCAAGCTTGTTAAAGGTTTGAAATTTAAGGCCTTTGTATATTTTAGTATCAAGAAAATTCACAGAAGATGGTGAGACTTCAAACATAAATTGAAGATGCTTGTGACAATGATTGCCAATGTGAAAAAAACCCCTCTATTTCCTGTATCGTGCCATTGAATAAAATAAAGCCATCATCCCGATATCTTCCGTGGAACAGAATTTTGTTTGCATGACGAAATTGTGTAACAATATGCTGTGTGATTTGATACATTCTAATATCACAAATTTCTGGACTTGGAATTGCACCCATGCTTGCTCCAATGATTTGCTTGTAGAATTTTCCGTCAAATTCAAAGTAATTGTTTTCTAAAACGCATTTCAATAAAAGCGTTAGGTACTAGGGTGTGGGATAAGGAATGTCTGATTTAATTTTATTAGCCTGCGTGTAAGCCTCGTGCACCGATGAAAGGAGTTCATTGAATTCCATTTTGGTGTACATGCTTGTCACGTCATTAGTAATTAATAATGCGTTTGGTGGCGGCGTGAGGCTTTCAATTTTGTTGATAAAGTCCGCAGTGTCTTTAATATAAGTTTATTGTTTTTGTACGATAGAGACGAGAAAGTGATCACAGTACTTTCCTATTTTCCTTGTCGACGTGTTGCACTGCGCGATAATTGGTCTACCAGGTGGTAATTTTGTAATGCTGCATTGACTGTTCATTAAAGCATTGTAAATGTGTTCAGGAATTTTGTGGTTTTTTGGTAGAAGATATAGATGACCACATCTTAGTGACGGTTTATTGTCATTCAGAAACTTGTAAGTTTCTTTGTCTAGTGACCCATTTATGTGCATTTCCGAAACTATTTTGTGAAAATCATTATGCAGTTTGAGCATGTTCGGTTCAGGTACTTGCATATAGTGTTTGGATGAAAATTGTCGATGTGCTTCTGAGACATACTGATCTATGTTCATAATGACAATAGTATTACTTTTGTCCGCTTTTTTGATAACGATGTCGTTGTTATTTTTAAGAGATACAATAGCTTCTCTCTCAGATTTAGAGATATTTGATCTCGTGTTTACAATTTCCATTGAGGAAAGTTCAAGTTTTGTTTCATCTATGTAATCCTCAAGTTCTCGGCAAGCCAAAGGCGGTATAAAACCAGACTTTAAAGGGATGAATTGGCGAGTTGTCCCCGGTATCAAAGTGGTATTTGCATCTGAGTTTCCTTGCAAATTCGTCAAAATCTTTCAGAAGTAAACGCTTGGCATTGTTTTTGGGCGTAGGAATGAATTTTAAGCCTTTGCTCAAAAGAGAGAGCTCGTCTTTGAATAGCGGGTATCGTGATAGGTTAAACACGAGCTTGTCTCCTATGGCCGTCGATTTTTTACGTTGAGCTTGATAAGCCCGTAGATAATCACACGTGCGTTTCACGGTTTTGTTTTGTTTGTTCCGTCTATTTAATTGTCGAGCCATTTAAAGGGACTTGGACACGATTTGAGCTCAATTTTTCCATTTTTAATGTCTAGAATGGTCAATATGGATGTTTTTAATGATCTGTCAAAATTTGAAAGTCAAATATCGAATTACAAGCGAGTTACAGAGGTTCAAATTCTTTGTTTTGTAAACAAAGCTCGAGTCCTGTTATTGTTTACAAATGTCTTGGTAAAAGTTTCAATCTGATGTTGCATTTTGTTGTTGATAAACTTATTTATGAACACATTTAATAAGTTTATCTTGTTTCCACAAGTTCTTATGTCAAAGAAATGGTAATTTCTTTACTTTACATTATTGTTAACAAATATAAGACTCGAGCTTTGTTTACATAACAAAGACTTCTTTCCTTTGTATCTCGCTTGTAACACGACTTCTAACATTCAAATTTTAGTAAATCATTCAAAATACACAAGTAAACTATTTAATACATAAAAATCAAAAATTTTCATCTGAAATCGTGTCCAGGTCCCTTTAATTAAATAAAGGAACTGCATGTGTACAATAACAACAATTAGTGTGTTGGTAAGGTAGGCATCCGTCTAATTCCCAATGTGTGTTGGTAGATTAGAGGATACTGGTAATGCAACGCAGTGAGAACTGATAGCCAAATCTATTGATTAAATGCGGTCAAGTGGAGGCTGCTGTGAGCGATTGCGTTAGACAAACCCAGTGGGTGATTAATGGGTTATTATTTGTAGTAATTGGTTCTTAATGTACAGACCGCATGCGCGTATCTAGAGGGGGGATCCGGACCCCCACCCTCCTGGAAAATAAGAAGTTATTAAATTTACATAGTGAAATTATCGCAAATATATATCGCCTTTTTTTTTGCTTGTCAACGTTTCTGATGAATAGTGGTGTAGTCGTAATATTGGAGGTGAATATGAGAACCCGTCTTAATTTCAACTCTTGATCATAAGATAATTAACATTGCGCGTGGATGAAAACGATAAAACAAAAACATAAAAGTGAAACACAAGTCATGAACTCTACTGAAACAACGAAACAGAAACTTGGTCTCAAATGATATGGTTTAATAAAGAGGCTCTTAGTTCCACAGCAATAGATGCCCTATTAATGTTGCAAGCAGGCGTTATACAAATAGCACAGAATATATGAAAGTTAATATGGTTTATTTCTCTGAACATAGCTATGACCTCTGTATCTGTAGTGTCCCATATTCCTTTGTTGTTTGGAATGGCTTTTGTGGTTCGTACCCTGGTTCGTGGACCTCTACGATGAGTGACCCGGTCTTGTAGGTTGGTTATGTAATGAAAGAAGTTTTTGACGATGTTCATGTAGTTCAGCCGTGTGCTTGGCCGTTATGGCTGTGATAGCCTCATCTAACTTTCGTTTTTTCAGAGGCAAATGTATAGCCGTCGGTTTCAACTTGCAGACATTTCAAATGTTCTGTGTTTAAAAAATATAATTTACTGTGATTGTGACCGTTGGTACTAAATGTGTGATCTTTTGAAGAAAAAAAATAGAAGATGTGCATTGTCCGTTAATGAAATGGAATTCGTTATCAACAAGAAACATGTATTGGTATTAAACGAGGCAATGCAACATTGAATGATTTTATATTTGTTTATGTTCCACAATGACTATATAATAAAGAATGGGTCACGTTGACGATCGTAATTAATTTCAACATTATGTTATTGAAATATACGTAGTCAAGATTAAATAGCAGTTTATAATTTGAAAAACTTTCTGTTAATCATCAGGCTTCGGAATTACAAGGACTGTTCGATATTCGACAATTTGTGAATTGTACGATATCTAATTAGCATTCGGCTCAAATAGTGGAATGATCCAGGGGCTTGGCGGGGCTTGTAACGAATACCAGATAAGAACCTTTTAAAGTCGACAGATATCTTAGGTTTACAAACAAGTTTTGATAAATATTCAATCCTTTTTGGAAAAAATGATAAAAGAGATATTCATAGGTTAGAAAATTTAATTATTCTTTTCACAAAACAATATATTCTGCAAAGTAAAATGATAACATCAAGGCAAAATGTAAATATCATTAAGAAATCTATAACCAGAAGACTGTTTATTGAAACACTTTTGCTTCTGAAAAACTGCAATTATTAACTGTTTGATACTTATTGGAAAGATATATTTCAACGTTTGGAACATTCATCACCATCTTTATTCTCTCCTTAATGTCCCTGTCTCTTATTATTATTTTTTTTGTTCTGTTTCTTTGAAGTTTTCCTTTTCCTTTTTTTTCTAAAAAGAAAACCTTTTTCACATATATTATATACCACTATTTGTTCAAATTGTATTGTAACTCTTTTGAGGGGTAATATGTATATATTTCAAAATATTGCATGCATCTATCAAACAAATACTATAAATGTATACGTATACATTACAACATATATCTATGTTTATGCGCAATACTTATACTTTGGTATGTGAACATGTGAAAGTTCAATAAAAAAAAAAGAAAAAAAAGAACCTTTTAAAGTTCTAGATAAAAGTAAGGGTCGCATGGGGTTTAAAAAAATGTAAAACCCTAAAAACATTACATGTTATTTCATACTTGGGTCTAGGAGGATTCATATTGTAATAGCCTTTGAGTAGCTTTGGTATTAAGAACTGATTATTAATCCAATCCACCCGAAATAGATACAAAGTTTGCATAAGCATAGCTTTATTTGAATTAATGACAGAATAAGAACATTTTTCCTTCATGAAAATGTTCTAAATATTTTACAAAATTTATTTCAGTTGGGTTATAGGTATCAATTTCCCGTTCACGGCACCTATGAACCCATTTTCTCCAACAATACTGATATTGTTTAGTTGTGAAACGTCCGAGTGAAGAGTTCATGACATCAGATTCATATTTTGAAAGTCTTTGATTTTTGAGATGTTCCCTGATACAATGCAGGCGATTAGTGACATTTTCTTTATCAGTGGGTGGGTTTCTCCTGTGTGAGGCATGATCAGAAGATCCTTGTGACGTGGTAATCTGGCAGGAATAGATATCAAAGATGAGATAAGCAAAGGAAACCAACTCTGTGTTTTCCAAAGTGGTACAATCAAAATAGCTTTCTCTACTTTGTCTGACATTTATTTAGAACTCTTCCATTGAGTCTAAAAGGAGGATATATATATGGACAAAATTGGAACCAACATAAAGTAAAAGCATCAATTTCTGCTGCATCTGGATCAAAAGTCCAAAACACAAATTTGTCTAACTGTGTATTTAATCGAGAGGCAAACAGATCAATGTCAGGCAAAAAAAAAATGGTGACAAATACGAGAAAATATATCTGGTTTTAACTTGGAATCTGAAAAATGTCTTGATAATTTATCAGCTTGAACATTTTCAATACCAGGGTTATCACTATATATGAATACACCATTGCCAAATTTCAATTGAAATTGAATTTAATAACTTTGAGGTTATACCACCCATAGAATTGATATAAGAAACCGCTGTAGTATTGTCAGATTTAATTTCTATATGACAGTTCTTAAAGCCACTAAAGAAAGCTTTCAATGAAAATTGAATAGCCAAAAGCTCAAATTCATTTATATGCATTTAGGATTCTGTTAGAGTCCATCGACCACTTACAGTTTTATTAGAGAATGTAGCACCCATACCTTGTAATGAGGCATCTGATTCAATCCAAAAATCAATAGAAGGTGTTCGAATGGTTTACCATTTAACTTTTCAACATAATCTAACCACCATTGAATTTCTACTACACTGTCATTTGATATAAACATTTTAGAATCAAAGTCATTCAATTCTCTTAGGTTTTCGATTTTATCTCTTTCCATATTTCTATAATGCATAGGTCCCTCAGAAATGGCATTAAATGCATGGACCACAAGACCAATCAAGGATGCAAACATCCTAATAAGAACATAATTTTCCCACAGTATATTCTGACATAATGATACTCTATTTGTAATTTTTTCATCAGTTAAAAACACTTTAAATTGCACTGAATCAATAAGTAATTCAAAAAATATGATTCTCGCGGGTATGATAAGGCAACTAACAGCGACCGATCGAGTAAAAATTCCTCTGATCGATATGACGTCACAATAAGCAGCATGATGTCATATTTTATACTCAAGAAACCTGTCAATTTTAACTTTATATCTGGTCCAAATTATGAAAACTACAGGCGTAAAATGTCACTAGAAGCTCTTTTAACAGAATATAGCTTCGATTTCTCTACTACGTATCGTTAACATTGATGACGTCACAAGCATGTTAAATAGAGAAGATCAATGTCGGGAGACATATCATCGGAATGCAGTGTAAACAATGCCGAAATAAGATTTATTTCATACAGATACCCAAGATTTAGATGAGTGTCAGATAGGATATAACCAGGATAATGCAGGCATGGATATTTTGTTTTATCAGCGAGAGTTATAAGATAAGCGGATAGACTTTTATGTGGCTTGACCGGCCTTTCCTCTGTCAGTGTGTACAAAAAAGACAAAAGTGTAACACTACCCTGAATATAATGAAAGATGAATTTGGCAAATATCAAAAGCACATGATCTTAAATACTTGAAAAATGCTGCTAGAATCCTTTGGTTTGTTGTTGTAAATGAAAAATACTTAGTATTTTCAATGAAATTGGAAAAGTTGAAGAGGTTTCCGGTAAATAATGACAATATTTATTTTATGTGGTTAGTAATAGGATTCAAGCAGCAATATTAATAAACATGAACTTATTGCCGATCGAAATATTGTATCATACATACAAATAAACTTCGGGGTAGTGTTACACTTTTTGATTTTTTTGTTAAGGTACAAAAATTATCTATTTTTAACTGTCACGTGATACCATGGCACGGCAGCTTCAAAGATCGACTTGATTCCGAAGTAAAAATATATTTATCTTGTTGAATACATTCACTTGATATTAATATTCAGCACTGTTTTTATAAAAATAAACAATTTTTAAAATGACCATAATATCGGCGATCATTAAACTCTTAGTTGCCTTAACTAGGATTTATTTTCTTCAAATTAATGGTAAATCCAAGTTTATCTAATTCTCTCACAATTAACTGAGTTTCAATTTTACAGTCACTATAATTCCTGTTTATAACAAGAGAATCTTCAATATGATAACAACACTTTATATAATTTGCTCTAAAAGCTGCTGCAAAGACAGGTATCATAAGCTTAGTGAAAACCCGATGTGCAGTAGCAAGTCCAAAAGGAAGGACTGTAAAACTATACAAATTTTCTTTTCATCTAATTGTTAGATATTGACAGAAACAGCTGCATTTATATCTTTAGCCAAACCAGTCCCTATTTTTGGACCAGTATTGATTTGATCTGTGTTCCCATTATTACTTGGAACTTCAAATGCATCTTTAAATGCTATTTGGGGATCAACACCTACATGGGATGAACTGTTGGGGGAATCAAGATAACTTAAATCAAATTTATCTATTTACCCGATGTGCAGTAGCAAGTCCAAATGGAAGGACTGTAAAACTATACAAATTTTCTTTTCATCTAATTGTTAGATATTAACAGAAACAGCTGCATTTATATCTTTAGCCAAACCAGTCCCTATTTTGGACCAGAATTGATTTGCTCTGTGTTCCCATTATTACTTGGAACTTCAAATGCATCTTTAAATGCGAAAATAAGGTGTTTTTTTTGCAGGTTGAAAATTAATTTTGAAAAAGATATCTAATGCATGAACCATTTGTGAGGTGCAACAATTTACACTCTTACATTCTTTCCTATAGCTGCGGATTTTATTATTATTCTTTTAATAGCACTAGACTAAGCACAATCCATGATTGAACAGTTTGAAAGTAAAAACAATTATTTCACTGAAACCCCAGAAATCCATGATCCTATTAGCGAACAGGTAGGTGTATACGGCGAAAATCTTATTCAAACCTACCAGGCAACCATTCCCAGTGAAATAATATCATTCGTTATGCATTGGTAGGGTAGCATATTTTACTTTAAAACGCTCATCTGGAATAATAAAAAAAAGATTTTTTTTCAGTAGATGATAAATGGTTAATTAAGGGTCAATACTACTCGAGTGTATGTGCTACAGACAAAATACAACCACATACTTTATAGGTTTAGGGGGACATAGATCTCTGTACTATGACCTGTTTGAACTTTGACCTTGAACTTTTATATTTAATTTCTAAGAATATTATACTAGAAAATGCAAGGAATAGCAGATTTCTTTAAATGCATTGAAGCGCCTTCTGCTCCTTAAAAAAACGAATCTTTATGTGGCCTTGAGCTTTCATGTTTGACTAATTATTTATTTGCTAATTGATATTCAGCAAATGATTAATGCCGTTTGACAAGATTTAACAGGGTTTCAAAATTTACAGTCTTTGAAACGTTCCATTTTCTCATTTCTGCGTTCACTCATCGTTCACTCAGCGTGCGCTAACGACGCATTCACCGTTCACCTACCATGCGTTCATCGTTCATAATTTTGCGCTCTCCGTTCCACTCGCGCTCACCATTCAAAAAGCGTTCACCGTGCGCACACGGTGCGTTCAGTGTGCGCTCAGCAATCGTTCAGCATTTGCTCATTGTCGTTCTGGTTTAATTCATCTCCATTGCCATTCAAAACTCCAAAGTGAAAATATTGTCCTAGAAAATACGAAAATAAAATAAGCATATGATCTTTATAACGACAGGAAATTCATTTAATAGAGTGTGAAAGGCGTTTTGTTTAAGATAACAACAGGATAATCGGCAGTTATTAAATAAAATCATTATTAATTGATTTGTTAAATTTCTTTTTTTTCTTTATGGAACATCATCACCCTTCAGTCTGTCTGACAAAATTAAACTTCGCTGTAACATTAATGCAATAAACGGAAATAACCATTTTAAATGAATATATATCAAATATCTAATATTAAATGCCTAAAATATTTCAGAAACTGTAGCTTACCTTTTTATTCGTTTGTTTTCATTTCCAAACAGCACGGCCGATTATCGAAGGACCAGCCCAACATTTAAATATCACACGTGATCATGCATCATTTAAGTTTTATTTCAATAGAGTTGTATTTTGGTAGACCTTTGGGAATACGGCCTTTGTTTTTATTTAACGGCCCACAGCGCGCCTCAACCTTATACCTCGTACCCTCTACACCACCATCCCATGCCCCGCTCGTACTGCAGACGACGGATGCAGTTCAAGTTGAATTACCTAACACCGTGAAAATCTACTCAGTCACATCAATAAATGTTGTATTCTCTTTCTCTCTCCCGAATAAGGGAATTCATGAAATTACCGAAAAGTTCATGATGTTCAATAATATTTTGATTTGATGCTCTCTCTCTCTCTCTCTCTCTCTCTCTCTCTCTCTCTATCTCTCTCTCATATTCACTTAAATCTAAATACAGCGTTATAGCAAATAAGAGTGTTGCTGATTATAATCAAATCACTCAGTGACTCTCTTTTTCTCTCAGAGATTTTATAGCCCTAACAATTTGAAATCCCGAGTCAGAAAGGTATTTGCACGACAAAACCCCTAAATTCAGTAACAACAATGATTAAACTCTGCACTTTTCTTCGGTAATTAATGGCACTTCAGTATAGGCAAAACTCTCTCTCTCTCTTTCTAAAAAATAAATAAATGTACAGTAGGATACAGTGAGGTAAAAGTTCTGTTTTCCAGCGGTTTCAAAATCACTTAAGTCGTTTAACCTTTAAAGTAATAAGATATACTAATTTAATTTCCCCTTATCCTTTCTCAAATACAGAAAGCTATGGCATGCAGTTGTTTATTTGGTTTTTGTTGTTGCTTTTTTTTAAATTAGTTTTAATCCTTAAGAAAAATAACTTGTTTTAATTTACTCAAGGCAGAGAAAAATAAAGATACCGCATATGTTAGTTATTTCGAAACTTATGTTTTAATAATGTTCATTTGATATCGAATCAACATTTTATATGTCTGTTATAGGAAAGAGCTGACATTTTGAGACGATATTCACATATATTTACACTTGCAAATGTTTCCCTTATATAACACTGTTTGCGCAATCTGCTGTTATTCCTGCATAACACCAGCCTGGGTCAAGAGATCAAAGCAGCGCATAAATAATCTGGGTCACTACTTTTTCTATGTACTCAAACTAACCGACTTACAATAAAACACACCAAATATCATGATGAAAACATAACTTCGGCTTATCTGTATTTTGTTATACGAAATGTTATTCATTCATTTTTTGTAGCCTTTAATATATAACATTAATTAAAGGGAGAAAATGATCATGGCTTCAGAATCCCGTAAGATCATGTTTATGGATCGACATCGTAACAAAACGTTCTTGAAAATAAGGCCTACAATCGCTTTTGTCAAAGTAGGCCTTGTTAAAATCAGTTATAGTTCATTTTTGACTTTTATAACAAGTCTCGATCAAAATCGCAAACGCAATATCACAGATCTCTCGTGTTGTGTTCACTCATGGTCAAATATAACTCCTTCTGCTTTTCTGACTGTCCGTTTTGTCCGTAAAAGAAATTAGAACAGTTTGTCTCTATATTGTCCGTTGAAGTTCATTATGCTCTTGAATCTGATTTTGCGATAAAATTTCATCTGAAAATGCCTAGTGAGTAGACTCTAACTCAGCTTTCAATCGCTTTGTTTTCAAATTTCCAACCACTCTGTGACTTCAAAGGAAGTGGTAATATTCCGCCAAGCTTCAATCTTTTTTTTCCATTGTAGACGTGGATTTTCTTTACGTTTCCACTTTATTATAATAAAACAAGTGTTACATGTATATGTATCATGTCAAAAGTAGTGTCATAGTTTTTTTATTATAATAATCAGATACTATTTTTGTTACGTCATGTTGAACGAAGCGGCTTTTTAGGTCATCAAAAAAAAAACAACTATTCGGGCTTTATGGGATTTGATCACGTGACTAACCCGTATTTATATGGGTTTACTCTGGGTTTACTCCGGGTTTACTAGAGTAGACCCAGAGTAAACCCAGAGTGGACACAAAGAGTAAACTAGGTCAGAAGTATACCACTGAAAGCAGACGCTAACTGTGTATTCGGAATATACAAGGGGCAGGAATTACAGTCAGTAGGATAGTAAGACAAAAGACGGGTCTGCTTCACATTTCAGTGCGTAAAGTAGACCTCAAAATATATTTCCAAGTAAACCCCGAGTAAACCCAAAGTGAACCCCGAGTGGACCCACATTTTCAAAAAGTAAACCCAGAGTAAACCCCAAAAGTAAACCTGGGGTTTAGTTGGGGTTTACTCTGGTGTTAGGTTGGGTCTGATCGGTACTGTACATCCAAATATGATACCCTTTTTCATAAATAATTTTAAAGTCATATCAAAAGTTAAAAGGTCATATACGATGTCGTCATATACAACTCAAGATTCTGAGAAAATCATATAACATAAAGTTGTACAAGTCGAGTACGTTTCAGCTTTGTTATGCTGATTACTTATGTTATTTTGACATCTTCGTGATATAAGTTAAAATATTAAATAGTTAGATTATAGTTTAAAATCAAAATTGTAAATTTGTTTTGATGTTTAAGATTGTGCGGATATTTACAAATCATCCTGATTGTATTTTTGTTTGGCTCAGTAATATAGAACTAAGTGTATGTATCCTGTAGATAGTAACTGTATTAAAGTGTTTATTAGTCAGCCCGCGGGCTGACTAATTAAGTTAGGATGAAACTTCAATTGCGCTTGCGTAAATTGGAATTCTGGGAAGGAATTATAGACAGTTCGTGTTAGAGAAATTCGAAGACGTTATGAAACTGGTCAGTTTCTAGGTCAAACTGCGCATCGGAAGACTGTCAATGGGCATAGTCTGCAGCCACAGTCCAGATTCCGCGTATATCTTCCCGACCTCTTAGTGAAATTGGAAAGTAAATATATCGGTAGTGGTTTGCGTCGAGACCATGAAATTCATAGAGCTATGTATGCAAAGTGACAATTTTAAGTATTAAATAGGTTTGCAGTCATACATTGCATGTACACCGCTACACGCTTATCTCCTCACCTACATGTACAGCCATAAAAATAAGGATGCAAACTAAATATGTACCCGCAAATAATTATTGTTCTGGAAACAAATATATTTATCTTGTATTTTAATAGATTGTGTATTCCGGCACTTTAATTCGACCTAAAAATTAAAATTCCGCTGGCTGACTTTCTTAGCTTTTTAAAAAGCTAACCTTGTGGGATAAATATTCCGATCAGCTATTATACGTTGTAGCCGATTTTTAACTTCACTCTATGCGTTTGCTTATAAGTATGCTATTGATGATTTTGTTCATCGGACTTTTGGCGACGTCAACGGCTTATGGTAAGATTTATAACACACAATGTCATCTTACTTTTCAATATTTTTAGAAAATAGTTTCTATTAATTTCAATATTTCCTATTTAAGGTACATGTATATTGTATAGCATTCTAACCAACACGGATATCTACCTACATTGTATATCAATATATTACTTAACAGCATCATTACATGTATAAAACAATAGATATGGATAATCTGTAAATAAAAAAAAACATAACTATTACATGTGATTTACATAAAAAAAATGTGGAACTGTGTGTATGAATACTTATGTATGCTTCTTTTCGAATTTCATTTTATGCAATACATTTCTAATAATTTTGAATTAAAAAAAGAAGATGTAGGTAGACCAATCTAAAAAAATAAACAATTTATTTCCCCCTGTTTGAGTATTAATAAAATGTACATGTTAATTATACTATCTTAGATATGTAAATTATGTGTGCAATATATATGTTCGGTGTGTATGTTGACAGTTAACGTTGCCCTCAACAAACTAGCATACCAGCAGTACCCAAACAAACCAGGTGACGACAGATATGTCGCCAGTAACGCTGTGGACGGAAGTAAATCAGACCTGAGTTGAGACGGTGGTCAATGTGTTGTATCATCGTCCTCAACAACCGCCACCTGGTGGGTGAACCTGACCAGCATTCACAGCATCCATCACATCACCATCTACTTCTTAACGAACAAAGCTTCAGGTATAGTCAAAGTCATTGTGTATCTTGCAAATGATAGTCACTGTTGTTTAAACTGTGCATAACGTATCTACGCTTTGCATTTATATGAAAACGATTTGGTTTTATAAGTTTACTAAATTTGTTTAATTATTATTTTAATTGCCTCTATGTTCGAAAAAAATCTCTAAAAACTCTTTATGTTTTTGTTTTTAGTGTAAAAGAAAGTTTAAAACATCAAACTGTTTCAATGATTGTAATGTACATTAACAAAGAATAAAACAACATTTTATAAAACGAGGATATTTATTTACATTCTTAAAACTGACATTGCAAATTAAATCTGACATTAGATATTGAGTTTTGAAGGTTTTTTTTTTTAATACGATATAAATATGCTTGCTCATACATTTAAGTAATATGACTTAACCAAATGTCTTTATGGTCCCAAATTTAAATTGATGAATTAATCAACCTTCCCTTTATGCTAATAGGTCAATGCATTGCCTAGGTTTTAAAAAGTATTATTATGAATGGCATATCGTATTCATAAAAAGTGATTATGTAAGAAACGAAAAAATTCAGTCATATCAATTTTTAAGGACACAAATCAGACGAAGGTATAATTAAGCAGATTTTTTTCTTCTGTAAAACCACAATTTTATCACTCCCTGCAGTGAGGCAATATAGAAATTAAACCATAGTCCCCTTGTAAACCTGTTTCCAGATTGTACTCCAAATGCACCTCAGCTGCCTTAAAACCAAATTAACACAGTCAAGCAGTCTATACTATTTATTCACGGCTTACATTCAATAATATAATACATTATTGAATGTTAGCCGTGAATAAATAGTAGAAACTCCTTATTATTATTATGTCATAGATTTAATTTCATAGTGATCGTTTTTGTGTACACACATTGCACATTGCTGTGTTGCCGACTAGAAAAAGGTACTTTATGTAGAGAAATGATCATTTAAATCACGATATATATACCTCTTGGCGTGTTGTAGTATGAACCTTCATCGTCAGATTTAAAATTTACTTTCTGTAAATAACAAATAGTTCAAAGTATGAGCGATAATTAGGTATATATATCCTTAAAAATGATCTCTATAGCACAAAATAACCGGTTATATGTAAACTCAAACAACCATTGATTTTCAACATATTAAGAAAAACTATCAATAATCGCCATTGATGTTAATTTCATACGATATTTATGCCCCTCAGTTTCTTAAATTATTCTATATTTATAAATACCTCTGGGTTCAAACGATGTTCATTCAGTAGTATGAAAAAAATAACAAGATTTCTCCTTTGAAACGCCCCTCTAGCTTGTCAGTTTTTGATATACGGCTAATTATAAAACGTCTACGGGGATTTTGCAAGAAATAAAAATACCTGTATGCTGTATGATGACGTTGAAAATGTGTGCGATGTATACCGTATTATTCGTCTATGAATTCAATTATGTTTAAACATTTTGTAAACTTTAAATGAAGTAAAGAAATCTATTATGTTTATTATTGTTTGACATCGAATTCTCACGGTTATTCTATACTTACGTACGAATTGACAAACATGTAGCGCCGAATACCATAGCGCGCATCAATGCTCTGCACCGTTTTGTTAATATAATATATTAATATTCATTCCTAACTGTTTTAACTAGTGAAACAAATTGAATTGACATTGTAAATGCATTTTGCAGTTAATTCTCGTATTGCAAAATCACACCGATGCAGGATAGGATAGGATATAATTTAACTTTTATATTCCTATCATGTATCGTGCATCCTGCATCCTATTCTATCCTAACTTTGTAAACTTTCAGGATGGCAGCACTGTTAATTAAATATTTTGAGACGGACTATAATAAGTTTTATTGTTGATTTTTTTCGCAGTCAAAACGTCATAAATGTTAAGTTACAAATGGTATATTATAAAAAGATATAACTTAGGCCATCAAAAATTAATTCTTTGGATCTCAGGCCCGCGCATCTGATTTAACATTGTATATTGCCCATTTTTATCATTAAATGAATAAAATTAAATTTTAGTAGTGTGCTTGCTTATTCCGGAAAAAGAAATTCTGGAATTAGGACCGCATTTTAGATACTCAAGTCAGTAAAACGCTTAACTTAATAAAGAACTTAATTGCAAACATCGCGATGATTCAGATTTAATTATAACAATTGCAAATGGCCGCCGAATCTAATTACGAGACGCTGTGTTTAGTTATGATCGTGACAGCAATGATTTTAGTTTTGGTATATGAATGAAAAAGGTCGTTTAACCTGAAATGCATATAGAAAGAGAGTTCCTGCAACTTTTACTATGCTAAATATCCCATTATGCTTAAATACATGGCTTTCTCAAAACACCACGTAGTAGTTTTTTGCATAATATAGATATACATTCTCCTGATATTAGTTACTTTAAGTTTATAATACTTTGACAAACCTTTAAGTAAAATTATTTTTATTTAAAAGATTGTAAAGATATATACATTTCATCCTGATTATGTTTTGTTCAGCTCAGTTAAGGACTGGTATCCTGTAGTTATTTCCTGTATTGATGTAATAGAGATTTCGGTCAGCTATTATTAATAGGTTGTAGCTAATTTTTAACATCACTCTATACAATTCTATGTAACTATGTTAATGGTGTTCTTTTTCTTGGAACTTATAGCGATTTCAAAGGCTTACGGTAAGATTACAAACATCTTACTTTATAAAACATATGCAGTATTATTACAACAGTTTTGATATGATGACATCTGATGATATCTCAATTTACAATACTAATAGATCATATTTTCTATTAATTTCAATATTTCCTATTTAATGCAAATCATTCTAAACATTACTGGTGTCTACCTGTATTGCTTATCGATAGTATCTATACTTATAAATTAAGACATTTTGCCAATAAACTGCGAAATGCCTGTACCAGAGTGACTGCTTACACCTTTGGTATTTCAACACGTGTGAATTGATGTCCGTAAGCTATAATTGAATTTTACTTAATAAGTTATTATTATAAAATACATTAAAAACCTATTACTTTCATTTTTGAAAAAAAAAACCAGCCCGAAATATCAGAAATGAGAGTAAGGTTGTAGACACGCTTTGGCGGATCCAAGTCAGTTGGGATTTGCATCAAAATATATACTTGAAATGAAATAATGCAGTATGTTAACGTAAAGAGTGAATATTTTCATTGGGAACTTATTTAGGGTATACATAGAAATTGAGATTTTACAAAGATTGAATAAAAAAATGAGCCAATTCGTTTCTTGAATGCGCGATTTTAATTTTAATGGATTGAACTTTCCAAAACGGGGTAAGAACGAGGATTGACTAATAAATGCCATGACGGAGAGTGTACGTAGGACGAGTTCATCATGCAGCGCTGGAAGATACCCTGGATCGGACATCTTTAGTTTATACAAAAAGTTAATAAATAAAATGTGCCAATTTGACGCGATTTTTAATTTTGATGGAAAGAACCTTAGAGAACGGGATGCGGAAAAAGCGCAGGTTGACGAATTGTACATCATGGCTGAAAATGTAGGGCGAATTACATGTAATTATCGGAATGACACTTTGGATTGCAACGTTGGTTTAAGATATCCAAATAAATATGCGGACACTATTAAAATAAATTACAAACATGTTTATACCACGACAGATTGGTAGTAAACCTTTTACATTAATTTGTGAACCATGAAAAAATTAAATCTTGCCAATGCATTCGACATTACATTATCAGCGATCCGTTGATTTCTCGCGTGGTCAGTGTATTTCCTGTGAAGCATGCACCTGTCTGGTGTCGGACATACCAGTTAAATCGATTACAAATTTATCAATTATAATGAATTGATTTAAAAATCTTTTATTTTCTTTCTGTGTACCGTTACATGCAGTTAATGTTCAAAAGATCGATCTTGTCCGATTCGGTGAAGACGATTTTTGGTATATACACCTAAGAAAACATTATCAACATATGCACTATAGAGGTCCAATCTTAATTGTGATGTCTTTGATGATAATTCGTTCAAAAAATAAATAAATAAATAAACAATCACCCAAAATGTGTGTACATAGGTGACTTTTGCCAACACAATTCTCGATTGAACATTTCTTCGATTGTTTTATTCGTACTGAATCTAATTAAAGTTTGACTTATTTGATGTAAAGAAGTGGATTTAGATTGCTGGGCCTTTTCCGTTTGAAAAAAACACCGATTAGTGCATAGAGATTTGAAATTATATTTTTTTCTATTCACCCCCTCCCCGGGAAAATAAAATCTTTAAATTTACGATCGAGCTCAAATCTATATAACGCAAATCATACGTGCTTGCCATGAGTTCAGTCTTTCAAGACAATGTCACAAAGTTATTCACGTGCTACGTTTTTGCTTTAAATAATCTAATGTTAAATGTTAACGCTATCTTCTCTTCCAAATAGTGAACCCACAATCATTCTCTCTCTCTCTCTCTCTCTCTCTCTCTCTCTCTCTCTCTCTCTCATAAAGTATTGACATAAATTGATTGTAATGTTTCAAAGATATTTTTTTTTCTTTTTTCATTAAATTCAAGTCATGCGTAGCGATATAATTTCATGACGTAACGTTATAAAAAATGACATCTGTCTTAAACTTTGTTCATCAAAATAGTTCCATACTGTAAACTCCATTTATAACAAAAAAATATTAATGGTTTCGAAAATAAAAAGGGTCATGAAAAGCTAACAGTATACACTATCTGTGATCAAGATAAGGTGATATTTTAAGGCAATTTTTGATAATTCGTAGCTCTAGCTCTTTTATGATATATGGTCAACTTGCTAGATGTCAATTGTGTGCTAATGTAAAAATGAGAATGTTGAGTTTTTGGATGAGATTGTCGAAAGGTAAAGGATCAAAATTGTCATATATTGTAGAATTTCTTACATAGCTTAACACAAACTTCAAATGGGTTGATGTATACAGAATATTTTACATGAATGTGGTTTAAGCTATGTCTGGTTGACGCATAATGTAGAAAAATTGGATGTTAACTGCTGTTACTACATTAAATAAATTTAGAACAAACAATCATAAACTATGAATTGAGACAGGCAAATGAAACAATATAGCGAAAATACGGGTAATTCCGGACAGTAATTAGGTCAGAGCTGTTTGCAGACGAATATCAATAATTAACTGTCTGATAAGTATTGAACACATGACATAACTACTTATTACATCATCACTATATCGATATTATAATGGTTTTTCTTAAGTAATTTTAGAATTATATGCAAAATAATACACTGTCGAATGGGGGGGGGGGGGTATTTCCGGACACAGTGCGGGTAATTCCGGACAGTGTTTTTTTTTACTAGTTTTTACAGTTAAATCCCGCGGATTTTCTTGTGTTAATAATGAAAACAAATATTTCTGGCTGTTACATTTGCATAGTTTGTTTCCTTTATAATATCAAATATTATTTTTTTATCTGCTATCTTCACCAGAGAGAGAGAGAGAGAGAGAGAGAAAGAGAGAGAGAGAATACTTGCTCTAAGCATCATCTGGAAAGTTATTTCCATAAAAACTAGAATTGCGCATTTAAGAAATGAATTTGGGCATTTTATCTGTTAAATATTTGTTCATTTTTAATTCTTATCCATACTTTAAATAAATCAACCAAATAATCCAAACCATGTACACCACTTTATTCATATTTTGGCTATTTCAAAGTAGTTTATCGAAAATGAAAATGTGCTTTTAATTAATTGATTTCACGATATTTACTGATTAGGTAGAATTCAATTAAAGTTCACAGACATAATTGTTGACGACCTGGCGGTTCTCCATTCTGGCCCTAGTTGTCGAGAGTTTCTCTGCCTTTCTTATCGACAACTATGGGTGTCGTTTTTTAAACCTTTCCAGGAAAATTTCCGGCAGTGGATGGAAGTAAAACTGTCATTTTTTTTACAGAGAGCATCCACTCTACGCAGGAGTTGTCTCCGCGACACTCCCATTCCCTGTCTGGCCGCCTCGGTCAATGCGGTTGCAATTTTATTTTCAATTTCTATAGGAACCAAAGGGGCTCGTCCAGGTTTTCCAGGATGTCTATACTTTTTTTGCATGTATCGTGCAAAGTAGATTTGTTTACCCCGTATTTCTCTACGGCTTTTCTAACAGATTATTCTCCCTTCTGCACTGCATCAACAGCCTTGTCCATGTCTTCAGAGTCATTCTTTTTCTTTTTATTGGCAAAATATGTCCTAGGCATTCTGAAATTTTATATTTTATGAAACTGTTATTTTTGTAATCAGTTATATAGTCGTTTGACCAGTTCCGAATAGGTTGTTGTCGAATGTATACACTCTTCCTTTTTGTATGATATTGTTTGTATTGTATATTTACTCTCTGGTGTTCTGTACAATATGAGAATGAATTGAGATTGGTGTGTGTATGTTGACAGTTAACGTTGCCCTCAACAAACCAGCATACCAGCAGTATCCATTGAGACAGAGTACCGGCAGATATGACGCCAGTAACGCTGTGGACGGACGTAAATCTGACCTGAGCTTTCACGGTGGTCAATGTACTGTATCATCGTCCTCAACAACCGCCACCTGGTGGGTGAACCTGACCAGCATCTACAGCATCCATCACATCACTATCTACTTCAGGCCAAACTCTGGTATAGTCACATTCATTATGTATCTTGGAAATGATAGCCTCTGTGGTATAAACTATCATCACGCATTTACGCTTTTTACTAATATGTAAACAATTTGGTTTTATCAGATTACTAAATATTTATACGATTTTCCCTATTAGTTTGAAAAATGCAATACCGAAAAAAAAATGTTGTAATAGAAACTGTAGAAAATTAAACTGTTTTGATGGCTGTAATGAACATGAACATTATATGAAAAAGAAATCAAACACATTTACAATTTTTATATTAAAGTTACAAATGAAAGAGAAAATTAGATATTGAATTTAAGAGTTTGCTTAATTCACTTTATAGATATATTCGTTCATGTTTTAAAATGAGATGACATGCCAGGAGTCTTTTGAAGTAAGGTTTGCGGTTACAGGGAAATTACTCACATATTTTTATTGTGAGGTAAAACAACTACCTTTACATAGTTAGATAGTTAGATATGAAGTCAAAATTTATATGACGTAATAATTGATTTTAGTTTTATTCGCCAGCCAATGGTTTGTGATCCGCACCGCTCCTCATGAACATTTGTGATTTTTTTTTCATAGATTATGATTGGGGTTTACCGAAAACATTCGACCAATCAAAAAATGCAAAACATATCTGATTAAAGGTATCTCACTCGCCACGTTTTGAATTCATTTCCCACATGATCATTATATTTTAAATGAATATGATTTTATTTACTTATTCATCACAGAAAGATTACTATTTCATAATTACACAACATTCACACAGAAAACCCATTTAAATTCAATAAACAACCAAGTTTGTGGGGGAACTATATTTTCGTGCGGAAGGTTTTTTTACACGAAAATGATAGAAACAAGCAATTTAATGAATTTTCAATATACTTTTCTTTTTAGTATACTTTATTCATTACATTGTACACACATTTTTAACATTTGATAGGTTTGTTACATATTCTATAGGTTCTATTTGACATGTACAAAATTAAATCTTGAGGGTGTGATAGACGTTTAGCATAAAATCATGCAAAAATTTTGAAAAAGTCTGAAACTGTTTTAAGCCAAATTTTTCAAGATTTTCCCTTTGCAGCCCTCTATCTAAAATTTGACATCACTGACCCCCATAATTTATTATGTCAAAACAATACCGAACGCATATCTAGGCAAACTATTATAAAATTCTTGATATTCAAACTTATTTTTTTTCAAATCAAATTGTAACTATCAAAGAGATTTTAAGTGCGAAAAGGTCACGAAAAAAATTATGTAGCTTCATTCAATTGTTTTTCGTAATCTCTCTATTCAGTCTGATTATTGTGCATAAATGTAAACAATATTTGATGAAATAATTCTGCTTGGTTAAAATACTGGCAAGAAATGCTAATCAAGCTGAAATTGCATTTTATGTGCAAAAAGGTCAAATTAAATGGGCCAGAACTCAGAGGGATGAAAACTAACTCCCCTTTTTCTTTGTATTTGTTAAGTATGTTTTGTTTACAGATTTCAATGATATACTTCTCAAGAAATTCTTGATACAACAACATTGCGATACCTTAATCGACAATGTTTTCGTACTGTTTATAGACTAGTGTCTCTGACACATATAGCTCAAGACCCATATTTTTCTAATCTTTCTGTTTTAGCCTTCATGATGCATGTATCATAATAATTTCAACTGATTGTGTATCAACTGAAACATGTTCTCGTCGACTGAGGATTCACCTCTCCAGTCTTGCATCCTTCGAATGAATTCGATCTGTATGTAAAATTTCACATTATTCCTATTTCTTGAATCCACTGTCTGGGCATTAAAACGTTCATCAAACTTGTCAATATCAATTCTATAGAGGCTGCAATTACTGCACAAGGTACGTTAAAGTGCGGCGTCTTTCACTATTTGGCTGATTTAAAAATAGGATAGGCGATCACGTTAGGAAAAACATCCCGACTTTTGACAGCACGATTTGCCAAGGGTTCATGAGGAGCGGTGCAGATCAAAAACGCTTGGCTAGCAAAGATTAATTTTGCGGGTATATGTAGTTTACAGTGAAAAAAGTAATAGGCCACAAGCATTTCATCAATTTTAACAGAAACGAAGTCCGCAGCATATGGTTTGAAATATTATTTTAGAAACACCAGATTACACATATACTAAGAGAAGTTTTTCTTGAAACCTGTGGATTTTAAACGATTGATAAAGGTGTTTTCGTTTCATTATAGTAGTCCATTTTTTCCATATTGTTGCATTTTATTTTTAAATAGTTCATTAGCAATTAGCAGAAACGAATCATGTCATAAGTAATGACATTATTTTCGAATATTTTAGGTATAACTAATACAAAATGTACATATTTTTCACTTTTTTTTTTATATTTTCTTAAAACGACAGTTTGAAATCATCAAATGTCTTAAATAAATAAAACAAAATTTGCTCTCGGGAAATATAACTACATTATGCAATGCAGTCGGTCGCCATAGAAATCATCAAAATACTGAAAGTGTTAAGTGGGAGCGGTTAATTTAAATAAAGTTGATAATTGTTTGGTTTTCTTTTATTAATTTAGAACAATAAATAAAAACAAAACGATAGAGCATATGATTATAAGCATACAATAACTGCAACATTTTAAAACGTAAGCTTTGTGTAATGTATTTACATAACTCATTCCTCGCACTTGGGGGTAGAGAGTTATCACGCCTAGAACGATTTGTGGTTATTTTGTACAGAAGCTTCTTGCGCTTAGACTACCTTTAGGTAGAAGCACGCAAAGTTCATGTGTGTCGCCGTCAGATGTCAATGAATAAGCACTGTATATGAATTTTCCTCGTTTGTTTTATTAAAAAAACCTCTTTATATCTTTAGATCTTTATATATGTGTATTTTCACTTAGTTAACATTTTACATGTAACTGCGATGCTCATACGTGTGACGACAGGCATTAGCATTTAGATATTATTAACTAAAATAATATAAATTATTAAATATGAATAAAGACTTTCAAGCATATATTTTGTTACCATCGACCTATGGACCCCTGATATTTGTGTACACAATTACGTGACGCATCCTTCGAACATTGGCCAATGAGATCCATCGCGTGTGAACTGCGATCATCTAAATTACATAATCCTAAACAATGCTTAACCCAATGATACACACATGGATTCATGTAACAAACACTTCACCCCCTTTAAATCTGCACATTTGAGATTGTTATGGAACTTTCATTTCTTAATATATATATATATGATAAAACAGAGAAAAGCATAAAACAAACAAAACAAAAACACGGAACGTGCATCAAATTTACTTCATGTACGTTACCCCAAAAATCCGACCGAATATGCCCCTTTGTCACATCAATTGAAATTAACTGAAAATAAAAACCGTAGCACCATGATTTTCTGCCTATTTTATAGAATGTTCTCCCGTTTTTTTTTCAAAATACATAAGTAAACTTCTCAGAGAGAATTAATTTTGATCTGATAAAGGAGAAAAAAACTGACATAAAATAGGGATTTTGCATATTATTGCATCGTCGAGATAAGTAATATTTATTTCTGTAAAGAAGGTTATTTAATTTCCCGTTACATAGCGGTGTCTCTATGAAATAGCAACATCTGGTGTAAAATTTAGACGCTCGCTTATGCATAAATTCTCCCGCTGATCTTTGATAGCTGATTATTATTTTGAATGTCCAAGTCTACTCATATCATTAGATAATATCAGACGACACACACTTCTCTGTAGAAATGTTCAGAGATGCGATCAATTTTGACTAATTACTAAATTTTGACAGCACGCAACAGTTTCATACTTGCACTTAGTCTTCAAAATTTTAGAAAGATTAAAATACAGAAGTTATCTAAAAGAAACGGTTACGTATTTTGTAGGCGGGTTTGTGTTAAAAAAAAAATACAACTCCTGACATGAATCATGATTACATGTATAAAACAATGTTTGCTACCATTTAAAAATGTTGCTCCCATTAAACTTCTCATTGTTTAAAAAAATTTTGAAACGATTACACAAACTGTGTTCGAAAAATAGTTTTCCTAAAACACTATCTTCCGATCTTTTTCAAAACACGTTTTCATACAATCTTTCAGTCACAACACGTTCTTATAACGAAAGCAGAACTGAAAGTTTAGTCATTATAATCGTTTGACACCAAATCATATATATTTTTAACTCGCAGCAACAACGGAAGACCTACTCGTGGCTTTGCCACGAGCTTTCCTCTAGTTCTATGTATAATTTGAAATTGCAGCCAGTTAAGTTTACTTTCTTGAACCGCTTTAAAGTAGAGACAATAAATTCTTTTCCATTCTAAACTAGTGAAATCATCTCCGAGATTTCTCCATCTGATTGATGAGGTTATTTGTTCTCTTTTATTTGCAATTAAATTATTATAGATTTCCTTACATCCTTTTGTGTCCTTAGAAACAAGATAAATAGAGTTTGGGATCTCAGGGTCATGTTCTTTGTTCATGTCTGTAATATCAATGTGTTTTTTATTGCTTTTTTTCAAACCTGCATATTCAATAAAATTTGTATTTACTTTTATGTTATTTAATAATTCTAAGCTAAGAAAATTCCCATGACAGTCAAACAGATCACTAATTAGGGTAAATCGTGCTCTAAAATATTTTTTTTTAATACTGAAGAATGACCAATCTGAATATTTGGGTTGCCCCATAAAAGTTCATTATTAAATTGTTTTTCAGTTTACTTACTTGTTGATTTTACTACCTTTGCCCAGCTTAGTAACACTTCCTTCCAAGAAAAATTGGCATTTTTCTAATCATTTCAGAAGTAAAATCTAATCCTCTTTTCCATAAATTTGATATTTCGATTTCTAAGGTTGTTTCGAAAAGTTTTACCCATTTTGCATTAGAATTGATTAATTTTTTAATCCAGCTAGATTTTAGGGCAGTGATTAACGCTGAGTAATCAATCATTTTTAGCCCCCTCCCATATTTGTAATGGTGTATTTTAGTGTTTTTCTTTATTTTATGCATGTTGCATACCCATAAAAAGTGGAACAAATCTTTTTCCAATTTTTTGATCGAGTTTGTATCTGAGTTGGGCAAACTTAATATTAAGTGGTTTAATTTTGGTATAATTAAAGATTCTATTATCTTAAGTGTCCCTATCGGTGTAAGTGTTCTATGTTTCCATTGATTCATTATTTTGTTGATTTCTAACATTTTAAGAGTATAATTTAGCTCACACATTTCTTCAAGATTAATTGAAAATTTGATTCCGAGAAGGCCAAATGTTGTGTTGTTCCAGTCCAGCTTCCATCGCGTATAATGAAAAACATCTTTAGAAAATTTGTTGCTACCTTTCCATATCATTTGTTATGTAAATAATTTTTAGACCAGATATATTTTCAAAGAAGTCTAATTGTCTTAGAATACCATCAAATGTTGAGGGAGAGCCAACTTAAATAAGAAATTTATCACCTGCATATTGGGACAGCTTATATTCTACATCACCAATTTTAATACCTTTTATGCCTTTATTATTTAGAATTATTATTCCAAAAAATGTCTGCACAGAGGAGAAAAAGATAAGGCGATATAGGATATCCTTGTCCTGCAGCCTCGTTGAGAATATATGTAATCTGAGCTAAGTCACATGACTTTATTCCTTTTTAAAATGCCTTAATCCATTTTTAGCTCACCTGAGCTGAAAGCTCAAGTGAGCTTTTCTGATCACCCGTTGTCCGTCGTCCGTCCGTCCGTATATCCGTTCGTCCGTCTGTAAACTTTTTACATTTTGAACTTCTTCTCTAAAATCACTTGGCCAAATTCAACTAAATTTGGCACAAAACATCCTTATAAGATATATATTTGATTTTAAATTGCAAAAAATAAAGGCCAGATTGTATTTAAAACGGAGAAAACCTCAAAACTTAAAAAAAATGGAGGGGTGGGGTGCATTTTAAAAAAATCTTCTTCTAAAAAACTACTGAAGTAATTTTATCGTTATTTAGCATAAATCATCCTTATGGAAAGGAAAATATAAATTGCAAAAAGTAAGGGCTAATTATGTTCCAAAATTGACCTATTTACGAAAATACTTATAAAGCGGGTTCGTTATTACGTATTTCGTAGACTGGCAATTTCCTACGATATACCTCGATTGTCAGCCGTATCTCGAAAACGAGGTTGTTTGTTTGAAGCTGCCATTTTTTGATGAATGTTGTCAATCCTACAAAGACCAATATGCTTGTTTTGCAACAGTTCACGTGCGAATATAATCTAAGAACATGGAAGATATATTGGTGCCGATTTTTGTGAAGTAAATTGAGGTCAAATATTTTAACGCGTTGTCATTTTCACTTGTGACGATGTTTTTTGCTTGTTTCATTTTCGTTTCATTTTGCTTTTTAACTTGGGGAACGATTGCCTGTATTCAATATTCTGGTATTTATTTTTTTTGCGTAACGAATCAAACATAGACTTCGGTAAATAGGCAGTTGATTGTTTACCTATTATAAAATCTGATGCATTAACAACGTACGTACTAAAAGACGAATACCCTAAAAGACATTTCATTCAATTGGAATTTCGGTATGATCTCTGAGTAATCGTTGAAGTTGCAATGGTGATTAATTTAATGTGTTTTGTTAAAACTAGACTTTGACCCGTGCGTGCACGGGTTGAAATTGCATATGATATCGGAAATTTACGAAATAGATACATCGTCATACAGTATTGTTGACATTTACATAACCAAGCTTTAGGCCTACAATAATGCTATTAATAAGTTTACTACGCTCTGCTTAATTAGAATAATTTAACTGTGTCTCGGGCCAGGCCTTCACCACAGTTAAAATGCCTCCCATATACCCGTATTGTAGCAAAAAATTGCAGAATCGCTCCGAAACGATTTTTGAGAAAATTAATGAAGCTGCATTAAAATTATTCAGAACAAACCATTTTGAGGTTATAAATGCCTTTCATCTGAAAATTTAAATTCACATTAATGAAGAATTCACCACTTTTTCACCAACTTTTTTTTTTCACACTATGTTGACATTCGGAACTCTCGGGACTTTTCATATAAAATGCACTGAGTTAGAGTTATCTCCCGTATTTTATTTGATGAACAGAATATATAGCAAATTTCCAATGAAAATTTACACGTATTTGTATTGTCGTTTCTGAGTTTTCCATGCAAATGTGATATTGTGGAGACATGAACTAAAGAGCCTCCAGTGATTAAGCGTGAATGTAATGCGCATGCGCAAGATTGTAAAATCCAAAAAAATCCATGTGATTTCCGGATTTTCTACAGAAATTTTTGTTGATTATTAATTAGCGAAGCTTGATTGAGGAAAAATAAAACAAATTGGTAATTTTCAAGTACCAATGATGTTTAAAATATATAAAACAACAGACAGTACTTCTCCGATTTCTCGGTATTAAAGCCCAAAAATTCGAGTCTATTATTTTAATATAGTAGTATAGATGCCTAGTATTTTCTCGAGTCTCTTCATTTTAAACATACATTATTTTCGTTGATGGAGATATGTTGGTATAATAATTTTGAAAAAAAAAATTGCACTCTTTCTGATTAAGTGCATTTTTTCTCTGTTGTTATTGTTAATTAATTTTTAATTAAGTGTCAACAAGGACCAAACGAGAGGGGGACTAAGTTGAAATAATCGATGTTTGATCGGTAACTTCGTTGGAATTTCCTCCGGAAGAGAATTTGAAGTAGTCAAGTATTCCGAGTTCATAATCGTGTAAATTAACTCCAAAGACAATAAAACGATGTTTGTGTAATTGAAAAGACGTTTTCATAGCCTCAGTTAAACCCTGTTGTGATTAATCAATCGCGACTGTCTTATCTTTAGAGGTTATAAATACTGATGATGCAAACACAATTCAATTCAATTCAATTTATTATCCTTGAGCTTTACAACTCATCGGAATACAAATTATAATATATATAAAATTATAACAATTGTGCAATGTGCAGTAAGTGAGTGGACATATTAAGACAATATAATCATGTACATATCATAAAATATGAATGAACATACATGTATGTTAAGTAGCTTAAACTGTAGTATTATTACAATGCTGCGCTCTCAAAGCGCTAGACAAATATTTACCTAAATTATTGAGTTCCTTTATATTGTTAACACTTAAAAGTTTAACTAGTTTAAAAACACTTGGTTTTTTGTAATAAAAACTCTTTATATATTTCTTTCGTAATTCAACGTAAAAAGGACATATGAGTATAAAGTGGAACTCATCTTCTAAATCTTTTTTATTACAATGATTGCAAAATCTTTCATTTCTTGGCACCTTGTTGTGTCGACCTTTTTCAATATTTAAAGAGTGTGATGAAGTTCGAAAAATACTTATATTTTTTTTTGAAATATAATTAATTGGTCTCCTACAATGTAAGATAAGTTTGCAAACAAAAATTATCCACAAGGTGTTGATATAACATACTCTTCGGAGATGTCGAAAAAGATGACATCAAACTTTGTTTGTAAATATCTAATATTCTACATTCAAAAGTCTTGTAGGTTTTACATTGATTAGAACAAGTTTCGTCAAACAAATATTTTAGACCCATGCTAGACAACTCGCTTTGTATGGAAACCATCCAGTTATCGTTATTGACAAGCATGCTTTCGTATGCCTCCTTCAAGATAATATTATTTGTATTTTTACTTTTTAACCAATATTTGAAAATTCATAACTTTCTTCTAATATACAAAGGTAATCTACCCAATTCACAATACACTAAATTATTTGTAGTTTTTTTATTGACCCCAAGAATTCTCTTACAACAATTGAGATGTACCTTTTCTCTATCGGGTGCTTTGTGGAAACCCCAAATTTCACAGGCATACGAAAGAATACTATGAACATACGTATCAAATACAGAACATTGAGTTTCAACATTAAAAGAATAATTTTTCATAGTGTTTGATATTGCAAAAAGTGCTTTCCGTCCTTGATCTGCTACATGTTTTTGTGTTTGTAAAAATTTTCCATTGAAGTTAAATAACATACCAAGATACTTAAAAGTATTCTCAACTTCTAGTTTTTGTTCATTGTATGACCAGCTTTCAAGATCTGATATTTTCCCACCATTTCTAAAATTGACAACCTTGGTTTTAGACACATTTATTCAGATCCCATTCTATAGTATACTCATTAAGTGTATTTAACATACTATGTAACCCAGCAGGGGTTTCAGCAATCAATACCATATCATCTGCAAACATTAGCAGGAAAATATTAATCATTTGTAGTTCAATGGATGGACAATTGTTTTTTATAAAGTTTATCTCAAAATCGTTCACATAAAAAGCAAAAAGTAGTGGTGATAACACTTCACCTTGCATAAGACCCATGTCATTACTAAAGTAATCACTTAAAACACCACCATATTTGACACACGACTTCACATTATTGTACAGTGATTGTATAACTTGTAATAATTTCCCTCGTATACCAACTTCATATATTTTATCCCATAACTTGCATCTGTTAATAGAGTCAAATGCCTTTTGAAAATCCACAAGACAACAATATAGACGTGTTTGCTACATAGAGTTTTGCTAATAAGTGATTGCAAAACAAACACATACCGTGCATTAAAAATTACAACCGATATTTATTAAGGTCTTCCGTTTCCAACGGAAGACCTTACTATTATTGTGCTTGTAAGATTATTCTTATTTTTCTTTTTTTTTCTTTTTTCTTCCTAGACGCGAACTTTGAGGCTTCATATCTTGCTCATTTCTGAACGGTTTTTGCTCAAATTTTCAGGGCTTATAGACATTACAAAACACTATCTAAAACATTTCATAAACTTTAAAATTCCTCTTCCGTTAACGAGTTATTCCCCTTTTAAAAATTTTTAGGGCCTTTGGTTTCCAGACAAAGGCTCCGAGACTATGATAGCAGGGAATGGGAATCCAGCGAATTTGAATAACAGAGACATTGAAGTTGTGCACATCGATTTTTGTTGTTCGATTACGTTTGTTATTTAGAAAAAGGTAGGGGGTCAAAAAATAGGATTCCAAAAAGTGCGAAAATTTAGACATATTTTGCTTTGTATCTTTTAAACGAAAAATATTTTGTTAAGACATGTAGAATAAAAGTTGTGCAGAATGTTAAGGGCTTTCATTTGACACCAATAAAAAAGGGCTGGCCCCTAAAATTAAGGGCCAATAGCGCTTGAAAGTTTTTGCTTAATAACTCAAAAACGGTTAGGATTTCGATATGGCTGTCGCTGGAAAAGTTGTTTGTTGGGATCTCATAAAGGTCGTTACAATGTTATTTTGTTGGTGATTTGTGTTGTATGGGTGTAAAAAGCTGTACATGTTAACATGTACCTCGTTTAATTTGGCAAGTTAACGAAAGTCTATGTGCGTGCAACTGGCATAAAGTTACCATAGAAAGTATGCTGGTTTATACAGGAATTTTTTTTTTAGAATAGATTTTTTTTTGGAGTTTATGTTAGTTTTGTTAAGTTCTTATAGTGCACAATCCCTACAACGAGAATCGGAAAACAAAACATTCTTCTTCCTTTGTAGTAAAACACAAACTACGGATTTAAAATAAATTTATGTATTACAATTGAGTTTTCATACTGCATGCATTAAAATCTACCTTGAATAAGAGCTGTGTGTGTACCGTTACGTAAGCTATCCCTCACCCGCGGCCTAGAAAATCGGTCACCATGGTCGCGACGGGGCTAACTAGCGGTCAGCGGTTATCTAATACACGAGAAATGCGTCTCTCATATATGAGTTTATTTAGCCGCGCACTCTAGAATTGTTTTAGTTTACATACCCGTAAATAAAATACAAGATCTGTTTTAATTTCTTCATGTTATAAGAGTTTGTCCATTTTGTTTTTATTTAATTAAACATTAGAGTGTAAGAAGATTTATGAAAATTTATAAAGGCGATATTACTACAAATCGGAAACTTCGTCAGTCTTAAATTAATGGTTGGTTTGTAGGTCTAAAATGTTTATAAATCTGTACAAATATTGTTTTAAATCAACAAACAACCCACAAATATTAAAACTTTTAAATGATGATCATCCCTCGCACATGGCCGAGGAGATCCCGCGCGAGTGCATGTTTCAGACTTTTGTACGAACACAACTATTTTCTTTTATGATTTCAACTATGATATTGGTTTAAGATGAAAAGATAAATTTATTTTACATGTACAGTTGAGTTAGCAATGATTAATACGATTGCGCACAAGGTAGTTTATTATAATCAAAGTTCCATGTTTCATGTTTGCGGTAGGTGCTGGCACGATAAAAGGTGTCCTGAATTGAGGCATTCGGATTTTTTTTAATTGGCAAAAAGATAATCAGATTTGACGAAAATCATTTTTTGGCGACTTCTTCTTATGTGTAACATTTTCACTTTCCCACCCGTTTGTTTATTCGGTCAGTCTGTGTTAATTCAATCGCAGTGTGCGACCGAAAATATTGTGTCGCTTTGAACAGCGCACACAGCTGAGAACATCTATAGCCCCAGTCGGGTTATGTTTATATGGCTGCAGATCATCAATTGTTATGTAATTGAGTAACAATGTATCGAAGGTTATCGAATATTATTGAGTATCGAAGTGTGCTTTCACTACAGTGGTCAATTGTTAAACAATAAGGCTATTATTCGAAGTCAATCATCTTCACATTATACATGTAGGTGCGAAATCGTAATCGGATAATGTTGCTAATAAATCAACCTGTTGAACACGCTAAACTTCTACAGATATGAACGGAATAATATATTATACTTAAAAGTTTTAAGTCAAAGGAAAATTGTTCTCGGATTAAGAAGTTATGAAATACGACTACATTATGCAACGCAGTCGGTCGCCATAGAAATCATCAAAGTACTGCAAGTGTCGACAGATTTCTTGTTTCTTTGAAATACATGTACCATGATAGCTCACTACCAGAGTAAAGCTAGCCAGCACTAACTCCAACGCACTAACAAAAAACAAGTATTCCTTTTAAAGGAATGATCGGCAATAATGATATATTGATAGCTAGAAGCAATCAACATGATCAGTTTGATGTAAAATAATAAAATAAGTACTGTATTTTTACAAAATATAGAATATTTTGAATCTGTACACCATAATTTCATTATTATAAACCGTCAACAAATTTAATTTTTAAATAAATTTGGGAAAAGCCGTTCGTTAACTCTTTGTCTAATTTTATATTTTTAACGTAATTATTAAATGTTAATGTATCTTCTTCTTCTTCAGAATACTGAGTAGGGCTCTTCAAAGAGCATTAACACGTATACAAAGAAAGAGTTGTATTCAAATAATTTAATGCGACTGAAAAACATTGAATGCCATCATAACTTGCTATTGAGGTCGCATTATTATAAATCAAGCCGTCTTCCTAGCTACTATTATGCAACATCAATAGATCGAGGTCAGTTCATGGAGCATCTTCTTATGATTGAGGTCAGTTCATCGAGGTCAACTGCATTACTGAATGAATCTTTCGATCGAAATTCTTACGCGTGAGACAAAATGTGCATTCTTGAATTAACAGGTCACTATTTTTCAAGCGTTTTCCGATCCCGATGTTAAACAACTGAAATTATTAGGCCGCCTTGCACCCACACTAGGACTTGCGCTTATAAGGTGAGCCCGGATTCCTCGAGAACGGGTGTACCCTCGAGGATTCCGGCGCCAAATTAGGCACTAGTGACAACGATTTCCGGCGCCAGGGCGCGGAGTAGACCTTAAGAAAAAAAAATTATTTCTGTAATGTAGCGTTCTAAACAAGGCGCCCTGTCCCCAAACAAGGACTTCTGCTCATTAGGTGAGCCCGGATTCCTTGGGGGACGGGTAATCCCTTGAGGATTCCGGCGCCAAATTAGGCACTAGTGACACCGATTTCCGGCGCCAGGGCGCGGAGTAGACCTTACGTGAACAAATTATTTCTGTAATGTAGCGTTCTAAACATGGCGCCCTGCGCCCAAACTAGGACTTGTGCTCATTAGATGAACCCGGATTCCTCGGGGGACGGGTAATCCCTTGAGGATTCCGGCGTCAAATTAGTCAGTAATGACACCGATTTCCGGCGCTGTGGCGCAGAGTAGACCTTAAGTGAACAAATTATTTCTGAAATGTAGCGTTCTAAACAAGACGTCCTCCAAATATTGAAAGTTCTTACTTCACACAATGATTGCTTATGACCTAAGTGTTGACTTGTGCTCATTAGGTGAGCCCGGATTTCTCGGGGGACGGGTAATCCCTTAAGGATTCCGGCGCCAAATTAAGCACTAGTGACACCGATTTCCGGCGGCAGGGCGCGGCGTAGACCTTAAGTGAACAAATTATTTCTGTAATGTAGCTTTCTAAACAAGGCGCCCTCCAAACATTGAAAGATCTTACTTTACACAAAGATTGCCTATGACCTAAGTGTGTGTTATGATTTTGTTTCAAGGTTATTTTGTGAAGTTCAAGGTCATTGAAGGAAATTTCATAAGTTGTGTCTGTAGATAAATACTTTAGTTATGATTTTGTTTTTCTTAGTGGGGAGGGGGGGGGGATTATTTGTGAGGTTGCTCACAGAACCGCCAGTTAGTCCACTGAGAGCACTCCCCCCCTTTCTCGCAACCAAAATTCACCTTAAATTAACTTAAAGGAAATTGAATTTTGGGGCATTGTTCCCCCCTCCCCCAACCCACATTTTAGTAGAAGGCAATATAAATTTTTATGGCAAATTGAAAACAAATTATATTAAACAAAATAAGTTATAGCTGCCTCACAACTTCCCCCCCCCCTTCCCCTACCACTACCACGGATTAGATTTTGAAGATTAATTTTTTCTTTTATTGGCTTGTTAATACATTTCGGATGAATTTGTTCCCCGAAGCAAAAACGATGCTGAGTGCTTGCATGGCCAAACATTATACGGAGAGTTGTCCCTCCCACTGAGCACCTCTCGTACAGCGCACCCTCAGGTTGGAGAAGCCGTCATCATTTATTTTTGGTTTTCTGAACTTACTTTTATCATATTGACAATCCTGTCTGATTAAAATCACCACCCTTCTGCCTACACCCATCAGGGTCTGATAGGTATCGATAACAATTCATCTTCACTTAACCTCTATATTTGCACACAACCTAAATATATATCTCATTTACCAAATACATGACTTTATCTGTTAATGAGAGGTGCAACTCTTCAATACTCAGTCTGGGGGTTACATAGAAAGCAGGATTAAAATAATTTGCCTGTCTCCATTTTAAAAATTCCAATACATTTTCTAAAGCCCTGATTGGTCAGAATTTTAGGTCGGGTGAAGATGACCCCCTATCAATACCTGTCAGACCCTGTAAGGAGAAGAGGGTGCTTTTAATCAGACTGATTGACAATCCTTTTCCGACAGGAAGCTGCAACGGAAGACCTCTTCGTTGCTTTGCAACAAGCTCGTTTCTAGTTACATTAATTTTCGTGTTGATATTACAATAAGTTGATAACATGTATTAATTAATAACTCTGCCAAATTAATGCAAAACCGTTTCTTTACAGTTATCTATAAAGTAAAAAAAATCCTCTACCTAGCCAACTGTTGTAATTGGATCATAGGGTAGGACTAATGCCTCCAAAATACACAGAAATGCAGAACGTGATTTTGTGTCACTTGGCTAATTCAATTACAAAACATTTTATCTATATAATGTATGAATACTTAAAAAAAATGAAATTAAACACATTGGATAAGTTTTTATAAGTTGCTTATAATTCTACGACTGACGCTGAAATGTTTGTTGATAATTAGAATTGTCTTACTTAACATTAAATACTTGTGTACAATGATGTGCTATAACTACTCTGTTGGGTCCTTTCTCATTTGATGAATTATATGAAATCTGCAACAAATTTGGTAGTTTTGAAAAGAGTATTAAATGAAAACGTCTTTTGAACAGTTCAGACACATTATAATTATGAGGGTATCTGCATTATCATTTTTTAAAAGAAAATATTGCAGCAAAAAAATCATCTTGGTTTGTAGCCATTTGTTGTTTTTGAGGAAAGATGAAAATAATTGATGGGCCTTAGTACAAAAATGATTCCTGTATGCCTGACAATATTTTTTAATTATTTAGCTTTTTTTAACATATCGATCAGGTAAGTAAGGTTATAAAACGTCACACAAGTTTACACCAGGTAAACAATTATTTAAGAAAAGACCAATTAAGTTTTTGACCGTAGCCTAAGCTACTTTTCCCACAGAGTTCAAACACTGCGTACTGGCATCAATACTATCTGAAATTCCTCTGTCCGCCAATCTTTGTTAACTTTCATATATGAGACCCGAGCTGTGAAAATTAAATGTTTCTCATCGGCATGGTATATTCACAGAGCTAAGCATCTTAAATAAACACACCAAAAAATAATGTCACTTAGATGTGGAAATGAAATTTACACTAATTTAAGTTCGATTTTTTTTCATAAATACCAATACACAAAACAAAAACAAAATATTGCAAGTAAATGTTACACACCTTTTCAAATAAATTGTGATCTTTCTTTGTTTTAGTGCACATTACTTCTGATTAAATTGTTTACAATTTTCTGTTTACTTACCTTCGAATTATAAGAAAGATACAGAGCTTTGCTCACAATTTTCTGTTTGCACACAGAGCTTAGGCCATGCTTTTGTTCTTTTACATTTTAAATGCTGAATAGGAAATACCAAGTTTAAAGATCTTAAGTTGAATGAAATAAACTCTTGTGAACAAAAAAAAAAAAATGACTCAAACCTATCAGAATTGCAATCTCTATATCTTGCTTATAATTTTACGATTGACGCTGAAATTGTGATTGATCACTAGAAAGAACTATATATGATAAGAGTTAAATTTTGCCCCCATAATTAGCCACTTTTTAGAGTGTTTCTGGCACAATAAAATGTTATGTTATTTTTTAAAAGAGTTAATATAAAATATATTTTTAACCTGTTTATTTGATTTATTTGCACTCACTGGCAGTATATGACGTCAGAAGTGACGCTATTTCTATAATCCATTCAAAATCAGTCCAAAATTGACATTTTTCTTATATTTTTACGAATGGGAAATATAGAGCGCATGCTTGAACAAGGTAAATTTTTTTGTCACTTATTAGTCTTGGCTAGATATATCTCTAATTAAAATATTTTGTTTGTTCAAGCATGCGCTGTATGTTTTCTGAAAGAAAAACTGCTTGAAAACAAGCTGTTTTATGCTAAAAATGCAAAAATGGCGGGAAAAAGTTGTCTTTACGGTGTCATATTTCTAAATTGTGGGCACTTGAATCAAAATGAACATTATGTAAAAACGTCACATATATATATGTACAAAGAAAACAAAGAATTACAGTAATATGATGATGTTCATTTTAGGGGGCAATTTTAGGCCCTTATCATACATAGTTCTTTCTCGCTAAACGTTAAATACGTGTACAGAAAAATTAAAAGTTATGCTGTAACTACTTTCTTGGGCTCCCTCCTAATACAATGAATTATATGAAATCTACACCAATTTTACGGTTTTCAGACACAAATATAAATGATTGCTTAAAAACAGTTTCCACAGTTATGACACATTACTGTTACGGGGATAACAGATTATCGCTCTTAAGAAAATATGACAGCGGAAAATCATATCGGTTTGTAGCCATTTGTTGTTTTTTTAATAAAGATCAAAATAATGGGTGGGCCTTAGTAAAATAGAGTGGTATGCCTGTTAATACATTGCAGTGGTGTCGGAAGCAAATTGAAAATGGGTGGGGGGCTAGACCTTATCAGAAATCTTGACAATAAAAAAAATGGATTTTGAGTATGGCTATGTCTAACTTTGCAAAACTTAGCCCCCACCCACCCCAGTCCTTCGCCTATGCTTGATTATAATAACTCTTTAACATATCACATGACACCATTTTTCTTTCGAGTGTATTCATCGATCAAGCGAGTTAGGTTATAAAACATCCTAGGAGTTCTCTCCAAGTAAACAACACTCGTTTATAATGCGGAAGACCAATTAAATTTTTGAATGTTTTTTAATTTGAGCGCATTAAGGTACACTTTTCTTCTTTCACATATAGGATTTTTTTTTAAATAAAATACAATAACTAGTAAGAAGTTGAAGAAAATCTACCTATATGCTCTTATATTTGTATCGCTTTATAAAGGGGGGGGGAGCAGAACTAAAATAAAGGAAATTGGAAGTTAACAATGTACCCCTACCAAACATTTAGTTTTATATCTTGCATGAGATCTTGTTTTCGGTAAAAATGGTATTTTATAAAGGTACAATGTCAAAAATTAAGTGTATGCAAAAATAAGTGTAAAATTTGAATACTTAACTGCATTATTTGTTGTTATTCTACCGAGAAGCCATATGGCACAATATCCTTTGAGCACCCATATAAAGCCATTGTTGCTCAGGTGAGCGATGTGGCCGCATGGGCCTCTTGTTATTATCGAAATATCAAGCGAAAAGTGGTGGAGACCAAAAATCGGGACAGAGTATAACACGGTCGTATCGCTATGACATATAAACGTAAATAGTTTTAAACAAGGAAGTTTTAATTATTTAAATATTATATTTTTATTCCCGACATTTCTTTCTAACGACAATCATATACGATATCAGCGGAACATTTTATATAACTCGTTATAAAAAAATTTGGTTCAGTACTTTTAATTCACAATGGAATACAATCAGTGTTGATAAAAAAACCTTGTTAAAATTGTCAAAATACGGTATCATAACTTTGTTTATATATTGAAATGGTTTGATAATACGTGCCTGGTTTTTTTCCTCAGAGGATTTTCAGGGTTTGGCCCCCACGATTGTATTCGATATTATAAAAAAAGAATAGTAGTGTTATTATTTAAACGACAAATATATGAAACCTGCATATATTTTCCATATAAGCCTGTGTTAAACCATCAGATATTTTAATCGATAGGTACATGAGGGATGTGCAATATATTTCTCCTATAACGCAGTTGATATTAAGCAATGTTTCAGTTAATATTTAAAAAAAAAAGAATCATATAATGTTGTTTTTCATTGGATCGATGTGGTGTTATTTTTTTAAAAGACAAATATATGAAACTTGCATATATAATTTAGATATAAGCGCGTGTTAAACCATTTAGATATTTTAATTGATGTGTGCATAGAGAATGTGTAACATGTATCGCCTAGAATGTAATTGATATTTAACGATTTGGCATAATCTTGTTTTTCATTTGATCGATAACATCATTTACAGATTTCTGGTTTCGGATACCAAGCTATGTTCTTGGATTCTCCGTGTATATCTCAAATACCACAGATATATCACAGGGGACGTTGTGTTTCAATGACAACAACTTCACACGAAACACATTCACATTTACTTCTGTATTCACAACAAACTGTTTTGTTCACGGACAATATGTCATCTACTACAACGAGAGACTACCAGGAGTCGTCTATCCTGAAAGTTATGGACGTTTAGTAGGGAGTGACCTCTGTGAAGTAGAGGTGTATGGTGAGCGGTTTTTTTATAATTTCAATATATTTTTTTTCGTTTGAACGAAGTAATTTAGATTGAACATATTTTTATGTGATAATGATGAATAGTTATTAGGTAGGCGGTGTTAGAAGGTGACTGCGTGTAGAGTATGTTCGAGTAGTATTCATTTTGATTATGCCGAACGACAATAGAAAGTCGTTATTTTACTTAAATATTAAATTATTGAATTTAAAGATTTTGAACATATTAGATGTTGCAAAGATGCATATACGATGCACAAGGTTTAATGTTACTTACAATGTGCTTGTCAGGTAGCAAAACTTCGTGAAGTTTTTGCGTTTGGTTCGGATTGATAAAGATTTGTGATATTGTATTTTAAGATTGAAGGAATTTTGTAAAGAGCGACTACTTTTATCAAACGTCAATGCACAAAATAATAAGTATTTAAGAAAAAAGGTGTCAGTATAATGATTTATTCGAGATGGAAGTACATAATAAATAAACTTTGAAAACTGTTTCAATTTCTTTCACATTTGCTTACATGTTTACCTTTACTGTCAAAATGTAGAAAAAGAAAACAATGAGTAGACCGTATGTACAAAACCAGTTATGTGACAAAGTGGTACTTGTATCCCCCTTCTCCATGCCATTAAGGCATGAAGGCCAGTGCTTATCTCCGGTTTCTGTGGTGCTAAGCGTACGAGAGTCATTGACTCCCTCTGGATGGGAAACAAGTCCATCGCAGGTTAACCCCCCATCGGAAACCGGTACCCAATTTCAGTTGGATGGACTGAGACAATGTAGATAAAGTGCCTTGTCTTAGTGCACAACACACAACATCAAGTGACCACAGCAGGGTTTGAACCAGAGACATTTCAGTTACCGGCCTAACGCCCATAACCACTGAGCCATGTGCTCCACTGTTAAATGTATACATTTGAATCAAACTATCAAGAGCAAAGAAACTTTTTTTTATTAATCAATATAAACGTTACTTAAAGTTGACTGAGTGACAGGTATGTTACCATCTAACCATTTCATTAAGCATCTACTAACTAATTGGAAAATATTCTTCCTGTGAGGGTCAAGGACATAACATGTATGTTGAGGCGAGATAGTATGACCGAACAAGTCACCCATTCCTTTAGAATGCGTTCTTTGCTGTTGTTGATTCGTTATAACTTCGTAGTTGGTAGGTTGGATACTTTTATTTGTGTATTATGTCTATAGAACATTTTCTGTTGGATGACTTGGACTATAAAAGCAACTTATGTTCATAGTTACATGACTGATGATCAAGAGTACTTCTATTGCATTTTGAAATCCATAAACTCTGAGGTAAGGGTTCTTTAGTTTAAAAGACAGAGCTGTATGTTAGTCATATAGTGAATATGCATTGATTTTTCAATATCATTACTCTCTACTAATTGACATCCAGCATGGTTTATAATTGCATTATGATTTCTAATTTCATGGAAACCCTTTTTTAGTGAGGCGGGGATGAAACTTAATACTGATCTATAACACGTACATTATCTGTGTGTCTAGGTTTTCTTTTCTTTTTTTAAACACACTACTAATTAATCCAGAAAAAAATAAATACATTGCTTAAATATACTTTTGACTCTTACTTAATTATTTTTCTTAAGTTACATGGGGGTGGGGTGCCAAATTTTGTCAGGTACAAGGAATTCCTTTCTGTCAGACCGTTGTCCTTAGATATGTATCTGTTTACCGTACACTAGTGATAAAAATGTTTTGAGTTATTTAATTCCATATTGCTCTTACTTAATGGGATGCAATAGTTAAGCTTGCAGGTCAGAAAGTATTATATTATTAATATGTCGAAGTCTTTAGAATCTCCCTAACCATTAATTGAAATAAATACACACTTTTGAACTTGTGCTGTGTTCTTGATCATGCACATGTAAAACCTTAGATTTATTACTTAAGGACATGTTAATTTATCAATTCATTGTTTTCTATAGTTGGATACAATATCCTTTAAGTGAATATTTCACAGGGTTATATTTTTCAAAAATAACAGAAAAAAAACCATTGACACACTCTTGCTTTTTCCAAAGTCACACAGATCCAGAAAACGCATGTTAAGTTTCCTTACAAATTCAGAGATATACTCACTATACTTCCTGTTCATGTAAATAGACGCATGGTACACGGTTAAGGTTTAAGATCATTGCAAGGGGTATATTGTATATTATTAGGCATTTGTTTAAAGGTTGTCCAGCAACAGGATTTTATGAGTCTGACTGCTCCATTCCCTGTCCAGACGTTAACTGTCAGTACTGTCACATAGAGTCGGGCACCTGTCAGGGTTGTAAACCTGGCTACCAAGGTCATCGCTGTGAATTAGGTAAGGAGTGTTTTCAAAAGAAAAAAAAAACCATTAAATTACGTATACATGCCTTGTATTTGGTTTTATCTATTACACGTGTTTCTAAATTATATGTTATGTATAAGCTACAATTACATTGCATAGATATAGATTATTAAATATAGGTCTAAAGTATTTGTTTCCATTCTGTAGGAGTCATAATATACATGTATAAACTTGCACTATTTTTGTTGTAATTAAATGAGTATAGTTTAAGACCGTATACATGTACATTGTACATATACGAGGGTTGTTCGAAAAGTTCGCGGACAAAGTTTTTACGGAAAAATAACTCTTTCCTATGTAAGATGAGGTATGTTTTATTAAATGACTATCAATTGAAAATAAAATGCAAAAATTCGAATGATTTAAATATTTTCTTTTTAAACTATACAGTTATTTTTACTTTAAATTAATTAGATTTACGGAGCACCATTTCATGTTTCCACGACGTCGGTGACGTCAAACAACTAACAGGCAAACCTGTCACTATCTTTCAAAGTAAACTTCTTCAGTTCCACGCACTATTCATTTCATTTAACGCATTCATAAAATTACCCTTCATACCATTATTTTTAAAGTATAATGTCGTTAGTGGCACAACGTAGATTATTTAGCTCAGAAAATCTCCGTCAACACAGTTTCCACTTTAGATAAGGAACTAAAGCGGAATCCATAGGTGCAAAATCGGGCTGTATGATGGTTGAGGGGAGTTTGTTACTGTAAAAGCTAAAAAATCAGTCTTTCAATCTTAAAATCCCTGATTTCATTTGTAAACCATTGTCCTAGACACATGTGGGCCATCTCCAGCAGTATATATGAACCATTTGGTCGCCATCGGATACTTTCCTGCTTGCACACACAATTTAATGACGGCCCGGTGCTCCAAGATGCATGTCCATTGACGTTTTTATACCACCGCAAACGAAGTTTGGGGGGTATATAGGAATCACCCTGTCCGTCCGTCCGTCCGTCCGTCCGTCCGTCTGTGCAAAATTCGTGTTCGGTCCATATCTTTCTTATGGAGAAACATTGGAAGTTCCTACTTCATACAAAGATTGCTTATGACCTGAGGGTGTGTCATGACCTTGACCCAAGGTCATTTGGGCAAGGTCTAAGTCACTGGCAGGAAAAATACAAAAGTTGTGTCCGGTCCATATCTTTTTTATGGAGAAACATTGGAAGTTCTTACTTCACACAAAGATTGCTTATGATCTGAGGGTGTGTCGTGACCTTGACCCATGGTCATTTGGACAAGGTTAAGGTCACTGGCAGGAAAAGTACAAAATTCGTGTCCGGTCCATATCATTCTTATGGAGAAACATTGGAAGTTCTTATTTCACACAAATATTGCTTATGACCTGAGGGCGTGTCATGACCTTGACCCAAGGTCATTTGGACAAGGTCAAGGTCACTGGCAGGAAAAGTACAAAATTCGTGTCCGGTCCATATCTTTCTTATGGAGAAACATTGGAAGTTCTTACTTCACACAAAGATTGCTTATGACCTGTGGGTATGTCATGACCTTGACCCAAGGTCATTCGTGCAAGGTCAAGGTCATTGTTTTAAAAAAATGCTTTATTCCTGTCTTGTATTAATGGAAATGATTAGAAGGTAAAATTTGACACAAAGCTTGCATGTGCCTGGTCATATTAAATTAATTGTTAGATTATCATCCCCACCTGCCCATCTGGAAATTGCCTGCCCTGATGTATTTTATCTTTTTTTTGTGGAAAAAAAGTTTCGGAAAAAATTGTGCTCGGGATACCAAAAATTCAAAACATTTAATGGCTGCTTGACATGTGGATTATGGTTTGATTTCAGTCATGTTTGTTATCATAAGGATGCAAATGTCTTCATGCATTAACAGTTAGGTTGAAATAAAATGGAATTTAAATAATAGAAATTGGTTTGTGTACTCATATTAGCATGAACAATTTTAAAAAATTTAGCAGTTGTTATTGATAGGACATGAACGGTTAATGAGATAGCATCCATCATTTTCTATAATAAAAAAATACTTGAGTTATGATTTTTTTCTTTAGCGGGGGGTATCAATCGTGAGCTTTATCACAGTACCTCTAGTTGACTCTATTTTCAAACGTTGGTCGTCTATATTAGGCGACAAACGGTCAGAAATTCTTCGATTTAATTGAAACTTTCACAATATGACGGTCACTAGTTTTTGTGAAGTCTGGTGAGATATCGTTCAGTTTTATGCCCTTAAACGGTACATTTTCTTAATAAGGATAAATGCGTACTAGATATAAAAAAATAAAAACTGACATGCTCCGTAAACCATATCTTATCATCATAATAAAGCTATATATTTTTTTATGGTGCAGTTGAAAAAAACCCAAATCTTTACATGTATTAGAAAATACGTCAAGTTAAAATCTGAAAAGTTTCGCTGGTACATGTATCATACAAATCGTTCGCTCACAATCGAACTTTTCTGCGAACTTTTCTAACAACCCTCGTATAATTTGATGTTTAAAGAAATAAAAAAAAAAAATTCTTTGCTGATTGGTTCCTGTATTGACTTTAAAAGGTTTCGCAAATGTTAAGAAAAATAGTATTATTAATGTGTAAATAGTTTTATCCATCCTGTAATTAGTTGTAAACAGGGAGGTTTAATCAATGAGGAAATTGTGTATATATAGTATATTTATATAAGATGACAAGCGAAAGTTTATTTGCGTATACACATAAATTTCAATGAAAGTGTCATATATATGTATTAAAATTGTCTCACTCAAAGGACCTGCCGATCCGTCCAAATTGTTTTATTAGTTAAACATTAAGGGCATGTGTTAAACAATTTAATACCTTATACTTTAAACATTTATTTTTTCCAAACCTTGGGCAAATAACAATTCAGGAGTTCATTGTGTTTCAGACAAATATATGCTCATATGTCTCATCGAAACATATTTTCAATACAGCAATTTAAATAATGGATGTTACAAGTTAAGTAACGACACATTGAAACACCCAAATCAAAGAGATATCTCTGTTTAAGTCTAGGAATAGCTGCATCATTTGACTGTGGATCCTGAAAATAAAAGAAAATAGAAACAACTACATTTACATGTATCTGGAACAGTGTTTTCTTCATACATGTACTAGCACATGTACAATATATATATAATTATTCCTGCAATTATTCAAGTAATTGTGTACTGATTGCCTACAGTTTAGAAAATGTGTTATCATCGTGTAATCAAAAAAACGATTTATACTAAGACAATTTATTCATGGAATACTCATAACAACTTAACTTAGAGTGTTTTAGGGAAATGTTTGAAAATTAACGTTTAAGTCAATTATTCATTATTAAAACTAGGATTTAAAAATAAGATCAGTATCATCTGATTTGAATTACTTTAAAAAAATCTTTATAATTAAAGTTAAAGAAATGTGCAGTCAATTGTTTTTTGTTTGTTTGTTAGTTTGTTTTTTTCAAAATCCAGCTTGTCCACGTGGGTTCTTTGGGCAAGACTGTTCGGAGAAATGCATTGACACTTGTGCAGGCTGTAATAATGTAAATGGTTTGTGTGACTTTGGATGTATCCCTGGCTGGAAGGGTGGTCTGTGTAAAGAAGGTATTGCTCATTTATAAGAGTGCAATTCGTTCAAACAGACAACGTGTACTTGAACTTCCATTTTAAGTATTGTTCATATTTGTATTTGTGAAGAACTACATGTCATGAAGCATGATAATTTTGTTAATATTACTAATTGAACGTTAAAATATGAAATTATTATAGCTTAACAATAATATATTGATGTTGTTTTGTTTGTCTCTTCTTTTTGCGATGATCTTTCATAAATTTCATTTTTTTAGTGTGTACATACATGTACATCACCTTTCATAAATTTTAAAAACTGTGTCTATTATATTTACGTTTGTCTATACGACTCATCATTGAACTATTTCCAACATGTTATTAGCTATATTATTTTCGTTTAGACCTGCTTTTAATACACTTGATTCAATCAAAATATATGTCAATTTCGAATGCATACATTTCTGCTAATATAACACATGGCAGCTTGTTTGAGTGTTTCAAATTCTCTGAACAAAATATTGCTTGCACATAACCAATCGAACTATATGTGTGTGTATTTTCCTTAAAAAATCTAAGATGTGTACGGTACAATCTACGAACTTCAACAATATTTTTCTTTAAATTAAAAAACAGGGTTTTTATCAAAGATTACATGCTGGATTAAAAACAAAGATTGACAAAAAATGATTAAAACATCTACAGATAAACGTAAGCTTTTATATCGCGTAATCGAATATTTCGTCTTAGAATATCAAAGTGTCAACCCTAATTTGTTCTATGCACATCCCTTTTTACTACTTATATTATCATGTCTCAACATATGAATGTACTAAGATAAATAAAATGGATTTCAGGTGTATTCTATAAAAAAAGTAAAAAATATTCATTTGGTAGAAATGCGTAATTCAAGCTATACAGCCCATATCAGTTCATGATCATGAACACATTTCGGGCTTCTTCAATGAATTTTGAGAGTGGGGTTAACAAAGTTGTGTTGGTTAAAAACTACATTCCAAGCCATTTTTTCAGTTTTACAATTGTAATTTTGCGTAATTGTTTGTTTCCATAATAAACTAAACAAATGTATATTAAATGTTTCAATTTAAGCTATTCGTCCATGCCCCGTCAACTTACGCAATTTATGATCTATGTTATATAGCATATGTTTCATAATTGCTGTAGAATGTGACGAAGGTTCTTATGGTATTAGATGTAATAGAACATGTGGAGAATGTAGGGATCTTAACCAATGCTCCAATGTCAACGGATCTTGCATAACTGGATGTAATGCCGGTTATAAAGGGGACTTATGTAAAACCCGTAAGTACGGTACACAGTGTCAAGATACACGCTGAATTAACTGCATAAAAAACCATATTTTCAATCACACAATCTGGGAAATAATAATTGCATGTACGTGTTTTGATATACATGTTATTTCACATACGTGTTGATCTAACCATGTATATCATCAATATTTATAAATTAATTCGAATTTCGTTACATGTAATTGAAAGGATGCAGTAGCGGGCTATACGGCGTTGACTGTAAAGAAATTTGTGGAAACTGTCGTGATATTGACCAATGCTTTCGAACAAACGGAACATGCTTAACTGGATGTGCTGATGGTTATCAGGGAGACTTGTGTAAAACACGTGAGTAAAAGTACATGTATACATAAACCAATATGTAACCAAACAAAGTGTGAGATTGATAGGTGATAAAGCGTAACATTCACATAAAATAAGTCGGTGAACTATTCAAAGAACAATTAAAGTTATGATTCAGTTTCTGGTTCCCCCCCCCCCCCCATACCAGCTTGCCCACTTGGATTTTTTGGAGAAAACTGTGAACTATTTAAAGAACAATTAAAGAACAATTATAGTTATGATTCAGTTCTGGTTTTTTTCCCACATCAGCTTGCCCACATGGTTTTTTTGGAAAAGACTGCAGGAAGAAATGCAATAAAAAGTGTCTAGGGTGTATTAATGTCAATGGTTTGTGTGCTGCTGGATGTCTACCGGGCTGGATAGGAAACTTTTGCGATAAAGGTACTTTTTGTGTATGTTCTAACTGTTGATTTTATTTTTCGCTGTCTTCAATATTTGTTTTTCTCAAGCTCAATGAAATTATACATGTAAAGCATTTCCGTAAGCTCCATATTGTCGGTTGCTAAAATCAATATAAGAAATCAGCTTTTTAGTTTTTTTTAAATGTACATACTTCAAAAATAAATGTTACTAAAAATATTAATAGTTTTTTATATTAATGTTTTGCCTTAGTCAATTAAAGTTGAAACATTTCATACACTGTAAAACACAAGCCCAAATTCCGTGTGCAAAAGTGGGCTTATTTCATTCTCTTACATAACTATTATTTTCTAAGCAATCTACATCACTTGTTTCTATTCCCTACGCTTTTGAAAGTCATAAAGTAATCCAATCCTTTTTTAGCAATTGCGGTTTTCTTTTGACGATTTGCGGCTTGTAGATTTATATGTGTCATCATGTTTCTGATGAAATATTTTATATACTTAATACTTTGTTTTAGCTTTCATGTCGCGTATAACTTGATCTACGTTGTATTGTTGGCAAACCATTAATATGAGATTAATCATTTAAAGCCAGAACTTTTTTTCTTCATTGAATCAGGCACTACAAATTAAAATGACAAGATGAGATATTTTTTTAATGTTCGTATTATTTTGATGTATGTAGACCTAAGGATATTTAGAAACAAATTTAAATATAAACGATTTTGACAAAATCATCATCTCATGTCATCCTCAAACAGTATTACGTGTTTTGTTCTCTGTCTTATCATTGTTGCATTGACACAGTGAAAAGAGTAATATGTTGTTTTGGACTTTTATTCATTTTTTTTTGGCTAGAAGCAAACATTCCTAATGACTATCGATTGATGGTATATGTCAAAAGTTATTTTTAAGTAAAATGAATCTCCAAAATATGAATTTATTAAAATGATTTTAGCAGACTTCAAAAGACAAACAATGTGTTGCAATGTGTTTTAAATTTAAGAATTTTATTTTTTTGATAATAATTGATTATGGATATACATGTACATGTACAAAAACGAATTTAAAAACAAAGAACTAGGTACGGTTTTGGCTGAAATCTGCCCGGTTATGAAATTTGTGAAAATGCATCAGATTTTTAATGGACATCTCCACTTTATAGACATATAGATTTGAAGTCCCTGAATTACAAAGAACCCTTAAAAGTTGCATGGAAAGTTGACCCTTGCCATATTGCAGGAATGCAGATTGTAGCCTGACAAGGCACATCAAATAGAATTTAGATTCACTAACAGTAAAAATAAAATCTTATTTCATATTTTAGAGTATGAATATTTCATTATAAAAAAGTATTTTTGAACTAAAACACAAACCTTTTACCACTGTCTTAAAAAAACATAATACTAAAGGTAATATTGCATTTTTGCACTTGAATTTTATTTTCATGTTGTTTTTTCATATTTATATATACTTATTAATAAAGAATAATAAGATATTAAAAATAGAAATAAAACAGCAAGCAGTTTGTTAGAAAGAGCTGATCTAAGCTTCATCAGGAGGATGGCAATACATGTTCTTTTGCTCTGATTTCTAGTCGTGTTAATGCTGGTAACTTACGATACAATATCCTGAAATTCCTGTCAAGTAAATCCTGTCAGTACTTTATAGTCATCGTTATCCATACAGCTTTCATCATCAAAGTCAAGCATTGATTGTTGGAATGCCTTCTCTCGCAAGTCCTAAAAAATGAAAATATTAACATCATTTACATGATTCATCATCGTTGTCGAAATCATCAACACCACCACCATTCTCCTCGTTATCAACATTAATCATTGATCATTAGTTTAGTTTTACTGTATCATGTATCTTAATTTCATGCAAATGGTTGATACCTTTATGAGACTGAGGATGAATGTTTTGTTAAGTTTGTGCTTTCATTGGTCCTGATCTGCTGCCTAGCATCATCAACCATTTTCCCATTTTCTAGATGTCGCACACAGCATCTTGCTCCAAATGGAATAATGATTTCTCTCCTAATAAACACTAACAACCGAACATGGTGGGAAACAGTTACCAGCTTTGGTCCCGGTTTTTTTGCAAATGAAGCAGTAACCATGGCTTTGAGACGATGATGGAATAGGCAAGGGCACGGATGGGGGACTTGGGAATGCATGCTTTGGGCTCTTCTACTTGGGTGACGCAAATGTTGGATCCTCTGTTTCCTCTTGGGGGGGTTACCCTCGACAACATTGATACCCTTGTCACTGAGTCTTTGACTTTCCGACACTTATGATGGCACTTGTTTCAAAGGACATCTGTTTCTTCAACATTTACAGTAAAATGTTTGTGTAATATTAACAGAAACGAACCAGCTGGGCGTCTTTCATCAGGAGGGGCCTTTCTATTACAAAGCGCGCATCTATATTGTTTCCCATCTATCCTTTAAAAACAAAAGTTGATATTTATAAGCTATTAATCACGCACATTTGATTTCTGATTTTTTAAAAACTGTTTTGACAGTACGTCACAACATGGCTTCATTCTACCTACCCGCAGGTCACGAGTTTGAATACTACCATGAATATTATTTTCACGAAGAACGGTAAAATTTTTTAAAATGATTTATTCTCCAAAAATTGATTTTTGGAGTCATTTTTTCAAGTCAAAGACTTGCTAAAAATAAAAGTAATTTAGACAAATGCGCTGGTATGGAAAACTTTTACCAGGTATGTGGAAGACCCTTAATGATTATATATATCTATTCAATTATTCGTTTATAATCATTATTTTTTTTTAAATCAGTAAAGTAAATCCACTAGATGAAATATATGGTTTCAGCACTGCGGAAACCCTTTGGAAACTTTGCGGAAACTTAAGGTTACTTTAAGTTTCCGACAGGTTTCAGCACGGAAACTTCAAGTTTCATTAAGTTTCGGCAGTGCTGAAACAGGCTTTCCACGAATCCAAATGGTTTCCGCAACGGAAACTTACTGAAACTTGAAGTTTCTGCATAGTTTCACCCTCCATATACGATTGGGATACATATTGTTTACAAAGGGTTTCTGCAACGGAAACTTGCTGAAACATGAAGTTGCTGCATAGTTTCAACCTCCATATACGATTGGGATATCGTATATCCCAATACGATATATTGGGATATATATTGGGATTTCCGCAACGGAAACGGAAACTTACTGAAACTTGAAGTTTCTGCATAGTCTCACCCTCCATATACGATTGGGATCCATATTGTTTACAAAGGTTTTCCGCAACTGAAACTTACTGAAACTATTTTTTTTTTTTTTTTTTTTTTTTTGGCTTTCACAAAAACTCAGCAAGGTTTCTACTAGATGTAAAAACAACACAATTTCAAACAGTTCCAATTTTTTTTTTGTTCACAAAACTGAAATTGTTTCCAATAATAAATAAAATACAGCCAATATACAATAATGGAGAAACATCCATATGGCAATTCCCTTATCAGGGACTTTCATTTAAAAAATTATAAAATTGCACAATTAAAAAACTTCAAATAAAAATTTGTACATTTGTACTTGTTTTCTTCTGATCAAATGCATATCAAATTTCTCTTTAAAAATGCAAAAAGATCTTACTTTTTTAAAGATATGAATGCAATTTACAAAATAACTGCATGTACATAAATAAAAAAAAAAAAACTTCACTGTTACATGAACATGATACACTTGTCTTAATTTGTTTTGAACTACAATGAATATGTTCGCCATAAAATAGTTTTGAAAAAGCTAAAGTTTCCATCTTTTGTAAAAAACATAAACTACCAGATAGTAATTGATTATAAAGGTATGACCCAGATTTGATTTGAATATGTATGTTCATAAATTCCAAAATGAGGTCAAAGTGACCTACTTTCGAGTTGGGATAAACCTTTTCTTTGTTAGTTATATAATCTAATGGCTTACATTTGAACAGGATTTGACAGCATTTATTAGATAATCCATAAATCCAGAGTAAACTTCTAAGTTCCCCCCATGATGTATTAACTGATCAGATTTGAATGTCATAAGCCTATCAGTATTTAAGAGATGACCCAGAGGGAGATATGAAAAGCTTGTGGGCCAATAAAAAGCTAAACAATGGAGCAGTCAAATCATGTGCAAAAATATGATATACATATTTAAAATAATTATGCAACACACTTCATTCCTGATAAATATTGTTCTTTACACACGGTTTACCTTCATACATTTTACTATTTTACCTACATTGAAATTTTTAAATCCAAGTAATATATAAATCGTTTATATATGTCAAGTGTTACTACATGTACATGTACTTGCTTTTTGTAGCATGAATGTATAAAATACAAACTGTCCAAAGATCATTCACTTTACAATTCTCATCAATACCAGTATTTAACTTATGTTATAAAAGCTAATTCCAATATTAGTTACATAACAGATAAAAAAAAATCCACATGGAAACAACTTTCCATGCAAGTACTTTTGTATTATAAAAATTGAAATACATGGGATATATGTTGTCTTTATATAAATTCATATCCGACATAATTAAATAGTGTTTGGTGTATTTGATCATTTCTTTGACACATGCATTCATCTCTTAATGCAGTGTTTTTACATGTATTTAAGATTGGTTTCATAATTTTTCATATATTGCTGCATATACGAAATAAGTTATCAATAAATGTTTAAACAAAGAAAATGAATAAAAACAAAATGTACTTAACACTTATATATATATATATATATATATATATATATATATATATATATATATATATATATATATATATATCTGATTTAGGAATGAATTTATATTATGATTTTTCAGACAACGGTTGGTTAGTATAGATATGTCTTTTCAGTTCTCTATTTAAAAAGTACACATTATACTGGCACAATGAAAATAACATTCGGTGTTGTGTTTGGATTGTGAAAAAATATATGAATCAACTACTAGGTATCAACAACATCATTAACAATGCATGTATATTTTCAACCTGGAGGTGGAATGATATATGTTACCTGGAGTCTAATAGTTTCTAAGATTTTAGCTTACAGACAGACATTGTAATTTACTGGTATTTGATCATATAAAAAGTTCTTTTATAGTTTATAAGTGTTTTGAAATGTTAATACTTAACAGCTACAAAGTCTGGTTCTGCAGACTGATGTTTAGTCAGGTTGTAGAGATGTGTCAATTAGAATCAATAAGGAGTGTCATTGGCTTTTGTTGATGTAACCTGAGTCGTAGTTTATGGAAATAGGCCTTTTGGGGGGATTTTCAAGCATTCTCCAGGCTCGTGAAGCACTCGCATAAGATCACATCGACATGGTTACAGCAGATTTGGTAGTTCTGGACAGTGGTAGCATTAAAATTCTTATTCTTGCGTTGACTTTTTTCCTTTCGCTGGGCTGTACTTTATGTCTGTTCTTTTTATCTTAAACAACAATAATAAAGTTTCATTTAGATTTTAAAACAATAATCATTCAGTCTAACATGTAATAAAAGCATACAATTTATTCTGAATATAGAAGAAGCTGGTATTTGGTCTAAAATGTTTCATTTTATGTTTGAAACTAGGTTATTTTCATTTTGATTCAATAATTGTTTGTTGAACAATGAAAGAGCTCATCAACAATAAGTGTGTTTCACCACCCCCCCCCCCCCCATCAACCTCCTTTTCCAGAACTTAGACCTGGATTTCCCCCAAATTACTACAGTAAAATTATAAACATTCAACACATGTATAAGTTTATGGTGAAAATAATAAATTTCAAAGCAATATCTTGCGTTCACATCGTCCAGCTGGTCAAAAATTTCACCGAAGAGAAGATGCAACTAATCACCGGAAACATTGACTTTGTATGCTGTCAATGCTGAAAAAAAGACAAACGTGAAAGATTTCATTTTCCGGATTTAATAAATAATAATTTTTTAATACTTACATTACATTTAGAGTTTGTAAATTGTGTAATGTGTGAACAAAATTCATTGTTCGTCTTGTTTACCAACCAAGCATCCATATATTCCAGGGACGTTTATATATACGTATACCCTGGATATTCTAAGAAACTTTATCTTGAGTATCATGCATATAAACTTGGTTAATGGTTAACTTGGTCAAAACGTACATTTTAAAGTGATACTGTAATAAAAATTAAAATGCCGAACCAAGTTTGAAAAAAAATGACGCCATTTTGATTTGATGGCGCGAGATCTCGTTTACAAATGAGAGATAACTAAGAGCCTTAAAAATGTTATGGGAGTATCTATATTGTGATTTAAGTTACCTTGATATTAGTTCTTTGTTCCTGTATTATCTTCTTGTCGGAGAGGCTATTCATGTTTCTCAATTCTTCATTTTACAACAGCACCTTCTTGTCCATTTCAACCTTGGCTCAGAATTATAAAGTGCGCCATTACTGACCAATCAGAACCCGCTAAATCTTGGAGAAGTGCATCATGGGATAGTTTAAAATAAATAATGTTTAATCAAAAGTATCACTTTATACTGAGTAGAATACTTTTAACATATATTTATTTTGAATAAGAACTGTTGGAGTCAATAGTTCCTGTTAAATACGACAAATTATTGGGATGTTTTTGTTACAGTTGTAACACGTGACTAACAAAAAAAAAATGGCCGACCGTTTGTTTATGTAATTAAACATGTTAAAATAATTCTAATTTGCCATATGTTTCAGATTTTGACTTTAACTATTATTTATTAGCATGTTCTGATGATTTTGCCAAATTTAATATGATAGAGCCATATATAGTTTACTGACAAGGTAATCATGACTTGTCCAATTTTCACCGCAATTCTAAGCAAGGTCATTGTCTTATTCAAAATATAGAGGTGTGAAAATATTATGTTCAACACAGAGCAGGTTCTGCATGAACACACAGAAATCACAAGTATAATTAGATGCCGAACAATTAACGGGGGTCTTGACTGTGGGCTGGTTAACAGGGTTCACCCGTACGGTGGTCAATTTACAACAACGATGAATTGATGGCAATTATTATACAGTTACACATTTGCTTTGCTTGGTCATACGATGAACAGAACGTTAAAAATACTTATAAAATTAAAATACAAAACCATTAAACATTAAACAAGCCGGGAAGTAAGACGTACATGTGTGACTGATAAATATGGCTTTTAATCTTGTCAATAACATATTATGTTGCAAACCATTACGTCAATGGATTTTGACAATTTGATTGGAACTTTACCCCTACCTAGCTGTTTTGTTCTTAAAGTTAATTAATTATTTGTTATACTTTCTACATCGAATGTATACGATCGAATGTATCATCAAATTAAAAAAATGGGATTGAAATCACCTGCACTACATGACTAGTGCTGGATTTTAAACTGATTTTGTAATATAACGTATAACTTCAGTAAAATTATAATTAATGCTTATCATATCTTGTTACAGAAACATGTGCATGTTTCATAAACATATATCAATAATTGTGTTAACAGTACAGAAAGTAAATACATTAAGTATAGAAATACACGAATCATGATACAGTCACACATATATACATGTAGTAAAGTCTAAAATGCATTTAAATAAACAATATTATTCTATTAGACTCAAACTCTAAGTGGTTTTTACTTAATATTATTATCAACTGTAGACTTATAAAATAAAATGTTTTTTTCTGTGTACATGTATTGGCGTGGTATTTAACAAAAAATGAATTAACTTTAAACTTGAGGTTGTACGATTATTTGGTATGGTTTGTAATAATGTAGCATTTACAACGACTTTACCTTAAGTTGTTTGCTTAATAAGTACCTCAAGATTCATTGATTTATTAATTCAAGTAATAATTAAAGGATTTAAGAAGGAGTCTTAAAAAATAGGTATATTTAGTAAATGAGTGTAAGTAAAATACTTCATCATACAATGTTTGCGATATACAACTAGCTAGAGATTTATTTTTCTAATAAATTATAATTTACTAATTAGTTTTACTAACTCAGATACACACATATTGGAAAACAAATTCCTGCCGGGCTACAGTTATAAACTCATGCTTAGTACCGTGTATATTTTATGTAACAGTCTTTTGTTCACTCCTGACAGAAAACCCTGCAATCCACATAGAATATACAGGAAAATCACAAAGAGGAGGTCACCTGGACAAAGAATGTATACACATGTATACACGTGCCCGAGTACCTAAGATTCTTGATTTCATCATTAAACAAGATCAGACATCAGTTTTTCTTTTCACATTCATTTAATTACTTAGTAAATTTGTTAATCGCCTTATTTTCCACATTTAAAGATAGTTACATGTATACATATAGTTTCAGTCACGCTGAAACCTACAATAACTATACATATAAGCTTGTGTGGCTTCATGATCATTAGGCTAGAATTAAACCTGTTGAAAATAATTGATATCACTTTTAAACTCAAACCAATTTTAGTAATAGTTTCAGCAATGCGTAAACCATTTGGAATCTTAACTTAAAGTTTCCGCATACTGAAACCTAGCGGAAATGTGCTGAAACTGATTGATATTTCCATAATAATTTACACATCTTTTCATACATTTCAATGATAAAAATGACAATAACAAACCGTCAACCATCTCAAAAAGCCATAAAACGAAATACAAATTCAAAGCAGAGCAACACGGACCTCCAAGATAGAGGTAGGATCAGGTGCCATGGTGGAGTAAGCATCCTCTGCTGACCGGTCACACCCGCCGTGCGCCCAATATCATATTGGTAAAAATGTCCTTATCGGGGTAAATGTCGTAATTTGGGAAGAATATCATGATCGGGAAAAACGGAGAAAAATCCGTGGATAATTCGGTATTCAATCAATAGTCAAGAGCAGATCAATCACGGACCTCTGGAAAACCTCAGAGGCAGGATCAGGTGCCATGGAGGAGTGAGCATCCTCTGCTGACCGGTCACACCCGCCGTGTGCTCTTTGTCGTAATCGGGAAAATAACAACCGCAAAAGTCCGTAGACAATTATGTAATTAATTATGGTCTAACAATTGGTAAGAAAAACGTCAGTCAGCATGCGACTCAGTGAAAGATTGTATTTGCTGACAAGGTCGTTGTATCGACCATAGAACTTACGAAAAGATGACTTTAAACGAGACTGTTGATAGTCCTGTTTTATCAACTTGTTTGTCAGTAGCTTGCCCCGTCTTAGAAACTGTTCATACGAAGAGCATGCCCTTGCGTATCGAATTAACTGAGAGACAAAACACCATATGCAGGTGATGAAGGTATATTGCTACATAGGTAAGGAAAGTTGACTATAGAAAAATTGAAGTCATCGCGTTTATCATAAAGTTTTGTTGTTAGGTTACCATTAATGTCCATTTCCAGTAAAATATCCAAATATGAAACAGATGACGCTGACTCTGTGGTATCTTTTATTTCAAGTTCACTGGGATATATCAAGTCGACGTAAGTATGGAAATAACAATTTTTAATTGATAATACGTCGTCGATATACCTAAATGTTGAGTTGAAGGCCACAGCGAGTTATTTATTTTTTCACGTATAAGTTTTTGAATAAATTCTGCTTCATAAGAATACAAAAATAGGTCTGCTAACAATGGGGCACAATTGTTACCCTTGGGAATTGCGGAAACCATCAGAAATCTTAGACTTAAGTTTCTGCTGCCTGAAACCTAACGGATACTTGCTGTATCGATATAATGGATTCCGCATTGCGGAAACTATACATGAAACTTCAACTTCAAGTTTCAGCAAGGTTTCGATATAGTTTCAGTTTTGCTGAAACTGGATTTTTCATCCAGTGATCGTATGCTTAAATATATACAAGTTATTGCATAATAGCTCTACATTATATAGGACACCCCCCTTTCACACAAGACATTAAACGTTTTTGTAATTAACCCATAATTATTTTTCAACATATTTAGATTGATATATATATATATATATATATATATATATATATATATATATATATATATATATATATATATATATGAAACTGTTCATTTATTAAAATGAAATCATTTTTTTAAAATAAAAAGTCCTAATATGCGAATGAAAATGTGGTATATAGTGAAAACTGTAACTTTTGCAACACTATTTATTCATCGAAACTTTGGATACTGAGTGTACGTGATGTCTATATTTAGCACTAGTAAATAAATATCCTCATCATACATAATTTTGATATGATAAATTGATTCAAGTTTGCAACAAAGATTAAAGTTTCAACGAATGTATACATGTACTTATCGGGGCACTATTCAGTATGCATCAAATCCAATATGAGACACGATTCACGTAGACGATTCTTTTGACTTGTCATGTTATTTGCGTTGCAGGCTTGAAATGAAATGCATTTTGTCCTTACGAAAAAATAATATTTAACTACAATTATTTACAGAAAATAAAGAAATCAATTTCTTCTTGCCTCGGCAATTTGTAACACAACACAAAGGAAACAAAGTACTAAGTTCAAATAATTTTAATAAGGTAACGAAGCAAAGATGAAGTAAATACAAATCAGGTAAGAAAGTTATCTCGGTTACAAGGTCCAATAATAGTGTAAAAGTATAGTTATCGTTCCAAGCAACAGGCACACCAGATAACACAGTCTCTGACGGGAGAAGTTGTACTACAGTCTGTGATCGTATAGCTTTAAGGTTTCAGTATGGCTGGATAGTATGCTCTTCCTCACTGATGGTGATTTGAGGACTGATATCTTCTGACCAAGTCTGAATATTTGTAATCAGCAGCGAACGTCCAAAGCTGACAGGGTAATCTATCATTATTTTAATCGTCTCGTCACAGTGTTCCTCGTAATAGATGACAATGTCAAACTCAATGATGTATATAGCTCCAAATGACCATTTATGATCTCCACGGCGGGGTCAAAATGTCCTTGGTTGTCATCAGATGTTGGTACATCCATCCATTACTCCAGCTGGTACATCCATCCATTATTCCCGCGTAGAATTTTAAAATCAATGACCATATCCCTCGAGGCGTTGTATACTGGTGTACAGGAACGGTCCGTGTCCGCATGATCAAGCACGGCTCTGGTCAAGTGCCTGGGGCAAGTGCGCTTCTCCGTACAGGTGTTAATTAATGTCCATGCACAGACAAGTGTAAAATAGATAAGTGAAAAATAAGCAAGGATAATAATAATAACACAATTTGTTGTAGCTAATTGTGTTTCAAAATAGACCAAATATATCATAAACAGTTACAGTGTTTATGCATGTGGGTTGGATGTCTATAAATGTAAACATAACGTGATTGATAGAAACATATAATCTTTGAATAATAATACAAACGTAGCAAAGATAGAAGGATTCGATAATTTATAAAAACCAAGTTACCTAGCTGCTTAATTATTGTCGGGAATTTCCATGAATCGTTGAACAGTTCATCTCAGGAACCATCTACATGTAGATAGATCGCTTTGTTTAAAGCATCCATAACGACCAAAATGGCATCCCCTCCGTATGAATGTATCGGTTTCATCTGGATTGTTTTTATTAGTGTAATAATAAATAGATAAAAATGCTCTTACAGCAAAAACAAATCAATATTTGTTTTTATTTACCGACATTTTATCTCATTTAAACTTCTATAGACGGAATACTCGAGGTGGTTACTCCAAATCGCACCACGATTGGCGACGATATAAAACTTTATAATTGATATTTGAACCCTTCCGACAACGTCGCCCGGGACGTAAAATTTTAGGATAAGTATATCTTTTAATAAACTATTATTGTATAGAAAATCGTCCCGGGCGACGAGGTCGGATATATTTAATTTTACTCATTTACTTAAGATTGATCCATATAAATGCCATAAAATGGCATATCGACTTTGATGGATCATTTCCTACGCATGCACATGAATGTGTCAATATTAACATGGCATTATAGGTTATTGTGACCTCCTCTTTAAATTTTATGCGGACAACTTATCAGAATCGCAAGATATGTTTTCCCATAAAAACCGTACAAATTCTTAAGGAAAACGTACCTAGTTCTTTTATTAATTCGTTATTTAAAAAACTGTTCAACGAACTTATAAACAATTAAAAAAAAGAGTCTTCACATAAACCTTTCATGTAAACTTTAGAACGTTTTGCTCATTTCAGAGTGTCACACAGGATTTTATGGTGTTTCTTGCAATGAGACATGTGGAAACTGCCATGATATAAACCAATGTGACCACAGGAATGGTGCATGCTTAACTGGATGTTTGGCTGGTTATATGGGGGATTTGTGTCAAACACGTGAGTACAGATATATCCGCAAGTCTATCATACACATGTATTTATCAATTTGTAAATGGACAAGTAAAATAAAAAAAAAAGTTATACATTAACAGATCAAATGTAATGAGTATGTAATTATTTCGACAAACATATAGGATTTTATTCGTTTTCCTCAGGTTGCCAACCTGGATTTTTTGGACAAGACTGTTCTGAGAAATGCATCGACACATGCAATGGATGTAATGATGTCAATGGTTTGTGTGACTATGGTTGCATACCTGGCTGGATAGGATATTTCTGTAATAAAGGTATTGCTGAAAATAATACATGCCGTAGGGCAAATTACTAAAGGCAATTCTCTGAAGCAGGTGCTAAGTGCAATCACAACTAGAATAAAAACTAGACTCTTGTTGCAAGAGCAACAAAAAGGTCTTCCGTTTTGATATACATGTATCAATTTAACTGCAAGATATTGCTTCTCTCATATAGAAAAAATAATTGATATGATAATATTTTGTGAATGAAATATTCAGTACTTACTTCCATGTAAAACAATGAAAATGAAAAAGAAATCAATTTTTGAAGTACTTTCTGTGACGACAGGAAGTAACGCCGAACCAAACCAAACATGTTGTACATTTGTACAATCATAAGTCAATCATTCCTAAAAGTTTGGTTGTTCACGTCTCTGCATAATCTGAGGTCTCGTTGAAACAATATTTTTTTCTCGGGACCGAAAATGGATGATCGGAAGTGATTAATAAAAACAAAAGCTGGTATTTATCGTACATTTGCCTAGCGTACATCACTGTTTATCAGGCTAGATGAAACACCCAAGAAAGTCAGTTAGACTTGTTTAAAACATGATTTGTTTGAACCCTTCCCGTGAGAACCGGAAGAGACGATTGACAAAATAAAACCCGAAAGACATATCTTCAATCAAATGTCAATCATTCGTTAAAGCTTTGTGTCTCAATCACTCAAAGTGACTACAATTTCGCAGAGATCAAATTGGATAAAAGCTACCTAGAGATATTTGAGATATTTCACCGGAAGTAAAATTTATTTGCTTATTTAAATCGTATTGAAGACATATCTAAGATTTTATACTGAGTATTAATATCATGTAAAATAAATAAAATAATTTTAAAAAATAATTGTTTAAGTGCTTTCGGTGACGACCGGAAGTTACGACGAATCAAACAAAATAGTGTAAACACATATTCATACATAGGTCTATCATCCCACAAAGTTTGATTGTTCAAGTCATTACCTTTTTTGAGATCTCGAGGAATCAAGGCTTTTAATCTCGGGACAGGAAACGGACAAACAGGAGTGTTCAATGAAAATGAAAGTTAGTATTTTCTAAACTTAAAAAACAGGACTTTATTGCCTACCAATTTATAAAAAATGGTCAAAGAAAAACAGTTAAACTCATAAACAACATAATTAGTTTAAACTCTATTGGTGTGGACCGGAAGTGACGGTTGTCAAAATGAAAACAATTTAACACATCTTCTATCAAATGTCTATCATCCATGTAAGTTTCGTGTCTTGGTCACTTAAAGTCTCGGAGATCACGTTGTTACAACATTTGTTTTAAAAAAAACTACCAGAGATTTTTGAGATATCTCACCGGAAGTAATTTTTTTTAGTCTATTTATCATCGGATAGATGATATATGTAAGCGTTTATACTTATATTTCAATTCTGTGGGAAATAAATTAAATGCGTAAAAAAAAAATAATTTTGAAATGCTTCCGGTGCCGACCGGAAGTTACGCCGACCAAAACAAAATTGTTTATGCTTGTCTACATACATTGGTCTATCATTCCACAAAGTTTGGTTGTTCAAGTCATTACCGTATTTGGGATCTAGATGAGTCAAGGTTTTTTGTCTCGGGACAGGAAGCGGACAAACGGAAATGTTCAATGAAAATAAAAGTTAGACTTTCTTTAACACTAGACAATGTGACTTAATTGCCTAACATTTTATCTAAAAATATTGAAGAAAAACAGTTAAACATATAACCAGCTTGATTTCTTTAAACTCTTTCGGTGTGGACCGGAAGTGACGGTTGACAAAATGAAAACTGTTAAACACATCTTCTATCGAATATCTATCATTCATGTAAGTTTCATGTCTAAGTCACTTACAGTTTCTGAGATCTCGTTGTTACAACATTTGTTTAAAAAAGACAACCTGAGATATCTGAGATATCTCACCGGAAGTAGAATTTTTTTGTTTTTTTATCATCGGATAGATGATATATGTAAGCATATATACTTATACTTCAATTCTGTGTTAAATAAATTAAATGCGTAAAAAAAAAATAATTTTGAAATGCTTCCGGTGACGACTGGAAGTTACGACGAACAAAACAAAATAGTTTAAACACATCTTCACATATAGGTCTATCATCCCACAAAGTTTGGAAGCTTAAGTCATTTTCGTTTCTGAGATCACGATGTCACTAGCTTTTTGTCGCGGGACAGGAAACTGACGAACGGAAGTGAATTTAGAAAAACTGAAATTCGAAATCTCTAGATATTTTTATTTTCAATCATCCCTGAAAATTTAAGGAAAATCCATCCAGAAATCTTTGAGAAATTTACTAAACAAAAAGGGGGAAAAAATAATAATAACTAGACTCTTGTTGCTATAGCAACAAAGAGGTCTTCCGTTCTTATATAAATGTATTATTCTGTACATGAAAAAGCTTTTTTCAAATAGAAAATATAAGGATATCATATTTATTTTGAAGAAAACTTCCAGACCGTACTTCAATGTCAAACAACAAAATGAAAAAAAAATCATTTTTTGACTGCTTCTTGTTGGGACGACAGGAAGTTCCGCCGATTCAAACAAAACATGTTTAACATATCTTAATGCAAAAGTTAATCATTCAACAAAGTATGGTTGTTGAATTCTTTACTGTTCTGAGACCTTGTTAAGAGGAGATTTATTGTCTTGGGACAGGAAACGGACGAAAGGAATTGCTCTATGAAAATAAAAGTTAGTATATCTTTAACATTTGCCTTTTGTACATTTCTGTTTATCATACTTACTAAAACAGTGCAAGAAAAATAGTTAAACTTATAAAATTTGTCATTTGATTGAACCCTTCCGGTGAGGACCGGAAATGACTGCCGACAAAATGAAACACGATAAACACATCTTCTATCAAATGTCTACCATCTATGTAAGTTTTGTGTTTTGATTACTTACAGTTTCTGATATCTACCGGGTACAAAATTTAGTTTAAAAAAAAAGCTACTTCAAATTACTAACCGGAAGTAGATCTTTTTGTTTATTAAACATCGCATACCTGACTTATGCAAGGAGTTATACTAATATAATAATTCTTTGTAAAATAACTAAAACTAGGTTTAAAAAATAATTTTTGAAGTGCTTCCGGTGACGACCGGAAGTTACGCCGAACAAAACAGAATAGTGTAAACACATCTACATTCATAGGTCTATCATCCCTCAAAGTTTGAATGTTTAAGTTATTACCGATTTTGAGATCTCGAGGAGTCAAGGATTTTGTCTCGGGGCAGGAAACGGACAAACAGAAGTGCTCAGTGAAAATTTAAAGTTAGTAGTTCTTATGCATTTGACAACAGGACATTATTGCCCAACAATTTATCTAAAATTGGCAAAGAAAAACAGTTAAACTTATTAAGAGCTTGATTTGTTTGAACTCTTCCAGTGTGGACCGGAAGTCACGGACGACAAAGTAAAAACAGTTAAAGACATCTTCAATCAAATGTCTATCATCCATGAAAGTTTCGTGTCTCGATCACTTATACTTTTTGAGATCTCGCGGGTACAAAATTTATTTTTTAAAAGCTACCTGAGATATTTGAGAGATCTCACCGGAAGTGGATTTTTTTTGTTGATTGAACATCGCTTAGTTGAAATATATAAAGATTTATACTTATATATTCATTCTATGTAAATTGAATTAAATACGTAAAAAATTAATTTTTGAAGTGCTTCCGGTGACGACCGGAAGTTACGACGAACAAAACAAAATAGTTTAAACACATCTACAACTATAGGTCTATCATCTCACAAAGTCTGAATACTCAAGTCCCTATCGTTTTTGAGATCTCGAGGTGACAAGCTTATTTGTCGCGGGACAGGAAACGGACGACCGGAAATGAATTTTGAAAAAATGAAAAAAAACCACTCTAGACTTTTTCATTCTCTATCATTCCTGAAAATTTCAAGAAAATATGTTCAGTCATCTCTGAGAAAAATGGGGAAAAAAATAATAATAACTAGACTCTTGTTGCTATAGCAACAAAAAGGTCTTCCGTTTCTCATGTATAAATCTCTAAAAACAATGCATTTTTCTTCTAAAAAGAAAAAGGATATACATGTAATAGATACTGTGATGGAATCTTTCAGTAACTTTTTCTATAAAAAACAAAACGAGAAAAAGTCATTTTTGAAATTTGCTTTGACGACCGGAAGTTACGCCGGATCAAAATGAACATGGTAAACATATCTTCATACATTGTTTTATTTTTCCTCAAAGTTTGGATGCTTAAGTATTTGTCCGTTTTAAAATCTCTTTGAGAAAAGATTTATTGTCTCGGGACAGGAAGCGGACGAACAGAATTGCTTAATGAAAAAAAAATGTTAATACAGCTTAAACATTTTCCTTTCGTGCACTACTGTTTATCAAGCTTACTGAAACGGTTTTAAAAAAAAGCCAGTTAAACCTATCAACAATGTCATTTGTTTGAACCCTTTTGGTGAGGACCGGAAGTGACGGCTGACAAAATTAAACACGTTAAACACATCAACTATCAAATGTCTATCACCCACATAAGTCTTGTGTTTTGATCGCTAAAAGTTTCTGATGAACGGCGGGTACACAATTTAGTATTAAAAAGCTACTTGAGATATTTGAGATATCTCACCGGAAATGGATCTTTTTTGTTTATTACACATCGCATAAATGACTTATTAAAAGATTCATACTAAAATAATCATTCTATGTAAAATAACTAAAAAAGGTAAATAAAATAATTTTTGAAGCGCTTCTGGTGACGACCGGAAGTTACGCCGAACAAAACAACATAGTGTAAACACATCTACATATAAAGGTCTATCATCCTGCAAAGTTTGATTGTTCAAGTCATTACCATATTTAAGATCTCGAGGAGTCAAGGTTTTTTGCCTCGGGACAGGAAACGGCCAAACGGAAGTACTCAGTGGACATTGAAAGTTAGTAATTCTTATGCATTTGACAACGAGACTTTATTGCCTATCAATTTATCTAAAATTAGCAAATACAAACAGTTAAACATATAAACAACTTGATATGTTTTAACTCTTCCGGTGTGGACCGGAAGTGACGGCCGACAAAATAAAAGCAGTTAAACACATCTTCAGTCAAATCTCTATCATCCATGAATGTTTCGTGTCTTAATCACTTATAGTTTTTGAGATCTCGCGGGTACAAAATTTATTTTAATAAAGCTACTTGAGATATTTGAGATGTCTCACCGGAAGTAGAATTTTTCTGTTGATTAAACATCGCTTAGATGACATATATAAAGATTTATACTTATAGATTCATTCTATGTAAAATAGATTAAATACGTAAAAAAATAATTTTTTTTATTACTTCCGGTGACGACCGGAAGTTACGACGAACAAAACAAAATAGTTTAAACACATCTACACATACAGGTCTATCATCCCACAAAGTTTGAATGTACAAGTCCTTGTCGTTTCTGAGATCTCGTGGAGACAAGCTTTTTTGTCGTGGGACAGGAAACGGACGACCGGAAATACATTTTGAGAAAATGAAAAAAACGCCCCGAGATATTATCATTCTCTATCAGTCCTGAAAATTTGGAGAAAATCTATACAGCCATCTCTGAGAAATCTTCTGGACAAAAAATGGGAAAAAAATAATAATAATAATAATAACTAGACTCTTGTTGCTATAGCAACAAAGAGGTCTTCCGTTCTTATATAAATGTATTATTCTGTACATGAAAAAGCTTTTTTCAAATAAGAAAACTTCCAGACCGTACTTCAATGTCAAACAACAAAATGAAAAAAAAAAATCATTTTTTGACTACTTCTTGTTGGGACGACAGGAAGTTCCGCCGATTCAAACAAAACATGTTTAACATATCTTAATGCAAAAGTTAATCATCCAACAAAGTATGGTTGTTGAATTCTTTACTGTTCTGAGACCTTGTTGAGAGGAGATTTATTGTCTTGGGACAGGAAACGGACCAAAGGAATTGCTCTATGAAAATAAAAGTTAGTATATCTTTAACATTTGCCTTTTGTACATTTCTGTTTATCATGCTTACTAAAACAGTGCAAGAAAAATAGTTAAACTTATAAAAATTGTCATTTGATTGAACCCTTCCGGTGAGGACCGGAAATGACTGCCGACAAAATGAAACACGATAAACACATCTTCTATCAAATGTCTACCATCTATGTAAGTTTTGTGTTTTGATCACTTACAGTTTCTAATATCTACCGGGTACAAAATTTAGTTTAAAAAAAAAGCTACTTCAGATTACTAACCGGAAGTAGATTTTTTTGTTTATTAAACATCGCATACTTCACTTATGCAAGGAGTTATACTAATATAATCATTCTTTGTAAAATAACTAAAACTAGGTTTAAAAAATAATTTTTGAAGTGCTTCCGGTGACGACCGGAAGTTACGCCGAACAAAACAAAATAGTGTAAACACATCTACATTCATAGGTCTATCATCCCTCAAAGTTTGAATGTTTAAGTTATTACCGATTTTGAGATCTCGAGGAGTCAAGGTTTTTTGTCTCGGGACAGGAAACGGACAAACGGAAGTGCTCAGTGAAAAATGAAAGTTAGGAGTTCTTTAACATTAAACAACATGACTAAATTGCCTGTCAATTTATCTAAAATTGGCAAATATAAACAGCTAAACTTATAAACAACTTGATTTGTTTGATCTCTTCCTGTGTGGACCGGAAGTGACGGTCAACAAAATTAAACCCGTTAAACACATCTTCTATCAAATGTCTATTATCCTTGTAAGTTTCGTGTCTTGATCACTAACAGTTTCCGAGATGACGCGGTGACAAAATGTCTTTAAAAAAATTCATGAGATATTTGAGATATCTCACCGGAAGTATATTTTTTTTAATTCTTTAACATCGGATTGATGACATATGTAAGTATTTTTACTTATATTCTAATTCTGTGTGAAATAAATTAAATGTTAAAAAAAACTTTTTTTGAAGTGCTTCCGGTGACGACCGGAAGTTACGACGAACAAAACAAAATAGTTTAAACACATCTACAAATATAGGTCTATTATCTCACAAAGTCTGAATACTCAAGTCCCTATCGTTTTTGAGATCTCGAGGTGACAAGCTTATTTGTGGCGGGACAGGAAACGGACGACCGGAAATGAATTTTGAAAAAATGAAAAAAACCACTCTAGACTTTTCCATTCTCTATCATTCCTGAAAATTTCAAGAAAATATATTCAGTCATCTCTGAGAAAAATGGGGAAAAAAATAATAATAATAATAATAAACATTACAATCACTATAAGGTCTTCCGTTGGAAACGGAAGACCTTAAAAAACATTACAATCACTATAAGGTCTTCCGTTGGAAACGGAAGACCTTAATAACTAGACGCTCGTTGCGAGCAACAAGAGGTCTTCCGTTTAAATACACCTAACGCTATTTGGATAATTGTTCTTTTCTATCATTTCTAAACAATTCTTCAAATTTCATTTAACCCTCTCTAAGGATTTCAAAAGACATATAATTATGCGAATTTCGAACTCACATGTTGATTTTTTTTTATTAAAATACTTAAGACCGCGGATGATTGGAAATATACAGTTTACGTCATTTTAACTTGTTACCGTCATAACATTTGATATGGACGGGAACAAATTGACGCGGACGTCTGAGAAAACATTGGATTCAAACTGAAAAAAAAGCCGGTATTATTTTGATTTATGATAAAACTAGATGATATCCCGCGCAAGCGCGGGGATTAGCAATAATTCACATATTATATTATATTTACATATTATATTATAATACAATGCTTAATATGTTGAACCAGGTTTTTTTGTTCATTTTTCTATGTTTTGTGTCCGAAATTTTTCTTAATTCCTTTTCTTAAAATATTCTATAAAATTGAAATAAAAAAGCAACTGCGTGGCTGAAAATTTAGAGGAGAGGACAGGAATGAAAATCTAAGCTGAAATGGAGTATATACACATGAACATGTACATGGCCTTAATTCTTTTTGTTGCAGCTGACTGGAAAAAAATAGACTATTATCTTATTTCAAACCAGGGTGTGGGTGTATAGTGCGTGGTATATCTTTTTAGAACTTTGTTCTTTATGTCAAAAGATTAAGTCTATCAATTGAGTTTCACACTTTTTCACCTGCTAGCCCCCATGAGTAGCTTGTATAAACACTCTGACTTCTCAAATAACTTTCAAATACTACTGACATTGCTGGTTAGACAGGATTAGTCGTGCCTCACTGCACTTGGCTTGGGTATCTTTACACTGTGCACCTGTCAAGTGCAATCACTTTTTAAAACACCCCTCTATTTAAAAGGAAGAATGTGCTTAATAAATCTAGGAAGTTTTTCATAGCTTTGTGGTATTTATATTCAAAAAATTTATTTTAAACGAAGTGTCTCAAGAGTGCTTTTTTGTCCCCCGCCGCAACGCGGAGCGGGGACATAGAAATGCCGGGCGTCCGTCCGTGTGTCCGTGGGTCCGTGTGTCCGTGGGTCCGTGTGTCCGTGGGTCCGTGGGTCCGTGTGTCCGTGGGTCTGTGGGTCCGTGTGTCCGTGGGTCCGTGTGTCCGTGGGTCTGTGTGTCCGTGCGTCCGTCCGTCACACTTTTTTGTAAGCGCTCTCATGCCTACAAATTTTGACAGATTTTCATTACATTTATACCAAATGTTTATACACCTATTACCTTGGTCAAGTTCGAAAATCAGCATTGGTCGATACTTTTTGTTGGAGTTATGGGACTCTGACCACAATAATGACTCCGTTTTATCCAAAAATTGACCTTGTAAGCGCTCTCATGCCTACAAATTTTGATGGATTTTCATTAAATTTATACCAAATGTTTATACACCTATTACCTTGGTCAAGTTCAAAAATCAGCATTGGTCGATACTTTTTGCGGGAGTTATGGGACTCTGACCACAATAATGACTCCGTTTTATCCAAAAATTGACCTTGTAAGCGCTCTCATGCCTACAAATTTTGACGGATTTTCATTAAATTTATACCAAATGTTTATACACCTATTACCTTGGTCAAGTTCGAAAATTAGCATTGGTCGATACTTTTTGCTGGAGGTATGGGACTTTGACCACAATAATGACTCCGTTTTATCAAAAAATTGACCTTGTAAGCGCTCTCATGCCTACAAATTTTGATGGATTTACATGAAATTTATACCAAATGTTTATACCACTAATACCTTGGTTAAGTTCTTAAATCAGCCTTGGTCGCGTCCCCACGAACCTGTAAAATTTAAGCAATCCGCGAAAATTGGCCCCCACGAAATTTAATGATTCCACAGTACAGTATACTAGTATACTGCTTGAACGGCGGGGGACCCAGGAATTCTATTCTTGTTAGATAAAGTCAAAACCGGAAGAATAGGAAGAAATTAAAACAAAAAGGAAAGCATTTCAACTGATCGGAAGTGCATTGCTTAAACATTGACGTGTCTAGATATAGATTGTTAAAAACAGAACGTAAATAGGCACATTTCACACTTGGACACAATGTATTTAGCTACATTTGGCTATTATTATAGTTTGGTTAATATTTCCTGATTAAATAACAATATAAAGCAGGGTTCCTTGTATTAAAAACAGGTGAATTTCAAAGGACAACTATAATTTGTTGCTATTAAGTATGAAAGGCAAAGAAAACAGTATTAACACCCATAATAAACATATAAATTATCATTTACGACAACAATAGACTCATTTCAGATATCCGGACGCCTCACCTATCCGGACGATTGGACTTTGGAACGAAAGAGTCCGGATAACTGAGGCTCCACTGTATATGTTATTTAAAAACGCGTACCCAATTTTCGCCATACCGTTAATTAGTCAACCCCATTTTTTTGGCATCCCGTTCTGTAAAGTTCTTTCCATCAAAAATAAAATCGCGTCTATTGGTCCATTTTATTTATTATTTTTTTTTGTATTAACCAGATGTCCAATCTGCCCACAAAGCATGGTGACTCATCCTACATTCTCCAACATTACGTTAATTAGTCAAACCGCGTTCTTGGTTACCCCGTTCTGGAAAGTTCTATTCATCAAAACAAAAATCGCACATTCAAGAAACGAATTGGCTCATTTTATTTATTCAACATTTGTCAAATCTCAATTCTTATGTATACCCGAAATAGGTTCCCAGGATATGTATTCACTCTTGACATAATCATTCAATATTATTTCATTGTAAGTATATTTTTTTATGCAAACTCCGACCGACTTTGATCCGCCAAAGCGTGTCCACCACCTTACTCACATATTTGCTATTTCGGGCTGGTTTATCGAAAATGAAAGTAAGTTTTTAATTTATCTTATAATAATTACTTATCAGGTAAAATTCAATTATAGCTTACGGACATCAACTCACACATGTTGAAATGCCAACGGTGTGAGCAGTTACTCGGGTGCAGGCATTTCGAAGTTTATTGGCAAAATGCCTTAATTTATAAGTATAGATTTAAACGGAAAACATTTAAATCTATCATTTTAAAGATAAAATCGTTACACAAAACACAATTAAGAAAGAAAAACATTCGACACTCGGAAACTGAACCCGGGTCGCCTGGGTGCAAGTCCACCACTCTAACGAATGAGTTATGCGAACTCTCGCTTCAGGACTTTGGAGCCCAAATTCTCGAGAATGCGTGGATCGATTTTAAAACAAATTTCATATTCAGAAGTTATGAAAGCGTCTTCATCGAATAAAAACAAAAAAAAAATTCAAAACAAATAAGTTAAAAAATTTATGTTTTTTTTTGTTTACTTCCGGTGACGACCGGAAGTGACGGCGGACGTTCGGATATGCGAGAGACACTGCGGCTAGAGACTCTATACCATCCCTGAAAATTTGAAAGTTCTATCTTAAATACTTTTGGAGAAAAATCGTGAACAAGCAAAAACATAAAATCTTTAATATCTCGGAACCGGAATTAACGACCAAAAAATTGATCGATAAATTTTTTACAAATTTTGTGCTGAATAAGATCTGAAAGTTTCATTAAAATCGGCTGAAGCGTTTTTGAGAAAACGTTAAAGAAAAAAAAAATAATAATAATAGGGGAAAAGAAACAAAGCAATAACAATAAGGTCTTCCGTTGGAAACGGAAGACCTTAATAATAAACATTACAATCACTATAAGGTCTTCCGTTGGAAACGGAAGACCTTAAAAAGAAACATTACAATCACTATAAGGTCTTCTGTTGGAAACGGAAGACCTTAAGAAAGAAAGAAACAAACAAACAAAAAACACTACAATCACTATAAGGTCTTCCGTTGGAAACGGAAGACCTTAATAAGAAACAGTACGAAAACAATAAGGTCTTCCGTTTCCAACGGAAGACCTTATAGTGATTGTAGTGTTTTTTGTTTGTTTGTTTGTTTCTTTCTTTCTTATTATTATTTTTTTTTCTCCTTTTTTGTCGGCAGAATTTCTCAGAGATGGCTGGATAAACATTACAATCACTATAAGGTCTTCCGTTGGAAACGGAAGACCTTAATAAAAAGAAACATTACAATCACTATAAGGTCTTCCGTTGGAAACGGAAGACCTTAAAAATCCACTTCTAATACAATGGCGCTATAGTGAAAATTGACTAAACAATCCTATCATATCCTATATTCTATACCCTGCATCATATCCACTAAATAAGCTCTCTCCTTTCCCATGTCATCCATATTTAGGAATAAAAGTTAAAAAGCAGAATTCAAGAATATAATAACTCTGTCAATGAACTATTGAAAAATCTAATATTCAAAATATCTAATTAAAACATATAACCGAAAATCTTTAGAACGATGTAACTTGGTTACATACATATGCATTGGAAATATTAAATTGTTCGCGGGTGTTCTTAATAGTGTTAACGTTAAAGAGGTAAGCGATTGTATTTTTGATTTTATAAGAAATCCATATTATTACGATAGCTGCCATAGGACATATAGTTGGGTTTTTTTTATTTGTGGCCACGAAATAAAAGTCGTTCCCACGAAATAAAAGTTGTTCTCACGAAATAAGATTTTTATTTCAAAACGAGGATGGAGATCAGTACATCGTAACTCTAATCTAAATTTATTTCTTTTAGTTAAATTTCACAATAATATTTTTAACTGTCCAAAATATACTTTCTTTATATAAAGATAAGATAAACGCCTCCCCCTCTTTTTGTATTTGAAGTGCAAATTAATGTTCATTTATTTTAATGTTTTACTAGGATTACATAATATTAAACTCAGGATACTGTCTATGCGTCTTCATGCATGGTGCAATCAATATTAACATATATACTAGCGGAAAAAAGAAACTGCATTATATAATAAATGATATTACATTTAAAAATTACAATGAACAAATTTTATTTTTTGTAATACTGTTAACACATGTATTCGTAACAACATCTCATAACACAATAATGTCAGCGTCATATAACGTCAATTTTAGCACACTCGAAAGTCACTGTTATTTGAAATTGAATTAACAAAATTAATAACGCATGTGACCACCATTTGCGTTCATGCACGCTTGACAGCGACACCTCATTGATGCCACTAAAGTGTTCAGACATGCTTGAGGGATGTTGTTCCAGATGTTGGTTAAAGACTGATCTAAATCAGCCAATGTCACTGGCTGATTTGGTAAACGGCCTAATCGTCTTTCCATTTCATCCCAGACGTGCTCGATCGGCGACAAATCCGGGGAAACAGCTGGCCAAGGCAAGACATCGACATTCTGTTGAACAAACAAGTCCCTGACTACACGTGCAACGTGTGGCCTTGCGTTGTCTTGCTGCAAAGTGATGTGATTTTGATGTCTCTGTATGAAGGGTATCACATGACGCTGAATAATTTCATCTCGATAGCGTACGCCGATTTCCATTGACAATTTGTAGAGGGGTCCTTCCACGTGCTGATATTCCACCCCACACCATAACGCTTCCTTCACCAAATTGTCGACGTTGCACAATACAAGCGTCCTGGTAACGCTCCCCAACGCGACGATACACCTAACAACGGCCGTGACGTCACTGCTATCCAAATGAAATCTGGATTCATCAGTGAACAGAATATTGGCCCAGTCCTGTAGTCTGAATCGCAGATGTGTGCACCACGCTAGTCTGGCAATACGATGACGTTGAAGCAGTACTGGGCGCACCGCTGGACGTCTTGGTCTGATGTTTTGCTCGCGCAGACGATTACGCGCAGTTCTTGGAGTAATTGGTCGAAGCCCTGGGATGCTACGGGCAGTCAAAGTCAAAGTCAAACTTGCTGTCTGGAAACGATTTCTCAGATGCACAAGTCTAATGTGGTTGTCCTGTTGCCGTGACGTCACACGAGGTCGCCCAGAGCGCGGTCGATCCTGGGTGTTGCCAGATTGTTGAAAACGTCTCCATATGACTGGATGGTGTTCCGATGAACTTCAAAGTGTCTTGCTACAGTATTTTGTGCCATTCCAGCTTGCAGCATCCCAACAGCACGATTACGTTGGTTTTTGTTGAGTCGTGGCATGACATAGGGGTAAATTTTGTTGAAACTAAAGTGATTTCCTTAACAAAAAAAGTTAAACAAATTCTTTACATTCTTATTCCAAACAGTATTGGCCCGTAAAACTCGTGCGTACAAATTCTTCAATAAACAACAGGTGCTCACTAACCATGAAGAAGTCCGTGCACCCGGACGATTACCATCCGATATTGTAAACGATTACCATCCGATATTGTCAAAAACAATACCATTATCGATTGTTTAAATTTTATAAATACAAACAATAGATATAGAAAAATTATACTAAATTTTATAATGCACAGTTTCTTTTTTCCGCTAGTATATTTGTTATATATATATTTTTTTTTTTTACCGTTTAAGAATGTGACAAAGGATCCTATGGAATTGAATGTAATGAAACATGTGGACACTGTCGTGATGTAAACCAATGCTCCAATGTCAATGGCTCTTGTTTAACTGGATGCGATGCTGGTTATAAAGGAGATTTATGTAAATCACGTGAGTACACAAACACCATGGTACATGCAAAACTAGCATTTATCATAGCAAAGCATGACAATTTCATAGCAACGCATAAAGTTAACACAACACGTCATTAACATTGCAAGCATTACATAATATTAAACTCAGGATACTGTTTGTGCATCTTCATGCATGGTGCATTCAATATATCCATATATTTGTTATATGTTTTACCGTTTAAGAATGTGGCAAAGGATCCTATGGAATTGAATGTAATGAAACATGTGGACACTGTCGTGATGTAAACCAATGCTCCAATGTCAATGGCTCATGCTTAACCGGGTGTGGTGTTGGTTATACAGGCGAGTTATGTAAAACACGTGAGTAGATAACCACCAAAGTACATCTGTAGCTAGTAGCTTATTATTATATAAAGATATTATATAAAAAAAATATAATGAAGCGAGCTTATTGTAAAAAAAAGGTTACAGCACATCGATTTTTTTAAATTACGCGATGCGATTAGTAGTAATAACAACAACATATTAACGATAATCTTGCGACAAACATACACAGTCGTAGCGTAAGTCAGTACTTCCATAGAAATGGAACATGCTTACTAGTATATGGATGTGATAAAGGTTATCAAGGAGGATTGTGCAGGATACGTGAGTACACGAATCATCTTTAAAAATATGTATAAATACATAAGTAGATAGATAGATAGATAGATAGATAGATAGATAGATAGATAGATATATTTATAGATAGATAGATAGATAGATAGATAGATAGATAGATAGATAGATAGATAGATAGATAGATAGATAGATTTTTCATTTCTGCAACGCATTAATAGAAATGATATAAATTTGAAATAGTCAATAAAAAACGAAGAAAGGACTAAGAAATCAAGGTAAGTCAAATAAAACGGAAATTTACAAGATATTTATAGAACATGTATTTTTCCACGTAATCTGCCTTTATGAAAGTCATTAAAACAAAATAAAATCACACAACGTAAGCTACGCACAATTTTAAATCGATTTTTCATTATAACGACTTATATTGAGTGTTTTTATGTTAGATTTTAAGGTAACTCCAGTGTTTTAAAAAATCCGTGTCAAACCAAACATTTTTTAATTCTAATAATTAAAACAACTTATAAACTTACTATAGAGACCAAAATATTTATATCTTTGCATGTTTGTTTTCCTACAGTGAGCTTCAGCTCATTAGGTCCAAAAATTAACAGCCAGAATTTAACACCATGATGCAAAATCTCATAATTTATTAAAGTATGCACCAAAATACATCATGTTAGGTTATAATTTAAGCAAATCAATTGATTATCATTAAATCATAAAAAGTTTATTGATTTTCTACAGAAAATATAAAAAATATTACATTTTTTCTTGGCACGACCTTCCCAAAAAAATCACAAAATTGCATATTTTTGAAAAATTCTAAAAAATTATTCAGTTTACATACATTTTTTAACAAATATTCATTAAGAGTTACATATTGTGTTAACAAAAAAATATAGTTTATCAAAATTGACCATCTAGTTTCTGCTTGATAGTCTCTTGAACATGTGTACCCCCATTTTGAAAATGTAAATTTTACAAGTTATTTTTGTTGCAAACTTTGGAAAAAAATAATACGTACCAAAGAAACACAATCTAACAGTCACTTTAATTGATATACTCAATGAAAGTGTATTATACATATAAAGCTAAGGTCGAGACTGCCAAAAAAACTCGTATATTTGAGTGCAGTAGTACCCCCTTCCCCTTTCTGTCAAATACTTTCTATCCCAGTTTTTTAAACATATTTATCTGTAGATTAAACACCAATCAGTGTTATGTAGTTTTAATTACACAAGTACATGTACTTACTTATCCTCTCCTTGTCCCGAAGGACACATGAGGTCGTCAAGCTACATAAACGCAGTGTAATTGTTGGAGGAGAATGCATACAATACGTACAATTATATTACACACTCATTTACCTTTTTACCTACGCTGCTTTCCTTGCTTTCTTTCTCCGATCTCTCTAAACGACGGAGATGCTATATTTTACAAATTTTCCACTTTTTGACCAAACCATAATTATTTTAAAACCCTTGTTGTGTGCCAAAATTATAACCGGAAATTTAGCACGCCGTGTAAAAAAAGAACCGGATCCGAAAGACACTGGAGTTACCTTAAACAATCTATCAATACCATTTGTATTGCTAAGGTTAATGATTTGATTCTTTAATATTTAATTATACCTCTGTGGATGTTTTCTATGTAAAATTACGAGGAATAAAACTGCTTTTCGATCTAATCGTGAAATATTTCCATGCTCTCTGCCCATGGTGTATAGTTATCGAAACTATTCACCCACAGCATTTGATTTCTCCTGATTTTAATCTAAGAATAAGTCTGGTTGATTAATTAAATTCAAAGTTCTATAGTTCTTATTTGTTAAATATAAAATAGAAACAACAGTTTTCTTCACTATAAAAAAACTATATATTTACTGTCTTTTCGGACAATAGCAAGTTTATGCCCCCCCCCCCCATCCCTTGGCTTTGCCTCGCAAAATAGTTGTTGTTTCAGGGGACAATAAAATCGCTATCATCCTCATATCCAGTTAATATGTACATGATATGTAAACATGTTTACAGTCTTTAATCCAGTTTTATTATCTACCGCTGGTATACGAATCAACTTAACTTACGATATTTAATATTTTAAAAAGTTGTTGCAAACTTTACTAAATATTTCGTGCACAATTATAAAGTATAAAAAAGAAGACCGGGAATGGAACATGTAATGCGCTACATTTTACAACAATTTAGCTGCACTCGTTGTAATGGTGACAGCCTGGGGAAAGGTATGGTAAGTATTTTTTTTTATCTTGATATGAACTAATTCAAAGTGATATTTGTGAAACAAAGACAATATATTTTGATGATTAAAAAAGTAATATGAAGGATGCACGTATAAAACATCATTTTGAGCACTATGTGGTCTACTGCTAAATCGTAACTTGTCAAAAGTAACGAAACGAAACCAAAATTGATATGTTTTGTACTTAATGGACACAGTTTGGGTACTTATATAATGTGATATCAAATGTGACTTGTTGATGTTTAAGGATGTCTTTCTTTTACGTTGATATCATTCTGCTTTTATTTTAATATATTAATAATTGTTACAATGGCTTAAATGATATATCTTGATTGATATAAATAAGCCTTGAAGTTTAGTCGAAGTAAACTTTTAAAGAATGATTAAATCGAATTTAGATAAAGAAGTTTCTAGAAAACAAGCATATTAAGTTTATGTATGAATTTGCATGGGTATCTTCCAAAGAACCGTATTGATTTTTGTAATATTTATGATTGAATAGGAATACATTGTTTTTGCAAACGAAATAGTATTCAAAATATTGTAACTAGTATCATTTTTTTCTCCGCTGACTTTTCGGCAGTAATAGGTATTTAAATTATTTATAGTAAAAGTAGTATACAGCTTGCAATATTTATTTATTTACTTATTTTTTTTTAAGGTTTGATTTTTGTCTTGAAAAAAAATGTATATGAGTACTCAAAAGGCCTGGGTGAGCTGAACATAAGAAAGTATATACACTTACTAGATTATATCCCTGGCAAGCGCAGGACTTAACCTTTAACACCCTAAAATGACAAAATGCTTAATATATTGAACCATATTTTGGGTTCATTTTTGTATATACTGTGTCCGAATATCTTCTTAACCTATTATTTACGAATGAAATAAAAACCAACCAATATAGGAGAGCAGGCAAGAACTACACTGTAATGGAAAATATATATATATATATATATATATATATATATATATATATATATATATATATATATATATATATATATACACAGGTACGTCTTGCAAAGTTGATAGTACTTTTTGGTTTTTTTTTTTAAGATACACAAGGCAATCGGCATGGTGCAAGTCGTCCGATGGAAAGTATGTCGACTGGTAGAATTGATTTATCTCTTCCCTGAATTTATTTTTCTTTCAATATAATCTTATTCTACTTATGATCACATTCTAGTATTAGACTAGTGTAAAATGTCCTCAAACTAAAAACAACATGGATATTAACATTGTTTAGATAATTTTTTTCTGTATTTGTTATTAAGTTTTAGTGAACATGTTTATTTTTATGAAATATAAAACATTCAAATATATTAGAAATGTTATTTAATCGTAAGGACATGTTGAAGTTAATGTCTTTTGCAATTATAAATGATACAATTAATATGTGTATTAAAACTCAAATATTGATACGTTACATCGTTATAATATCCCTAAATAGTGCGTGTATATCGTAAAGACAAAAATACCGACTGTGGTTTTATAGATTGACAGTCTTAACATATGTTAACGCCATAGCTGAGGTGTTAGAAATGTAAAACAGGTACCGTCACCGCGGCTTTTTAATACCTAATTATTTGAGTTTCATTGCAAGAAAAAAATGTCAAAGAAAAAAATGTTCTCTTAAATAGGTAACATACGATATGCATTGTGGGTCAATGGTAAAAAACCTAATCATTGCATATTGACCTAGTAACATTAGGTTGAATATTTTTCTTTATTGGTAGTGAATGTATATTTTAATACACGTCATTATCAGTTCAAAAAAATAGTTTACTTATTTTTACAACACAATACTAAATCAGTATTTTTTTTTTTTGCAGACCATACAGGACATAATATACCTTGCATGCAGATCCTGTAAAAGGACCATTCCCAATTGAAATTGACTTTTTCTCCAAAATCTTATTGAAAAAATTCCAAAATAACTGTCATATTGTGTCATAAAAAAAAGGAAAAAAATGGGATGCTGTTTTTGCAACTATGCTGAGTGAGATATCATTATGCATGTATATGTCAAAATATCTGAGTCATTTGTTAAGTGTTGTTTATTATAATGAAACATTAATTTAATAATAAACACATTGTATGCAAATGAAACCAAGAAAACTGTATATAATTGTTGTTTTTGCTAACTTGCATTGAGTCATATTTATATAAAACTATTTTGCCTAAAAGAGCAATTTTTCGACGAAAAATTCCTAATTGAAATAGTACTGGACCCTGTACCAAAAATGTCAACTAAGCCCTGTCATATACATTTGTAAATTTTATTACTTATGCATGAAAGTATGTGAAGAAATTTTAGACTATTTGAAACAAATCATTTGGTAATACAGTATTTTCACACAAGCACTATCTAAATTAAAATACAATTACAATGCACTGCGCGGCTATTTGTTAACAAGTTTCTCCAAAACATATCTTAGCATTTGCGTGACTTTCTCACATACATTGTAGTTGTAAGGTTAACAATAGTGTATGTCTTTTTTCAACTGCTCTACTTATAATTCAACTGAGCTGTGTCAATTAGGTCGTTTAAAAACTAAAATAAGCTATTCAATTTAATTACAATTCTACTGTATACTGTTACAGTTTGAAACTTGAATATTTTTGTTTAACAAGACAACATCTTCATTTTGTTCAAATGCTGAATCATATCAGTTCTTTAATCGATGTTTTTTTAGATAGTGAATAAAAACTAAATCAATACTAATGACTTGTTATATATATACATGTACTAATTGTTTAATCTAATTCATTAATTAAATGCAGGACCTTTTTACTACCAAAAAAAATAAGATGATTCGGAAATTGTGTATGTACAATACATTCGCAGATAATGATTTTGCAATTCTAACGATTTCTGTTTTGAACAAAAGTATTTAAATTACAAATGGGAAGTAAAAATATGGGAACCCGATCCTATCAAATAAATATTGATTATATTGAACACAATTCGTTTTACAAATAAAAAACGTTTAGAGGACTGTATTATAGAGTTATGTAAAATGAAGAAAAACATTACATTTAGGAGGGAATTTTAACCGTTATTAATGACATTTGTTTCCCAAATAGAGATAAACTAACTTGTCTTTCCGTGACATGATACATCTAAAAATGATGTATTTATAATTGTTTATATCTTGCATTGAAAGCATTTATTCAATAGTTTAACTTTGACCTGCTTTATTAGAGAAAACGATAGATTTGTAAACAGACAAAAAATAATCCCAACCTGGTAAAAAATAATTTAAAATCGGGCTGCTTAAACTAAATTTATTTTTCTGGGTAATCATTGAATAATAATGATTAAGATGCCAAATTATTAACTGCCTTCTCTTATTGAACTTATTGCGAATTCAAAGAGAGAGAGAACCACTTAACTTTTTATCTCTATAATGTCTCAACGTCAAGTGATAATTAAAAATGCGCGTAATTACTAATTAGAACAAACATCCTGTTGTGAGATTTAAGTTTTATAGAAACATAATAAATCATACATATATTTCCTGAAGAGTTTTTTTCCTAACCAAGTGTTTCTCTGCTTATCGTGTTTTTAACTGAAACGATCACAATTTGTTAAACATTAAATACAATGTAATGCATATCAAAAAAAGGAATAAGGACGAATATTAGCCGCGAGGCTTGCAATGGTTGATGCAATGATGATATATTAAGTATGTTATACTATTTTTCTTTTAAAAAAAAATATTATATTTAAACACTATTCAATAAAGCAATAACCACATTTTAATCTAAACTCTTTCATTTGCGTTGTAGCAAAACAAAGAGGGAGAAATGCTGTGGTGGTGTATAACATTTTTGAGGCAATGTGGTGGGGGGGGGGGGGGGTAGTGCAGACCATATGTCTTTTCATACATGTAACACTGTTTATGAGAACAATACTTTTGCATAAACTAAGACAAAAATTATCAAAAATATCAGTTTGTTAAGTACGTAGGTCATTGTCTTATATTTGTGTGGCTGTAATTTGCTGTAATTTAAAATGTTAAAGCGATAACTCATTTCCCATCAATAATATATTATGTAATATCAATTATGCCTTTCTAAATGTGAAAATCATAAAAAATGATAACAAAATAAACAGTTTAATCTGATTTGTGTTAAACCCATTTCTACTTTTGACATTTCCTTCTCACGATCTGCTTTATCAGATCAAATATTAGGGAAAAAACGGATGTAACCAATCAAATGATTGTTTGTGAAATGGAACATGGTAAAACAGGAACACCTTTTTTTATATTTGTCAGTTTTAGCTCCAATTGAAAATAGTTATAAATATTACTCCAATTCGTGTTAATATATTTTATTATCAACAGATACATGTATCAAGAACAAATGTTTAGGTAGAAATTATATAAGGAGGTATAATGTATGAGGTATTTGGCACGTGATTAAATCCCAACGAGGGCATTATGGACGATTTTAGTCACGAGTGATTATATCCCCATGTACAAACAGAAATAAATCTTATTTCTTTTTTCCGTTTACAATTTAATCAAAATTATATTGTTTTTAAGATGATCTCATTGAACATATAAATTACATTATTAGCACTATATTGTATTCTTTACCACACCGGGTCCAATTTTTTTTACCAAATGCCAACCATTCCAACTCTCTAGAACCAATAACGTAAACTCATATTTCTATCATATTGACTAACATTATATATATTTTCAAATATCATGAAAATGGGGTTATGTATTATCAGATTTTCATACTCCAGATTATCATGTTATTTAGTTACGTCTTGAGGTAGATTAATTTACATTTTGAAGATATTAAAATATACATGTAATAGTCTTCTAGATGTATACTTCAGACCAATGTTCATGGAAGCATTTAAATCCAACAGCGCGTAAAAACATAAACAAATTCAGCTGCACTAGTATATAAATATAACTAAAGTATTTTTTTGTTAATGATCTTTTAATGTTTACCAAGCAGAAAAATATCGCCTTCTCTCATTTATAAAATCTTTTTAAAATTAAGCATCTATACTACTATATTAAAATAATAGACTCGAATTTTTAGGCTTTAATACCGAGAAATCGGAAGAGTACTGTCTTTTGTTATATATATTTTAAACATCATTGGTACTTGAAGATTACCAATTTGTTTTTTATTTTTTCTCAATCAAGCTTTACTAATTAATAATCAACGAAAATTCCTTTTAAAAATCCGGAAATCATCTGGATTTTTTGGATTTTACAATCTTGCGCATGCGCATTACATTCACGCTTAATCATGGGAGGCTCTTTAGACCACATTTGCATTGATAAACTCAGAAACGATAATATAAATATTTGTAAATCTTCATTGAAAATTTGCTATATATTCGTTCAGCAAAGAAAATACGGGAGATACATGTAACTCTAACTCAGTGTATTTAATATGAAAAATCCCGAGAGTTCTGAATGTCAACATAGTGTGTAAATTTGAAGTGAGTAAAAACCTTTGGTGAAAAAGTGTTGAATTCTTCATTTATATGGATTAAAATTTTAGATGAAAAGTATTTACAGCCTCAAAATGGTTTGTTATGAATAATTTGACTGTTATTTTCAATGCATCTTCATTAATTTTCTCCAAAGTCGTTTCGGGGCGATTCTGCAATTTTTTGCTACATTACGGGTAAATGGGAGGCATTTTAACTGTGGTGAAGACATATCCCGAGACACAGTTAGATTTTTCTAACTAAGAAGAATGTAGTGAAATTAATAGCATTATTGTATGCTTAAAGCTTGGTTATGTAAATGTCGACAATACGGTGTGTCGATGTATCTATTTCGTAAATGTCCTATATCATATGCAATGTCAACCCGTGCACGCACGGGTCAAAGTCTAGTTTATATTAAGGATTGATATTCTCATGGTCAAACTTTGCTTTGCATTGCTTTACTCATTTTATATAATCTGATCTCATACAGCTTAATCAGCATAGTTTTAATTTAAATATCCCAGGAGATCTAAAATAAAATGTACTTTATAAGTCCTTTCTTTAAAAAAATCATACGTTCTTACAAATAATGTTGAAACCCTGCAAACTATGCTTACATAATTTTTTTCTAGGTTTGAAATTAATAAAAATAAAAGTAATCGAAGAGGTAATCTTTGTGTGAACTGTGGCCATTTATACTAACATTTCTTTATTTGTGTGTGTGTGTGGGGGGGGGGGGGGTGAGAGGGGGATAAGTAGACCTTTTAACTTTCAACAAACTAGACGGGTGCTGCATGTAAAGTGAATGACTGGGGTGGGGGTGAGAGGTGGGTTAGTAGACGTTTATACTTTCAACAAACTAGACAGGTGCTGCATATGAAGTGAATGACTGGCTAACACGAAGCACACTGAAAATTTGAAAGGTAGTCAAAATGTGTTTAAATTGTTTATATATATATATATATATATATATATATATATATATATATATATATATATATATATATATATATAAATATATATATATATATATATATATATATATATATATATATATATATATATAAACAACGACCACGTTAATCAGCCGATTTAGATATTTATTATTGACGCTACATTAAATCATTCGATGTTGAGAAAATCAGATCGCATAAAGTTGTAACATTTGAGTACATTTCAGCTTTATTTCATTCAGAATGTTTAACTGGCTAATGCAATATGATGTTTAAGCTCTGATAATAAGATGTACCCTCTCAACTCCCAACACCCCTCGCTCGCTCTCTCTCTCTCTCTCTCTCTCTCTCTCTCTCTCTCTCTCTCTCTCTCTCTCTCTCTCTCTCTCTCTCTCTCTCTCTCTCATTTTTACCCCGTTGTGATATTATATTTGGCATTTGTTAAACAATTGAAAAGATATGTTTAATTCATTCTTATTATATTAGCCTGTAGTTATTTCCTGTATTAAAGTGTATATGAGATAGAAATCCTGGTCATATATTATTCTGTAGATGATATTTTACTTCATTTTATTCACCTGACCATGTTATTGGTTCAGTTTTACATTATACGTTTGGCTATTTCAAAGGCTTATGGTACATGTAAGATGACATACATATGACTGTGCAATGATATAAGATAAAAGCCATCATAAAACATAATATCTCCATTTGAAAGTGTAGTATTCTTACCAAGACGGTTTGTTGCATGTATTGCTTGACAATAGTATATTTCATAACGTTATTACATGCATATAACAATCTATGTGTAATATATATATATATATATATATATATATATATATATATATATATATATATATATATATATATATATATATATATATATATATATATCACACGTTTGCATATTAAAATACATGTACTTTGACGAAGGAAGATGTATATATCAAAACAAAGAAAAACATTAGATAAAAATAGCCTCAACAACTTAAAAAAGTGCATGGTCCAATGATCTAAATAATACTTTATAAAATAATATTACAAGGCTAGTGGTCAACATCCATAAGCTACATTAATATTTTAACACAGAAACAAATAACTAATATTGAATATATACATTTTTTTGCATAAACAAAAATAATGAAATGAAAAATTAGTTACAAAATAGCATGTTTAAACATGAGTAATAATTTTTAACGCAATGCACGATCATAGTACCCCTTGTTCACGTTGGTTTCACAAATAAATAAACATTAAACGTCGGCAGTTACAAACTTCTATCATAAACAAACGATGAACATTAAAAAAAAACACTACTTGATTCTACTTAATACTTAATTCTACTCACACAATAAGAGGTAAAAATCGGAATGAAAATGTCTAAAATGAAAATCATTTTTTTTGTTTGGTGTATTTGTTATCATAAAGATTTCAATTATTCTCAAATTATATATTGTACATTTAAACATTTTTGCAACATTTATTCTAATATTTTGTGCAAAACATCAATATGAGTGAGCGTTCCTAATGAAATGGGAAGAGTTTTACAATCTAAGGAAAGGCATGGGCACGATTACTTAAAAATGTAATCGATTAACAATCGATTATATTGTAGAATTTTGTGTAATCGATTATTATTCGATTACAATTGTTTTTGTCCTGTAATCAATTGTAATCGGTTACTTTAATTTATAAAATGTAATTGACTAATAATCGATTATTTCAATTATTTTTCACTAAAATATGTATGATACCTTTTCTAAACCGCTACCAGGAACCTCGTCGAAAGACAGCTCATCTGAACATATTGTATAAACTCTTCCAGTTGATTTTGATTAGGGATTTTCATTATGAATGATATGAAAATTTGAGACTTCATATTTCAAACTTATAAAGATAACATTTTATAATTTCTACTGCTTATTCAAATTCGAATGTCAAATTATAAGCAATATAGAGAGAACAATCCTTAAATTATAAAAAGAGGGCATTTTTTTGTTTCAAATTTAGGAGTTTGGGTGAAATCTTGACTTGCACCTTTAGCCATCATATTTATTCTAGTGTTATTGTTTTCTTGAAAATTAGAATTTGAGTACAATTTGTTAATTAAATATTATTGACAATATGGAAACAGATTTGAGGTAATCTTGCTTAATGATTTGTTTTTAGAGCTAGTGATTGTTCTCATTTATTAGATCCTTATTTGAAGTTTAATTGTTATCTAAACATTAGGGTGGTCAAACTTCATTACTTGCCTAGTAGATTGCTTAACCGACCGGGACAAACACATTTAGTGACACTTGCACACCCTTTTGTCTTTTTCTCTGGCAAAATAGACACAATACATAAACCTCTCTCTCTCTCTCTCTCTCTCTCTCTCTCTCTCTCTCTCTCTCTCTCTCTCTCTCTCTCTCTCTCTCTCTCTCTCTCAATAATGGGCAATGATTTTTTCCAAGACACATTAGGATGAATAATTTTTAAAAATTGCAAAGCAGTGTGAACACATACTGAATAACTGATGATCTGATTATGTATTAACCAATATATATATATATATATATATATATATATATATATATATATATATATATATATATATATATATATATATATAGGTGAAAGTTGGAAATCATAATACATGAATAAAAACAATATTATTCTATTTATTATATTATAAACAACATTTGTAGAGTATTTTTTTTCTTACAATATAGGCATCACAAACTATATATGTAAAATGTAATCGAATAATCGAAATGCAATTATAATTACACCGCAAGTTTTAGCTGTAATCGATTGAATTACCATTACAAGTTATCTCCGCGATTACAGATTACTGTCGATTACTAGAAAAAGAGTAATCATTACAATCGATTACGATTACTCGATTACGATTATCCCATGCCTGCTAATGATAATAGAATTTAAAGAAACAAAACAAAAGGTGAACAATAAGAAAAATCATTAACGATTTGATGGATTTCCAGCTATTGTTGTGTAGAACAAAAACGATATTATAATGAACAATAAAAATAAAATGCATTGTTTGATATCAATAGTCATGATTTAAGAATTGCATTCCTCATCAACAATACCTTCTCAACTTGTGCTTACTTTTTTTCTTTTTTGTTCCATATAAATTCAAATAGAAATTTAATACGTTGAAAGCATTTTTTTTGTTGTTGCTGGATTCACTACCAAGTCAAAAAAGTACTGACATTCCCAATTTTTACTGATAAACTTAGACATTTACTGACAATGTACTGACATTACTGATAAACTTAGAAAAGTACTTACGTTTTTACTGACGGTACTGAGAAACTTAGACAGTACTGATAAACTTAGAGAAGTAAGGCTAACCGGTAGTTATACCTAGCTACTGCGCAAAAAAATAAGGATCAACTATTACGAGGTGCATGGTGACATGGTAAAATCGTGTTAACTTTATACCAACATTGGTACAGTTTGTCGGAGAGAGAGAGAGAGAGAGAGAGAGAGAGAGAGAGAGAGAGAGAGAGAGAGAGAGAGAGAGAGCGAACGTGCGCGGGAGAGAGTTTGCGTTGATTTTGAATTAAATTTACTGATAATTTACCCGGAAATTTATTTCCTAATATGTTAACATGCAATCCTAATTTCATTACTAATCCTTTATTATTCCGCGGCCCGGTAAGAACATACATGAAATACATGTATATGTAGTACTATTGTTTTCTATACATGTAAGAGTTTATATAGACACACACACACACACACACACACACACAGAGGGAGAGAGAGAGAGAGAGAGAGAGAGAGAGAGAGAGAGAGAGAGAGAGAGAGAGAGACAGAGAGAGAGAGAGAGAGAGTTTGCATTGATTTTAAATCAAGTTACCAATAGTTTACCCTGTACATAATTTCTCAATAAGTCTACAAGACATGCAAACCTAATTAATTTTCATAAATTACAATGTATAATTATCTAAATTAACTTCAATTTAACGGTCAATTTAATTTTTTACATGTTTTCATCAATGTTTTATTTTTCACCAGATCAATTCACCTAATAACCTGAAAACACATGTTTAACAACTGGTTGATTGAAGTTAAAGTTTTCAAAGGAGAGGATGTTGACATTTTTTTTTACTCGGTCAGTGGATATATAATAGCTACTGTACACAGACCATCTTGACAATTTGCAGTGCATGGTAGGGAGATTTGAAAAAATGAGGTGACAGACACACGTGTACTTGTATATACACACATGTCCTAAGATCTGAATGGCCAGTAAGTGATTATATAATAGCTAATGTACACATCCCTTCTTGACAATTTGCAGTGCATTGTAGCGAGATTGGGAACAATGAGGTGACAGACACACGTGTACTTGTATATACACACACGTTCTAAGATCTGAATGTTCGGTACTGCTAAACAATAATGCAATATGTTGTTTTGACACCCCTTAATACTTTTTTCCCAATTGGTCAAGTAAAGAAAACAGAATTTAAAAATTTTGATTTATCAGTTATCAAAATTTCAAACATGAAAAGGAAGCGTTTTAAATTCGGAACATCATTTGGCACAGAGTTATAAAATAGAACTTAATTGCTCTCTAATATTTTTCATTTTTCCAATACAATTTAAATAAAAGTATGATATTTTTACTAATCTAAAACCCGAAACATTGTTTTAAAAATCATGCATGTGGGTATTTACGTTACCGGCATTTTTATACATGCATTAAATCATTTATGAACTGTATCATTATGTACATGTATGAAAACAATTCTGTACAATAATGCATATGAATTACTGAACAGGACAATGAACACTGTAAAATGTAAAAGAACCGGACTTATATATATCCCCCCTTCCGAAAAAATCAGCACACACACCCTCTCTCTCGATCTCTTTTCTCTCTCTCTCTCTCTCTCATGATTTATCAAGAACAAAAACAATGGCTATCATTTTACATGATTTAGCGATTTATATGATTTAGATATTAGCTAATCTACTTCCTGCTAAATAGAACCAACAGACATTTCATTTAAACTATTATGCTATGCGTCATTACACCAGGCTAAATATACAATCATGTAAGTGATCATTTCGAATGGTATGTGATTATCTGCATGTGCTAATTATGTTGTGTTATTATGCACTATTATAAATAACTCAGGCAGGTTACATGGATTCTCCACTTATTGTTTATCTTACAAATTACAAATCAGGGTTATTTGTTGAATACATGTTATAAGATAAATATGAAGTTTATCAGTAAACAAGTCTAACTTGATTTGTGTCAATGTGACAGAGTCAGATGTTTAGATAAAATCTAGTTTCTTCAAGCTCTTAATGTAGATGGATAGGGTTCATTTCTAGATTTATATTATATCACAAAGACAAAATAACTGATAAACACGTTCGACCTATGTCCCAAGCGCTTCAAGCTTACCGCGATCATAAGTGTACGGAAACACAGCGCATTAATTTACTATGTAAAATGCGCGGACCCCAAAATCATGTTGTATAATATGTTTTCCCGGGGGTGGGGGGATGGGGGGGTTGGGGGTGGGTGGTCAGAGCAATATTTAGTATTTATGCAAATTTAAGAAATTAGATTTGTCTATGGAGGGTGCAAAAGTTGGGGGGGGGGGGTGGGTCCAGATCCCCCGTAAATCCGTGCATGGGTAATGCGGGTAGATTGAATGCTAATAAACTAGATGTTGTTATGGGTGATCAAGTTAATTGATGTTCAGCTCAAGAGTGTCAATTTTTTACTGACTTTTCGTTACTTAATAATTATCAGAATTCAAGCTAACAACATAAGAATTATAAAATCCGCCAGTTTCCTTTTTTTCAAAAAACAAGGCTCAATTTTTCCTTCACTTATAAAATTGTATATTAAAAAAAATTGACATTTTCATTCAAGTAAAATGTTATTAATAAGTTTATTAACTAATCGTTTAATTCTTTATTATAATTAAAAATACATTATTTAATACAATTTCACACCTTTTAAGCTCTAAAACAATGGTGTCAGTACTTATCAGTACTTGTCAGTACTTCTCTAAGTTTTTCAGTACCGTCAGTAAAAAGTGTCAGTACTTCTCTAAGTGTATCAGTACTGTCTAAGTTTGTCAGTACTTTTCTTAGTTTCTCAGTACCGTCAGTAAAAACGTCAGTACTTTTCTAAGTTTATCAGTAATGTCAGCACATTGTCAGTAAATGTCTAAGTTTATCAGTAAAAAATGGGAATGTCAGTACTTTTATGACTTAGTAGTGATTGGACATAATATAATATAAGTTTACTTTTTTCATACATTCTTAGTTATAAAAACAAGAACCAATGAAGGCTTGTTGATTCTGTTATTTAAATAGTAATATAACGAACAAATTTTCATAGGGATTGATATTATTATGGTAACTATGCTATTATAAAAACACAATACGAATATTATTAGGCATAATATCTTTCATAACATGTAAGTGACAGCCTTCCATCAATATAAGCTCTGGGGCGTTCGACCCTCTGGCCGATGAATGGGACAAAATAATAACGAAAATGGTAAACATTGTTATCATATAAGTTCCAATGAATAATGGCGGCTTTTGCAAAGATCATACAGTTTCATATTGTTATATGTTTCAATAGTTCTTAATGATTTGTTAAAGGGTAAAGCTCTGCCATTCAGTCACCTTTTCAGATCATTCACTTAATATATTCAACTGACTGAATGGCAAAAATGCATCCTGCGCATATAAAAAGGTTTAGTTTAAATTATCACATTTATTTTCACTACGCATTTGGTAAACGTATGATGTTATTTTTACAGTTTTAGGACTATAATTGTTTTATTATAATACTTATCAATACAATTTTTATCTAATACACCTTTTGATCAGTCTAGATTTATGTTTAGACAAGAAACATTTCTGAAACCCGACCCTTATATTTTACAATGAAAACATAAACATAAAAAAATGTGTTTATCTGTTTTTCTCCCACTAAATCAGTCAATTGATGAAAAAGGAATATTAAAAATCGACTTCAAAACATTTATATTGTTAAACAAACTGATTAAATATTTTTTTTATCAATGTTATAGATCTTTGATTAAGGTGTTTTCAAATAATGTGCTAAAAGAAAATAAATATTAAAACTATCTGAATATAAGTCAGTTCGTACAACCGTCATCACATAATAAAGGTTTGCCATTCAGTCAACTGAAATGTGACTGAAAGCTTACTAGAAGGTGACTGAATGACATAACTCTGCAACTCTGTCCACGTTTAGTATATTTTCAGCTACATTTCAGTTTACTGAATGCCACAGGTCAATCCTGCGCATTTACTTATTTAATTGGTATCGTCAATAACCAAGAAATAGAATATGAAGAACGTTGTCATATGATATATGTTACATTTGACCTTTCCTACATTCAATATTATGGACCGTCTTCATTCTGCTCCCCAAACACTATGTATTTGCCACAGGCAGCTCCGCTATGGTATTCAACGTTAGTGTCGCTTGGTCTTATTCCTGTTTCATTGCTTGTGAAATTGTTATTGTACTTTCTCCTAGAAATGATTTATTAAAAAAGCAATAAAATTTAAGTATCAATTATGTGTCTAATCATATAAAACGAATTATCAGCTCATACCAAATTTGAATATATATATATATATATATATATATATATATATATATATATATATATATATATATATATATATATATATAAAGCACAAGGAAATACACTTTGTTGGAGCACCACCGCCACCCCGGACGAGGCTTGAACTCACGACCTCCGGAACCCATTCTCCTAGCAGTGAGCGGCCACCGCGCTAACCACTCGGGCAACTAGGCAAGACAAAAATCTTGCTTTCAATGACGAACGGAACCTAACGCGATGGCCGTGCACAACACGGTCGTTTGAGATACAGGTGGAATACAGTTAAACGACAATTTGAGAGGATCGAAACGATACACATTGCATAGATATACAGATATCATAAGCACAAACAATGCAATAACTCAACTTGACATATACCTGCCCATAGTGAATGATATAGATATATATAAAGCACAAGGAAATTCACTTTGTTGGAGCTACAATATGGTCACCTCCGCCCCGGCCGAGGCTTGAACTTGAATATACATATATATATATATATATATATATATATATATATATATATATATATATATATATATATATATAAATAAAGAAAATTTAAAAAATAAAAGACAACACAGGTTAACACGTTAGCGCTTTCATTAAATCTTCAGACGTTTTAAAAATAACAATACCGTTCCTTGGTGACGTCTACAATACAATGACGTCATAGTTATAGTTGTAGAGGGATATTGCCGCGTAATCTATAGCGCCATTCAATGAAATATATATACACAATACACATAAAGCTTAATTAAATCATAGCAGTCTGTTGAGGCTAGGATTTATAGTTTGAATAAAATGTTTTTCTTTTTATCTTCTTTCTGTTGCACTCTCATTAAAAAGTTTATAAAAAGGAAACACTTTAAATTGCCCGCGTCAATGTGCTCGCTGAGTTTTATTTCTCGGTACTCTGGATCTCTATTCTGTTGTTTATGCACCCGGATTCTTGTTCTTAATGTAGTCCCTGTTTCGCCAATATAAAATTTGTTGCAGCCATCACATATAATGGTATATATTAAATTTTTGGATTGACATGACATGTCCGAATTTATGCGGAATCGTTTTCCCCTGAAGTCAATAGAGCTGCCTTGTTTTAAAAACGGACACGTGCCGCATCGTATGTCTCCACATTTAGATACCGTTTTTATTGACGTGTTAATTGTAGATGAACAGAGTGACCACTTAAGGTTCTTTGATTGCCTTTTACTGTTAATAAACTTGAATTTAGATAAAACGCGAGCCATATATTCATCTGTTTTGAGAACTCCGTTGAGATTACTGACCACCGGGGCTATATTCGGGTTTCTCGGGTTGTGGGTAGTAACAAGCGGTAATATTTTTGTTTCCTTGTTGTTCCGTAAAAGGGGATTAATAAGATCCTGCCTATCTATTTATTTGGCCTTTATAATGCCGTCATTAATAAGGTTGATAGGGTAAGTTGGTCAGTCAAAAATTGTTTTAATTCGTTCAGACGTTGATTTCTTGTTTCCTCATCGCTGACTATAGTACATATTCTCCTGGCAAGGTTGTAAGGGATGGCCCTCTTTATATGTCGTAGATGGGACGATCCAAAATGCAAATATTGATGAGTATCTGTACTCTTGTAAAAGATATCGGTATAAATTTTTATCGTTTTCCTTCTTGACTAGAACATCTAAAAACGGAATTTCAGTGGATCTTTTTTCTAATGTGAAGAATTCAGCCAGACTCTGAAGAATAACTGGAAAAGATATCTAGATGATTGTTTTATCATATGGAATAAAGGAGACTTGGAATTACACATGTTGAATAATATTCTTAATGATCTGGATCCATATATCAAATTCACATTAGAAAAATTTCCACTGAAATTCCGTTTTTAGATGTTCTAGTCAAGATGGAAAACGATAAAATTTGTAACATTGTTCATTCAAGTGCATTCATCAATCAAGTGAATAAGGTTATAAAAGTCACACAAGTTCCCGCCAGGTAAACAACAGTCGTTTAGAATGGAGAAGACCAATTAAATTTTTGAATGTTCTTAATCTGAGGAATTGTGCGCATTGAGGTACAATTTTTTTTCTTCTTAACATCTATAGGAATTTGTTTAATAAAATACAATAACTATTATAATATATTTTTTTAAAGAATACAATAACTAGTAAGTAGTTGAGGAAGAAAATGTACCTTTATGCTCTCATATATTTTGATCGCTTTATAAAGGAGGGGCAGAACGAAAATACATGATAGGGAATTGGAAGTTATCAATGTACCCCTACCAAAAGTTTAGTTTTATATCTTGCATATGATTTTTTTATTTTCGGTAAAAATGGTATTAAGTGTATTTAAAAATGAGTGTAAAATTCGAATACTTTAAAATATGTTTTTTTCGTTATTCTACCGAGGGGCCATATGGCCCAATTTTCTTAGCAGGCCCATAAAAAGTCATTGTTGCTCAGGTGATCGATGTGGCTCCATGGACATCTTGTTTATTCATTTCACAGTAAAGTCCTTATATAAACCTAAAGATATTGCCGTTTATAGCGAACACGGCTATAACGAACTTACAACTGTTACTAAGTAAATGTGAGACCTCGCTGATGAAATTTTATCGCAATTTTTCATTATTGTAACGAATATTGTACATTGCAAACATTTAAGATACATGGAATTTAAATGCTATGGTGTTTATTTAATGAAGTGTTCACGGTCTTAAAAGAGAAAAAAAACTGATATATTTTAGATTTTGAGTTTTAAGTCTTGTTTATAATTTCCCATGGTAAAGTACATGCTATTTGATGGCTGTTTACAGTAATAACTCGATAATTGTCATTATCAAGATGTTCTCGCTAAAGGACTGCCAAAATAAAAGAAAATGTTCAAGAATTTAAATCTTAATCTATTCTATTGATCTTAATTTTTATTTGCCAGATGTGTATTTGGTTCCATGTTGTAGTATGAAGCACCGTTATGAATGATAAATAAAAGCCCGATTCCTTGTTTTGCAAGTGAACTATATTGTTACATATCAAGCATTAAAATCCAGATTATGAAAAAAATGTAAAGAAGTAAACAGGTTTTATTTATAATTTTGTAACTGATGGCCATATCAATTAAAAAGCGTACAAGAAATTGATACACTGCTAGCTGACTGTTTTGAAAACGAATTCGCTATACGATTTCTTAGAAGTATTTGCTGTTGACAAATAACGGATTACGGCTATAGCCTAGAGCAAGTTTTGATGTATCAGTAAATGAGTTTAATACTGGATTGTTTATTCAGTGCGGACGTTTTTATAAAAGATATTAAGCTCTCTCTTTAAAACTTTTGGGTGTATTTAATAAGATTCTAATCAGTAAGCCAGTAGTCACTTCCATACATAAGATACAAGTATCATGCACAAATTATTGCGGCAAAAAGGTTAAAACTTGTATTTGTTTGAAATGTCAAAACACAAGTCTAATTCTACTAATCAAAAACAGTTTTAATGAAAATAAAAAAAGAAACCCAAACAAAACAGAATTTCTTCTTTTATAAAACAATATGTAGTCCATACAAGCTCTATTAGTTGTTTTTTTTTTCTTTTTTCTTTTTTTTTTGTCATTAAGTTTGGATTGTAGTGATGGCTTTTTTTCTGAAAAGATCATCTGTTTTTCAAACGTATTGTTATAACAAATGATACAGCTTATGAGATATGCGCATTTTTCTGTGCAACATTATCTTGTAGTTCCGACCCAAAATGGGTCTAGTTATTATGTTCATATAGAGGTGTGCTTGCACTATGTTGCAACAAGCGAAACCCTACACATTACTTTTTCTTTCTTTATATTAAAAGCGATGTCCCGTGTTTCGTAGCTCTTTCATCAATTGAAATTTGAAAATATGGTTGTACATGTATATCCCTGATTATAGAAATCTTAGCGCTTCTCTGCAAATATTTCACAAGAAAAACATATTTGTCTATTTCTGGTAGTTTATCCTTAAAATGTGAAAGAATGAAAAGTGTGACAGCTAAACGATTTAAGGTATTAGATATGAAAATAAGTTGATTTTATGGAGGCAATATATCGTCATATCTCAGGATTTATAACGTATCCTAAATTGTATATTATTGTTGGAATTAGATAAGTTAAATGTAAATTTTATGAAATTGTTAAGGGAGTTGGCAACGCATAAAATATAATTTTGATAGTCTTCGTTTTTTTACCAATTTCATCTCAATATCGTTTATAAAACGCTAATAGATCGACGGTTTGTATTGAGCGCTAAGAGGAAGATTGCGTTAAAATATTCTCATAAGCATATTGACGTAAACGTTAGCAATTAAGTGCTTAACGTTGAACTATATACTCTACTACGCTACAACAATATCCTCTACACAATGTATTCAAAACGCCATATATTTCTGATAATTAGAGGCATGCAATACAGGGTTTTTTGATGTTGATATCAATGGGAAATGTGGACAATGTCGTGAGGTAAACCAGTGCCAAAAAATAAATGTTACATGTTTAACTGGATGTGTTGCTAGTTATATGGGAAATTAGTGTAAACCACGTGTGTAGACATGTACATTGTAACCAATTCATTGCATTTAATATACATATTCTAAGTGTTTCACTTAAAAAAATGATAATGTTAGGATATTAAAAATACGATTCTCGTAAAATATATGTAATTAAGTACCACAATACTTACACCCAACATAGTTCAGTTGAATTTAACTATCGAATTCTTATAAAAAGCAAAATAACGACAAGAGTGTGAATGTATTGGTTTTTCCGTAAAACCTAAAAAAAAACCTTTATGATGTGATGACACTCCCAAAACATCACAAAATCATAATCGTGTTGTGTATAAGTGGTGATTTACTAGGTCTTAAATTACTAAACCACCGAAAGTACCTTCACATCAAGTATTGTCCAATATGCGTAAGACTTTTTTCTACATTTAAACATGTATCGTGTATATGTGATCGTGATAGCTGTTCTAACAATACAATAGGATGTATATAGTTTTAAAAAAAAAAGATTTTTGTATTTTTATGACTGCTTTTGGAAGGACTTATTTGGTAGATGTACATCTAAAAAGATATAATTACAGGACGCTTACAAAGAAACCAGGGCTGCGTTTTACAAAAGAACTTAAGACTTAAGACCACATTAATGAATGCTTATCAATCACGAACTAATCAATGTTTTATTATATTGGCTGTTAAAATATAATTATGAAAATCAAGTTAATTGTAAATATTTTTTTTAAATAAATTTTGTTCATTAAAGACCATTCTATGAGATCGTAGATATTTACAACGTTGTCGTAGGTTCTTTAATAAAACGCAGTCCTGCTTCTTTACACGGGCTTCTTGCTGTTGCATTATATAGATAGTTATAATTTTATCCGGATCAATACAATGCTGTCAATGGTATTTTTTTTATATTTTCGTGCAACAGAAAACAAATGTGAACAACTTTTTTTATTTTTATTATTAATATTTTTTTTTTTGGGGGGGGGGGTTATATCCTTTTACTTTGTTTCATATATACATCCAATTGAAGCAAATATTTTACAACATTAAACATAAATCACATAACATACATGTAACAATATAATGTGTAATCTAAGTAGGTTGCATTGTAATCTCATCGCATATCGTTGGACTTTTAATCGTCATACATATAGCAGAGCAAAACACATCATAGCAAAGAATACGTTATAATTTCAGCTCAGTATTAAATGTTAACTTATAATCTTTATAAGATTAAATAGACGCAGACACCAATAAAATTAAGTTGACATTCACAAAAAATAAAATTACATTTACAAAGACTGAAAATAAATCAGGGAGAAAAAAAATCATCACGCATACATGTAATTAACATTTTTTTTAAAAATGTTTGTACATTCTTTACAAAAAAAAAATCAGTTTTGAAATGCAAATTAGGGGTAACTTAATTATATATTATTAAATCTCATCTCAAGGTAAAGTTAATCTGATTTAAAATATTTTATAATATCTAAAAAATTAAAAACAAAACCACCAAAATACTTCTAAGGATTATCTTAGCATGAAGCCTTAGTAGTTATATCCCTTGTCATCACATCTTCATCTTCGTCAAAACTTGGGGCACTTAGACTTGGGGCACCTAACTTTACTAGGCAGCTTGTTCATATAGCTAAAACAATTATTTCTCAATTCAACCTAAAAGGCCTAGTCATATTAAACAGATAATACTTATTATGAGTACTTTTACACTGTGACTGAATGTTTAATTAATAAATAAATGATTATAATCATTATAATCAAATATTTCAAAATCTATGTAATTATCATACCTTTAAATCATTATCAATCTTATATCATTTAAAAAAGTTTGTATAAATGCATATCAATTTCCATTATAGATCATTGTGCATTTTTGTATCATATACAGTTTATACACACGGGTTCCAATTGGTAGAACTGGTCCATATCCCTTGTGTATTTTAAAGATGTCACTGAAAGTAAGGGACCTGCTAGACTTTTGCTTTTCGGTGATTGGTGATGATGTATGCGATTCATGAGACAATTTCGTTTTAACAAGAAAGTGAAATGACTTGAACAAATATCAACATTATGAACAAGTTTTGGTAATAGACCTCACTCAGTGAGAATAATATTTCTATTGTTGATATCAGCCGTGTTTAAATCAATTAAAATATAGAACTTTCAGGAAAAATAAAATGACAGATCATTGTTGCTATCTTCTGCTAGTTGTTTACATAATGTTTTCTGTTCTTCAATACAAAAGAGTTACTGGAAGGGCAATAAATCTTAATGAAATTTAGGTGTTTTCTCTTGGAATTCAAGGTTTTTTTCCTGCAAATATTTTTTAAAATTAAAATAACACAATTCTTATTTTGGGAATGTAAACATGTTATACAAAGAACTTTATATTAGGAAGGACAAATAGACATTTTGACTGCGTTTAAAAGATATATCCTCATAAGTTATAAAGACAGTATATAGCAGATCAGACAAAACAAATATTTACAGCTCTCCCTGAAAACATCCAAACCTATATAGTTTACATACACCAATAGATTAAGCCAATAGTAGGTTATATTTTTGCAAAGATTTATAAACATTTTTATTAAAAAATGATAACCATTGCTTTCCTACAAATTTTAGTGCTTACAGAGAATTACTCTTAATGTCTGATATTCTATGTTTATTTTGTTTACATTAAGTACTTATATATTTCTCATAAAGACCGTTAGGTGCGATGTTTCTTTCATTGCAAACTTTAAATTCCCGAGAAACACGTAACACGAAATGATTCTTGCTACCCTTTAATATCTGTACATTTCATCAGGTTATATTTCAAGTCGGTTCACATTAAAGATATGGGGACCTTATTATCCAACGTTCCCGCTATAAATAATTTTACACGATTTTTGCGTGGAAAATATATAAGGGATGTAAAACCGTATACATGGGGGAAAATTCAGCTTGTATGGGCTAGACTGATTCCTGGGCATTATTATTGTGGGCTAGGGAACCAGGCTACCACACGTTTATCTGAATCAGGATCGGGATTTCATGCAATTATGTTATAGTTCAAAAGCGGGGAGATTGTAAAGTTTACGGTTACTGTACAAAAACAGACTTTTCCTTTAAAATAAAAGATCAACATGTGATATCAACTGTCAGCATCGTGAAATGAGTTTATGTTATGCCGAAAGTAAGTCATGCTTTAAATAGCAAGCATCGCGATGTTTTGAGTTTTACCAAGAAAAATATTTAACGTATTTTGGCAACGAGTCATTAAATAATTATGTGATTGCACAAAAGATTGAATATTAATGTCACTGTTTAAATATTTAAATCTCTAGAAAAAAGCATCAACATTTTATACGAAACTGTCACTGTATATTTTACTAGGGAAGGTAATCGTGTTAAAAAAATCAAGACTATCCAGTATATTTACTTTGAAATCAAATTATATAATCGTGTTTGTTTTTTTTGAGTCTCAGTATGAGTGTGTGTAATTATGATCGTGTAACCTACTTAACTGGGGTGTCATCACTTTAGAGTGAGTCTGTAGTGTCTTTATATTGTCAAATGATGCACATTTTGAGGGTTTTTTTTACCTTGAACTTTGCACATTTTCATTATCTTTATTAGTATCTTCAATTTTTGATCAAACACATTGGACGAAACAAATCGACAAAACGTAAAGTCTACATGTTTTTCGAGTTTAGACATGACCCTATTCTGTAAATCAAGTTTAATTCGCGACTTTATTTTGCGATTTACCGAAAACCAATACTAGTTGGCGGCGAGAAAATTTCGCGACGAAGATTTCTCACGCGAATAAAAGTTGATATACAGTAGGCCTATAGAAAATTGAAAAGGCATATCGTAATCGCCACAATACACCAAAATTAACAATGATTCAGTTAAGCTGTTATAATAAGCGCTTTAAAAATGATAATATGTTTTACGGTGCGACCGTTGAGGCGAGCGCAGCAGGAATGACACATATCTTGCAATTTGCTCATCTCTGTGATAGTTTGACCCCTGTCAGTTAACGTAAGATAATTTTTGAGTGATGGAAAAAATATATCTAAAATAAAAAAGAAATGATATGTCAATTTCGAATGCATACATGTCTGCTAATATTACACATGAGAGCTTGTTTTGAGTGTTTCAATTTCTCTAAACAAAATATTGTTTGTACATAATCAATAGAACTATAACGTGTGTGTATTTTCCTTATGAAATCTTAGATGTGATACGGTATAATCTACGAACTTCAACAATATTTTTCTTTAAATTAAAAGACACGGTTTTTATCAAAGATAAGATGCTGCATTAAAAACAAAGATAAAAACAAAGCAACAGGAAAAATGCAATTGTGTAATGGGGATGACATGGGAGTCTCCCAGTCTTCTGTGTCTAGGGCCATATCCTGCACCATCAGCAGTTTATCCTCTGGGATAATGGTGCGGAGATTCACTAAATTTCCTACAAGTCCTGATGCCATTCGACAAAATCAGGAACTTTTTTTTCAGATAGCTGGGTTTCCGGGTGCCATATACGGCACCCATGTCCAGATAATTGCCCCAAAAGACAATGAGAATGAGTTTGTGAATAGACATCACTACCATAGTTTAAATGTTCAAGTTGTTTTTGACGCCCAATGCAAACTCATTGACATTATTGCAAAATGGCCGTGTTCAACACATGATGCCCGCATTTTGAGCGAGAGTGGTCTGCGAGTCCTTTTTGAGAATTGTCACATCCCTATCCATACACATCTGTTGCGCGACAGTGGCTACCCATCTCGAAGATGGCTACTTACACCATTTAGAATGCCTCAACCTGGTCCACAGACAAATTACAACAGGTAAGTGTAATAATATATCAATATCATATCAAATAAATTTATTCCATTGATATTCGTTTGAGAAAAAAGTAAAACACGCAAACAAACGAATTATTATTAAATAGCGGTTTTTAAATTTTTCAGAAAAATGTATACGTGCACTGGGCCTACCGGTACTTCAATTATATGAATAAACTTCAAATGTGTGCGTCATTCTTGCATTGTATTCTGTTTCGTGCCAATCTATTTATTTACATTTATAATCGGCATGTAGCATAAAGTGATGGAAGAGGGTCATATTTATCGGAAATCTCGAGAAGCAAAAGAAAATAAGAAAATCTATAAAACTCAATTTTGTAATTTCCCTTTAATTTTTACCTGTTCTCAAAAAAGGAGGAATACAGCTCATTCTTTATTCTAACATCAAATTTCTTTACGTAAATTTAAGAAAATGTATATGGTAAGAAAAAGCATAGAGACGGGGCAGGGTTTGTCCCCATGAGGCTACATGTACCTTTCAGTTTCCAAATTGATGACAGAGGTTTGTGAGCACTAGTTGGCCGATAGATATTTTCCGCATTTTTGTTGTGCCAAATGTATCACATCATTTACCACATAATTTGAAATGTAAATAAAATGATGTTATTATTTGCAGGGCGCATAAAAACACTAGATGCGTTGTAGAAAGAGGGATTGGCCAGTTAAAACGGCGCTTTCATGTACTGCATGGGGAAATACGATTGTCTCCTTGGAAAGCATGCCGAGTTGTCATAGCGTGTGCAGTCCTCCATAACATATGTAAAGAGCGACAAATACCCACTCCCTATGATGATGATGATGATGATGATGATGATGATGACAACGAAACTGATGATGAAATTGACGATGATGGTGATGATGCAGAGGGTCATTTGCACGCAGGGAATGGTGGGGCTGCCCATGACAACATCATTTCTGGCACATTGTACAGGCAGCAGTTTGCTGAAACCCATTTTTGATAATACAACTTGAAGAAAGGTTAATGTTCTATAAGTGATATATACTTATTTATTACTTATAACAAAACATACATCTTTTATGGCGAGATATGTTGAACTGTTAAAAACTTCAAGGTTAAGTAAAATGAAATAGAACTTTTGAACACATGTGGGCACATATAACACATAACATAAATCAACAACCTTCATGCAACCATCACTTTGCAATAAATTAATTTTGAACAAGAATAGAATTCCTGGGTCCCCTGCCGTTCAAGCAGTATTCTAGTATACTGTACTGTGGAATCATTAAATTTCGTGGGGGCCAATTTTCGTGGATTGCTTAAATTTTACAGGTTCGTGGGGACGTAATTTCGTGTATTCTCTAAAACCTACAAAGGAAATATGATTTTATTACCCTTATTTATTAATTCGTTTAGGATGTTAAATCGTGGATGAGAGGTACCCACGAATTCCACGAAAATTGAACCACCACGAAATCTAATGATTTCACAGTATATGAAATTGCAATATTTTCAAACATTCAGGGCTGTTCCAGAATTACATGTGTGGGGAGGTTGGGAGGAACATCCTTTTACCCCGACAACCCATTTTTTTTTCTATTTTTCCTGTTGCAAATATATCCAAATACTACAAATAAATTTCATGTAAATCCATCAAAATTTGTAGGCATGAGAGCGCTTACAAGGTCAATTTTTGGATAAAACGGAGTCATTATTGTGGTCAAAGTCTCATAACTCCAGCAAAAAGTATCGACCAATGCTGATTTTCGAACTTGACCAAGGTAATAGGTGTATAAACATTTGGTATAAATTTAATGAAAATCCGTCAAAATTTGTAGGCATGAGAGCACTTACAAGGTCAATTTTTGGATAAAACGGAGTCATTATTGTGGTCAGAGTCCCATAACTCCAGCAAAAAGTATCGACCAATGCTGATTTTTGAACTTGACCAAGGTAATAGGTGTATAAACATTTGGTATAAATTTAATGAAAATCCGTCAAAATTTGTAGGCATGAGAGTGCTTACAAGGTCAATTTTTGGATAAAACGGAGTCATTATTGTAGTCAGAGTCCCATAACTCCAACAAAAAGTATCGACCAATGCTGATTTTCGAACTTGACCAAGGTAATAGGTGTATAAACATTTGGTATAAATGTAATAAAAATCTGTCAAAATTTGTAGGCATGAGAGCGCTTACAAAAAAGTGTGACGGACAGACGCACGGACACACGGACCCACGGACACACGGACCCACAGACACACGGACCCACGGACACACGGACGGACGCCCGGCATTTCTATGTCCCCGCTCCGCGTTGCGGCGGGGGACAAAAAACATATAACATTCCAAAATATCAAGAATTCATTAAACCATAAAAACGCCCACAAAATTAGCTTAAATCATTCTGGGGTCTCTGAATATTGCTATAATAATGACTTTGTTTCATTGATATCAATATGCAAGACAAAGAGTGTAAACCATACACTGAATAATCATAATAAAATTGCACAAAGACTTTGGATTATTTTTCATTAATAAGTCATGAAAATAAGTAATAAATTAATTTTCGTTTTAACATGCTTTCTGATTGGCCGAAAAATTGGTTTATATCCTATAAAAAATGTTGTCTAGGTCACAATAAGAATAACAAGACTGTGCAGGCAATTATCAAAAGATTTTTTTTACACTTGACCAGTCAGAGCTTCATGGAAATAAGATAAACGAATTGGAAGGGGGGTGTAAGCACACCAAAATCTGCAAATAGTGTCATTTTTTTTTAAACTTCAGTGTCTTTTATTTTATAGTATAATTGTCTGTGCTTAATATTTTTGCAGGTCTAATGGCAAACATATCAATTTTAATCAAAAGATACGAAGTGATGACCTTTGAATACATTAGAAATATCATATTAATATTTCATACCAAGTGAATATTTTGTTAAAATTGAAAAGAAATCATTATAGTTATTAATTGGGCTTTTTCATGACTATTATTTGATTTTATTAGAAAACACAGTGATTTTTTTTATAAAACCAATCATCATTTGTACCAGCTAATCTCCCCCCTTCTCCTTTTTAATCTAAACATAAATCATTCCTAAATTGTATTAAATATTGAAATATGTATTCTTCTAATTTGCGTTTTAAGGCTTTGACTTTAAGATCGAAATATTCAATTTCTAATTTTAAATTTCTTTACAGTCAGCTCTTTAATAAGTTCACTTTTGCTCTGAGTCTGGAGAGATGTTCTTGTTGCTTTTGATAGGGTATGTGGCAAGACTGGTGTCTTCTGGGACCTCACAGGCAATGACAATTGCATAGAAGGTGGTGATGAACACAGCATTGGAGATAGTGGTGGCAGAATAGAGGTCGCCTGACTCGAGGATGTATTACAGTTGACATCTTGTAAAATCTGAAATGTGCTGAAAAAAATATAATCAACAAATTATCATGTTTTTCATGTTGTTTAATTTTTTTGTGCTCTCTGAAGAATTGTTATATGTTTTCTTCAAATGAAAAAAATGACAATAACAAACCGTAAACCATCTCAAAAATCCATAAAACGAAATACAAGTTCAAAGCGGAGCAACACGGACCTCCAAGATAGAGGTAGGATCAGGTGCCATGGAGGAGTGAGCATCCTCTGCTGACCGGTCACACCCACCGTGTGCTCTTTGTCGTAATCGGGAAAATAAAAACCACAAAAGTCCGTAGACAATTAGGTAATTAATTATGGTCTAACAATTAGTATGAAAAACGTCAGTCAGCATGCGATTCAGTGGAAGATTGTATTTGCTGACAAGGTCGTTGTATCGACCATAGAACATTCAAAGTTTCTTAAAAACATTTTCCTCTTAATATTTGTCTTAATTGTTTTCCATGAACATGGCCAGCCTCCTCGAGCTCATGGAACTTCATTGAAAATACATGTTAGTAATAAAACAAAAAAACGTTGAATTTACCAAACATTTTCATCTGTAATATGGTGAAGTAGAGAAGAATCAACGCCTCCATCAATTCCTGTGATGATGGCATTTGAGGGAGGTCCACCACCAAAACGTAGACAGTCAGATCTCCCTAACAGGCTAATTTGTTTTGGCGTGTCCAAAATCCTAAAAGTAATATTTCGTAACACTGTTCCATATTTACACGGTAATGTTATTTCACCATGCACTTTTGTCGGATTGCCACACACACCATTGGTAACTGTACCACTTTCACAAACTGAGGCAATCGATGTGAATCGTTGAGCAATCGCCTTGGAAATAATGCTACATCTCGCTCCACTGTCAATTTCCAATTCCAATGGGTACTGTGATCCTTGTATTTCAAAAGTCACAGTCCAATCATTATCAGCACTAGATGCCATATGAATGCTTTCAAACGATTCCTCCATAAATGCTGTTTAGCACTGTTGTACTATGCTCTGATCAAAAATGTCACATACATCGGGATCCGGTTCCTGACAGTCAGGATAGTGCACACGATCATGGCGTTGTGGGGGTCTGCCAGTTCCACGACCACGTCCATATCCACGACCACGACTACGTCCACGGCACAACTGTCCTCGATGCTGTGGTAGAGAGGGTCCTTTACACAGTGGTGACGCTCTGAAGTGTCCTTTCAAGCCACACTCATTACAAGGTTTGTTAAATGCCGGGCACTGTCGAAAAGCATGATGCTTCGTGCATTATTCACAATAGGGGTACTTTCCTTGATATCCGGATTTCTGCTTTGGCTTGGAGGTGTTAGCAAAGTTGACTGTCGGATTTTCAGTAAGTGTATCGAGATGAGCTTTTGGGAGTTCTACTTGTCTGCATGTTTGAATAACTTTGTCCAAAGTAAGTTCTGCTGCCGAAATTTCCCTAAGTTTTTCAGTACACTTTCTGTCATTCACACCATTTATGATCATGTCACAAATAAATACTTCACGCTGATCTCCATATTCACAGAATTCTGCCTTCTTTTTTAGTTCAGATATGTAGTCCATAATGGTTTTGTTTCCCCGTTTCGTGTTAAGACATTCCTGTCGTTTAATGTTTCTGTAATTATGTACACCGTAATGTCTGTCAAACATACGAAAAACTGTTTAAATCATGTTTGTTCTCCGCCGGAACAGCCTGAAATACCCGCATCTTCGTTGGCTTCAACTTCCGGTGCCCAGGTGAATGAATCATATATCTTTATCGCCTCACGCCCCATGTTTGCTCACAAAACACCTACCTTGCGTTTTCCCGGTTTTTCATCAAGACCAAGTGCGTCAAGATTAATCAAAAATGAACACTTATAAGCATCCCATTCCTGAGCAGTTGTGTTCGGGTCACTCGGGTTGAATTCTGGCAAAGTTCTTAGCGACTGTGCAGACATGTCGGTCCCGTTTCACGTTCGAATGAAAATAAACAATGTTCATGAACTTGTCGATGTCAATCGTAAAATTCCCAGCTTCCTGACACCATGTAATATATGTGAACCCAACCCAGCCATGCGGTTAACTCATTTATTATCTCCCCAACCTGGAGAGTTTCACAAATCAAAATCATTACACAATTCGTACAAAAGACAATTCTATTACAGACGCCACAAAAATGTCAATATTAACTCTGACATTACATTTACTAATAAAAGAGTCGGGAAAAAACTGTGTATTGAACACTATGTTATCTTTATTTTTCAACGAAGTGGTATCAGACGTGGCACATAAACCTTCAATCTGTTGTTAAGTGTGTACAATTCAAATGTTGCCAATGTTGAGAAAACATGAGTATTATTTAAGGAATAATGAATCATTCTTTGAGTATTATGAGGTGATAATTTCGGTCGGGGCGTGATCAAATCCAATAAAGCACGAAGGGCTTTATGATAGATCTGATCACTCCCCGACCGAAATTATTACCTCATAATATTCAAAGAATGATTCATTATTACTTATATTTATATAATTTAAGCAATCGTACGATTAAATATTTAAATATAAATAAGCAAACCCCGTTGGCGCCTCAATTTGGCGTCATTTGAAGTTATTGGTTATATAGTACAAAATCGATACGTAGTGTTATCACAGGCAAAGACACTGGAGAATGTAAATATAGTTACAAAATTACTTATTAATTTACCAATACTTAAGTATTACCATCAAAGCAAAATACTAATTCAATGCAGAGCAAAACGGACCTCTGAAATGATAGATATGGGTTCAGGTGCAAGGAAGGAGTAAGCATCCCCTGCCGATCGGTTGTACCCGCCGTGTGCTTTGTCAAGGTCATGAAAAACGGACGAAACCGTAGTCATCCGGTGTATAAATAATGATCTAACAAGTATAAAGAACGTCAGTTCCTGAATCTCTAAAGGAATTATTGTACTTGCTGACAAGGTCATATGTTTAGTTCATGAGGACATTTGTATATTATAAGATGTTAATCTCTTCCATTCATAATTTGAGATGTCTTGTAGGTAGGTATGATAAAAAAGAGCCATCTTTTCCACACATGAGGTATCCTTCCGGTATTTTTCAGGCAAATATGTTTAAGATTGTACTCGTTTAAATTTTAAAATTTAAATTGACTTTTTTCTTGGTCATAATGTTGCAACGCTGGTTGTTGATTCTTCTGCGGAGTTAATCTGTTTCAAAAAGTTTTAAGCAATTTTACAGCCTATGAAATAAATGCAGTTTCTTGTGCGACAATATTTTGTAGTTGCGACCCCTAATAGGCCTTGACATTATGTCCCTTTATTACAAAACGTACCAGTGTTTAGTAGCTATCCCATCAATTGCAATTCGAAGAATAAGACTTGTAGCTTTGATTCCAAATGATAATTAAAATGTTGGCACTCTTCGGAAAACATATCATAAAACGAAAATGATTGTCTAATTTAGGAAGTTTACGTAAGTGTAAACGGATGAGAAATGTGTCAGCTTGACGGCCTATGGTATTATTGATAATTAAAATGTTGGCACTCTTCGGAAAACATATCATAAAACGAAAATGATTGTCTAATTTAGGAAGTTTACGTAAGTGTAAACGGATTAGAAATGTGTCAGCTTGGCGGCTTATGGTATAGTAGGGATGAAAATTGGTTGGTGTTATGTCATCTTTTAGAGTGTATGACGTGCCCAACAATATACGTTGTCCAAGTTAGATATGTTTATTGTAAATTTGATAATTTTTGGACAATATTACAGTGTAGCAATACAAGATATAAGGTCCTTAAGACAGTCATGGAGTTCTACCAATTCAATCTCAATCAGATAAATGTTTTTTTTTAAGCGCTTCAAATGATATTGCGTTATTATATTTAATATTTACATAAGCATGTTTGAGTAAGAGGGAACCACTTTGGTGTCCATAGTTGTACCACTTAGTCTGAAAAAAATATCTGTTATTCATATAATTAGTTATTATTTTACCTAATTTCAGCATGTCTTAGAGGATTTTATGGTATAACCTGCAGTGAAATATGTGGAAATTGTCGTGTGGATGTGGATGTGCCGCTGCGTATCATGGAAGTCTGTGTAAAATACGTATGTGGACATGTACAGTGTACCCAATTCAAGTATATTTTATATATATACAGTACCGTCAACGAGGATCCCGTGTTTAACAGCGCTCCCCCGCGGTTAGTTTATCCTTTTCGCGTTACACCATCGCGGTTAAATCATCGCGGTCCTCGCTGTAGCCATGTTTAAACCGCGGCGGTGTGACCTACCGTTAAGCTGATCAGAGATTTGTACCTGTACGCTATTAGAAAATAAGACGGCCACCAAACATTGAGAGTCATTCTATACAGGCCATGTCTAATGTATTGTGTTCATTTCACATAAAATGATTACGTATTTAATGCACGCTTTTTAAAGTCGTTATCAATTATTTTAGGGAAAATTTTAATTGAAGAATCATCTACACCCGTGATAATTTTCACGTAACTGTGGATATAGCTATTATTTCCTTGATTTTTTAATGATTTAAAACATTTCCAACTACAACATTGTTTTTAATCCATATCAATTTGTAGCTCGTTTTAGGACATAGTCTATCGATGCTCATGACAATTAACCTACATGTAGTACGTGGCAGGCACATGCTACACGAAGAACGTTTACCTACGGTCAACGCCATAAGATGAAAATTTTACTTTACCCTTAAAATACTAAATTATATTGATTTTAATTTTTATGTGTTCAATATAAAGCTACATCACAAATGGAGTATTAGCTGTAATAACGATTTTCGTACCCCCCCCACCCTCTTCAACATTTTATAACCGTCAAAGTTAACTGTATTTGACTTTGGTTCAAATTGTTTTACACAAAGGTGTGAAATTGCCTAGACAGGAAATCTACGCATGAACGCACATATTACACAGGTATGAGGCAAGTGGATAATCCGTGTAACGAGTGACCATCAGTAATTCTACCTGTATAATAAACAATTTAACTAATTGTAACAATAAATAATTGTTTCATTTTACTGCCTTCTTAAACTGTAAAACATGTTTTTCCCCGCCAAAAAACCCATAAAATATTCAATATAAACTAACGAGAGAGAGAGAGATAGATAGAGAGAGAGAGAGAGAGAGAGAGAGAGAGAGAGAGAAAGTTTTCTCTTTAAACAAAGTAGTATGCGAATTAAACTTTACAATCACAGTGTGTAGCATAAAATTAAACATCATAAACAGTGTTAATTACTCTATTGTTTGACATACTTCTTTTTTATGTACTTGAAATGAAAACTAATAGAACCTTTATCATGAAAGAAGCACGTGGTGCAGCTCGCGCGCTGATTTGATTGAGAGGTGTAGCACGTGGACTCAGACAGAAACTGCATGTTGGATTCAATCACAATGTACCCGTCCATATTTTTTATGAATATTAAACTTATGAATATTTAATATTAGTATATTTCAAATGAATGTACCTAAAATTAATCCTAAAACGCATTTACTCTCTCTCTCTCTCTCTCTCTCTCTCTCTCTCTCTCTCTCTCTCAGATCATGGAGAATATTTGGATCGACAATACTCATAATAATCAAGAAGCCCCTTCTGTACGATAGAAAATGGGCAATGTTGTACGGTTAGACGAAGCCGTGTGCAATTAAGAGTGTTTCTTTTGTCTTGAATAGGTGTGAAAACCCCTGAGGGAAGTCGCGACCTTAAATTGCCATAAACCGCGTTGCGAATATTTTTATATGATGAGTGGTTAGCACGCTGTTTTCTATACCGTGTATTATATTACTTGTACAGAAAACTTTGCCCATGAACAAGTTGATTAAGAACTTAAGATAAATATAAAATACAAATATAATCCATGCATGTAAATGAGTATTTTCTGTCTTCAATATTACGATTGCAAACTGGCTGAAAGTTTGTTGAAACTCGATCACGCGGACATATAGATCAGCAAAAGCATTTCATTATTTTAATTTACCCGGTATGCAGTTTACGTAGATTAAACAGAAAAGTTTCAATACTTCCTCACAATTTAATAAGACTAAATAAAAAAAGAAACTATACTCAGACTGCCAAGCATACTTATCAAATTTTGGATAGGCCACGTCAAATTCAATGGATTGTAAAATACATCGTCAAGTAACTAATAAATGAAACAGAACTGATGAATGATTTTAATCAAACACATGCTATAAATTCAACATTTTAAAAATATATCGTATGTTATTTTAGATAGTTCCATTAAAAATAAAACTGATATAAACATAGTTACGAGTAGCTGTCAATTAATTTTAAGTCGAGGGAGATAACTCGCGTTTCTGTCCGATACTTTTGTTCACCTGAGACCGCGGCAGTGTTGACTTGCTGAACGACCCAACCGCGGGGGTACGCGGTTTTACCTGAGACACCTGTCTTAAACCGCGTTGCAATTTGGACCGCGGGGTTGTGCGGAAAATACGGGATCCGCGTTGACGGTACTGTGTGTATATATATATATATATATATATATATATATATATATATATATATATATATATATATATATATATATGAGTGAAGGTATATAAAGCATTACTTATAATATGTTCATATTGAACAATTGATAAGCAAATACTTTTTTCAGACCCATAAAATTGCTTATTATCGTTTGTTGATCTAGCATGTCCTCGTGGATTTTTTGGCGAAGACTGTTCTGAAAAATGCTTTGAAACGTGTGCAGGGTGTAACATTGTGAATGGTTTGTGTGACTCTGGATGCATGTCTGGTTGGATGGGTTACTTTTGCAATAAAGGTATAGGATCTCTAATTTCATTTATAGTTACATGTTATTTTCCAAACAGGCTTCGTATACATAAACCACCGTCAAAGAAGTGATATACCTTGTTTAAAGAAAGTTGTAGTCCCTATAAGGTTTATAAAAGAAAATTCTAACTTTTTTAAGGAGATACGAAACGTAGAATAGTGGCACATATGTCATTGATACATATATCAAACCTAGGACACAAACAACCAAAACATATCCACTGAAAAATGTTTCTTAACTATTTAATTTAGTTATTACATATAAAGCAGATCGTCAATTTTTAATATTGAACAAAGGTCATTTCTTTCAAAGAAATCTTTTTTTTATTATTTATTTATTAATTTGTAAAAACGCATACGTTATTGGTTTTTTTATCGTTATTTGTTATACATGCAATTTTCATAAGATTTTTCAAAGTGTTTTTGTTCGACTTATACTGACAAATATAATATACATCAGGTTAAATTACATGTTTTAATTGTAGATGCTTATATTACACCATGTTTTCTTGACTTAGAGTCTAATTTATGAAATACATACGAATCATTAAAACTGTCATTATGACCTCAAAGTATATTTTTTTATCATGATAATAAAAAATCATAATTATTGGAACACTATAAACAAATAAACATTATTTTAGTTCAACCAGAATGAAAGAAATGACATTTTCAAGTTATTAAATGATTGTACTCAGAAATATTAATTTTGAAAATGACGTAAATCTTGATAGATGTACAATAAATTATAAGTTTTAAATAGATGAGGCATATTCATGATGCCAACTTATACATAATTGAAAAGTTTGATTACATTATTTAAAATGTTAAATAATTGTTCGCAAACATTCATTATCTGCATAAACAACTAAACCGGTGTAATTTATATCTTAAAATCAATTTAGAATGTGACAAAGGCTTATATGGTATTGAATGTAATGAAACATGTGGACAATGCCGTGATCTAAATCAATGTTCCAATGTCAATGGAACTTGCTTTACTGGATGTGATGCTGGTTTTTGGGGAGACTTATGTAAAACACGTGAGTAGAAAATAAAAGTTAAGATGCTTGCTTAGCTTGAACTTCAACATTATAATTTAAAGTAACGCGATCTGTTCACGCAAATAAAATTAACAAGTTTATATAATATATAACAATTGTGCTAATTATCGACTCGAGTTGACTTGTTTTTACATATAAGGTTGTGACAGCGGTTTATATGGCTATAATTGCAAAGAATATTGTGGAAATTGTCGTGACTTCGACCAATGTTTTCATACAAATGGAACATGCTTAACTGGTTGTGATAATGGTTACCAAGGAGACTTGTGTAAAACACGTGAGTAAAAATGAAATGAATATGTATTTATTAAGCAAACAATTGTTTCACTTAAAGGCGGTTAAATTTTAAACTATTTTAACAAAACATTCAGAATCAATACTTTACCGTGTAAAGCATATTGTCAGTTTTTCTTTTTTCTTTTGTGTTTCTACTAGCATGTCGGCGTGGTTATTTTGGAAACGAGTGTTCTGAGAAATGCAATGACACATGTGTCGGGTGTAATAATATCAATGGTCTGTGTGACTCAGGATGTATACCTGGTTGGAAGGGAATCTTCTGCGATGACGGTACTGTTCTTAGTATTTTTTTTAAAGTGCTAATTGTTTAAGCAGGCTATATGTTCAAATAAAATAAAACGCTGACATCATTCTTTTTAAATTAATAAATTAATGACTTACAATTCAGATTTCTAAGAAAAAAAACATATTGACAAAACAAATTCGAAGGTTTTGCAAGAATATATCTTACGTATTGATAACGAAGCAAAAATTGCGTTTTAATTTATTTAAAACAAAACACTTGTATTATTTTGAATCATTAAAGAATGTGACAAAGGATCGTATGGTATCGGATGCAATGAAACGTGTGGACACTGTCGTGATGTTAATCAATGTTCCAATGTCAATGGCTCATGCTTTACTGGCTGTGGTGTTGGTTTTAAAGGAAACTTGTGTAAAACAAGTACGTAATTGTAAAACATGCCAAGTAACAAGCTATGAAAGAGGCACTTTTTTTTTTAATACGCTATAATTGTATTGGTAATGAAGACATCTATATCATGTTCCTGTGCAGTAGCAAATTTATACAAATAGGTACATTTAATTGAGGTTTATCAACCTATAATATCAAGTTTATCGAATCATTAAATTCAATTTAAAAGGTTGTGACAGAGGTTCATACGGCGTTGACTGCAAAGACATTTGTGGAAATTGTCTTAATGAAAGCCAATGCTCTAATATTAATGGAACATGCTTAACTGGATGTGATGCTGGTTATGTGGGGAACTTGTGTAAAAAACGTGAGTAGACAGTCAGCTGATCAAATAGTTATATATGCAGCAAGTTATTAGGAAAGTGTTGATTGGCAACATGTATGTTATAGATAACATTTATACTTGTTATAAAATATATAACATATTTCGTTAGCAAAACCTAAAATGTTATGTTGATTTGTCTATATGAATGATTATGTCACAAATTACAAATTGAATGACTACTTTTTTAACCCCAAGAAAAGGTAAACTTTTTTCAATAAACACAACCTGTTTTAGTATTCATATTTCAACGCGCTGATTGATTGATGAACTTCACGAATCAATCAAACATGCATTAATTACAAGCCAAGTTAAGTATTGTAGTTAACAATTTTGAATATCTCTTCATAAAACCTAGACACCTAGTACCTAATTTCATTATATAATAAAAACAAAACATAAAAGGTAACAACACGTGCTACTTTGCAATTTCGTTGAATTCAATTGTTTTAGCTTGCGACATAGGATCATATGGTGTAGAGTGCTATGAAACATGCGGACATTGCCGCGACATAAACCAATGTTTCCATGGTAATGGCACCTGCTTTACTGGGTGTGATGATGGTTATCAGGGGGACTTGTGTAAAAGACGTAAGTAAACATAAACACTTAAGAAACATGATCAACATATATATGAGTTACATTGTATTAAATGAAGAGGTACACGGATTGCTTACTATACAGTCATGCATAACTAATACATTTATCAACTAGAAAATTATATTAGAAAGAAAAATATATCTATTTAGGGTATTTCTAATAAGTAACTTCATAGTCTGAATGATTGTCAAAATGACGAATTGCGTTAAGACCCCATTGTATGTTGTAACACTGTAAGAAAATAAAATAAAATCGTGATAATGTAATTTTTGGCGGGACTATTACGATTGAAAAACACGTTAAAAATGATAAAAAATATCGTTCACATAAATATGTTAATGTTTAGGATTATTATACAAACAAGACAATGCTGATGCGTCTCAGTGCGACGTTTTACACAGTATAGACCTGTGCCAAACAACTGTTTGACATTCGTTGTATCTATAATCTTTTCAGAATGCGATGGAGGGTCATATGGTAATGACTGCAATGAAACATGTGGAAACTGTCGTGACGTAAACCAATGCTCCCATATCAATGGCGCGTGCTTAACCGGTTGTAATGCTGGTTATAAAGGGGATTTATGTAAAACACGTAAGTAGGCAATTTCAAGGACAAATAGTTAAATAAACAGCATGGTATTTTAAATATATTTAATATTTATTAAAATAGTTAATTGTTAAAAAAAATCAAAGCCTATAGTTTTTATTCGTAATTTTGTTTTCTTATGCTCGGAAATAATCCAATTTTCAATTACGGTTTTAACAAAGGTACACACTAGTTACACGTGTGAGTAAGATGAACATAGACTACAGAGTCATACCATGTATGATTAACATAAATAAATAAATAAAGACCGCATGCACTCTATGTGTTTGTGTACTTTGGAGGACAAAATCTGATATAAAACATATTCCAAAAAAAACCCGCCAAATTATATGTTTTATTTGTTATGATGGAAGCATTAATATAAGAGTTAAAAAAAAAAAAGAAATATCAAGTACACTTAAACTTTAGTTTAACAATAATTCATTTCTGTTTGGGTTATAGTATATATGGCTTCTTTTTAGTTCCGAACGTCATAAATTATTTGCTAATTTGTTAGATAATACGTATAGCATATTATTATTATTTTAAATCATTTTTTTTGTCCGCTAGTTTCACAGCATTAAAAATGTCATTTTGAAATACTCTAAACATTTTTATGTTTAATAAACATATTTTTTAAAACACCAATTTAATAAAAGGAAAGAAAATTACAAAGCGCGTTTAAGTTGCTTTGCAATCAATAAACACAGCAAGAAATATGAACATGGAGGCTTGAGAAACGTTGATATGAAAAGACAAGGTAAGTTTTGATTTTTAAACAAAATGTAATTTTGGTTTTGGAAAAAAAAAGAAAAGAAAAAAATCTGATAGAGTCTTGTTTTCGCAGTTTGTTACAATATTATCAGGCTAGCTAAAAGTAAAAGGTGTATGCTACCAAAAATTTACAAAGTTTTGCAATGACAAGATTAAATCAAATGTGTTTATGTTTCAGGAATTCCCCTATAAAGCATTATAGTGTGATATTTTAAAAGTTAACTTTCACTTTAATGTGGAGATCAAATTTGCTTTCATTCAAATATTGAAATCAAGTCTCCATGTATTTGAATGTATGAATATTAATGATGGTTATATCGTAAAATTTGATTACGCAGAAATCGGAACATTAAAAAGCATGCATTGGATAAAATGTATTTATTTATTAACTCTTAACCATTTATTTTCCATCGAAGCAATGTGTCCATTAATTTGTTTCCGGCAAAATGTGTCTGCTTTGATTACTCTAAGAAGTAAGTAAACGTGTAGCTTTCACATCAACAACCTTAACGTAAATATTTCCTTCAAATGTTTCTTTAAATCTGCCAGATGCTTCTAAAATTGAAATTCCTCCTTTTACACTTGTGATGCACTCAGGTACCAATGTATAAAGAAATGTGTATGTATTTTGCAAATGTATAAACGTTAAGATACGAGATTTGTTCGGAGATTTGTGAGACAACACAAGTATTCCTTTCTATTTCTTAGTGACGAATGTTAGTGGAATTTGGCAAAAATATTAAAAAAAATAATAATTGACCTTTTCTCGTCAATTTCGCGAGGATTGAATTAATGTGCATTAGTTTCAGGTTTTTTTTAGAATAATGAGCTTTCTATTCACTCGTCACTCATCAGTACTTTCAAACCTAATTGTTTATTATATTAAGAAATTGATACATTTTTGGTCATTTTCGTTTCTTTATCATAAAAAGTAGGATAAGAAAGTTAAATTTTGAAATTTTATGATTTCTGTTTCGATTGTGAAAAAAAAATGAGATTAAATACTATATAAAAACTAGTAGCTATGTACAGTGACCAATATCACATAAAATACATATAAAATGCTAAAATATGTACAATGACGTTTTAGAAAGATTTATCTTTATTTGTAAGTATTTTTAAGCTCATACATACTATGTCGTGCAGGTATTCGGGAACACACCATGCTATTTTACAAAGAGGCTGTGCAAAAGGAGCAACCTGATGAAAACCAATTTACCAATTGTACCCAAGGAAGATAACATTCACCGAACAGAAACAAAATATTGACGATATTTTTCTCATACATGTATGATGTTGATACGGGGGTATATAATAAACAAAACAAAAAACAGTGACCTGAATTAAAAAAAAAAAAAAAAATAAATACCATTTGTATCCTTGTTCATGCTGATGTTCCGATAATATTATTAATAAGTAGTTGTATAGTTTCAAGAAAGTTAACTCTAAAATAACTATAATACTGATTATTGCATATTACATGTATATACATAAGTGTGAGTCAGTCAGTGTCGATTGTTACCTAAATCTATTTGAAACCAACACTGGCTGAAAGATATGGGTGTTGTTATCGATTCCTTGACGTCTCTTTTCTACAGCTAAATTGTGTTCGCGTACTGTAAAAGTGGTTACAGTCCCTGAAACGCTCTACTCTCCCACTTGAACGGTTAGCGCACTCTGAGCGTACGATGAGCGCACTCTGAGCGAACGGTTAGCGCACGCTAGGCGAACGGTGAGCGCACGCTGAACGGAATTCGGTGAACGATGTGCGAACGCAGAACGCAAACGGAGCGCAAAGTGAACGGTGAACGCACGGTGAACGATATGTGAACGCTTTATGAACGCAAGATGAACGATTTATTCGGAGTGTCTTGGGAGTTATCCTTACATTGTATTTCGTCGGTAATCAGGATAAAATAACAAATAAACTACATGTGCAGTGCTGCTATCGTGAAAGTTGACAAAATTATCCAGACCAATATCTTGTATACTGCATCCTATCCTGCAATTAATCTCTATCCTATTCTATAATATACATTTATATTAACATTGTATAGGAATAAGAGTTAATAAAAAAAATTATCAATGAAAATCAAAGAATGTAAAATAATAAAAAAATGACTAATTCATGCTTAAAACCGAAAATCTATGGAACGAGGTAACTTAATTAACTGTGCATCGGAAATATTAAATCGTACGCGGAGTGTACACAATTACGTAAACAAATAGGTAATCGATTAAATTTTTGTTGTCATATTTACAAGTATTATGAATACACCTTTCGTTTATCTTTTAAACAAACATTAACATAATTGTTTCCTTATCATATAATAATCAAGTGAGTTTACCGTTAATCGGCCGATTTGTTCGGCTATAAATGTAAACATGATTCAGCAAATAAAAATCACGTAGTAAAAACATCCCATTTATTGATAAATCATTTGGATTTTGAACTTTTGCTAATCTATAAATTCACACGCATTTTTGGTTAGCTTTCATTTCTTAATTTGATCTGTTCAGTTTATTGTCAGGCATGGATTTTGGGATCGGACATCGAAGAAATTACGTGAATCGTGAAACGCCCGTTTCTTATTTATAATGTTGTTTATTTATATATGTGTTGAATTGTTCGTCGATTGCTCAAGAATGTGAAATTTAAATTTTACGGATTAAATTCTAATTTAAAAATGATGTAAAATATAAGTTTCTTTTTACCTTTTCGCACGCGATCTATCCTCATTTTCTTGCGATTAGCAAATGTCGATCCTTTCACTTTGGAGTTCCGAATGAAAATGAAGTAAAACAGACTTAACGATAAGTGAACGCTGAACGAACGGTGAGCCCAAGGTGAACGCTTTGTGAACGCACGGTGAGCGCTTTGTGAACGGTGAGCGCGAACGGAGCGGAGCAGAAAGCGCAAGTGAACGCACGGTGAGCGCACTGTGACGCACGGTGAACGCACGAAAAAATGGGAAAGTAGAACGTTTCAGTGACTGTATTTACGCTAGTGGTTAAGTACCCGTTCTGTACAGTTAAATAATACGCGCGATTCACTACTCTAAAGTTTTGACGTTTTACCATACGTGCGGTGGTATTTTACGCGGTTTTAAGCTTACCGAGTAACTAGCGTAAATTTCCCCCACGCGTAAATAACCACTTTTGTAGTTTTCGCGCGTAATTAATTTTTATCTAAAGTGAACTGAAAATAAGTATTCTAACAATCAAACAAATAATGAACCTATAATGAAATTTAAAAAAAGAATACTCAAAAGCAGTTCCTACGTCCTACGTTTGTTTCCTATCATTGTAATATTGTGTTTTGTATTCGATGTAATACTATATTCGTTTTCTATGTTTTTGTTTGTAATAGGTTTTTTTTTTACTTTCTTTGATGTTCTTTGATTTTTTTGGTGTGTTTTTGTGTTCCTTTTTTGGGCTTTTGTTTGTTGTTTGTTTTTTGTTTCTTAGTTTTTTTAAAATAACAAATAAACGTGAAATGTCTAGTTTTTTTAATATAGTTTTTCTTTTTCAGTAGCGTTTCGTACATTAAAGAATTAAATTACCTACATGTATAATAAACGCTTTCAAAAACTATCCGCTCAACGTTCTGCAGTCATGATATATGACGTATGACAAACTATGGCTGAATATACCTGTATAAACGTCCATCATCGTGCTCTTCACGTTCCCCTGATGATTAATTGTGTAACCCGAACAATCTGTTATAGATAAGGTCATTCATGTACCTGTAGCACATCAATGACGTTATCATTTGCATGGCTTTTGGAAGCTACAAACCATAGGCAACGCTATTTGTAACGGAAATTGCTCATTAAACATTGCCAAGGTAATGATACATTGTTAAAACGTATCTCTATTTGGTTAATCTCGTAAAATAGAAAAACAAAGTAAAATTTCTTAAAAAATAAAAGATATGACAGATAAATACTTCATAATGAGGTGACCATTTAAGAAAAGATCAATCAACAATTTATCGATTTGCGAAGATGTTAACTTCAACATCCCGCTATACATCTTGAATTAGCGGCTATACCTTTGTTATCTATAAAAAGAAAAAAAATTCATTACAAATAGATATAACTAACACTGATATGAGATAATTTTTATTACGAAACGAAAAGTTAAGAAAAAAACATTAGATTCGAATCCAATAATGCATTTAAACTGAGGTGAAAAGCTTTCTAGATAATGTGTAAAATTGTCAATTAGTATGTTTTAATCAACACATAAGCTTAATTATCCACTTTGGATTTTTTTAAATTTAATATGTTTATGATATGTGCCATTAAATATACTACATGTAGTCCGGCTGATTGGTGAAAAAATTGCTCACTTAATGAAGAAAGCACCAAATTTGGCATGTTGGTATGTTTAGGTGTACTGAGCAATATAAGCTATGATCCTAGAAGTTCGAAATTTTACACAGTTGATATTAAGTGGATGCTTTGGAAGTTCTAATATTCAAAATGATGATATTTCAATATGGCCGCCAAATTCAAAATGGCCGCCATGTAAAATATCTTTTACATCTCCGTTTGTTTCAAACAATACTACTTTTGATGATGGTTTAAAATACAACAGAATTTATCAATTGTAAATAAATTGGGAGCCTTAATTAATGATTGAATTTGATAATTTGATCTTTCAATATGGTTGCCATATTATCTCTGACTGGTTTTATATAAAAGTTTTCAAATGAGTTCATTGATGACTGGTATGAGATTAAAATGTTTTACATAAATGAATTTATTTCACTTGAATATAAAAATGATAAAATGGAATCAAATATCAGTTAATTAGGAAATTAGGACGAATCTGCATTTACATGTAACAATGACATACAGTGGTTTTCATACTTGGATCATGATGCAGACGACAAAATGGTTACACAAAGTAGGTAAGTGTTTGTGTTTTGATAATTTATTTATAATTTTCTGAATAGGTGATGTACATGTACACTTAAACAAATATAATATCACATAAAAAACACTTACATAAACATAAACAGTTAAAGAACAAATGTTAAATAGATAACAAATGTTCCATCCCCTAAAAAAGTATGAAACACCATTTCGGTAACAGTTATAGAATTTTTTTGAAGTAGCTAAATATGGTAGGCTATTCATCTAAGATGCGTGTTAGTTTTGAAATATTGTCATCTTATTTCAGTCAATTTGACCAAAACAATCGAGTTTATATAACCTTTATAATATATTGTAGATCTTGCTTGGCAAGTGATTGAGGAAATGAAGTAAAGTTATCTTTTGATAAGAAATGTCCAAACACATTAAAATCGTAAATCCAGACATTGAGTCTTCATCGTCAAATTTAACAATAAAATTTGATTGGGAAAAATGTATTTTATGCCAAGAGAGCACATCTGAAGCTCTGCAATGTCCAGCAAATATAAGGAGATCTGATATTGAAGTTGGTGCTGGATATAGATCTCTGGAAACAGTGCTCCTTCGATGTCAAAGTATAAATTGGTTTCCAACGACAATTAGACTTGACCAATTGAATGATGCAAATGGTATTGCATCCAAGTTACAGTTGATGAAAGCCAAGTGGCACAAAACATGTAGGAACAAATACACAGACATGAAATTAAAACGACATGAACATTCGAAAAGAAAAGTTGAATCAGACATTTCTGAAACATCAAGAAAGATAACTCGCCAAAGTCCTGGTTGCTCGACATCGACAATGACTCAAGATTGTTTTTTCTGTGGTGGAACATCAGGAGAGCTTCACAAAGTTTCTACCTTCAGTATAGACAGTAATATCAGGAAATATGCATTGCAAGTGCAGGATACTGTATTGTTGGCGAAACTTAGCGCAGGGGATATGATATCTCAAGAAGCTATGTATCACAAAAACTGCTACTTAAATCTTTTTAACAAAGCAAGACCACAAAAGATTGTAGATGAGAATGGCGAAAATCAAATCCATGGAATAGTTTTGGCTGAACTTGTATCATATGTAGAGGATTCACGAATGAACAAAGGTGTAGCTGCTGTATTTAGGCTGGCAGATCTCATGGCAATGTACAGTAATCGTTTAGAGCAATTTGGTCTCGACATGAATAAAAGACCCAACTCAACACATGTAAAAGACAGAATCCTAGCAGCAATACCAGATTTACAAGCCCACAAACAAGGACGGGATGTTTTACTCATGTTCAATGAAGATGTTGGGAATGCTATTCGACAGGCAATTACAAATCACTATGATGACGATGCTTTAATTCTTGCAAAAGCTGCAAAAATTGTTCGGAAGGAAATGATGCAAACAAAGTATTCCTTCAAAGGGTTCTTTGAAACTGATTGTCAAAAGAATTCTGTTCCACAATCTTTAAAAACACTTGTAGGCATGATTTTAGGTGGGCCAAGTATTGAGATGCAGTCCTCAAATTTTATAGAAGCTCAGTGTACTCTAACGATTGCACAATTGATCCAATTTAATTCATCTGTTCGCAGGAGAAAAGATTCTGCAATTTATTCATCACATGCAACTGACCGAGAGCCTCCATTGCCAACATATTTAGGCTTGCTAATACATGCTGAAACAAGAAAAAGAGGGCTTGTTGAAAAGCTGTATGATTTAGGCTTATCCATTTCTTATGACAGAATAATGCAATTATCAGCATCACTGGGAAATTCCATCTGCGAATCTTTCAATATTGAAAATGTAGTTTGTCCTGCTAAGCTTAGAAAAAATCTTTTTACAACTGCTGCAATTGACAATATAGACCACAATCCTAGTTCGACAACTGCACAAGGTTCTTTACACGGCACAGCAATTTCAGTATTCCAACATCCAGAAAATGAGGGGGATGGCATCGAGCGCTTGATCCCACCAATAGAGGCATCTTTTGCTAGACATGAAAAACTAAAGCCACTGCCAGAATTTTACACTGTAGTCCCACCAGTTGTGCTTCCAAGGGAAAGATCAGAGATTTCTCCAATTAGAGGTTCCCTACTAGTCACTGATGATATACATGTAACAGTTCCGAATGCATTGAATGAGGAATACAGGTACAGCTATCATATAGTTTGAAATTTCCTGTTACAGTCAAACACAATTCTTATATGTGTTCCTAAGTAACAAGTACTAACATTTAATATACATATATATGCATATCTATATATTAATATTTCAGATGGCTTGAATATGTCCATGAAAATATTGCAGCTGACAATAGTGAATGCATGGAATATTCTTGGTCAGCTTTTCATGCAAAAAGACTACAAGATAATCCAGAGACAGTAATAGACATTAGCTCATTGTTACCTTTATTCCAAGAAGAGGCAAAGTCAGTTGCAATGATTCGACATGCTTTAGATATAATTAAGAAAAATGTCGACTTTCTTAACCCAGGACAGACACCTGTCATCACATGTGACCAACCCCTCTTTGCATTAGCAAAGCTGATTCAATGGACCTGGCCAGAAAGATTTTCAGAGAAACATGTTGTCATCCTATTTGGTGGTCTTCACATTGAAATTGCTGCTTTTAGAACGATTGGTGATTGGCTAGAAAACAGTGGGTGGACCAGTGTACTATGTCAAGCCGACATAGCAAGTTCAGGCACCGCTGATTCATTCCTTAAAGCATCCCACGTGAAACGGACAAGACACGCACATGAGGTGACTGCTTGTTCTTTATACATTTTGATGAAGCGTTCTTACGATAGATATATAACAGAACAGGCTGAAAATGATCAGCTTGTATTTGAAGAATGGCGAGAACAAAGAGAAATTGAAAGTCCCCTTTTCAACTTCTGGTCTTTAACACTGAAGTTTGAAATTGCAATATTAGTTTTCATCAGATCACTGAGAGAGGGTAATTTTCAACTGTATAAAGAATCAATTTCACTTCTTATCCCTTGGTTCTTTGCGCTCGATCATCCGAACTATGCGAGATGGTTACCTGTTCACTTACGTGACATGGTTATGCTACATGATAATGCACCAGAAGTGGAAAAAGAGTTTCAAAATGGTAAATTTGTTGCTAAGAAATCTCATAATAGATTTTCATCAATAGCATTAGATCAGGCACATGAGCAGAACAATAAGTTAGTGAAAGGAGATGGTGGAGCAATTGGCCTTACAGAAAATATGGCTCAGCTTCAAAGGTGGATGGTATCGGGTCCAGAAGTAGCCAGAGTAATAAATGAATTCGAATCTGCTCAAGAACAAATAAAGAAAGATCAAAGCAAAGGACCAGATATACGACACCACGAACAGGTCAGGAGTCAGCAAAACACATTCGCAAAGCATGTAAACGCTTTCTGTTCAGTTGTAGATGATATGGGAAATCCTTTTATGGAACAAAGCGAGGATTTACTTATATTGGATACACATGACATTGTTGACAAAAAGGTAGCTGAAACAGTTAGAAACATAGAGATTATTGGAAAACAGCAATTCCACCAGTTTGTAAAAGACCGTTTAGAGAGTAACTCAAAATCTATTTACGAATCAATTAAACAAAACAAGCTCCTTTTATTTAGCCGTCAACAACCAAGAACAGTATCCAAGGAGAAACAGCAAATAGTATCATTGAAACAGAACTGTTCTCTTTTTTCACAGTTATATGTTTCGTGTCAAGTTCGAAATGGCGATCTTGTAGAATTTTTCAAACATGAAAACCAAGCTTATCCTCCATCCCTTTCACAATTTGGTGATTTACGCCATGGATCGAAATCTGATCTTCTTGTTCAATTGGAGAAAACTACCGAATCAAGCAATGAGGCACCTTCAGTTGATGCTTTAGTTTTACATGGGGCTGCCCTTGTTAATATGCTTAAACCAAGGGGGAGTAAAACGTTTGAAGATTACTTCAGAGATATTTTTAAACCATATATTCAAATTCAGCTGCACTCTGTCAGGAGAATTGATATCATCTGGGATGAATATTTTACAGACAGCTTAAAATCATCGGAAAGAACTAGAAGAGGCAAGGGGATAAGAAGGAGGGTTTTATCAGACTCTAACGTTCCGGGAAATTGGGAAAGTTTCTTAAGAGTAGACGAGAACAAGAAGGAATTGTTTGTTCACCTATCAAAACAACTGGTATCAGACCAAAGTTGGGATGCTGAGAAACAGCTCGTTACTACTATAGGCAGCTCTGTCATGTGCTTAAAGACAAAGGACACCAGTCAAATAGAACCTTGCACACATGAAGAGGCAGATACACGAATGATGCTTCATGTTAAGGATGCAGTTGCAGAAGGGCACGAGTGTGTCATGATTCGGACGGTTGATACCGATGTTGTGGTTATAGCCATATCTTGTTTTAAGAAAATTGAACAGATAAAAGAATTGTGGATTGCCTTCGGAGTTGGAAAAAATTTTAGGTACCTGTCAGTCCACAATATTGCCAATGCTCTTGGACCCCAGAAGTCACATGGCCTTTTATTTTTCCATGCATTCACGGGCTGTGATCAGGTATCATCATTTGGAAACAAGGGTAAAAAAAGAGCATGGGATACATGGACAAGCTATAGACCAGTAATGGAAACCTTTGACAGTTTAAGCGATAAGAGTCTGTCGCCAACAGCCGTTGTGGATCACATGGAAGAAATACAACGTTTTGTTGTGCTCATGTACGATAAAGCAAGTGAGTGTGTAACAGTCAATGGCGCAAGAATGGACCTATTTGCTAGAAAAGGAAGGGCAATTGATAATATTCCTCCAACAGAAGCAGCACTGCTTCAACACACAAAGCGAGCCTGTTATATGGCTAGCCAGGTCTGGGACAGATGTCTTGAACCTACCTCTACAACAGTAGATCCAGGAACATGGGGCTGGAAAAGGAATGAAACAAATATGTGGATTCCATTTTGGACAGTACTACCTGAAGCATCAGCATCATGCAATGAGCTAATTAAATGTGGATGCAAGCCTCAGATTGGATGTAGAGGGAGATGCCGATGTGTTAAAGCTAATTTGACCTGCACTGCTCTTTGTAAATGTGGCGGAGAATGTGACAGAGACTAATTTTTGAACATTCTCAACATTAAAACTTTCTTAAAATATCTTTAGCATTTGTGTCTCTTTTATCTAAAAAAAAAAAAAGACCGGGTAATTTTCATTTTTAATAAAATAATTATTTAATCAAAAAAGGGTTACTATTTTGGGCAAAATTTTGGCAAAAATATCATAAAAAGCATCACGTTTTACTTAACTTTATTTAATCTGCAATTACATGAAATGGTAAACCTTCCTTAATGATTAAACATCATTAGTTATTTTTAAAATGTTGTTCCTTTGTCAAAACAAACTTTTTAATAAAGGAAAATTGAAAAATTTTATCAGTTTTCCGCCATCTTGAAAATGGCGGCCATATTGGATTTTGAAAAGTGGGTCCATAGCTGAAATTGAAGCCTATACATAACAAAACTTGTGTAGAAAGTTTCATGCTTTCTTCATCAAGTGAGCAATTTTGCTAAAATTTTGCACCAATCAGCTGGACTAGTCCGGCTGATTGGTGAAAAAATTGCTCACTTAATGAAGAAAGCACCAAATTTGGCATGTTGGTATGTTTAGGTGTACTGAGCAATATAAGCTATGGACCCACTCTCAAAAATCAATATGGCCGCCATTTTCAAGATGGCCGCCATATAGCTTATCATTTTAAAAACTTTTTTCAATAAAATCTCTATTTTTGATCCTAGAAGTTCGAAATTTTACACAGTTGATATTAAGTGGATGCTTTGGAAGTTCTAATATTCAAAATGATGATATTTCAATATGGCCGCCAAATTCAAAATGGCCGCCATGTAAAATATCTTTTACATCTCCGTTTGTTTCAAACAATACTACTTTTGATGATGGTTTAAAATACAACAGAATTTATCAATTGTAAATAAATTGGGAGCCTTAATTAATGATTGAATTTGATAATTTGATCTTTCAATATGGTTGCCATATTATCTCTGACTGGTTTTATATAAAAGTTTTCAAATGAGTTCATTGATGACTGGTATGAGATTAAAATGTTTTACATAAATGAATTTATTTCACTTAAATATAAAAATGATAAAATGGAATCAAATATCAGTTAATTAGGAAATTAGGACGAATCTGCATTTACATGTAACAATGACATACAGTGGTTTTCATACTTGGATCATGATGCAGACGACAAAATGGTTACACAAAGTAGGTAAGTGTTTGTGTTTTGATAATTTATTTATAATTTTCTGAATAGGTGATGTACATGTACACTTAAACAAATATAATATCACATAAAAAACACTTACATAAACATAAACAGTTAAAGAACAAATGTTAAATAGATAACAAATGTTCCATCCCCTAAAAAAGTATGAAACACCATTTCGGTAACAGTTATAGAATTTTTTTGAAGTAGCTAAATATGGTAGGCTATTCATCTAAGATGCGTGTTAGTTTTGAAATATTGTCATCTTATTTCAGTCAATTTGACCAAAACAATCGAGTTTATATAACCTTTATAATATATTGTAGATCTTGCTTGGCAAGTGATTGAGGAAATGAAGTAAAGTTATCTTTTGATAAGAAATGTCCAAACACATTAAAATCGTAAATCCAGACATTGAGTCTTCATCGTCAAATTTAACAATAAAATTTGATTGGGAAAAATGTATTTTATGCCAAGAGAGCACATCTGAAGCTCTGCAATGTCCAGCAAATATAAGGAGATCTGATATTGAAGTTGGTGCTGGATATAGATCTCTGGAAACAGTGCTCCTTCGATGTCAAAGTATAAATTGGTTTCCAACGACAATTAGACTTGACCAATTGAATGATGCAAATGGTATTGCATCCAAGTTACAGTTGATGAAAGCCAAGTGGCACAAAACATGTAGGAACAAATACACAGACATGAAATTAAAACGACATGAACATTCGAAAAGAAAAGTTGAATCAGACATTTCTGAAACATCAAGAAAGATAACTCGCCAAAGTCCTGGTTGCTCGACATCGACAATGACTCAAGATTGTTTTTTCTGTGGTGGAACATCAGGAGAGCTTCACAAAGTGTCTACCTTCAGTATAGACAGTAATATCAGGAAATATGCATTGCAAGTGCAGGATACTGTATTGTTGGCGAAACTTAGCGCAGGGGATATGATATCTCAAGAAGCTATGTATCACAAAAACTGCTACTTAAATCTTTTTAACAAAGCAAGACCACAAAAGATTGTAGATGAGAATGGCGAAAATCAAATCCATGGAATAGTTTTGGCTGAACTTGTATCATATGTAGAGGATTCACGAATGAACAAAGGTGTAGCTGCTGTATTTAGGCTGGCAGATCTCATGGCAATGTACAGTAATCGTTTAGAGCAATTTGGTCTCGACATGAATAAAAGACCCAACTCAACACATGTAAAAGACAGAATCCTAGCAGCAATACCAGATTTACAAGCCCACAAACAAGGACGGGATGTTTTACTCATGTTCAATGAAGATGTTGGGAATGCTATTCGACAGGCAATTACAAATCACTATGATGACGATGCTTTAATTCTTGCAAAAGCTGCAAAAATTGTTCGGAAGGAAATGATGCAAACAAAGTATTCCTTCAAAGGGTTCTTTGAAACTGATTGTCAAAAGAATTCTGTTCCACAATCTTTAAAAACACTTGTAGGCATGATTTTAGGTGGGCCAAGTATTGAGATGCAGTCCTCAAATTTTATAGAAGCTCAGTGTACTCTAACGATTGCACAATTGATCCAATTTAATTCATCTGTTCGCAGGAGAAAAGATTCTGCAATTTATTCATCACATGCAACTGACCGAGAGCCTCCATTGCCAACATATTTAGGCTTGCTAATACATGCTGAAACAAGAAAAAGAGGGCTTGTTGAAAAGCTGTATGATTTAGGCTTATCCATTTCTTATGACAGAATAATGCAATTATCAGCATCACTGGGAAATTCCATCTGCGAATCTTTCAATATTGAAAATGTAGTTTGTCCTGCTAAGCTTAGAAAAAATCTTTTTACAACTGCTGCAATTGACAATATAGACCACAATCCTAGTTCGACAACTGCACAAGGTTCTTTACACGGCACAGCAATTTCAGTATTCCAACATCCAGAAAATGAGGGGGATGGCATCGAGCGCTTGATCCCACCAATAGAGGCATCTTTTGCTAGACATGAAAAACTAAAGCCACTGCCAGAATTTTACACTGTAGTCCCACCAGTTGTGCTTCCAAGGGAAAGATCAGAGATTTCTCCAATTAGAGGTTCCCTACTAGTCACTGATGATATACATGTAACAGTTCCGAATGCATTGAATGAGGAATACAGGTACAGCTATCATATAGTTTGAAATTTCCTGTTACAGTCAAACACAATTCTTATATGTGTTCCTAAGTAACAAGTACTAACATTTAATATACATATATATGCATATCTATATATTAATATTTCAGATGGCTTGAATATGTCCATGAAAATATTGCAGCTGACAATAGTGAATGCATGGAATATTCTTGGTCAGCTTTTCATGCAAAAAGACTACAAGATAATCCAGAGACAGTAATAGACATTAGCTCATTGTTACCTTTATTCCAAGAAGAGGCAAAGTCAGTTGCAATGATTCGACATGCTTTAGATATAATTAAGAAAAATGTCGACTTTCTTAACCCAGGACAGACACCTGTCATCACATGTGACCAACCCCTCTTTGCATTAGCAAAGCTGATTCAATGGACCTGGCCAGAAAGATTTTCAGAGAAACATGTTGTCATCCTATTTGGTGGTCTTCACATTGAAATTGCTGCTTTTAGAACGATTGGTGATTGGCTAGAAAACAGTGGGTGGACCAGTGTACTATGTCAAGCCGACATAGCAAGTTCAGGCACCGCTGATTCATTCCTTAAAGCATCCCACGTGAAACGGACAAGACACGCACATGAGGTGACTGCTTGTTCTTTATACATTTTGATGAAGCGTTCTTACGATAGATATATAACAGAACAGGCTGAAAATGATCAGCTTGTATTTGAAGAATGGCGAGAACAAAGAGAAATTGAAAGTCCCCTTTTCAACTTCTGGTCTTTAACACTGAAGTTTGAAATTGCAATATTAGTTTTCATCAGATCACTGAGAGAGGGTAATTTTCAACTGTATAAAGAATCAATTTCACTTCTTATCCCTTGGTTCTTTGCGCTCGATCATCCGAACTATGCGAGATGGTTACCTGTTCACTTACGTGACATGGTTATGCTACATGATAATGCACCAGAAGTGGAAAAAGAGTTTCAAAATGGTAAATTTGTTGCTAAGAAATCTCATAATAGATTTTCATCAATAGCATTAGATCAGGCACATGAGCAGAACAATAAGTTAGTGAAAGGAGATGGTGGAGCAATTGGCCTTACAGAAAATATGGCTCAGCTTCAAAGGTGGATGGTATCGGGTCCAGAAGTAGCCAGAGTAATAAATGAATTCGAATCTGCTCAAGAACAAATAAAGAAAGATCAAAGCAAAGGACCAGATATACGACACCACGAACAGGTCAGGAGTCAGCAAAACACATTCGCAAAGCATGTAAACGCTTTCTGTTCAGTTGTAGATGATATGGGAAATCCTTTTATGGAACAAAGCGAAGATTTACTTATATTGGATACACATGACATTGTTGACAAAAAGGTAGCTGAAACAGTTAGAAACATAGAGATTATTGGAAAACAGCAATTCCACCAGTTTGTAAAAGACCGTTTAGAGAGTAACTCAAAATCTATTTACGAACCAATTAAACAAAACAAGCTCCTTTTATTTAGCCGTCAACAACCAAGAACAGTATCCAAGGAGAAACAGCAAATAGTATCATTGAAACAGAACTGTTCTCTTTTTTCACAGTTATATGTTTCGTGTCAAGTTCGAAATGGCGATCTTGTAGAATTTTTCAAACATGAAAACCAAGCTTATCCTCCATCCCTTTCACAATTTGGTGATTTACGCCATGGATCGAAATCTGATCTTCTTGTTCAATTGGAGAAAACTACCGAATCAAGCAATGAGGCACCTTCAGTTGATGCTTTAGTTTTAGATGGGGCTGCCCTTGTTAATATGCTTAAACCAAGGGGGAGTAAAACGTTTGAAGATTACTTCAGAGATATTTTTAAACCATATATTCAAATTCAGCTGCACTCTGTCAGGAGAATTGATATCATCTGGGATGAATATTTTACAGACAGCTTAAAATCATCGGAAAGAACTAGAAGAGGCAAGGGGATAAGAAGGAGGGTTTTATCAGACTCTAACGTTCCGGGAAATTGGGAAAGTTTCTTAAGAGTAGACGAGAACAAGAAGGAATTGTTTGTTCACCTATCAAAACAACTGGTATCAGACCAAAGTTGGGATGCTGAGAAACAGCTCGTTACTACTATAGGCAGCTCTGTCATGTGCTTAAAGACAAAGGACACCAGTCAAATAGAACCTTGCACACATGAAGAGGCAGATACACGAATGATGCTTCATGTTAAGGATGCAGTTGCAGAAGGGCACGAGTGTGTCATGATTCGGACGGTTGATACCGATGTTGTGGTTATAGCCATATCTTGTTTTAAGAAAATTGAACAGATAAAAGAATTGTGGATTGCCTTCGGAGTTGGAAAAAATTTTAGGTACCTGTCAGTCCACAATATTGCCAATGCTCTTGGACCCCAGAAGTCACATGGCCTTTTATTTTTCCATGCATTCACGGGCTGTGATCAGGTATCATCATTTGGAAACAAGGGTAAAAAAAGAGCATGGGATACATGGACAAGCTATAGACCAGTAATGGAAACCTTTGACAGTTTAAGCGATAAGAGTCTGTCGCCAACAGCCGTTGTGGATCACATGGAAGAAATACAACGTTTTGTTGTGCTCATGTACGATAAAGCAAGTGAGTGTGTAACAGTCAATGGCGCAAGAATGGACCTATTTGCTAGAAAAGGAAGGGCAATTGATAATATTCCTCCAACAGAAGCAGCACTGCTTCAACACACAAAGCGAGCCTGTTATATGGCTAGCCAGGTCTGGGACAGATGTCTTGAACCTACCTCTACAACAGTAGATCCAGGAACATGGGGCTGGAAAAGGAATGAAACAAATATGTGGATTCCATTTTGGACAGTACTACCTGAAGCATCAGCATCATGCAATGAGCTAATTAAATGTGGATGCAAGCCTCAGATTGGATGTAGAGGGAGATGCCGATGTGTTAAAGCTAATTTGACCTGCACTGCTCTTTGTAAATGTGGCGGAGAATGTGACAGAGACTAATTTTTGAACATTCTCAACATTAAAACTTTCTTAAAATATCTTTAGCATTTGTGTCTCTTTTATCTAAAAAAAAAAAAGACCGGGTAATTTTCATTTTTAATAAAATAATTATTTAATCAAAAAAGGGTTACTATTTTGGGCAAAATTTTGGCAAAAATATCATAAAAAGCATCACGTTTTACTTAACTTTATTTAATCTGCAATTACATGAAATGGTAAACCTTCCTTAATGATTAAACATCATTAGTTATTTTTAAAATGTTGTTCCTTTGTCAAAACAAACTTTTTAATAAAGGAAAATTGAAAAATTTTATCAGTTTTCCGCCATCTTGAAAATGGCGGCCATATTGGATTTTGAAAAGTGGGTCCATAGCTGAAATTGAAGCCTATACATAACAAAACTTGTGTAGAAAGTTTCATGCTTTCTTCATCAAGTGAGCAATTTTGCTAAAATTTTGCACCAATCAGCTGGACTAATGTATTAGCATGGTTACACTAAGCTATATTCTCTCTCTCTCTCTCTCTCTCTCTCTCTCTCTCTCTCTCTCTCTCCTCTCTCTCTCTCTCTCTCTCTCTCTCTCTCTCTCTCTCTCTCCACGTTATGCAGAACTTTTGACTATATTTTTAATATTAAGATTTATACATTAAAATGAAAGGAAAATGCATGTACTCTAAAGAATAAAATGACATTGTAAATAAATTGTTCATCCTTTTAAATATTAAAAAAAAACATATACTTAAATCAATTCATTCCGTTTGTACTAGATTTATGTTTGCTTTGTTATGAAATTAAAATATTTTCATTTCTTTAAACTTTTTTTTACTTCCTTGTGTTAGTGTACACTTCCTCGTATAATGTAGAAGTAATATGTGCTGTATGTATTAATAAATCACTCAATACATACGGCCTAATATTTACGAGCCATATTAAATCCTTATTAATGTCGATGTTAAAAATAGATATTCTGTAATGGTAAAACGGTACTGTAACAAAATGGTACATGTTTATATTTTCTTTTCTGTTTTTTTTTAAATTTTTCTAATAAACTTCCCTGTATCAGCGTGTTCTTTGTACAGCTTCATATACATTTTCGATTTAAAATCTAAAATAATTATTTGTTTCAAATGATTTATCTTCATTGTATTATTAGGGTTATCATTGATATGTACTTTAATAAGGCTACATAATTCAAATTAAAAAAAATCATGATAATTTTTACAAACGTTATTGATAAGTACAAAAAAACGAGTTCTAATTGAATCTTAAAATATTTTCGAAGAACATGAAATTAATGAGCATAAACAGATACAATTTTTTAAAAATGCAATATACATCTCAGAATATAAATACCTTAAGTGTTAGCATATATTTCAAATCGGTTTAACTTATTAATTTATTTTGACGAAAGGTTTAACAATTTAATTTTGTACCGGATAATTATGTCAGTCCCAATGTGGGATTCTTGAGACCGCCTAAAGCGCAGTCTCGTTAAAATTCAAATATACCAAATAATATAAATACAGCTCCGTATGAGTTTTTACATTCAAACTAAACAGCAATAGCTCTCAAATTAGCAAATTTGTAATTTTAATATTGTGACAGAGAAAAATAATTTATTTGAAATTGACACTATTTTTTAATGTTAAATAGTGTTTGTATTTGTATTTAGTTTTACTGATTTGTTTAAATAGAACCAAAAGGAGTTTTAACTGCTTATCTCAATCACTTCTTACATGTACGTACATTGAACACACACTAAAATCTGATTTTTGTTTATTCAGTTAAGTTTTCAATTTTCATTCAAACCGTTTTTTGTTTTTTGAGTACACAAAACGATAAATTTATTTTCAGAAAAAAAGAACATTGCGTCATTAAATTTATCTGATCTAAACCAGTATGAGGTAAGAAGCAGGAATTGTTTAAAAAGACCCCTCAATGCCCCCCCCCCCCCCCCCATAACACACTCATACACACACAATGACCGAAGAACACACTGCATAACTTACATAAATTTCATACATTTAACAATGAAAAATAATACCATAGAAGTAAACAAAAAACATTAAACTAAACAGTGCCAAATAGTGTGAATGTGTATAAATCTTCTACATAAAGATTAATGAAAAGTAAGTTGTGGAAAACAAATTGTCAGCGCGTAGGACTGGCTAACAACCCGTTTACAGAGCTAATTTGTATGCTATCATTGATGATACTGTCTCTCAAGACATCAACATACTGAAATACACAAAGATGCAAAAATATCTAACTTCAAATTATACAATACATATTTTAAGTTACTTGCAATTAAAAATCAAATTTAATTCAAGTGGTATCAATATGTTGGTAATGACAAATATTCTCTAATCTATTGCATTATATATTTTTTTTATTCTTCGAAAATATATTTTGATCCAGCATTTAATTAAAATACGAATATTAATGTGAAATATGAAAGCGTTTGCTAAAGTATGTTTGGATTCATCCCACGACGAAAATAGAAAATATAATATATTGCAATTGATTCTTATTTCTTCTAATGTATAGGATTAATGCGTGATCATGTATGTTTTCAATCTTGGAACCACACTAGTAACACAGATACATGTAGTAAGGTTGAAATCCTCGCAAAAAGGTAATCCGCTACGAAGGCAGTAGTAGAGATGGTTTACCATTTAAAGTTGATTATTTCAAAACATTAGCGAAACCTGATATTCATTTTGTAATTTGTAATTTCATAAAACCTACCAAGCTAGTGATCGTCCGTGTTCATCTTTGAATAGGTCGTGTGTATATGTGAATGTTTGTGTATCCAAATCATGCCTTTAGGTTTATTACAATAACTTGGTGATTGCTACTTATCACTACTTATGCTGATTTGTGATTGTGGTTGTTTTGTTTGATTGTATTGCTTCTAATTTGGCAATTTGATATTGCAAACAAAGCTAGCAACGAAGACATATATTCCCACAATAGAAATATATAATATAATACTCTCATTGTTTTCGCGGTTTTTTTTTCAATCCGAAGATGTATGTATGTAGAAGATAACGAGCATGACATTAAAATAGTCTTAATATTTAAAAAACAAACAATGAAACACAAATTGAAAAATTAACAAAAGGCTCAAGGGCCTAATCGCAGTGTAGCTTTTACAGTGTGCATTCATGTGTATAATAATTACGGGTCTAATAAAATTCTAGACAGGGTTCTGTAAAATTGTGATAGATGTACAATTGATGTGTAAAGTAAAATTTTTTTCTTGAAAAATTGTGCGAGGAGTTACTAGTATCCAGACAAAAGATGAACCCTATATGTAGTATTTTGAAAAAAAGAAATTTAAGATTAAATCCAACTTATTCTACATTTTTTTTCACTTATAAATTATAAAAAGGTTCAAGTACTATGCGCATCTTTGATAAATGTTAAATTTATTATAAAAATAAGAACTTCGGAAACTATGTATCCAGACGAGTCTGTACCATTTATGTAATATTTTGGAAAAATAAAAAAAAATACCATGATGTCACCACATTTTGTAAAATTCAATCGTATAAGTTGCTACAACTCATGCTTATCGTTCGTGAAGCAAAGTCTTCACATAGAGAAAGCGTAAATATTAATAAGACGAATACTCTCAGGTTCTCTCTGAAGTCTTCCATCGAAAAAGGCGCTCTATGGTGCGCTTGTGTTAATGATTAAATGGCAAAAGTGAACAGAAGCAAAGCATTATTATTCCGGAATTGTTTGATCAAATAAACTTTATAAATTCTAATAAGATAAAAACTTGTAGCATAACATAAAGTGACATAATTGAATAAATCTTAAGTACAAAAAAAATTAATCTGTCTAGATTACACCATACTACCCTATATAACCATAAGAGCCTTGACTTAACACCAGAACCATTGGTCCAGGGACTATGAAATTCACAATTTTCGAAGAGGAAGTCTTCTTCATCATAACTTGGTAATTAATCGAATTGACACACAGGATCAGAGGAGAAGATTTGCAAAAAAATATCCTGCATTCATTTAGAGCCCCACCTTAACAACAGAATTCCTGACCAAGGGCCATTAACTTCACAATTTTCAAAGGGGTACTCTCCCGTGTCATAACTATGAATAAATAGATCATCTGCTTAATATCCACTATCAGAGGAGAAGAGTTTCACAAAACTGATGCATTTTCATTATATAATAATTGGAGTCCCACCCTTCACTGTAACACAAGAACCCCTGACCTTCGTGACCATAAAAATTCACAATTTTGTTAGAGGCACTCTTGCTCATCAATACGTTGTACGTAGTTCACAGTTTAAATACCCAGGAGCAGAGGAGACGATATAGTGCTCTTTTCACTATATACATAATTATGTACTCATTAAATTGCCCCAGCGCCGGAACCACAGTGGCGATGGATTTCACAATTTTGGTAGAAAGCTCAATGCTTATTACAATCATGCCAGCATTTTGACAGCTTGATGTCCAGGAGAAAAGACGTTTTTAAGATGGCATTAATTTATATGGTTATAGCACCCACTCACCAGACCCCGGGGGGGGGGGGGGGGCAGGGCCATGTATTCTACATTTTTTTCTTTCCTTCACCCATATATGCTGTAAGCTAAATTTAGTTGAAATTGGTTCCGTAGAGGAAGTAAAAATGTTTATAAATTTACGAACGACGACTAACGAGCGACGATGGACAAAAACAGATAGGAATAGGAAATGTAGAATTTAACAAGCTAAATCATAATATGCTGAATAGCAATATGTTGCGCATTGGATTTTTTTTATCTGTTTCCGGTATAATGCCGAATATAAATTCTTCTCAGTGTTCCATAGTCTGATATACCTAACGTAGATGTTTTCCATGATGAGTTTGCTGTTTTTGTTTATGGGATGTTTTGCAATCGCAACTGCATATGGTGAGTTTCTATCAAATGTTTAATTGATCACTATAATTCAGGTCTCAAATACTTGCATTCCCGCTGGCAATCAATGCTAGCAATTTTAATACAAACTCTATAAACCTTCAAAGCAGATCAATCCTATTTGAGGACGACGAGACCGAGTTTACCAATTGATAGAATAGAGAAAATTGGTTTGTTTACAGTTTAATCTCATTTATAGTGTTTTCTACACATTTTAGTGTAAATTGTATTTCCATTTGAGTAAAGGAACAGCAGGTTCACTTTTCGATGTCCGCATCGTTTGGTCGTTAATCAGTTTATGTACGATATTAGTTTCTATCAATAGTATTGATTTATATATACTAATATACGTAAAAAAACGAACACTTACTTAATAACTTGGTGTTTAAATTAACTTTGGATATTAAAATGCCATATTTATTAAAGTTCTATCTTTACAGACATGAGAGTGTAACATCACCAGTTAACTATTTTGTTGGTATTTTTACACACCATATTAAACTTGTTCACCTGATTTTTACTTTTATATATATTACTTAAAATACTTAGGGGTATCTTTGATCATAAAACAAAAGATATGATTGTGTGAAATTTGATTCTTTAACAAAAAAGAAAAATTGTATATTTCTTACTTTTCTTACATCATAAAAACGAGTTTATGGCTTATCCAAAAATAATTCGAAACTATATTGTATATTGTATAGAAAAAAAGTTCAATGCTGAAACGTATGAAAAATATATATTCTTAGCATCTGTTTAAATGTTCACTCTTTATCAACATTCTGACAAAATTAACAACAAGATAATAATAATACAAATTTTCATTAATTTTTTTTTCCGTCAAAATATCACTTTCTGTTTACACAAAGCGTGTGGCTCTTGACCAGCCTATTATCCGTGCACCATTAGTAATTTGTGTATTAGAATCTCCTTTTTTATTGATCTGTGTTGATGATAGCGCGACAAAGCACTATTATAATGATGACAATATTTGCAAAATAGAAACTCGCATATTCGCTACTGCACCGTCTCTTTTGCGCAATTTTGTTATCGCGCAATACGCTTCAATTTATCGTGACATCGCATTATCGTCATTGTGCTATTGCACCTCTGCTCCATCGTCATTGCACCATCACTGAATCGACCAAAACTTTGATAGATCAGTGAAGTATATGACCCCGTACAGATTCCGTAGATACCCTATCATAAATACAGTTGCACCTGCTGTTACGACCACCTTTAATCAGCGGCCACTCGCCATGAGCAGCCAGTTTCAATCCCGCCCGTTTAGTTTTTCACTATATTTTAACTGATTTAAGCGGCCACCTGTCTAACACGGCCAGCGGCGAGTGTTCTTAGGTCCCATGGTTTCAACATGCCTGTTTTCAACGGCCATTTTGTCTGTTTTGTCACATGACTTCTGACTCTGACATGCGACCCCGTATCGAAAGAAGTCAAACGTCGACAGCTGATAATGAGTTATTGACAAATTATTAAGTGTGGAATTAGAAGTCCGCTGAGATTAAATGAGATAATTGATTATAACACCTGTTTTGTGTTGTTTATATATCTATATGTACAAGTGTTATACTTCATTACATAGTTATTAAATGGCCACGCGGGTATGATAAGGCAACTGTCAGCGATCGATCAAGTATAAATTCCTCTGATCGATATGACGTCACAATAAGCAGCATGATGTCATATTATACTTAAGAAACCTGTCAATTTTAACTTTATCTCTGGTCCAAATTATGAAAACTACAGGCGTAAAATGTCACTAGAAGCTCTTCAAACAGAATACGTGTATATCTTCGATTTCTCAATATTACGTATTGTTAACCTTGATGACGTCACAAGCATGTTTAATAGATAAGATCAATGTCGGGAGACAAATTATCGGAATGAATTGTAAGCAATGCCGAAATAAGACTGATTTAATACAGATACCCAAGATTTAGATCAGTGTCAGTTAGGATATAACCAGGATAATGCAGCATGGATATTTTGTTTTATCAGCAAATATTATAAGGTAAGCAGATATACATTTATGTGGCTTGACCGCCTTTCCTCTGTCAGTGTGTACAAAAAAGACAAAAGTGTAATACTACCCCGAATATTATGAAAGATGAATTTGCCAAATATCAAAACCACATGACCTTAAATACTTGAAAAATGCTGCTAGAATCGTTTGGTTTGTTGTTGTAAATGAAAAATACGTAGTATTTTCAATGAAATTGAAAAAGTTGAGGAGGTTTCCGGTAAATAATGACAATATTTATTTTATGCGACTAACAATAGGATTGTAGCAGCAATATTAATAAACATGAACTTATTGCCGATCAAATTATTGTATCATACATACAAATAAACTTCGGTGTAGTGTTACACTTTTTGATTTTTTGTTAAGGTACAAAAATAATCTATTTTTAACTGTCACGTGATACCATGGCACGGCAGCTTCAAAGATCGACTTGATTCCGAAGTAAAAATATAAAATCTTGTTGAATACATTCACTTGATCTTAATATTCAGCACTGTTTTCAAAAAATCGAACAATTTTTAAAATGACCATAATATCGGCGATCATTTAACTCTGAGTTGCCTTAATCTACCCGCGCGGTCGTGCGCTTAACAGCTTTAAAACATGTACAGCAATTTACCGAAAATGCGCATCTTTTTCTTTGAAAATTTCTTTGACAGAATGAAAGAGGTGCTTATTATACACACCAATAAAATGTTGACACTTTTTTAAAGAGGTAAAACATCGGCTATGATTGTAGTTCAGTACATAGCCTTTGTACGGAAATGCTACTTCTGTTTGTTTACCGCATTTAATCAATTGAAAATCATTGTTTGGGCGTATTTACCAGAAAATAATTTGCTCTTAATCCTTTGATAGATCAATTGAATTAAAACGGCCATTTAAAATTAATATAAACTGTTTATTCAGCAATCTGAGCTGTGCATTCACCATCTCCGTGTACGCCGCCATTACAGATGCTATTTATAAATATGTGCAATAGATCCAAAATGAATACGGTGTTTTTTCTTCATTAATTTGAAACCTGGAATAAGAGGCCACCTGTCTTAAGCGGCCAGTTTGTCATTGCCCCACAAGTGACCGCTTTAAACAGGTGCGACTGTATTCTTTTTTTAGAAAATAAAAAGAAATTTAATAAAGTATCAGACTTTGAATCTTTTCCGGGTTATCCTGTTGAGTTCTTGTTTTGTTTTGTCACTTTAAGTTTTATTTTCTCATTAAAACCTAATTAAATTCAAAGATTTCAGTTAAATATATCCTGGTATTGATATAATGAATTTGGTATGTAATTATACCAGATTATTACATCAACCAATTGGCCAGAGAATCTATAGCTTGTTTGGAAGCATCCTCAAGTAGTGTAGATTCAGGTCTGTTCATATCATAATCCTGAAGGGTAATGATCGGTCAGAATGAGTCGGTCAAATTTGAACATGGGATAATTAAGAGACGCATCTTTAGATAATTATTTTTTTTTCTCATAATCCAATCAGCCAGAAAATGTTTTACTTGTATAGAAACTTCCTTATGTGTTGATTTAAGTTTGTTCAAATTATAATCCCCTTGGCACGGTGGAATCACAATTAGGCAGGGGCGGTGGCGAATTGTAACATACAACCATATAGAGAAAAAAAAACTTCTTAAAAACTATTTGGCATGAATAAGCTGTCATTCGTGTGAAATCATCCTAAGGCAGTGTAGATTCAAGTTTGCTAAAGTCACAATTCCCGGGGATAGGGAAAGTTCACACCGTGAGGTTAAATTGCATTATAGGTATATAAGTAGGTCCCCAGAGTCTAATATGACTCTATAGATATTAATACACGATATGCACTTGTTCGGGTTTGTAGTCTAAAACTTTCCTGTTATAACAATAAGACAAATAGTACGGCTTTCATATATTTTTTGCATATTGCTTAAAACTAAAAATAAATATTTATAGGATTTGTTTGTCTCTCTCTTTTTCTTTACTTATCACAATGTATCATAATTCGATCGTCCGGACAGCCTGTCGCTCCCATCTTGATAATTTGTTATCTTTATGACATGACGTCACAGACGGTGTTATTTCGTCGCCAACATACTTTGACGTCCGTATCGGCACGATACCATCGGACTTAAGTGCAGACCATAGGACTTTCGCGTGATTATCTAACTTTGGAGTCCTAAATACATAGAGAACTAGAGAATATCCAGCACAAGCGCAGATATTAACACTTAACACATTAACATAACACAATGCTTAATATTTGTTTTAATCATTTTAGCTATTTCAGGGTTTTTTTATCGAAATGGAAAATAAATTTTTAATATCTTTCATGATAATTACGTATTAGTTAAAATTCAATTATAACTTACGGACATCATCTCACACGGTTTGAAATGCCAAAAAATGTAAGAAGTTACTCTTGTGCAGGCATTTTTTAGTTTATTTGCAAAAAGTACGCGTAAGCATAATTTACATGTACGTATGAGAAGTTTGATGATTTATTGATATTGCTTTAAGCTGGTATATTATATCGCAATTTTTGAACTTGATACGGCCTACTTATGTTAAAGGTGTGGAAGTGTCAACAAAGGCAATTATCAATTGAAATTATTTTGTTCTTACCAACGAACAATTATTAAAATAGAATTCATTTTATACAGTTCTGAAGCAGGTCAGAATTCTGAATTGTAGACAAGTGTTTGACTTTGGATTCGGAAATAACCAATGTTTGTTTACACAGGAAGTGACTGTGTCCATGTGCTCTATAAATTTATCACCAAAACGTGGTTTACGTAACAACAAAAGTCTTGTACTTTTGTATTTATTAGAAATTAATCCTTCACATGAATACCACCGTTGATGTGATGATTAAAAAACAAATTCACATATTGCTCTTAGTTCCACATAACTCTCCACTGAATCCGAAATACAAGTGTTTTATGTCCCATCCGTGGTGAATAAATTGTCAGTGAAGCGATTACGTGTGCAATATTCCTTTTCTTTTCGTCTATTAATACACCTTGGTTATGTCTGATATCTGTAAACAAAAACTACAGGACAACAATGCCTTAATTAAAGCAAGGTATATGTTTTTCTATTGGTGCGAACTACTTTTCTGTTCTGTGTACATTCCACTAGCCAAAATAGTACACATGCAATTGTGCCTCACGTGAAATTCACGTTAATTTCACGAGATATTCACGTGAAATGTTCACGTTGTATTCGTGTGAAAAGAGCACTCGCACTTACAAAGTTTTCACGTGAAATTTTTCACATGAATTTCATGTAAAATTAACATGAATTTCATGTGAAATCTTACAGCTTTATTTAGCTTTTTTTATTAGTTTTAATGATTAATAACCGTTATAAGTTGTTTTGTCATTAATTTTTAAAGCATGTGCATTTTTTTTTATATAATTGTACCTCTACAATTAAGGACATATAAATATTCAAAATCTGATTTCTCTTCTAACACATATTTGTATTTTACATTACATGTAATTAACTGGCCAATTGATTTTGAAATAAATACCACCGTTCGATCTAAAAATATGGTTTTCATATTACAAACCCTGGCAGCCACCTCTTAAGAAACAGAAAGACTTTTTAAAAGTCAATGAGTTTTATTTTTCTCTGTATTACAAATATATGTAAGAAACACTTTGGTACTTCACTCTGAAAAAGAAAAAAAATATATTTTGTTTAATTTAGTATTTTTTTTTACAAAATGGCTCTAAAGCTCTTTCATGTTGAATATGAAATAAAAAAAAATATTATGTGACAACTATTTTGCATATAATTCTTTGTATACTCAGGCGTACTGTTCTTATTTATTGAAATTCAAAAAATTAGTTCGATATGTAAAAACAAATGAAAAAAATGAGAGAGAGAATGAGAGAGAGAGAGAGAGGAACAAATTCAATCATTAGCATTTCATTTTTTTCTGTAGGGTTTTACAATATATAATCTTCTCAACTTTTACCTCATCTGTTTTCTTTCTACCACCTCCATAATATCCTTTCTCAGTGTATTATTCTGTAAAGAAACAATGGGATATTTTTTTAAATGTTAATAAATATAATCAGCGGGTTCGAGTTTTTAAAACAAAACTATTTATAAAATTGACAAGAGTAGTTGTAAACAAGATAAAAAAGTACTGAAAAATTGATTCTTGAGAAATTCAGTACTATCTTCACTTAACTAGAGGTACATGCAATAAAATTTTTATCAATATCCCTGTTCTTTTCTGAATATTTAAACTTCCATCAAAATTCAAAATGGTATTTCATTCTTTATACAAACAATCCAACTAAAAAAAATCAGATTACCTTGAATCAGTGGTCCCATAATATCAGCTGCAGTGCCGAGTATAACCTTTGAATTCAGGAGGAACGGTTTAATCAGATGAATTATTATCACAAGGTCTTCTGGCTCTGTCAAACCACATCTTAGAAACCTACAAAAATGTACGCCTGTCATTTACAATACACGTATATCAGAAGTTGTACATTTAAAAATTGGAATTTGGTGCAATTGTATAATTTGAAAAAAATACATGAGTAAACAACAATCTTTACATACTGTATCCATGTTTGTAATATTAGCATACATATACATATACAATATTTTTCTTGGTATAAATATATAGATCTACTTACTTTAATACTTTTAAAAAAAATGCTACAAAATGTTTTAAAACTAAATGTTTTTGAATTCTCACAATTAATATTCTTAAGAGACAAAATTAATTTCTATAATAAAAAAATAGAAATTTTAATTCGAAGGTATATAAAATAACAAAGAATTTTTAAAAATGATTACACAGTGATAAATAATTAAAAAAAACCAGGTGTAAATTAATTTATTTTTTATTAAGAGGGAAACTACAAACAATCGCTGATTACTTTAAACAAATAGGCCAAGATAAGTCACTCACCGAAACCTGAACATGTTCATTCGTAATAAAGCTGATCTATCCTGCTTTCATCTTTCGTTGTTGGCGAAGTCAAATCTCCCCTTCCACTTTCAATTTCCTTCCGACGCTACTGTATCTATCTGCACCTTCAATAAATACATATGTATGAGACACAGTACTTTTACACCTCATTAAATTCTATTGTTTGTTTTTATTTATCAAACTCGCACAGTTTTAGTATTGGGCATTCTGTGAAGGAATCTCTTGGATTTTAACCAAAAAAAAATAAAATTGCTTAATTAACATTCCTAAAAGATATGATACATTAGTTCATTTTATGTGCATATCACTAATTTAATAAAATACAGTTGCAACACTTGAGATATTAGAGAGGTTAAGCATTTAAATGTGTACGTCTACGGGTACGTGTAGAGCTACAAGTATACTTACACGTTTTAAAAAAATAAACTAAACGTGTAAAATAATTTTCAAAAAATTTCAGCATGTTCAGTTTACTCTAATTGTTTTCATATCAATTATACGACTTTGAATAATCCAAGAGCAATGCCGTCCTTAACTTACCTCTAGTTTAGTGGAGATAGTACTGAATTTGCAACTCTCAAAAAGATCCTAAACAATTGTTTATAAATGGGATATAAACCTGCATCAAACTCTGAACCCCTTGTGAGACCCAATCGTCCAGGAATCATCCAAAAGCCAAAATCTAAACAATATTAAATAATCACCTGGCTGATTAGTTTCTGAGAAGAAGATTTTTAAAGATTTTCACCTAATATTCCTATGTAAAATTTCCTACCCTATTGTGGCCCCACTCTACCACCCAGGAATCATGATTTTTACAACTTTGAATCTACACTACCTGAGGATGCTTCCAAACAAGTTTCAGTTTTCCTAGCTTATTAGTTTCTGAGAAGACGATTTTTAAAGATTTACTCTATATATTTCTTTGTAGAATTTCGATCCCCAATTGTGGCCCCACTGTACCCCTGGGGGAAATGATTTTCACAACTTTAAATATACACTACCTGAGAATGCTTCCACACAAGTGTCAGCTTTCCTGGCCAAATGGTTCTTGAGAAGAAGATTTTTAAAGATTTACTCTATATTTTCATATGTAAAAAGTCACAATTGTGGCCCCACCTTACCCTCGGGAGTCATGATTTTCACAAATCTGAATCTACACTACATTGGAATGCTTCCACACAAGTTTCAGCTTTCCTGGCCTAACGGTTTTTTAGAAGAAGATTTTTAAAGATTTACTCTATATATTCCTATGTAAAAAGTTGAACCCCCATTGTGGCCCCACCCTACCCCCGGGGGTCATGATTTTCACAACTTTGAATCTAAACTACCTGAGGATGTTTCCACATAAGTTTCAGCTTTTCTTGCCAAATAGTTCTTGAGAAGATTTTTAAAGATTTACTCTATATATTCCTATGTAAAAAGTCGACCCCCATTTTGGCCCCACCCTACTCCAGGTGGTCTTGATTTTCAAAACTTTGAATCTACACTACCTGAGGATGCTTCCACATAAGTTTCAGATTTCCTGGTCGAACGGTTTTTGAGAAGAAGATTTTTAAAGATTTACTCTATATATTCCTTTGTAAAAAGTCGACCCCCCATTGTGGCCCCACCCTACCCCCGGGGATAATGATTTTCACAACTTTGAATCTACACTACCTGAGGATGCTTCCACATAAGTTTCAGCTTTCCTGGCCTAACGGTTTTTGAGAAGAAGATTTTTAAAGATTTACTCTATATATTCCTATGTAAAAAGTCGACCCCCTATTGTGGCCCCACCCTACCCCCGGGGGTCTTGATTTTCACAACTTTGAATCTACACTACCTGAGGATGCTTCCACACAAGTTTCAGCTTTCCTGGCCAAATGGTTCTTGAGAAGAAGATTTTTAAAGATTTACTCTATATATTCCTATGTAAAAAGTCGACCCCCCATTGTGGCCCCACCCTACCCCCGGGGATAATGATTTTCACAACTTTTAATCTACACTACCAGAGGATGCTTCCACATAAGTTTCAGCTTTCCTGGCCTAACGATTTTTGAGAAGAAGATTTTTAAAGATTTACTCTATATATTCCTATGTAAAAAGTCGACCCCCCATTGTGGCCCCACCCTACCCCCGGGGGTCATGATTTTCACAACTTTGAATCTACACTACCTGAGGATGCTTCCACACAAGTTTCAGCTTTCCTGACCAAATGGTTCTTGAGAAGAAGATTTCTAAAGATTTACTCTATATATTCCCATGTAAAAAGTCGACCCCCCATTGTGGCCCTACCCTACCCCCGGGGGTCATGATTTTCACAACTTTAAATCTACACTACCAGAGGATGCTTCCACAGAAGTTTCAGCTTTCCTGGCCGATTGGTTCTTGAGTAGAAGATTTTTAAAGATTTACTCTATATATTCCTATGTAAAAAGTCAACCCCCCCATTGTGGCCCTACCCTACCCCCGGGGGTCATGATTTTCACAACTTTGAATCTACACTACCTGAGGATGCTTCCACACAAGTTTCAGCTTTCCTGGCCAAATGGTTCTTGAGAAGAAGATTTTTAAAGATTTACTCAATATATTCCTATGTAAAAAGTTGACCCCCCATTTTGGCCCCACCCTACCCCAGGGGGTCAGGATTTTCACAACTTTGAATCTACACTACCTGAGGATGCTTCCACATAAGTTTCAGCTTTCCTGGCCTAACGGTTCTTGAGAAGAAGATTTTTAAAGATTTACTCTATATATTCCTATGCAAAAAGTCGACCCCCCATTTTGGCCCCACCCTACCCCAGGGGGTCATGATTTTCACAACTTTGAATCTACACTACCTGAGGATGCTTCCACACAAATTTCAGCTTTCCTGGCCAAATGGTTCTTGAGAAGAAGATTTTTGAAAAATTCTCGAAAATTTTCAATAATTCCTAATTATCTCCCCTTGTAAGAGGGCTTGGTCCTTAATTTTCACAACTTTGAATCCCCTTAGGCTAAGGATGCTATGTGCCAAGTTTGGTTGAAATTGGCCCAGTGGTTCTTGAGAAGATGTTGAAAATGTGAAAAGTTTACAGACGGACAGACAGACAGACAGACGGACAGACAGACGACAGACAAAATGTGATCAGAATAGCTCACTTGAGCTTTCAGCTCAGGTGAGCTAAAAATGGCAGGAGAGTTTGTTTTCATCAAAGTTACACATGTGCTTGAAAATAATGTTTGAGCCCCCCCCCCCCCCCCCCCCGCCGAAACAAATGGCATCAAAAATTCAGGTGACCTCGTATTTTTACAAAAGTGGGAAAATCAGGCATTTTACACGTTGTTTTGCATCTCATAAAAAGTACAGTCCCTGTCGCTGGCGGAGAACCCCTAAAAACGAAGTGGAATACGGGAATTATTTTGCCTCAGCCATGTTTTGACGTGAACCTCCGGAAAATAGTGTTGTGAGACCTGCAAGTAATCTAATTTTTTACACCCGCAAAAATAAAATCTACAAACACAAAAACATTTATTGAGGAATATATGTGGAAAGTTTTACAGAATTATGTAGCTATATCAAAAAGTTGTTAAAGAGAGCTTATGTTAAAACCATGGTGCAAGCGGTGGCCTCGGATTTATGAAAACATGTTAAAAGTTACACTGTATGTAATTTCACGGCGTGTTAATTTTGAATATTTTTTTTGGTATTAATATGTGCAAATATGCATGTCTATTCACAAGACCATGGAAACTTGTTAATATTAAGACGACCCGAGAACATATACATGTACAAGTTTAGGGAACCCTGCCTTTTGGGAGAGGGGTTGAAAAACTGCCGTTTATATAATTCAATTTTAAAGAATTGGCGTGCATTTTCATCTAAATTAGCATTATCTGGTTCAAATGAAACAAATGCGGGTGCTGCATCATAGCTAAATTCATATCTCACTTAAATATTGCCGTTTTAACGGCATAATTTTATAATTTCTGTATAGCATACAAGCGTCTAAATAACTCATTTTACACAAAATTCGTATTACATAGAAGATTTTTTGGTTTACGACGATAAAACCACTTTTCTGGATAAGTTGCTGTATTTTTCGGGGCAGTTTGGACGGTCCGATACACTATAATCGGGTCGCTATTTGATGTTTTACGAAATTTCATAGGAAATCTGGGCTTATTTTGTATTCGCTATTGACAACAAAATAAGAGAGGTGCCGGCAACAAAGGCGCATTGTTGTTAATTTCTAACCTTTGTTCTTCAATTTTTCTTCAGGTTGCACACCACTATAAAGTTGTACTATATATTCTTACCAAAATTACTCAACTTTAGACACGGGTAGCGAGTTAAAACAAATTTCTGGAAAAATCCCTCTTTACATCTTATAAACCAATCGTTCCCAACCAATTTAGTAGCAAAAGCACACAGCCATCCACAAAGGCACGAGAGTTTGTTTACATCAAAGTTACACATACGCTTGAAAATCATGTCCGAGCCTTTTCACCCCCCTGCCGAAACAACTGGCATCAAAAATTCAAGTGGCCTCGTGTTTTTGCAAACGTGGGAAAATCAGGCATTTTACACGTTGTTTTTCATCTAAAAAAAAAAAGTACAGTCCCTGTCGCTGGCGAACAAATCCTAAAAACGAAGTTTTTATTGAAATGCTGCATGGACAGTAGCCATACCTTGTTTTATTTTTACGAGTAAACAATTTGATCGAATCCATATATACTAATTAAATTGTTTTGTGTCCACAACAAATAGTAACTTCTATCATAAGTTACAGAAAATTTAGAGCAAAAGAAATGAAGATAATGCATAAACTTCACGAAATTATTTACATACGAGTTGATGTTTATATTATCTGATTCCCTTAGTACTAGATAAAGGTAAGTTTGTTACCTTGTTCCAAAGAATTTCTATTCTACACATTCCATATTATCATAATATATGGTACATAATTGATTGAATTTTATTTTTTTTGTAAATCTAACTCTTAAATCGTTTAAATAATTTTTAATTTTAATTTATATGTTAATACAATATATCAGAGAGGAATGCGTATCGTATTTTTATTTTAAAGAAAACTTAGAGAATAATTGTTAAGTTTTGAACGAGGAATGGGTAAGCTTGACCGTTTTATGTTAACGTGTCTCAATTGTTATTGATTAAAAGTATTTGTCAAGATAATACGGATGCTTAATATAGATTGATTTCAAAACCCTAACATTCCGTAAAAAAAGTTAAAAAAACGAAAAAAAAAAAAAAACACACACAATCACGTACAGTTAAAAAATACATAAAAAAGCAAACCTTTTTTCCGATACACGCACGGTTCCGTACGTTAAATGAACGATCATCCACAGTACACGAACTCATAAACATGATTGGCTTGTCAACAATAACGTGTTTACCACTGTACCCCCGGCCGCTTATCTTTACAAGTATAACGTGCATTTCAAATGGATGCAAGATTTCTGGAATGACTTGTTCTTATAAACCATTTAGGTATACATGCATAAATTGAATTGGATCAAACAGTAGGTACACTGCCAATACATGTTATCTTCTCAACTCGTTTAATATGATAAAGAAAACTTTGATGAACGTGGACACTTTTGAAGAATTTTTCGATAAACATTCAGAGGTCACTAGCTTAAAAACTAGGTAATTGACCTTATTCGAGAGTCAAATTAACACTTCAATAGTAGCGCTATAATGAACAATAGTTAATTTTTCGTTCCGTTTTTTGCTTCCTGTAATTATTTCCTGTAATAAAGTGTCAATGGGATAGGAATACCGGTCAGTTTACTATACATTGTAGTTGTATTTTAACTTCACTCTAAGCATTTGCTTTTAACTATGCTATTGGTGTTTTCTTATATGGCGTTTTTGGCGATTTCAAAGGCTTATGGTAAGATTGAATACATTAGTGTCATCTAACTTTGTTATAATTATAGATAATAGTTTTAGAATATTTCAATATTTTTTTTTCTATTAAGGTATAGCATTCTAATCCAGACGGATATTTACCTATACTGCTTATCAATAATATATTTCATAAACTTCAATATGGATAATATGTGTAAACAATATAATTTACATGTGATTTATATAAAAATGATGTTATGTGTATTAAGACTATGTATGATTTTCTTTAAATCTCTTTTAATGAATTGCGTTTTATATTATTTAAAAAAATAAAAGAAAAACAAAAAGGAAAAAAAAGAAAAAAAAATAACTAGAAAGACCGATAAATGTATGTTTACTAGTTTTAAAATTTAGGTTATGTTTAATAAACTGTAACTGTACGTGTACATGACAATAAGAAAAACATATTTAGCATGTTCAGTTTACTCTAATTGGTTTTAAATCATTTTTTTTACTTTGATGTAACCAAAAGCATTGTCGTCCTTAAATAATCGTCTGTTTTACATAAAACAACGTCTGATATACACTAAGTCTATCTTTATCAAAAAATATCAAATGTTTTCACCTACGTGTACTTTCGAGTCAACACGTTTTTTACAACTTGTAGAATTACGCGGTATGCAGAAATTATGACGCAACAACACATAAGTTAGGATGTTATATTATATTAGTTACACATACTCGTACACGTTGAAATACGCTCTCTTTTATCCTACATCCCGCAATACAAGTGTATCAGCTGTAATACCCCGGTTATCATTATAAGTATACTATTGTATTTCAAATGGATGTAAGATTTCACTGATCTGGGATGACTTGTTATTTTGCAACTATTCAGGTATACATGAATACATTGAACTGGATGAAACAGCAGGAACACTGCCTATATAATTATGCTATCTTCTCAACTCATTACATTTGATAAGGAAACCTTGATGGACGTAGATATGTTTTAGGAATTTTTCGATAAACATTCAGGTCACTAGCTCAAACACTAGGTAAATGATCTTAATTGAGAGTGAAATTAACACTACAATAGTAGCGCTCTAATGAACAATAGTAAATTTTTCGTTTCGTTTTTTGCGCCCCTGAGTAAACGTAATCTTTAAGGAAAAAAATACTACAATTTTGGATACTAACATACAACTGTCATTCTTGTTATTGTATACGTGTTTGGCCGCAGACCAGGTCATAGCGAAATATTCTTTCAAACAAGACAACAAACCCTTCTCTATCTCTAATCTTTCTCTTTATTTCGCTCATCAAATTTACTTATACTCTGTCCCGAGTTTCTGCTTCCACCACTTGTCGCTTGATAATTCGATAATAATAAATACCCGTATGCTCAAACTACGTTCATCCACTAATATGAAAAATGTCCAGATTATCTGTCTTGAAACGCCCCCTCAGGTTTCAATACACATTCCAAAATAGAAAGTCTACGGGAATTTTGCATTGCATCAGCCATTATTAAGCCCGGAAGATAACGTTGAAAAATTGTGCGAGGTGTCCCGAGTACTTCCGAATGGAGAAAAGATGTAAACATTTCCATTATAAATCTCCGTAAGAAATTTGTTTTCGTTCCTGTGAACTTTTTTGAGTGAAAAATGATAATTTGTCAATAAAGATGTCTTGAATATTTTTCCTTTTATCGATTTCAACAGCATTTCTTTCACAGGTATGTGTATTTTTATTAAAAATCATCAAAAAGTGATGGAAGCAATAACTTGGGACAGGCTATAGCAAACTCTTTTTTCATTCGTTCAGCTATATAGAAAAAATATACTTTGCACTAGCAGAATGTTTTGCAAAATAAAAAAAATCCCAACATTTATTAGGGGTTTTTTTCTTCAATTTCCTTGTGTTAAAATATTCATCGTTATCAGTGTTGAGATTTGATATCCTGTATTGTGAAAACGGTACTGTAACAAAATGGTAGATATTATTACATGTATTTATATCTTCCCTTGCTTAATTTTTTTTTTTTAAATAAATTTCCCTGAATTAGCGTGTTTCTTGTACAGCTTCATTAAATTCTTGATTTTACAACTGAAATAGATATATCTTTCAAATTAGTAGTTTATATTTAAAACTATGCTAAGCATAAAGATACTTTGATATGGCTAAATCTTTTTTTTTTTGTTCTTTAAAATGTAAAACAGGTTTGCATTCAGTTTAACTGATTTACATGATTAGTACAAAAGCAAGTTCAAACTAGAATTTACAACGGCAATCTAAAATAACCTTGGCTGGGACGAAAAATGCCCATCTTGACTCTCTTTTTGTGATTTAACTTCTTTCTTTAATAAGGATAAGGCAGCTGTTATATCTTTTAACACCTGTTTAGTATTACTTTCTTTGACATCACTGGTATCATTTTCCGTTGCTCTGACATACATGTCCCCCTGGCTTTCCTGCATCATTCTGTCAGCACTATGAAAAGCCTCTAACTCGACCGCATGACACACAGCATCATTCAACTCTACTGGCCGCGTTTGTTTTATCCGTTTTATATTTTATGTCAGGAAATCTCAATGCATCTGTGAACTGTACTTAGGCCGATATTTCTTTGAGATCGACCGTTGAGGTTTGGTATGCTAAATGTGTCAGCCTACGAACGTCTTGTTCTTACTCTGAAAGTCTTCTGTTTTCTCTCCCAAAGTTGAGCCCTATACAAATCCGTTTGGTTTGTAGGTGAACACCTTTGCTGTAGTTCTGTACATAGCGCATCGTAATTACTCTGGTCATTTGATGGCAAGTTACCTAATACACCTTGTGCATTTCCTCTCAGAGATAGTACCAAACACATTCCTTGTTAATCACTGACCAGCAATTCACCTCTGCACAAACCTTAAAGTGAGACTTGAAGTCACTCCAATTTGTAGTACCATAAAATGTAGCAGGTTTGATAAAATTTCGTTTTGGTCGACATTATGATGCAATTCAACATGTTGTGTCATGTCTCTTTGTACATCACCCATGATCACGTTTTCATTATTGCGTGTCACTTGTGTATGACTGTGTATGTTTGTGTCTCTTCTGATGTTGGCGTGTCATTTAGTATCCATAATTGTCTTGGATTGCCATATTTCTCTGACCTGCCAAATGATAGCCAAACCACATGGTCTGCCAAAATATTAGCCCTCTCACTCTGGATTGCTGTTTGATATTCATTTATTCTGATTATCGCATGTTGGCGAGGCATAGGGTTTGCCAATTGGCCACGACTAACATGCCGTTCAACTACTGGTGTTGAATGACTATCTATTGTCAACTCAAACTCTAGCCTATGTATCTCATACTCTAGAAAGGATATTTCATTATTAATCAAATCATTTACGTTATATGCCATGTCAACCAATATAACCTTAGCAACCCAAAATAAAGATTAACATAATAAAATCAAATAATAAAGCACAAAAAACATCAAACAAAGAAACGACCACCGCTGCCACCAAATAATGTAATGTGTAAATGAGTCCAGTCGCTTCATTGCTTTTTAATGTAAATATAAAAGGCATACAATTTTTCCCAATCACTAAATATATTTATATCTAATATCAAAATGCCCCTACTTTTGGTACAATCAAGAGTGAATCAAGGATAACAAACGACTGGCAATGAAGGAGGAAAACCTAACTTCTGCTAAAACAATATATAGACAAGTACCAAGGACAGGTCGGCGCTATTCCGGCCCCTAACCCTGGCACTTGCTACTATTCCTGACAAACTGTCAGTATTGTAGTTTAAAACTACCCTTATAAACAATACCACACAACAGAACAGCTCCGGCTCTATTCTGACCTAATAAATGCTGCCCAATTAGACTTTTGGACCGTACAGTCTAAAGTAATGTTTATATAACAGGATTAAAAAAAATCCAAGCAGTTTAAACTAATACTTCATTATTCCAATAGTTCTTACATGCCTTAATGGTATACATTCCAGTTAAATGTCAACCATAGCATTATTACATCTTCTTTTCAATCCCAATTACATAACTTTATAAAAACTTTGACACGGTATTACCTTTGTGAAAACCCTATACATCACAGCTGTAACATTTAATGTTTTTCTACAAATGTTTTAAACAAGGTCATCGATGTTTCATTATTTAGATACAAGTATTTAATTCTAGTGAGCATTATAATGCTCTCTTCAGATGATACACATCAAATTAAGTCTAATATTAGGCCAATAGGTTCTTAGAGGAGTTAAACATAATTTTATTTATGATATAATCATTTCCCATAACCTTCTTATTTGAGTCGCTTTTTTGGTTCTTTGATACCACTATCTTTAATTTTTCACAGGATGAATCTCTGCCATTCAGTTAACTGAAATGTGACTGAAAGGTAATTGAAAGGTGGCTGAATGGCAGAGCTATGCCATTCAGTCACCTTTCCAGACCATTCGGTTAACATTCAGTTGACTGAATGGCAGAGCTTCATCCTGTGTTTAGAATCATTTTCCAAATAATATCAAAGAAATCTTCATTTGTTATATGCAAGTCGTACTCACTGGATTTGCGTAATGTTTGTTTTTTCATAGCCATAATTTCTTCTGAGAGAGACTCGATAATTTTGTTATGATTGACGTGCATGACGCAAATCATTTAGTCATATCTTTTCCTTTAAATATAGCTTTCACTTAGGGCAGATCGTGCTCATTTGTGGTTGATTACAGTTTGGCAATTTTGTTTTATATCGACCTACATTTTAACGGGTCACTGATTACAAAGCTGTTATTATTGTTCGCCATTGATCATGTGCTAGGAATGGCCACTGTGGACCTTTATTATTTTTATAGAACATAATCAAAACTCACAAAATATCACATCGAAATAAGTTTTTGAGGGATTATATGAACATATTTGGCTAAAACGCGTCGCAAGTACTTTTCCATTTTCAAGGGTGCTTGTAAATAACGTTTAAATTTACCGGAGATCAGTGGCTTGTCCAATCTCTTCTAAAATTCCTCTTCCATCGCCAATCCCTTTATAAGTTAATTATATATTATTTGAAGTTTTTGTATCCGGTAATATATAAGCTAATTAGATATTATCTGAAGTTTTTGTATCCGGTAATTGGTTTCATTTTTTTCCGCAAAAAAGAATAACTGTGAAATATATACCGGTATGCTCATATACTTGGTAGCGTGTTGTTAAACTTCACTCGATGTATTTGCCTTTAGATATGCTGTCCATGTTTTTATTGATACTAGTGTTTGCGATGTCACAGGCTTATGGTGAGTTTACATGCATACTATGTAATCTACCTTAAAGGGGCATGGTCACGATTTTGGTCAAAAATTATTTTCCCGATTTTAACGTTTACAATGCTTAAGTAAGGAATTATAAATAGGCAACCAGAATTTAAACGTCATTCTTTGAGTTATAAGCGAGTTACTGAGCTTACAGTTCTTTGCTATGTAAACAAAGCTTTTCTTTACATTTTGAACGTTGAAGTGAAAACTCCAGTTTAGGACCGAAAATAAATGTTGTGAACGTTAGGATCTGTTTATATATGCTTAAAATGAGTAAGAATATGAAAAATAAGCTTGAAAAAGACTTTTTACCGGAATAATGAAATTATGTAAACAAACACAGGGCACGAGCCTTGTTTACATTACAAAGAATTGTGAGCTCTGGATCGTGCTTAAAACTTCACTACAGACTCTCCAATTTCATTTGGTTATTGGAAATGCATTCCTTAAGCATTGTAAATAATAAAAACAGTAAAATAGAATGTGACTAAAATCGTGACCATGCCCCTTTAAAAGGATATTATATAATGCTTAATTTTTCATTTTACGTATATAATACTGTAATTAAAGCAGTTATCTACATGCAATGCTCACTACTATATGTAGCTTTAATAATCCATTTATTTCCTTATTTATGCTTGTTTGGTATCTTCACAAACCATGTTTACATTTCATTCCCGAAATATTTTTCTTTTTAAGAAAATATTTTGAATCAATATATTAGGATAACAAAGAGATATTCACATGAAAGATTTTTTTAAATATATTCAGAATATATAAGTTTTTATAGAAATTGCATTTATAATATAATATTTTTTTTAACATGAAAGGACAACAAATGTAAGGAAAAATCAAAGAAAATTACACTTCAATTAATTGCTTTTGTGTATTTATAAGATTATATTTTCCGTAAAATGAGAGGACAACAAATGTAAGGAAAAATCAACGAAAATCACACTTTAATTAATTGCTTTTGTTAATGAAGACCACTCATAAGTAAATGTTAGTTAAACTAGACCCTCCCATTTTTTAAAATGTTGTTTATAAGTGGGTGGGTGTATTTTGACAGTTAACGTTGCCCTCAATAAACCAGCGTACCAGCAGTACCCACGGATAGAAGGTGACGGCAGATTTGACGCCAGTAACGCTGTGGACGGACGTAAATCTGACCTGAGTTGGGACGTTGGTCAATGTGCTGTTTCAAATGGCGGACAAACCTCCACCTGGTGGGTGAACCTGACCAGCATCCACAGTATCTATCACATCACTATCTACTTCAGGACGGACAACTATGGTATAGTCACAGTCATTATATATCTTGGAAATGATAGGTTCTGTGGTATAAACTTTCATCACGCATTTACGCTGACTAATATGATAAAAAATTGGTTTTATCAGATTACTAAATCTTAACATTTTTGTATGTGATTTTCCCTGTTAGTTTGAGAGATGCAATACCGAACACATATTGATGGCTTTAGTGTAGTAGAAACTGGAGCAAATTAAACTGTTTCAATGGCTGTAATACACATAAACATTAACTGAAACAAATGATCAAACACTTTTACAATTTTTAAATTAAAATTACAAAATAAATAGAAAACAATATATTGAATTCAAGAGTTTGCTAAATTCACTTTATAGATATGTTTGTTCATGTTTTAAAATGAGATGACATGCAAGGAGTCTTTTGTGGTAAGGTTTGCCGTTACAGGGAGATTACTCACATATTTTCATTGTGACGTAACACCAACTACCTTTTATGTTAGATATGACGTCACGATTTATATGACGTAATAATTGATTTCAGTTTTATTTTTAATTTAGTGCATCTTCGCTAGCCAAGGGTTTCTGATCCGCACTGCTCATCACGAACCCTTGGCATATCGTGCAATCAAAAGTCGGGATTTTTTTCCTAGATTTTGATTAGGGTTTACCAATCAAAAAATGCAAAACATATCTGATTTAAGGTCTTTCGATTGTCGCATGACGTCATCGGGAGCAATCCGGATTATTTTACCGTTATTGGCTTTAATATTATTGTAATGTGATTCACAATTTTTGCAATATATCTCCATTTTCAATTGTATTTCAACACATTTTAAGTTATTTAAAGTGAAATGAATATTTTAATGAACAATTTAGATAGTTGTTTTAGATGAAATCGCAGAATTTAATGAAATACTGATAAAACTGTATAAGGCAGTAATGTACATACACCATATTTCAACATTTTTTACCTGGCAAGGTAATAATTTCTTTGAATATTTCAATAGATTATATATAATGAATTACAAATGTGCTAATTTTGAGTGGGTTTGAATCATTATTTAAAAAGTTATAGACATTTTAAGATGCTAAACTGTATTTTTTCGAGGTTGAAAAATTGAATCAAAATGTACTGTAAATGTCATAATATACATATTTGCAAGTTTTAATGACCTTAACTTGTTAATAAAAACATGAAAAAAGGATTGTGACTAATTTCAGGAAAGATTTGCTTTTATATATGAAATCCGAAAAGGATTCAAGTGATGTATGATTGGGAAGCAGTCGTCGGTATAATTGCTCTGATAGTGTACCTGTGTTAACTCGTACAGCATGAAAAATATATTCGCAACATATCTAGATTTTAGTTCAATTTGATTATGTACATATTGATCTTCAAATTTAAACAACAATTACATTGATTAAACCATAAAAGCATCAAGGGTGGAGAAACCTTAATCGACAATGTTTCTGTACTGTTTATAAACTAGTGTCTCTAACACGAAGAGCTCAAAATCCTTATTTTTCTAGTCTATCTTCATGATGCATGTATCATAATAAGTACAACTGATTGTGTATCACCGGAAACATGTACTCGTAGACTGAGGATTCACCTCTCCAAGTCTTACACCCTTCGAATGAATTCGATCTACGTGTAAAATTTCACATTATTCCTATTTATTTAATTCACTGTCTGGGCATTAAAACGTTCTTCCAACTTGTCAATATCAATGTCTATAGAGATTGCCATTACTGTACCAGGTACGTTAAAATATGGCATCTTTCACTACTTTAAACAAGAGGCCCATGGGCCACATCGCTCACCTGAGGAACAATAGGTATGATAAAATCAGCTTAACGGAGTCATAATAAAAACTATCTGGACAATGTAGTATAATACATGTACCGGTAGATCCTGTATAAATAAAAATCAATTTTTTCCACTGGATATCCTTATGTTTATTATCATTAGTCCCTTTTCTAACAGGATGATTTTATAGTAATATCACATGTTGAGCATTGCAGCTCTCAGAAAGATCCTAAACAATTGTTTATAAATGGGATATAAACCTACATCAAACTCTGAACCCCTTGTGAGACCCAATCGTCCAGGAATCATCCAGAAGCCAAAATCTAAACAATATTAAATAATCACCTGGCTGATTAGTTTCTGAGAAGATTTGTAAAGATTTACTCTTAATATTTCTATGTAAAAATTCCACCCCCATTGTGGCCCTACTCTACCCCCAGGAATCATGATTTTTACAACTTTGAATCTACTCTACCTAAGGATGCTTCCAAACAAGTTTCAGCTTTCCTAACTTATTAGTTTCTGAGAAGACGATTTTTAAAAGATTTACTCTATATATTTCTATATAGAAATTCGATCCCCAATTGTGGCCCCACTCTACCTATCCTAACCTTGGGGGTCATGATTTTCATAACTTTGAATCTACACTACCTGAGAATGCTTTTACATAAGTTTCAGCTTTCCTGGCCTTACGGTTTTTGAGAAGAAGATTTTTAAAGATTTACTCTATATATTCCTATGTAAAAAGTCAAACCCCCATTTTGGCCCCACCCTACCCCAAGGGGTCATGATTTTCACAACTTTGAATCTACTCTACCTGAGGATGCTTCCATATAAGTTTCAGCTTTCCTGGCCTAACGGTTCTTGAGAAGAAGATTTTTAAAGATTTACTCTTTATATTCCTATGTAAAAAGTCAAACCCCCATTGTGGCCCCACCCTACCCCCGGGGGTCATGATTTTCACAACTTTGAATCTACACTACATGAGGATGCTTCCACATAAGTTTCAGCTTTCCTGGCCAAATGGTTCTTGAGAAGAAGATTTTTAAAGATTTACTCTATATATTCCTATGTAAAAAGTCGACCCCCAATTTTGGCCCCACCCTACCCCCGGGGGTCATGATTTTCACAACTTTGAATCTACACTACTTGAGGATGCTTCCAAACAAGTTTCAGCTTTGCTGGCCAAATGGTTCTTGAGAAGAAGATTTTTAAAGATTTACTCTATATATTCAAATGTAAAAAGTCGACCCCCATTGTGGCCCCACCCTACCCCCCAACGGTCATGATTTTCACAACTTTGAATCTACACTACTTGAGGATGCTTCCACATAAGTTTCAGCTTTCCTGGCCAAATGGTTCTTGAGAAGAAGATTTTTAAAGATTTACTCTATATATTCCTATGTAAAAAGTCGACCCCCCATTGTGGCCCCACCCTACCCCCAGGGGTCATGATTTTCACAACTTTGAATCTACACTACCTGAGGATGCTTCCATACAAGTTTCAGCTTTCCTGGCCAAATGGTTCTTGAGAAGAAGATTTTTAAAGATTTACTCTATATATTCCTATGTAAAAAGTCGACCCCCCATTGTGGCCCCACCCTACCCCCGGGGGTCATGATTTTCACAACTTTGAATCTACTCTACCTGAGGATGCTTCCACATTAGTTTCAGCTTTTCTGGCCTAACGGTTCTTGAGAAGAAGATTTTTAAAGATTTACTCTATATATTCCTATGTAAAAAGTCAACCCCCCATTGTGGCCCCACCCTATCCCCGGGGGTCATGATTTTCACAACTTTGAATCTACACTACCTGAGGATGCTTCCACACAAGTTTCAGCTTTCCTGGCCAGATGGTTCTTGAGAAGAAGATTTTTGAAAAATTCTCGAAAATTTTCATTAATTCCTAATTATCTCCCCTTGTAAGAGGGCTTGGTCCTTAATTTTCACAACTTTGAATCCCCTTAGGCTAAGGATGCTATGTGCCAAGTTTGGTTGAAATTGGCCCAGTGGTTCTTGAGAAGATGTTGAAAATGTGAAAAGTTTACAGACGGACAGACAGACGGACAGACAGACGACAGACAAAATGTGATCAGAATAGCTCACTTGAGCTTTCAGCTCAGGTGAGCTAAAAAAGGATAAGAGATCACGTTACGAAAAACATCCCGACTTTTGATAGCATGATATGCCAAGGGTTCGTGAGGAGCGGTGCGGATCAGAAACGCTTGGCTAGCAAAGATTAATTTTTCGGGTATATGTAGTTTACAATGAAAAAAAGTAACAGGCCACAAGCATTTTATTAATTTTAACAGAAACGAAGTCCGCAGCATATGGTTTAAAATAGTATTTTAGAAACACCAGCTTACACATATACTATATAATGTCCCAATTACACATTTACAGATCAACTCCACGGTTCTACTACGGAATATTTTCTACGGTTGACACCGGAAAATCTAATTATCTTTAATGCCACAGTCACACATTCACGGATCAACTCCACGGTTCTACTACTGAATATTTTCCACGGTTGACCCCGGAAAATCTAATGATCGTTAATTGATACGGAGTTAGTACGGATGCACTACGGAATGGATACAAATTGATACATACGAATTACTACGGATCTATACGGAGTGAAAATGGACTTCTACGATCTAAAACGGTTTAGTAAGTTTTACTAAGGAAGTACTACGGTGGTTTCATCCGTAGTGGAATTCTGAACATGTTCAAAAATTGTCGCAGCTATACAAGTATTGCTACGTTTGGATACGATAACAGACGGGAAAGCCACGGGTCAATACATATCGCCACGAGTGATGCCGGATCGCTTCCGTAGCTAATCCGGCATTTAATCAGTAAATGTGTGACTGGAGCATAAGATAAGTTTTACCTGAAATCTGTGGATTTTAACAGGTTTTGATAAGGTGTTTTCGTTACATTATAGTAGTCCATTTTTTTCCTATTGCTGCATGTTATTTTTAAATAGTTAATTAGCAATTAATAGAAACGAATCATGACATAACTAATGACATTATTTTCGAACATTTTAGATATAAATAACCCTTATAATAGCCACATACAAAATGTACATATTTTTAACGAACTTTTTCATATTTCCTTAAAACGACAGTTTGACATCATGCACTTTGTCCTTCTGTAGTTATAAAACACGTCCGACTAAATCATTTAAAGTTTATAACAGACTTGAGTATAGTGAACAAAATGGTATGTAGTTTTGGTACAATACCTTAAAACTGCATGCCGCAAACCTGACCTTAAGGACGACGGACCCAATTCAAGATTTCACACCTCTGCGCAGAAACCGCGCATATGCTATGAATATGAACTGTTGTAATTACGAACATCAGAATAAGAGAAAATAATAAAATTTTCATTATACTGGCATAATTTGTGATGCCAATATATGTTAAGTGGAGAAAAATTTAGGAGAAAAAATAGTCCGAATTTCCTCTGTTTGCGACAAGTCCGTTATATTTCACGGTTAATAAATTCTACAACGCCGAAAGGCAGTTTATAATTTTATATTCTGGTAGATATTGAATTTATACATTACCCTAATAATATTTATTAATATAGCAGTTAATGTAACGCCAGGCAATAAATATTTATGTCCTTTATTCAATGATTTTTCTTAAAAAAAAATTAGCCATGCAGCGAACTTTGACACAACCCCTCAAAAAGTTTAGGTCGATGGCCTACATTTTTTTTCTGTTCATCGGTAAGCTAATTGAATTCTTAATAAAACAATTTAATAAGAGTAAAATATCTATTGCATAATTTTTAAAATATCAGTTTTTATACCAAGCCCCGAAATATTCCCTTTACTTTCTATTATTTCTGCGGATTTTCGTATCCAAATTTTGAAACGCCCCTAGTAAAAAAAGGAAGTCGACTCGATGATCATGTTATATTTTTATTGATTTTCACTCACCATTAACTAATTAACAATATATACAAATTTGAATAAAAATTCTATTGTAGAAATGAATTGGGTCCGCCGTCCTTAATTAAGGTTCTCAATTGACTAATTTATCAATCTTCCAGTGATGCCAATACATCAACGCATGACCTAGTGTAAAAATGTAACGCTATGAACGGCATGGAGTTTTCATAAATAAACATTGTGTAATAACGAAAATGTTCAATGCTATCAAGATTATAAGACAACAGTTCGCGCAAAGTTATAACAAAGCAGAATTGTCTCTCATCTAAAACCGCAATTTATAAAATTATAACAGGTAGACCACATATTTGCACTTTACGTATACCTTAACCCCTTAAATGCAGATTAACACAAACAATCTCCAACATCTATTCATGACTAACATGGCGACCAGATAAAATTACTATATGTAAAGAGATGAATCTTTCAATCACGATATACGTCTTGGAGTGTTTTAGACTGACACTTGAATTGGCAGATTTGAATTTTACCTTCTGTAAATAACATTTTTTTTTTAATTATGAGCGACAATTAGGTATATGTTATTCTTAAAAATGATATCTATAGCACAAATTTCCTGGTATATATTCAAACAAACCAATGATTTTCAATATAAGATATTGTGTTAAAGAAGGCGCTAGCACGATATAGAAACCTTCGTATGTATAGCTCCTCGAAATCATATGAATTTTTTTTCAGGGTCAGATATTAAAGGGATTAGGAATTTTAGATTGACTTGAGAAATGTTTCATGTTATCTACCCACCACGGTTATCAATAATATTTTCTTCACTAGTGTACCTTAAGGTTTTTATTGGGATTCAAGTGAAATTTTGTTAAACAAGAAGATGTTAGGTGCCTTTTCAGGTTCTTTACTGTTTGGATTAAACGTGCTTAGTTTTTAAGAGAGGGTTCAGACCGCCCTTTTCGCCACACACTCTCTCATGCAATATATGACACTGACTGAATTCCAATTAGATAGCACGGTCGTATCGCTATGACATAAAAAAGTATATAGTTTTAAACAAGGAAGTTCTAATTATTTAAATATTATATTTTCCCCGATATTTCTTTCTAACGACAATCATATACGATAGCTGCTGAACATTTTATATTACGCTTTATATAAAATCTTTGTCCAGTACTTTTAATTCACAATCGAATACAACCAGTGTTGTTAAAAAAATCTGTTAAAATGGTCAAAATACGGTATCATAACATGCTTAACATGTACCGCAATTTGCCGAATATATACGCACCTTTTTTCTAGAAAATTTCCTTGTGAGAAAAAAGTACGTATTATACACCCCGAAGGAATTTTGGCTTATTTTTTTAACAGGTAGAACATTGGCTATAGTAGTTCAGTACATAGCCTTTGTATGGAAATGCTACTATATAAATAGTGCCTGTTTGGGAGGGTACCAGTTGAAATTGACACCCCGAGAAAACCATTGTCAACCGACGCGAAGCGGAGGTTGACAATGGTTTTCGAGGGGTGTCAATTTCAACTGGTACCCTCCCAAACAGGCACTATTTATTTTATTATACTGAATGTCATAATTTTTATAGCAAATTTTACTGCTTTTATATAGAAAAGACGTGAATTCTACGGCGAACCGTACGCGCATAATTAACGCGCATGTAACAATTCGTTCTATCGGCCCGTTGCTAAGCGTGCGAGGGAGAGAGAACGGATTGTCAACTGCGTCTAAACCAATCAGATTACAGTATTTAACATGAAAGTATAATAATTCTGTTTGTTTACCGCATTTAAAGAAATTAAAGATTATTGTTCGGGCTTTATTAGCAGACAATGTTTGCTCTAAATCCCTTGATAGGTAAATTGAATTAAAACGGCCATTTAAAATTAGTATTAACTGTTTATTCAGCAACCTGAGCTGTGCAGACACCATCTCAGTGTACGCCGCCATTACAGTTGTTATTAATAAATCTGTGCAATAGAGCCAAAATGAATATACTCGGTGCTTTTTCTTCATTAATTTGAAACCTGGAATAAGAGGCAACCTGTCTTAAGCGGTCAGTTTGTCATTGTCCCACAAGTGGCCTCTTAAAACAGGTGAGACTGTATATTGAAATGGTTTAATAATAGGTGACTTGTTTTTTATTTTCTCAGACAATTCTTAGGATTTAGCATACACGATTGTATTCGATATTATATTCAATTGTGCTAGTGTTATTATTTTAAACGACAAATATATAAAACTTGCATAAATTTTCCATTTAAGCGTGTGTTAAACCATTTAGACATTGTAATCAATAGGTTCATGAAGAATGTGTAGCATGTATCGCCTATAATGCAGTTGATATTAAGCGATTTGTCCGTTAATATTCATATAATGTAGTTTTTCATTGGATCGATAACGTCTTGTACAGATTCCTGGTATCAGGCGTACCAAGCAGGCCGTGTTCTTGGATTCTCTGTGTATGTTTCCAATACCACGGATAGATCACAGGGAACGTTGTGTTTCAAGGACGACAACTTCACAAGAAACACATTACCTTCTGTCTTCACAACAAACTGTTTTGTTCATGGACAGTATGTCATCTACTACAACGAGAGACTACCAGGAGTTGTCTACCCTACCGGTTATTATGCTTTTGTGGACATTGCCCTCTGTGAAGTAGAGGTGTATGGTAAGTGTTTTTTATAATTTCAAAAACCTTTAAAAAATGTTTAAATATTTTATTTTATATTTGGTCACATGTCAACCTTTGTTGTCAAATTATAGAACATTAAAACAGTGTAAATAGCTGTATTAAATCAGCCATGTGACAAAGTGTTGTTATTTCAATTAAAGTTATCAAACTTTATTCAGTCAATAAAATTGTTGGTTTTACTTCTGAATTCCCACCCCACCCCCGAAAAAAAAAATAAAGAAAACCAAACAAGTGGTAAGTTGCTATGATTATCAATTATAAAATCGATGTGAATTATTAAAACTAGGCACATAAAAACTTTTTGGTTTTTAATCAATATAAAGGTGACTGAATGATATGATTGTATCATTTCAAACATTTCATTTAGCATCAATTTAACTGAATGACAAATCCTCTTCCTGTAAGGGTAATGGGTGTTACATGTATGTTAGGGCGGGTTGAAGTAGCGAGATAGTATAACTGAACAGATCGCATATACATTAAAGTTTGTTATTTGGTGTTGTTGATTATTTTTAATACTTCCGTAGGTGTTAGGTTGGATTATTTGATTTGTGTATTATATCCCTAAAAACCATCTGGTGTGTTACTTAAAGTAGAAAGGCAAATAAATGGTTTGAATAGTTTAATGCATGGTGGACGATATTGTCTATATCATATTATAAAATTCATGACTCTGAGGTCAGATATCTTTAGTATGAGAGACGGAGTTGTATGTTAGTCATGTAGTGGATATGCATCGATTTTTTTTGCATCAGTGCATTATCGGAATGTCTGTACATCGTGTCATGATTTCCAATTACATAAAATAAACCTTTTTAGGTTGATGACATCTTCGCTAGCAAAGGGTTTTCGGTCCACAATGGCTTGATGAGGGTGGAGCTCATTACTGGTTTATCACACATACATCACCAGTGTGTCTGGGTTTTTTCATCTGCTATACTACTAGCTAGCCAAGAAAATGAAAACATTGCTGCGATATACTTTTAACTCATTCTTAATTATACTTTTCTTAAGTTACATGTTTTTTTCATGTCATTATGTAAACGTATAGTTAACTGTACCCAATGTTGTCAAGTACACGGGAATGCTTTTTGTTAAACAGTTGTCCGAACCCTTGTCCTTATGCATATAATTACCGTACACTACTAATAAAAATGTTTTGGGGTTGTTGGTTGTTTTTTATAATTTCCAATTGCTTTAACCTAATGAAATGCATGGTGTTGAACGTGTGAACTTTTACTATGGTCTTGATCATGTACATTTATTCCCTTATGATTACTACCTACGCATATTTTCATTAATCAATTCATTATTGTCAATAAATGGAAACATTATCCATTAAATGAATATTTTACAGGGTAAATTTACCAACAAATACAAAAAATCACAGTTAAACCCATTGAACTTCTCTTGTTTTCTCACAAGTCACAAAGTCACCTAAAGCTTCCTTACAAGTTCCCTTACAAATTCAGAGATATACTCCTATACTTTCATACAAAATGCATGAGACTCGGTTAAAATCTACGACCATTGCAAGAGATATTACTTAAATTATATAGCATTTCTTTAAAAGTTGTCCAGTAACAGGGTTTTGCGGGTCTTATTCTTTTGTTCTACAGGTTGCAATATGTTTCTGGTTGAATTGGAAATTGTCTTCATGAACTTTCATGCATACCAATGTACACAGTCACGTAAATGAACCCCTCTTGCATCTTATTTCAATAAGAATAAATTAAATATAATAAAAAAAAAATGTAATAAATAACTTTTAATGTACAGGATGTCCGGCAACAGAGTTTTACGGATCTAACTGCTCCATTCCCTGTCCTGATGTCAACTGTCAGTACTGTCACATAGAGACGGGCACTTGCCAGGGATGTAAACCTGGCTACCAGGGTCATCATTGTGAACTAGGTAAGGAATGATTTCAATAGACAAACATTATTAACTATACGTGTACAGGCTATTGGCATCGGTAGATCTTATCAAACTCGGGGATATTTGTTTTCATCCTGAAGCAGTCATACGAAACATGTAAAATCATGCATTGATTCGTTAAATGTGTATAATAAAAGATCATATACATGTGTGTCCTTGTGATTAAAAAATTCAAAAACATTGAAATAGTTTATTTTAGAACCCATTCCATTCCAAATAAAAAAAAATTGCTTTACTGATTTGTTCATGTATGTAGTTTTAGAGCTTCACAAATGTTAATAGAAGTATTATTAGTGTGCATTTTTTTATACAGCAAAAGGCGAATACAAGAAATAGGTTATAGCAAATTTACGGCTATAGATAATTTTTTTTTCTGTCACAGTAAAGTCTTTATAATTGCATAAACATAAAGAAAAAGTCGCTTATTAGGAACACGGCTATACCGAATTTACGACTGTAACTAACTAATTGTAAGACCTCGCTGATGGAATTTCAACGCAATTTTTAAATTTTTGTAAAGGATATTGTACATTGCTAATTTCATTACAGATACATGAAATAAAAAAAAAAACTGTTGAATGCTACGGTGTTTATCCAATGGATTTATTACGGTCTTGTAATCTCATCGCATATCGTTGGACTTTTAATCGTCATACATATAGCAGAGCAAAACACATCATAGCAAAGAATACGTTATAATTTCAGCTAAGTTTTAAATGTAAACTTATAATCTTTATAAGATTAAATAGACGCATACACCAATAAAATTAAGTTGGCATTCACAAAAAATAAAATTACATTTACAAAGACTGAAAATAAATCAGGGTGGAAAAATCATCACGCATACATGTAATTAACAATAAATATTTTTTTTTAATGTTTGTACATTCTTTACAAAAAAAATCAGTTTTGAAATGCAAATTAGTGTTAACTTAATTTTGTAATATATAATCTCATCTCAAGGTAAATTTAATCTGATTTAAAATATTTCATAATACCCAAAAACAAAAACAAAAAAAAAACAAACAAAAAAAGCAACTAAAACACTTCCATGTATTATCTTAGCATGAATCCTCAGTAGTTATATCCCTGTATCACATCTTCATCTTCGTCAATACTTGGGACACTAAGACTTGGGGCACGTACTTTTACTAGGCAGCTGGTTCATATAGCTAAAACAATTATTTCTCAATTTAACCATGGTAAAAGGCATAGTCATATTAAAAAGATCTTACTTATGATAAGTACTTTTACACTGTGACTGAATGTTTAATTAATAAATACATAATTATAATTAACTATTTCAAAATCTATGTAATTAGCATACCTTTAAATCATTATCAATCTTATATCATTTAAGAGAGTTTGTATAAATGCATATCAATTTCCATTATAGATCATTGTATATTTGTGTATCATATATAGTTTATACACAAGGGTTCCAATTGGTAGAAGTCGTCCATATTTTCTGTATCTTTTAAAGATGTCAATGAGAGTAAGAGTTGTTTACATAATGTTTTCTGTTCTTCAATACAAAAGAGTTACTGGAAGGGCAATAAATCTTAATGAAATGTAGATGTTTTTTTCCTTGGAATTCAAGAATTTTTTCTCCAAATATTTTTTTTTTTAATTAAAATAACACAACTCTTATTTTGGGAATATAAACAGGTTATACAAAGAACTTTATATTAGGAAGGTTAAACAGACATTTTTGACTGCGTTCAAAAGATATCCTCATAAGTTATAAAAACAATATATAGCAAATCAGACAAAACTAATATTTACAGCTCTACCTGAAAACATCCAAACCTAAATATTTTACATACACCAAAATATTAAGCCAGTAGTAGGTTATATTTTCACAAAGTTTTATGAGAATTGATAACCATTGCTTTCCTACAAATGTTAGTGCTGACAGAGAAAGACTCTTAATGTCTGATATTCTATGTTTATTTTTTTTTCATTAATTACTTATATATTTCTCATAAAGACTGTTAGGTGCGATGTTTCTTTCATTGCAAAGCAAAACTTTAAATCTCCGAGAAATAAATCTCCGAGAAACACTTTACACGAATGATTCTTACTACCCTTTTAATAGCTGTATATTTCATCAGGTTATCTTTCAAGTCGGTTCACTTAGACTGATTCCTGGGCATTATTATTGTGGGCTAGGGAACCAAGCTACCAAACGTTTATCTGAATCAGGATCGGGATTTCATGCAATTATGTTATAGTTCAAAAGCGGGGAGATTGTAAAGTTTATGGTTACTGTACAGAAACAGACTTTTCCTTAAAAAAAATGAGAAATGAGTTTATGTTACGCTGAAAGTAAGTCATGCTTTAAATAGCATGCATCGCGATGTTTTGAGTTTTACCAAGAAAAATATTTACGTATTTTGGCAATGAGTCATTAAATAATTATGTGATTGCATAAAAGATTGAATAATAATGTCATTGTTTAAACATTTCAATCTCTAGAAAAAAGCATCACCATTTTATACGAAACTGTCACTGTATATTTTAATAGGGAAGGTAATCGTGTTAAAAAAATCCAGACTATCCAGTATACTTACTTTGAAATCAAATTATATAATAGTGTTTGTTTTTTGAGTCTGAGTATGAGTGTGTGTAATTATGATCGTGTAACCTACTTAACTGGAATATCATCACTTTAGAGTGAGTCTGTAGTGTCGTTATATTGTCAAATGATGCACATTTTGAGGGTTTATTTTTTTACCTTGAACTTTGCACATTTTCATTATTTTTATTATTTTCTTCAATTTCTGATAAAACATATTCGACGAAACAAATCGACAAATGTAAAGTCTACATGTTTTTCGAGATTAGACATAACCCTATTCTGTAAACCAAGTTTAATTCGCGACTTTATTTTGCGATTTACCGGAAAAAAAACAAAAGAAAATTACAGTAATCCTATAGAAAATTGAAAAGGCATACCGTAATCGCCACAATGGACCAAAATTAACAATGATTCAGTTAAGCTGTTATTATAAGCTCTTTATAAATGATAATATGTTTTACGCTGCAACCGTTGAGGCGAGCGCAGCAGGAATGACACATATCTTGCAATATGCTCATCTCTGTGATATTTTGACCCATGTCAGTTAACGTAAGATCATTTTTGAGTGATAGAAAAAAATATTTCTAAAATAAAAAAAATAATATGTCAATTTCGAATGCATACATATCTGCTAATATTACACATGACAGCTTGTTTGAGTGTTTCAATTTCTCTAAACAAAAGATTGTTTGTACATAACCAGAACTATAACGTGTGTGTATTTTCCTTATCAAATCGTAGATGTGATACGGTATAAACTACGAACTTCAACAATATTTTTCTTTAAATTGAAAAAAAAACCCACGGTTTTTATCAAATATAAGATGCTGCATTAAAAACAAAGATTGACAAAAAATGATTAAAACATCTGCAGATAAACGTAATATTTTATATCGCGTAATCCAAAACGCTTAGAATATCAGATTGTCAACTCCAATTTGTTCTATGCACATCCCTTTTTACTATTTATATTATTTTGTCTCAACATATTAATGTAGTAAGATACATTGAATGGGTTTCAGGTGTATTTTATGAAAAATGTAAGAAATATTCAATTGGTAGAAATGCGTATCATATCAGTTCATGATAATGCATACAGATCAGGCTTCGTCAATAAATGTTGAGAGTGGGGTAAACAAAGTTGTGTTGGTTAGAAACTACATTTTAAGCCATATTTTTTTTTTCAATTTTATAATTGTTATTTTGCGTAATTGTATGTTTCCATTATAAACTAAACCAATATATATGAAATGTTTAAAGTTAAGCTATTCGTCCATGCCCCGTCAACTTACGCAATTTATGATCTATGTTATATAGCATATGTTTTATAATTGCTGTAGAATGTGACAAAGGTTCCTATGGTATTAGATGTAATAGAACATGTGGAGAATGTAGGGATCTTAACCAATGCTCCAATGTCAACGGATCTTGCTTAACTGGATGTAATGCCGGTTATAAAGGGGACTTGTGTAAAACCCGTAAGTACATGTACACAATGTCAAGGTACACGCTGAATTGACTGCATAAAATAAAATAGTTTCAATAACACAATCTGGGAAATAATAAATGAATGTACGTGTTTTGATCTACATGTTATTTCACATAGGTGTTGTTCTAACCCTGTATATCATTAATATTTATTGATTAATTCGAATTTCGTTACATGTAATTGAAAGGATGCAATAGCGGGTTATACGGCGTTGACTGTAAAGAAATGTGTGGAAACTGTCGTGATATTGACCAATGCTTTCATATAAACGGAACATGCTTAACTGGATGTGCTGATGGTTATCAGGGAGACTTGTGTAAAACACGTGAGTAAAAGTACATGTATACATAAACCAATATGTAACCAAACAAAGTGTTGTATTTATAATATGTAACCAAACAAAGTGTTGTATTTATAATATGTAACCAAACAAAGTGTTGTATTTATAATATGTAACCAAACAAAGTGTTGTATTTATAATATATAGCCAAACAAAGTGTTAGATTTATAATATGTTACCAAACAAAGTGTTAGATTTATAATGTGTAACCAAACAAAGTGTAAGATTATAGGTGATGAAGCGTAGCATTCACTAAAATAAGTCGGTGAACTATTCAAAGAACAATTTTAGCTATTATTAAGTTTCTGTTTCCCCCCACACCAGCTTGCCTACTTGGGTTTTTTGGAAAAGACTGTAGGGAGAAATGCAAGGACACGTGTCTAAGGTGTATTAATGTCAATGGTTTGTGTGCTGCTGGATGTCTACCGGGCTGGATAGGAAACTTTTGCGATAGAGGTATATTTTGTATATTTTCCAACCGTTGATTTCGCTGTCTTTAATATTTGTTTTGCTTAAACTCAATACAATTTTACATGAACAACAACTTCGTAATCTGCATATTATCGCTTGTTAAAATTAATTAAAGCAATATGAGCTGTATTTTTTAGAATTTTATTTTGCTGCAAAATCCTGCTAGTATGCCAAGTCTGCATGTAACTTAAACTTTTATGAAAAATAAAACTTGGAAAAATCATTAATTTTTGTCAGAAGAAAGATTTTTCTTCTAAGGAAAATATCGCAGTTCAATTTTTGTACAGGACGACAATAATTCAATTTTGCTTCAATTAAGGCTTCTTAACGGTTTTTCCCACAAAAATAAGGCAAACAGAAATTTAAAAACCATGATATTTTTTGTCATTTTAGTAGAAAATAACATTTTCGTAAAAAAAAAATTCAGTATGAAAATTGTAGCTCAAATTGCTTTAAGCTATAAGCTATTTTTTTTATTATGTACATACTTTAAAAAATAAATGTTTCTAAAATATCAAAAGTTTTTGATATTGTTTTTTAGTCAATTATAGTTGAAACATTTTGATACACTGTACAACATTCCGTAGGCAAATATGAGTTTCCCTACATTTTACTAAGCAATAAACATGACTCGTTTCTATATCCTACTCTTTTGAAAGAAATAAAGTAATCCTATTTTTTTTTTACAATTGTGGTTTTCTTTTGACGATTAGCGACTGGTAGATTTTATATGTCATATCTAACAGAAAAGTGAGTTATATTATATAATATATATATATATATATATATATATATATATATATATATATATATATATATATATATATATATATATATATATATGTTTCTGAAGACATATCTAATATACGAAATACTTTTTTAGCTCACCTGAGCTGAAATCTCAAGTGAGCTATTCTGATCACATTACATTTTGTCTGTCGTTCGTCTGTCCGTTTGTCTGTCTATCTGTCCGTCTGTCTCTCCGTCTGTAAACTTTTCACATTTTCAACATCTTCTCAAGAGTCACTGGGCCAATTTCAACCGAACCTAGCACAAAGCATCCTAAGCCAAAGGGGATTCAAAGTTGTGAAAATTAAGGACTAAGCCCTCTTACAAGAGGAGATAATTAGGAATTAATGAAAATTTTCGAGAAATTTTCAAAAATCTTCTTCTCAAGAACCATTCGGCCAGGAAAGCTGAAACTTGTGTGTAAGCATCCTCAGGTAGTGTAGATTCAAGGTTGTGAAAATCATGACCCCCGGGGGTAGGGTGGGGCCACAATGGGGGTCGACTTTTTACATAGGAATAAATAGAGAAAATCTTTTAAAATCTTCTTCTTAAAAACCGTTAGGCCAGGAAAGCTGAAACCTATGTGGAAGCATCCTTAGGTAGCGTAGATTTAAAGTTGTGAAAATCATGACCCCAGGGGGTAGGGTGGGAACAAAATGGGGGTTCGACTTTTTACATAGGAATATTAAGAGTAAATCTTAAAAAAATCTTATTCTCAAGAACCATTTGGCCAGAAAAGCTGAAACTTATGTGGAAGCATCCTCGGGTAATGTAGAATTAAAGTTGTGAAAATCATGACCCCTGGGGGTAGGCTGGGACCACAATGGGGGTTTGACTTTTTACATAGGAATAAATAGAGTAAATCTTTAAAAATCTTCTTCTTAAAAACCGTTAGTTCAGGAAAGCTGAAACTTATTTGGAAGCATCCTCGGGTAATGTAGATTTAAAGTTGTGAAAATCATGACCCCTGGGGGTAGGCTGGGACCACAATGGGGGTTTGACTTTTTACATAGGAATATATAGAGTAAATCTTTTAAAAAAACTTAATTATCAGGAACCATTTGGCCAGAAAAGCTGAAACTTATGTGGAAGCATCCTCAGGTAGTGTAGATTCAAAGTTGTGAAAATCATGACCGTTGGGGGGTAGGGTTGGGCCACGATGGGGAGGGTCGATTTTAACATAGGAATATATAGAGTAAATCTTTAAAAATCTTCTTCTCAAGAACCATTTGGCCAGGAAATCTTAAACTTATGTGGGAGCATCTTCAGGTAGTGTAGATTCAAAGTTGTGAAAATCATGACCTTCAGGGGGTAGAGTGGGGCTACAATGGAGGGTCGACCTTTTACATAGGAATAAATAGAGTAAATCTTTTAAAATCTTCTTCTTAAAAACCGTTAGTTCAGGAAAGCTGAAACTTATTTGGAAGCATCCTCGGGTAATGTAGATTTAAAGTTGTGAAAATCATGACCCCTGGGGGTAGGCTGGGACCACAATGGGGGTTTGACTTTTTACATAGGAATATATAGAGTAAATCTTAAAAAAAAACTTATTCTCAGGAACCATTTGTCCAGAAAAGCTGAAACTTATGTGGAAGCATCCTCAGGTAGTGTAGATTCAAAGTTGTGAAAATCATGACCGTTGAGGGGTAGGGTGGGGCCTCGATGGGGAGGGTCGATTTTAACATAGGAATATATAGAGAAAATCTTTAAAAAAATCTTATTCTCAAGAACCATTTGGCCAGGAAATATTAAACTTATGTGGGAGCATCCTCAGGTAGTGTTGATTCAAAGTTGTGAAAATCATGACCCTCGGGGGGTAGGGTGGGGCTACAATGGAAGGTCGACTTTTTACATAGGAATATTAAGAGTAAATCTTAAAACATTTTCTTCTCAAGAACCATTTGGCCAGAAAAGCTGAAGCTTATGTGGAAGCATACTCAGGTTGTGTAGATTTAAAGTTGTGAAAATCATGACCCCCGTGGGTAGGATGAAGCCACAATGGGGGTTTGACTTTTTACATAGGAATATATAGAGTAAATCTTTAAAAATCTTCTTCTTAAAAACCGTTAGGCCAGGAAAGCAGAAACTTAAGCATCCTCAGGTAGTGTAGATTCAAGGTTGTGAAAATCATGACCCCCGGGGGTAGGGTTGGGCCATAATGGGGGTCGAATTTATACATAGGAATATATAGAGTATATCTTAAAATCTTTTTCTTAAAAACAGTTAGGCCAGGAAAGCTAAAACTTATGTAGAAGCATCCGCAGGTAGTGTAGATTCAAAGTTGTGAAAATCATGACCGTTGGGGGGGTAGGGTTGGGCCACGATAGGGAGGGTCGATTTTAACATAGGAATATATAGAGTAAATCTTTAAAAATCTTCTTCTCAAGAACCATTTGGCCAGGAAATCTTAAACTTATGTGGGAGCATCCTCAGGTAGTGTAGATTCAAAGTTGTGAAAATCATGACCTTCAGGGGGTAGGGTGAGGCTACAATGGAGGGTCGACCTTTTACATAGGAATAAATAGAGTAAATCTTTAAAAATCTTCTTCTTAAAAACCGTTAGTTCAGGAAAGCTGAAACTTATGTGGAAGCATCCTCGGGTAATGTAGAATTAAAGTTGTGAAAATCATGACCCCTGGGGGTAGGCTGGGACCACAATGGGGGTTTGACTTTTTACATAGGAATATATAGAGTAAATCTTAAAAAAAATCTTATTCTCAAGGACCATTTGGCCAGAAAAGCTGAAACTTATGTGGAAGCATCCTCAGGTAGTGTAGATTCAAAGTTGTGAAAATCATGACCGTTGAGGGGTAGGGTGGGGCCTCGATGAGGAGGGTCGATTTTAACATAGGAATATATAGAGTAAATCTTAAAAAATCTTCTTCTCAAGAACCATTTGACCAGGAAATATTAAACTTATGTTGGAGCATCCTCAGGTAGTGTTGATTCAAAGCTGTGAAAATCATGACCCTCGGGGGGTAGGGTGGGGCTACAATGGAGGGTCGACTTTTTACATAGAAATATTAAGAGTAAATCTTAAAACATTTTCTTCTCAAGAACCATTTGGCCAGAAAAGCTGAAACTTATGTGGAAGCATACTCAGGTTGTGTAGATTTAAAGTTGTGAAAATCATGACCCCCTTGGGTAGGATGAAGCCACATGGGGATTTGACTTTTTACATAGGAATATATAGAGTAAATCTTTAAAAATCTTCTTCTTAAAAACCGTTAGGCCAGGAAAGCAGAAACTTATGTGGAAGCATCCTCAGGTAGTGTAGATTCAAAGTTGTGAAAATCATGACCCCCGTGGGTAGGCTCGGGCCATAATGGGCGGTCGAATTTATACATAGGAATATGTAGAGTAAATCTTTAAAAAAATCTTCTTCTCAAGAACCATTTGGCCAGAAAAGCTGAAACTTATGTGGAAGCATCCTCAGGTAGTGTAGATTCAAAGTTGTGAAAATCATGACCGTTGGGGGGTAGGGTTGGGCCACGATGGGGAGGGTCGATTTTAACATAGGAATATATAGAGTAAATCTTTAAAAATCTTCTTCTCAAGAACCATTTGGCCAGGAAATCTTAAACTTATGTGGGAGCATCCTCAGGTAGTGTAGATTCAAAGTTGTAAAAATTATGACCCTCGGGGAGTAGGGTGGGGCTACAATGGAGGGTCGATTTTTAACATAGGAATATATTGAGTAAATCTTTAAAAATCTTCTTCTCAAGAACCATTTAGCCAGAAAAGCTGAAACTTGTGTAGAAGCATCCTAAGGTAGTGTATATTCAGAGTTGTGAAAATCATGACTCTCGAGGGAAGGGTGGGGCCACAATAGGGGTGGGTCAAATTTTTATATAGGAATATATAGAGTAAATTTTTAAAAATCTTCTTCTAATAAACCATTTGGCCAGGAAAGCTGGAACTTGTGTGGAAGCATCCTACGGTAGTGAAGATTCAAAGTTTTAAAAATAATGACCCTGATGGGTAGGGTGGGGCCACAATGGGGGGGTCAACTTTTTACATAGAAATATATAGAGTAAATCTTTAAAAATCTTCTTCTCAGAAACCAATTTGCAAGGAAAGTTGAAACTTGTGTGGAAGCATTCTCAGGTAGTGTTTATTTAAAGTTGTGAAAATCATTACCCCCAGGGGTAGAGTGGGGCCACAATTTGGGATTGAATTTCTACATAGGAATATATAGAGTAAATCCTTAAAAATCTTCTTCTCAGAAACTAATAAGCCAGGAAAGCTGAAACTTGTTTGGAAGCAGCCTCTTGTTAGTGTAGATTCAAAGTTGTAAAAATCATTACCCCCAGGGTTAGAGTGGAGCCACAATTTGGGATTGAATTTCTACATAGGAATAAATAGAGTAAATCCTTAAAACTCTTCTTCTCAGAAACTAATAAGCTAGGAAAGCTGAAACTTGTTTTGAAGCAGCCTCAGATAGTGTAGATTCAAAGTTGTAAAAATCATGATTCCTGGGCGTAGAGTTGGGCCACAATGGGGGTGGAATTTTTACATAGGAATATTAAGAGTAAATCTTTAAAAATCTCCTTCAAAGAAACTAATCAGCCACGTGATTATTTAATATTGTTTAGATTTTGGCTTCTGGATGATTCCTGGACGATTGGGTCTCACAAGGGGCTCAGAGTTTGATGTAGGTTTATATCCCATTTATACACAATTGTTTAGGACCTTTTTTGAGAGCTGCAATGCTCAACATGTGATAATACTATAAAATCATCCTGTTGGAAAAGGGACTAATGATAATAAACATAAGAATGTCCAGCGGAAAAAATTGATTTTTATTTATACAGGATCTACATGTATTATGCTACATTGTCCAGATAGTTTGTATTATGTCTCCATTAAGCTGATTTTATCATACCTATTGTTCCTCAGGTGAGCGATGTGGCCCATGGGCCTCTTGTTTAAGTTTTCATGTCGCGTTGAATTTATGTTGTATTGTTAGCAAAACATTGTTTAAGACAAATTATTTAATGCGTCATTGAATCGGGCATTGCATGGTTATGTGCTTTTTGTAGACCTATAAACATTTAAAAACAACTTTAAATATACAAGATTTTGACAAAATCATCATCTAAATTCATCCTCAAAAATGTGTCACGTGTCTGTGTTCTCTACATTATTATTGTTGCATTGGCACAGTAAAAATACTAATATATTGTGTTGAAGGAATTTTGGCTATAAACAAATATTCATAGTAACTATCGATTGATGACATATGCCGAAATTTAATTTTAAGTCAATTGTATTGCCAAAACATGGTCATATTAAAGCGATTTCAGCAAACTTCAATAGACAAACGACAAACGTCGAAACGCAATGTATAAACAAACAATGCATAGTGACAAATATTCTTCGGGCAATAGAAATTTGTACCTCTCACAACCAGTTGATAAATTTGTTGTTTTCTTTGTAGGCTGATTATATTTTTTCTTTGTTGGAATGATTTTTTATTTTAAGTATTTTTTTCCCTGATTATAATTGAAAATAAATTTACAAAAACGAATTTAAAAGCAAATTTTAATTCGTTATTTATGCAAACTAATCAACGAACTTATAAACAATTTGAAAAGAGGAGGCATTGATTAAACCATCTTTGTAAACTTTAGAACGTTTTACTGATTTCAGAGTGTTACACAGGATTTTATGGTGTCTCATGCAAAAAGTCATGTGGAAACTGTCGTGATGTAAACCAATGTGACCACAGTAATGGTACATGCTTAACTGGATGTTTGGCTAGTTATATGGGGGATTTGTGTCAAACACGTGAGTACAAATGTAACCATAAGTCCATCATATATATATATATATATATATATATATATATATATATATATATATATATATATATATATATATCCATGTGTAAATGGACAAGTAAAATTCAGAAAGGTATACATTAATAAATCAAATGTAATGAGTATGTAATTATTTTGACAAACATTTAGGATTTTATTCGTTTTCCACAGGTTGCAAACCTGGATTTTTTGGACAAGACTGTTCTGAGAAATGCATCGACAAATGCAATGGGTGTAATGTTGTCAATGGTCTGTGTGATTATGGCTGCATACCTGGCTGGATGGGATACTTCTGCAATAAAGGTATTGCTCAGAAAAATACATGGCATAGGGCAAATTAATAAATCAGGTGCTAACTGCAAGGACAATGGGAATCGAAAAAAGAATCCACAACTAATACAATGCTGCTATAGTGAAAGTTGACAAAACAATCATATTCTATTCTATATTCTATTCCCTGCATCATATCCTGCAGATAAGCTATATTCTATCCTGTCCTATTCTTTCCCACATCATCCATATTTCGCAATAAGAGATAAATAAAACGAAATTCAAGAAAATAACAACTCTATCAACAAACTATCGACAAATTTAATATTCGAAACATCTAATTAAAACATATAACAATAAATCTTTAGAACAAGTAACTTATTTACCTATGCATCGGACATACTAAATCGTTCGCGGAGAGTTCTTAATGACGTTAACAAAGAGGTTAGCGATTGTATTTTTTGTTTTGATAAGATACATGCATTATAATCATTAAAAATAAGATAAAGCCATTTTTATATCTTGTTTAAACAAACATTTTTTATCCAAGTTTCCCCTTGTCATATAATAACCAAATGTTCGTATTGGCAATTGGCTGATTCGTTTGGCTAGAAATGTAAACACAAAATTATATACTGGAGATTATAATAATTTTAAGAATCATTTAACAATTTACGTATGTTGTTGTATCAGTTGGATTTATTGTTTGTATACATTTATACGGATTTATCTTAAGCTTAAATTTCTTTTATGGATCTGTGTAGGTTATTATCGGGCAGGGATATATGTCTCTGTGATCGAAGATCGGAAAAAGTAAAAACAAAGTCAATTTCTTGTTTACCTGTTTGTCCGTAAATATATCAATTTGTTCATTGATTTTTTTTTCAGTTTTTAAACTGTTAGACTTCTAAAGTACAACGTGTTTTTGTGGTAATATTACGCTGTATTCTGTAACCTTAATTTTCATAGTACACATAGGTATATATATACTTACATGTTTTCCAAATTGACAAATTGTTGCATCAATTTTATTTACCGTTTTGTGAATACATCACATTAATAATCATCCTAAAATATTTTTTTTGTATTACAATGTAAATATAAAATTGATGCTTTAAATGTATTGTTGCATCAATTTTTGTTTTGCAAAATCACTTTAAAATTTATACTCAAATCTGATTGGCTACAGAATGCAGGATATGATAGGAAAGGATAGGATATAATTTAGCATAGGTACTTCTATCATCATTACATTCTATCATCATGGATCTTATCCGATCCATCCTATCCTATCCTTGTCAATTTTCATGATTGCAGTACTGAATAAGCTGTAAAAACTTCATTTTTATTACCGTTAATACTTTATCCTTATTTTTTCTTTTGTTTTATTAATTATTTATTTTGCATGCTCTAAATTACATCTACAAAAGTTCTCTTTAAAAAAAAAACATTTTCAACGTCTTGGGCCACAATAATCAGACTCAAAGATTGTCTGGTTTGGTGAAGTTCTAATGTTTTTGTTTAATTAAAACTTTTCAAAACATCCAAAACTTCCACGAGTCGAGACTTGTAGTTTTTGATATGTTGTTATTCAAGTATTTTTATTTAAAACTAAACCCTTTTTTAGTGTCATATTCCAAAAAGAAAATAAACAAAATAAGCAGAATACAAAAAAAAGAGTTTTAAACAGTATGTCCTGATATTGTATAATTTTCATTCTAGACAGATTCATATAATGTTGACAATGATGCTTATTGAAATCATTATACTTTCGTAAAATTGTAAAAAGTATTTATTACTAAGAAAACCTTTGTTTTATGTTTCCCATTTTTGTTGTTGTTTATATATTCAAGTATATATTTTACAACATACACCATTAAATGGCTTACCATTTAGATCTCGTTGCATATATTAATTAACAATAGAATCTGATTAGATAGCATCGTAATTTCATAGCATATCATTTAATTTTCATTCGTTACACATGTAGCATAACATAACATAACAAAGAAAAACATCCTATACAATTCCAGCATAATTTTGAATGTCTATTCATAATTTTTATGAAATAAATGATTCAACAGTTTACTGAATCCAACAAAAAATATGTTGGTATTCATAAAGATAAGGAGATGATATCCCGCACTTGCGCAGAGATAATAACACTTTTCACGGTAATGGGCTTTCCATTTTGCTTTGTATATACTTTGTCCGATTTGTTTTCATAATTGTTATTCCTAACCTATTTTTGAATTTTGAAATCATTAAGCACAGGCTAGATATTTAGAGTAGCGGGCAGGAATTCATTTCATAACACAAATTTATTATATGAGGCCTAAATCCTAGTTTATACAGCTGACTGGGAAAAAAATCGGCTTTTGACTGTTTGTTCGGCACAGTTTATATATAGTTGCAATTAATATATATATATATATATATATATATATATATATATATATATATATATATATATATATATATATATTGATTTGCATTATTTATTGTAAGAAATGTCAACCCTCAATCGCATATACATTCCCAACAATTTTTATTTCACAACGGATAGGGAGATGCAGTACTCTTATCTATTTTTTTTTTGTAAATGATATGCAAATTAATGTTCATTTATTTAATGCTTTACTTGGAAATATATAAAACTTCTGTACATATGTAAGCGAAGGTGTTTTTGGTTAAATGTAGGTGAATTTTATAGCATAGAGTGTCATTAAGCATTTAGTTCATAGCATATATCATAGCAAAGCATGACATGCAAAGCAACGCATAAAGATCACATAGCAAACCATTAACATTGCGTTCATTACATAATATTAAACTCAAGATGCTGTTTGTGCGTCTTAATGCATGGTACAAATAATATTGCCATGTATTTGTTATATTGTTTTTAACCGTTTAAGAATGTGACAAAGGATCGTATGGTTTTGAATGTAATGAAACATGCGGACACTGTCGTGATGTAAACCAATGCTCTAATGTCAATGGCTCGTGCTTAACTGGATGTGATGCTGGTTATAAAGGAGAGTTATGTAAATCACGTGAGTAGACAAACACCAAAGTGCATTCAAAGCTAAACGCTTATTATTATTTAAAAATATAGTATATGAAAAGTTATACAAATGCGAGTTAATGGTAAAACAATTACAGCACGTTTACTTTTTTTTCAATTACGCGATGCGATTATTTATGCATTAGTTATAACATAAACATACATGTATTAACATTAAACTAGTGACAAACACACATAGTCGTAGCGTTAGTCAATACTTCCATATAAATGGAACATGTTTAAATGGATATGAAAAAGGTTATCAAGGAGGATACGTGAGTACCCAATTCAACTCTTAATACAATGTGTGTGTGTGTGTATATATATATATATATATATATATATATATATATATATATATATATATATATATATATATATATATATATATATATTTAGATAGATGGATTGATAGATGTACAAAAAGACGGACAGACATATTTTTCATATGGTTTTGCATTGCATTGTTACAAATTATATTAATTTGAAATTGTCGATAAAAGAATGAAGAAAGAGAAATCAAGGTGAGTCAAATATAATGAAGAAATTAAAAGATATTTATAGTATTTGTTTAACGTAATGTAACCTTTTTAAGGTCATTTAAACTAAATAAAATTATACAACGTTAGTAGCATACAATTTTATGTCGTCTTTTGATTATAACGACCTATGCTGTGGTTTTTTCATGTTTTTTTTTTATCTAAGATTTCATCAATTTATCAATACCTCTTATATTGTTGAGGTTAATGATATAATAATATATAATATCTATATTAATTTTATTATACATTTGTGACTATTTTCTAAGTAAAATTAAGAAGAATAAAACTGCTATTCGATTTATCCGTTAACTAGTTTTCATGATCTCTGCCTATGGTGTATAGTTATCGAAAATATTCACATGCATCATTTGATTTCTCTCGTTTCAAATCAAGGAACACCTATGGTGTTATCAAAGTCGCTTAATTAAATTCGAAAAAAAGTTTGATAACTTTTATTTCTTTAACAAAAATAAAATCGCCCACAAATAAAGTTGTCTTTGGTATAATAAACTACCCTTTCTACTGACTATTCGGACAATAGCATGCGTCCTGTTCCCCTCGATATCAACTACTCCCCTCGGCTTTCCTCACGTAAAATAGTTGCTACCTTGGGGGACAATAAACTAATATTGCTAAAGTCATCATATACAGTTAATAATACATGTTTACATTCTTTAATCCGGTTTTATCATCTGACGCTGATTTACATGTACGAATCAACTTCACTTACGGTATTCAATATTTTAAGATGTTTTTGCAAACTGTACTGTATATATCGTTTACAATTAAAAACTAGATGCTGTCATTAGACAGTAATACCCGCACCAAGTGTTTACCCCTAAATAACACTGTTTTGTACCAGTTTTAGTAAAAACAAAGGCCACATGCACATAATACACCATCATCGGAACCCACGGGTTTTCTATCCGTTACACTGCATGCAATATAACGGATAGAAAACCTGTGGGTTCCGACGATGATAATACACATGAGCGGCCCTTTATGTACAGTTGTGGTTGAACTGTTTGCATGTGAATTTTCAGTTAATCAATAATCTTTTCATTTCATAGAAAGTATGGTCTATATAATTATTACAAACAAAATTAAATTATGCGGTTGCCGGCTTAATTTAGATTTCCTTCTAGGTGCCAACATCATCGCGTGCACAGATTTAGAGAAGGGATTGGAGTGGGTGGGGGTGGGGGGTCCAGACCCTCCCACCCTTGAAAAAAATAATTTATATTAATACATTATATTAATACATGTAGTAAAATTACTAAACAATACACCTCGGGCCCCAATCCCCCCACCCCCTGCAAACACAGTTACATACTACTTTGCCACCCCCCCCCCCCCCCCCCACACACACACACTCCTTATGGATAAAGAAACATCAGAATATTTTGATAACAACGAAAGCCTGTACATGTAGTAAAGTGCATTATAATCAAAATTCTTTCACGGTGACGTTTTATAATTTTAAATTTTTACAATACAGGTATGTAGCAAAAAAGATAAATTTTTAAAATTTTGGAATCTGAAGTAAAATATAGAAAAGCCCCAGCAGCATTTGAACTCTCTACAGACATGTAGTTAACGCTCTAACCCATTGCACTTCACTGTTAGTTAACATTATGTTGGGGGGAATTATTATAATTATACTTTATTGTTTATTTCTGCAATAGGGAGTTCATTACAATATGCAGGTGTCCTGTACGTACCACCTTAAAGCTGAAATGTGTGCTCTACATATTTTTACCGAATAAAACAGTACAAGGGGTTTAAAAGAATAAAGTCATGAAAATACATGCATGTTACAAGAAAATGATCTTTGTCCGAAGTTACGTACACAACACAGGTCTACAGGTCGCATTACCGGGTACTAGTTTTACCCAGCTCTTCAGTTAGATGGCTTTCACGTGGTGTACATTAAACGGTATGTGTTTTCCATGTGCAGAATAGGATTAATTAACATGCATAAACATTTCTTTTGTGATGATCAGCTAATTAATGGATTCATATTGTGCTCTAATTGGATTATCATTATGATGTTGACCAATATAGGTAAGCATAATACATGTAGTACTCGCACAATATTATGAGACACCGGTATACATATGTATTACTTTCACTTTCTAAATAAGTGATCTTCCTTTGCCAGCATACTGTATCATCATCTTTTTTAAAATATCTAAATAAGCTCATCATTGTAACATATCCTATCACATTTGTACAGTTTCTGTCATTTTAATTGCAAAAGTTATTTTTTCATTTGTCAGATTTAAATATTAAGTTGACCCCATATTGACCCTGTGACAGTTTGTACATGTATTAAATTTTTGTATTACATTTAAATAAGTGTAGAGACTTATCATGTCTATATGGGTTTTATTTAATTGGGAGGAAAGGGTCTTTTTTCTTAATGTATTATGATGCATCAAATAAAATGTAGGCCATGACCCTATGGGATTGTTCTGACCCAATGAAACAGGAAAATACCATTAATCTTGAAAACTGTTGAGATCCCCACCACTAAACCAACTATATTCTTGTTTCTAAAATCATTATGATGCATCAAATGGTGCAAGTACATGACCCCCAGGAGTTGTCTTTAAACCACCCCCACCCCTCTGAAATAGGAAATGATGATAAACATTGATAATTTTTAACTTTTGAGATCCCCCATATTTATTCTTGCTCTTTGTGCGCATCAAATTGTATATAGGTTATTCCCCCTTGGAGACACCCTGACTTTCCAGAACTGGATATAATAAAGTATTTTATCTTATTCATATGTATAGTGTTTGATCCATGTTGGTAATTTCTAGCCTATTGATGACCCTGCTTTGTTTAGGATTACAATTGCCCCGAATACATATAACACTTTGTTTATTTTATCGATAAGAATTAAAAAGCAATTTCCAAAATCTTTATGTGCATCTAGAGAAAAATACCAATCAAGAAATGATTTAAAATTTGCTACTGTACACATGTTAGAATGTATTAAGGTGGCTCACTTATAACACCTTGAATTATTTTCTCAAATCAGCAGAAAATTACTTGATTATGATAGATATCATAATGGATAAGAAGTATTTAAGTCAAATAGGCAAATAAATGCAATTTTGGATGAAAAATTACATTTTAGAAAATTTAATTCAGTAAACTTGAATAAAAGCTCCAGGCGGATTCAAACTCATGATCTGCGGTTCAGAAACCCAATACTTTAACCACTGAGCTATGACAATATACAACCGAATCGAACGATATTAACAGTTTAACAAAACATTTAAATCGCCATCTTGTGACGTAGTGTCTTAAAAATTATAAGTCTGGGTGTAGTGAGGTACCTTAAAGAAGACTCTGAATCCGATGGGGGGGGGGGGGGGGTGTGGAGGATAAACATTTAATTTTAATCATTTATTGTTATTAATTTTAACTTGTATAATTGGCAGAAAAAAGGACTTCTGATGGTTTATTCCCCGAACGGCTACTCGCCAAAACAAACACCTAATTATTTTAGGCAATTATGGGGTCCTCTAAGGGGTTACAGGTAGAATGTACCTGTGTCCACCTGGATTCCCCTAATCAGTTAAATTAGCATAAATTCAGAAGAAATAAATGCATGTTTCTATAAATGTAGTAATACACATTTTTTAAACCTAAATCAATGTTGCAGTTTTCAGTCATTTTTTAAAATTCTGTTACTTTTCAACAACATGTATTACATGTATATATACTAGTATGCTGTAATTTAGTACCTTTTTATATCGAAAAGACTCAATTTTAAGTCCCAAGGTGAATGATACTGTGATAGTGGGTTGTCCCAAAGATTAACAAGACCACTTAAGGGTTCTTCATTTATTCAGATATAGAGATTAAAGGATTCTATTGTCTATAGTAAACCACCTGATCATGTGCACATGTATTAAAGTGACCATACAGGTGAAATACCTTAAGGCTATAAAATATCAGAAGCCACTAGAATTAAGATAATAAAATAATAATTACTTGATAGGTGCATAAAAGACAGGGAGTAATAGGGATAATAATCTGTTTCTAAATATGTACATGTAAAATATAAATGAAATGGAGGATGAAGATGATGATGTTGATGAAATATGAATAATGCATGAATTTAATTATTATCATAAAATGCACCCTATTACAATACTAATCATTTTATCTTTCTAATTATCCATGTATATCTTATAATTTTTGTTACTTTGATTAACATATCAGAATCAGCACCCATAATCAACCACACCACCCCAGTCCGAACCATTACATGTTATCTGTTTTAGCTCTTTCTCTCTCTCTCTCTCTCTCTCTCTCTCTCTCTCTCTCTTTCTCTCTTCCTTTGGTGTTTCCATGCTTTCTTGTGATGAGTCTCTCTCCATGTGTAACATTTAACTAATTCTGATCATATATCAATAGATCATTTGTCAATTATGCAAGGTGTAATGTGAATTTTTTTTTAAGAAAAACATTTTTTACCAGTTTATAAAACTTTTAGACCGCAAATTATATTTTAATTTTAATACATCATTCAACAATTAAGAAAAGTGTAAATGTAAGGTTTTTTTTTAATTTTAAGCAAAAATAAATGCAAGGTTTTTTTTATTTTAAGAGAAAAAACCGTCATTTTATTTTAAAGTCTAAGTAGGAATACATACATACGAAAAATTTTTCCAGGGGAAGGGGGGGGGGGGCAACAGTTATTTGAGTTTGCCGGGTGGGGGGGAGGGGGGTCCGAAGCATTTTTTCGGCAATTTTTTAAATTAAATGTAATTTAAAGAAATTTGAATTTTGAAGGGGGGATCTGGACCCCTGACCCCCCTCTAGATCTGCACATGGGATATAAATGTTAATTTCATGCTACTATTTGTCTTCCAGGATTAAATTAAATTTTTCAAAATCTTATTGCACATCTATAAGTCAGTCCCTATCATATCTCAAGATATGATGTATCTATTCATTAAATCATAAGAGGAGTTCTGGGATCTAGGTTTTTTAAGGAGTGATAAACGTCAATTTTCTGCTATTATTTGACTCCCTAGATGAAATTTAAATTTTTAAAACCTTACTGCACATCTTTAGGACAGCCTCTATCATATCCCAAGATATGATGTGTCTATTCATTAAATCATAAGAGGAGTTCTGGGATGTAGGTTTTGTTTAGGAGAGATAAACGTCAATTATCTGCTACTATTTGACTTTCTGGATGAAATTAAAATTTCTAAAACCTTATTGCACATCTATAGGACAGCCCCAATCATATCCCAAGAGATGACAGAGCTACTCCAAAAGTTGTAAAAGGAGTTCTGGGAACCATACTTTTTTTGCAAAAAACCGTCGTTTTTTGTTGCCCACTGATCCCTGTGTTGAAAAAAAAATTTCTGAAACCTGATCACACTTCAAAATGACACCCCCAATCATATTCTAGAAGATCATTTGGCTACTGCCAAAAAAAATGACGTTTTTTTAATCAGATTTTTTGTAAAAAACGTCATTTTTCAGTCATCAAATGACCCCCAGGGCAAATTTGAAATTTCCGAAACCTTATTGCGCATCTATAGGATACCCCAAAACATATTCCAAAAGATGATTTGTCTATTGTTGAAAATGTAGGAGGAGTTCGAGGAAGAAGGTTTTTTGTGAAAAAACGTCATTTTTTACCAATTATTTGACCCCCAGGACTACCAGAGAATTTTTGAAACCTTTTTACAAAACAACATGATACCCCAAATCAAACTCCAAGAGTTCAGTTTGCTGGTTTATAAGATGTAAGAGCAGTTTGAGAAAGTAAAACGTGACAGACGGACGGACGGACGGACGGACGGACGGAACAGGACAACAACAATATACCCGAACTTTCTTTAGAAAGTGCGGGTATAAAAATAAAAGATAAAAAGACCGCGAATGGTACCTGTAGTGCACACGTTAATGGTAAAGGTGGAAGGCTACATCGTCACAACATGTCTGGCATCCGTTTGAAACGCCATTTTGTTTCGGATTTATAACATTAATTCGGATTTATAACATTATGTCGTAGTAGAAAATCGTATGACACCGTTTAATGGAACTCTTCTAACGAGGGAGATGAGAAAGGAATGATCACCAAAACGCTTAGAAAATATGTCAATTTTCTTCGTGGTTAAAGCTTTCAATATTGATTATCCGTTGTTTTGTACGGAAAACGTGAAATCTAAATATAATATTGGTTCCCTGCAATTAGCAATACATATTTGTCATGTCATCTGCAACAGACAATCATACATATGTGACGGATTATTGATAAAGAAAAACATATATAATATTTTCACTTAAACTATATATGTATGATGAATATAAATCTAATGTACCGTAGAACGATCTTTTGAATTGATCCTAACTTCCCACATGTCAAATATTTGAGGTAAAAGACTCGCATTGAGAGTGAGACATTAAACTTATGAATTTTGATGGAAATATTAATAATAGCTAGATATCAATAGCAGTGGAAGCCCGGATTTGCAAGCCAAATGAGAGAACGACAGAATTTTGAAAAAGGGCATGTTTTTCATAACCACACGTACATGTATACATGTAAATCACTATGAACATCGAATGTATGTATTAATATGCGTATGGTTGTTATTTATATTTACTATTGTATAGCAAAACTAAAAGTCAATTTAACTGCTAACATCTTGTTTTAAAATGTTTAAAATATATATAATGCATTCATCAAAAATATTTTTTTTCAGATTCAAACATTATCAGAAGCACTACTAATCTTATATTTACATATTTAGCACATTCTTGTTCCTTTTTAATTTTTATTTGTAATTTTTATTAATCTAAAAAAATGGTCCCAAAATATATGTCACCAAGCAAACTAAAGAAAGACAACTCTTATACATGATCTTTCATACTACGATTTTTGCAATAAATCAGTATTTCTTTCATTTTTTTTTTTCAATTTCATTCAATTTCTTTGCCTCATCTTATGAACCGACGGATATTGTTTACATTTTCAGATTATTGTGGGATTTTGTCCAGCAGTTTGCCTTAAACAATTTTATTTTGATATCTTAGTTTTATATCTGTGTGAATTCCAACAAAAAAAAAACCATAAACTTCATTGATGATTAGTTTATTTTTTTTCATGTTTAGCTCACCTGAGCTGAAAGCTCAAGTGAGCTATTCTGATCACATTTTGTCCGTCGTCCGTCTGTCCGTCTGTCCGTCTGTAAACTTTTGTACATTTTGATCTTCTTCTCTAAAACCGCTTGGCCAATTTCAACCACATTTGACACAAAGCATTCTTATGGGAAGGTTAATATAAATTGCAAATATAAAAGACCGATCTTTATTCAAAGCGGAGAAAACCTCGAAACTGTAGAAAAAGGGGGGTGCATTTTTAAAAATCTTCTTCTCAAGAACTACTGAGTCAAATTCAATGTAATTTAGCATAAATAATCCTTATGGAAAGGAAAATATAAATCGCAAAAATTATGGGCTAATTCTGTTTCAAATCTGAGTTATTACGAAAATAATAATAAAGGAAATGCATGTTTCAATCAGTTTATAGCTTTGGGTTCGGTATTTCATGAGTCATGGTAAAATGGGTAGGCAAACCCGGGCCGGGGAAAAACAAAAGATTGGCAGTTATGAATATGCCGATTTCAATAAAAAAATTGAGGATATGTTATGGACCAGTATATTTGTATTCGCTGTAAATATTGCTGCAAAACAATGCGTATTTTGGAATTGACGATTGCCGATCTGCCCCGGCTTTTATTTTGCCCCGGCCCGGGTTTGCCCACCCATTTTACCAAGACTCGTATTCCATACTTCTAAAAACAGGTTCTGTGTTTAAGATAAACTGGTCGATCTGACAATGATGAATTAGTTTGTTGTGCAACAGTTTGCGTACGAAGGGGATCTTTGAATCATGCAGAATACATTGGTGCCGATTTTGTGAAGTAAATTGAGGTTGAATATTTCAATGCGTTGACAGTTTTCACATATGACGGTGGTGTTAGCTTGTTTTGATTTTCGTTTCGTTTTCATTATCTATGCTTTGTAACCTGGGAACTATCGCCTGTATTTTGTATGTTTACGTATCAAATCAAACAGAGACTTCGGTAAATCAGACAGTTAACTGTTAACCTACGCAAATTAAGCAAAATCTGATGTATTAAAAGAGTACTAAAATACTATTCATTCTATCGGTAATATGGTATGCTCTTTTGCGTAATAGGCCTATTAAATTAATGCAATGTGTTTTGTTGAGATGCTTAGCATTTTCTCGAATTTATTCATAAGTTTAAATAGAGTTTAATATCGCTGACGGAAATATGTAGGTATATATTTTGAAAAATAAATTGTGCACTTTATTTGTTATAGTGCATATGTTTCTTGTGTTTAATTGTTTACAATTTCTATTTACTAACCATATTTGAGTGTTAAAGGGACTTGGGACACGATTTGAGCTCAATTTTTTCAAAATTTATTTTTTCATTTTTAATGCCTAGAATGGTCAATATGGATGTTTTTAATGCTCTGTCAAAATTTGAAAGTCAAATATCGAGTTACAAGCGACATACAGAGGTTACAATCCTTTGATTTGTAAACAAAGCTCGAGTCCTGTAATTGTTTACATATATCTTGAATTGGTAAAAGTTTCAATCTAATCTTGCATTTTGTTGTTGATAAACCTATCTATGAACACATTTAATAAGTTTATCTTGTTTCCACAAGTTATTTTGTCAAAGCAATGGTAATTTCTTTACTTTACATTATTTGTAAACAAATATAAGACTCAAGCTTTGTTTACATAACAACGACTTCTTTCCTCTGTATCTCGCTTGTAACACGACTTCTAGCATTCAAATTTTGGTAAATCATTCAAAAAACACAACTACACTATTTAATACATAAAAATCAAAAATAAAATTTTCATCTGAAATCGTGTCCAGGTCCCTTTAAGCTTCGAATTATAAGCAAGATACAGAGATTTGCTCACAATTCTATGTACACAGATCTGAGGCCTTTTTGTTTTCCACTTTAAATGCTGAATATGAAATAAAAAGTTAAAATTCTTAAGCTGAATGTAATAAACTCATGTGAACAAAATATATGACTCAAACCTAGCAGAATTGTGAGCTTTGTATCTTGCTTATAATTCTACGATTGACGCTGAAATTTTGGTTGATCATTAGAAATGTCTCGCTAAATATTAAATACTTGTACAAAAAAATTAAAGTATGATATGCTGTATATAACTACTCTCTGGGGCCCCCTTTTTATACAATGGATAATGTGAAATCTACATCAATTGTGATAGTTTTTCAAACATGAGTAAATAAAAACGACACCGTTAAACAATTTCCATAGTTCTGACACATTTCTGTTGCGGGGATAAAGGAATTATCGCTATTCCTAAGAAAATATTACAGCGGAAAATTATCCTGGTCTGTAGCCATTTTTTTATTTTTGAATAATAATGAAAATAATGGGTGGGCCTTAGTAAAATAGAGTGATGTGCCTGCCAATACTGTAACATTGATTTTTATAGCTCTTTAACATGTCACGTGACAACAATTTTCATTCCAGTGTATTCATCAATCAAATGGGAGTAAAGTTATAAAAGTCACCAAGTTTACGCCAGGTAAACAACAGTCATTTAATTATAATGGAGAAGAGAAATAAAATTTATGAATGTTTTTAATTTGAGGAATTGAGCGGATTGGGGTACAATTTTCTTCTTCACATCTATAGGATTTTTTTTTTAATAAAATGCAATAACTATTATATGATATTTAAAAAAAATACAATAACTAGTAAGTAGTTGAGGAAGAAAATGTACCTATATCATCTCATATATTTTCATCGCTTTATAAAGTGGGGGAGGGGGGGGCAGAACGAAAATATAGGGAATTGGAGGGAGGTGTACCCCTACCAAATGTTTAGTGTTATATCTTGCGTAGGATTTTCTTATTCTGGGTAAAATAGTATTCCATAAAGATACAATGTCAAAGATTACGTGTATGCAAAAATAAGTGTAAAATTCGAATACTTTACCATATTTATTTTTTGTTATTCTACTGAGGGGCCATATGGCACAATATCTTTTGAACGCCCATTGTTGCTCAGGTGAGCGATGTGGCCCCATGGGCCTCTTGTTAAACTTTATAACAGTTCACTTTCATGCAAAATTTTTAGAACAGAAATGTTAAAAAAATAAAATGACAAATAAGGATTATCTGGAACCAAACTGATATTCAAAATTTTCTCTAGAAAATACAGCATTGTACTTCGAGGTATATTTCTGTTGAAATTTGTTCCTAGTATTAGTAACAAATGCATGTGACAGAAATCTACTACACTTATTTGGTGTAGAGATCCACCTTAACAGTTCAGCTGCAATCATTGTACTGATGACAGTCTTGGGAAAGATATGGTGAGTAATAGTTTTTACTTAGCATGATCTGATATAAAGTGTACAGTCTACTACCTAAGCGTAGGTTGTCAATAGTAACATCACGAAACCAACGTTGATATGTTTTGTACATAATGGACAGTTAGGATATTATTTATAATGTGATATCAAATGTGACTTGTTGATGTTTAAGAATGTCATTGTTTGACGTCGATATCATTTTGTTTTGACTTCTACAGTCTACCAGTTTTACTAACAATGGATTCAATGATACATGTATATCTGTATTTATATAAATAAAAGCCCTTCTCAAACAATAAGCGTGGGTTTTAAATATGCGGATAGTTGATGTACTATACTCAATTGCTGTTTTTTGTTTCTGTTTTTTACCATACGCACAGTGGTATTTTGAACGGATTTCAGCGTACCGCGTAACTAGTGTAAATTTCCCCCACGCGTAAATAACCACTTTTACTGTAGATTTCAAATAATTGTTATTTAATCTTTTTCTCAGATGACTTTGTTGACAATAGTAGGTATTTGAATGATCTTATGGAACAGTAATAAAACACTTGTAACATATTTATGAATCATTTGTATTTTTTCAAGTTTTAGATTTTATTTGTCTTGAAAATTAAAAAGTACATAAGTACATGTACTTAAATAGTCGGGATGACCTGAACATGAGAGAAATATATGCACTGATATAAGAATATAGATCGTCTGAATTGGAGGAAGTATTCTTGGAACCGGATGGTGATGGCCTTTTTACAAAAACGACATCTTCTGATTGTATCATCAACATTAGTATATCATAAGGAAGAATCATAATTTAATTTAACCTAATTATAGGAACTGTGTCCATTCCTCCTTCTTACCTGACACATTGTCCAGTGTGCTTACAATGACACCAGGTGTCCTGTAAATGTGAGTATATGTAAAATGGCCACACAAAGAAAACGATAAGAATAACAGAGAAAGTTAACTAGAATAATCGAATTTTTAAAAAGAGAACATTATATTAAATATGAATGATATAAAAAGAGCAATGTGAGAAACAAATGAAATGGAACTATGGCGGCGAAATAAATGATAATTGAGATACATATAAGTTGTGTAAGTATACACATTTATTTATAGGTTTTTTTAATGTATATGTCAGCATTTGTTTGTCTTTTGATAAGTGTACGTATGCCTTTCAGGTATTATTATACCGATATATCTCTACAAAGGCCCAAAGCAGATGAAAAGTCTAGACTCACTATTCCTCAACGAAACTTGAAGAAGACTAGTGCATAAACCCCCCGAGCAGGAGGAATCATACTGACGTCATTTCCAAGTACCGCGTTGATCTAGGGACATTTAAGGAAACAATTAAAACACGATGCATGTATTAAATATGACATGCAATATCATCTGATATTCAGCAAATTTTGATCCAGCAGTCGTATGGTGACAAGAATGTTAACTCTACACATAATCATAAAACTGATTTGTATGACCATAATAACTATATGTTGATGGATCCTTATAACTACTTAATTTATTGTTTATATAGAAATTTTGCTGCGAAATCAAAGAAAATTGAGATGCATATACATTTTATAAGCATATTTATGTATTGATGGTTTTTTTTTATGTTTTTGTTTTTTGTTTTAAATGTAAATGTTAGTATTTGTATTTTAAATAGCGTACTTATGTTTTGCAGGTATGAAGTCTACCAAAATATATTTACAAATGTACAAAGCAGATGGAAATTCCAGAGTCAAAATTCCATAATGAGAACCGAAAAAGACTGATTCACAAACCCACCGAAAAGGAAACATTATACTGACAATATTTCTAGGTACCGCGTTTATCTAGGGACATTTAAGGAAACAAGTAAATCACAGTCATAATAAAAAAAAACCTGTCATACGTTCCCTGCTGATGTTCCAAGAATTTGGATTAAACAGTTTTCTGTCTGAATTATGTTTACTTAACAAATCAAGTTTATGACCATCAGAGGCATATGTCAATGGATTTCATCAATACTCATGTGTCATCTTTACACAAACAATTTTTTTTGAAATTCTTACTAGTTCTTTGAACAATTACCAAAAATGAAACCAAATCTGATAAAGGCGTTTTGCAGAATTTTTAGAGGAACCAAATTTAAGAGAATACATTTTTTAAAAAGAGGATGTAATTATGTACATGTACTTATATATACATGATTCAAAATCAGACTGTCTTGCCGGAAAGAAGTGTATTTCTTTAAAAAAAAAAAATGTATATAAAGTGAACTAGCAATTAAATTGTGAACGATAAACATTTGTCTCTGTGATAAAACTTGTTTTTATTATTTTTTGTGTTATAACATAACGTTTGTTTTCATCTTTTCTTTGATTGTTGTTTTGTTCTTTGGTACTGTACATACATATATTTTATTGGTTAGAGAGGTTAAATGACATACCAATGACAAATGTATATATATTTATTTCTATCACTTCAGTTATTCCTGTCATCTTATACGACGCTGTATTAAAATAGTGAATCTTAATGTATTTATTTTATGCAAATATGTTTGTGCTATGTTTGCTTTTGTTTAATAAAATTCTTTTTAAATAAATTAATTTCATATAACCCCAGAAAATATATCCATTTAAATACAGTCAGAAAATTCTGAGTTGTTGATCAGCTGCTTTATAACTGATGGAGATCTAATTGCTGAAAATAGTAAAAGTAATGTTGAGATACATTGGCTACCACAGGAAAAGAACATTAAAAAATATTACCTATAAGGAAAGATAACCGAGCTTTTAAATTGAGTTGAACTTTAATTATGTCCATCCTTACGTAGTGTAGATTTAAGTTTGTTCAAATCATGATCCCCGAGGGTACGATAGGGCCACAATTGGGGGTCAAATTTTTACATAGGAATATATAGAGAAAAATCTTTTAAAATCTTCTCAAAATTAATTGGCCAAAAAGCTGTTAATTGCATAGAAGCATCCTTAAGTAGTGTAGATTCAAGTTTGTTCAAATCATGGTCGCGGGGGTACGATGGGGCCACAATTGGGGGTCAAATTTTTACATAGGAATGTTTAGGAAAAATCTTTAAAAATCTTCTTCTCATAAACCAATTGGCCAGAAAAGCTTTAACTTGTGTAGAAGCATCCTTAGGTAGTGTAGATTCAAGTCTGTACAAATCATGATCCCCGGGGGTACGGTTGGACCACAATTTGGGGTCGAATTTTTACATAGGCTTATATAAAGAAATATTTTTAAAAATCTTCTTCTCAAGAACCAATGGGCCAGAAAAGTAGTAAATTGTGTGGAATCATTCTCAGGTAGTGTAGATTTAAGTTTGTTCAAGCCATAAACCCCGAAGGTAGGGTGGGGCAACCAGGGGGGTGAATTTTTACATAGGAATGTAAAGAGAAATATCTTCTTTTTGAAAATCAATTAAGCAGAAAAGCTGTTACTTGAGCGGAAGCATCCTCAGGTAGTGTTATATATATAGAGAAAAATTTTACAAATAAAATATAAAAGGATGATACTATAATCCCAGTGGGCACGCAACGTTGTTTCAACGTTGAGGAATGGTTGAAATCAAGTTGCAACGTTGATCAACCATTATTCAACGTTGATTCAACGTTGAGGTTTCAACGTTGAAACCCAAACCATATCTCAACATTGATTCCACGTTGAAAACCCAACCTATTTTCAACGTTGAAGACATCAAACACTTTTCTACGTTGAATCAACCTATTAATTAATGAAACTCAACACATATCTCAAATTTGAAACTTCCTCTCTTATTTTTTTTAAATTTAGCTTTTACTTATATTTTGTCAATTGTGGAAGCATTATATAATGTGTTCTACAAATATTAATGTTAATTTGAATCTATATCTATATTAATTGATTTTGAAAAAAAATTATTATATGGTTGTATTATCCAATTTCAATATCAATGATTTTTTAAAATAAAATGAAATGTTAAATGATTTTTTCACGTTACATTTTAAAACAAAAGATTGTTTTCATAAAAGACATTTGAGATTGAGCTCTGCGTACAGCAAGTACTACTGGCTAATTTGCATTAGTCAGTGATAAGAGGATGCGGACCTATCACTACTGCAAGCACTGGTGATTTTAGGAGTTATGCAATTTACCAGGCTGCTTTATGTCAGCTTGACCGCTAAAGACGCTAGTGGTGAACAAAGAAATTCAAATCTTAGATACACCTATTTTAGTCACTACACGGATTTGAAGTACAGTAAAACGTCGGGATTTTAGCGTTTGGACTATTGTGACTATTTTATATTTTACATTGGAATATTTTGGGAGTTGTTTGATTAATAAGAACAGTCTGCAGAGTACAAATGATGAACCGATTATTGTGGATTCTACATTTTTGTTGAGACATCCTTTGTTCCATATCATGAAAAACAAGCATGGCTACCATTTGGCGGAATGTACGCGTGGTTTCTTTGTGTTCATTTTCCTACAGCCTTATGTAAAACATTATGAAATTCCAACTTTATAACGAGGTCTTTATACACAAGCTGTTTATCATATTTTAAACCAAATTTCAACACCATTTCTACGTTGAATCAACGTTCAACTTTGACGTTGAAACAACGTTACATTTTCAACGTTGCCTCAACTTTCATATGCAACCTTATTTCAACGTTGATTCAACGTTAATGCCTGACGTTGAAACAACGTTGTTTTAACGTTAAAATACCCGCTGGGATAAGTGGGGGGGAATTATTACATAGGAAATAAATTTGATCATTCTTGAAAATACATAGTATATAGGTTTACGAACATGCAATCATGTTGACATTTGTTGATTCTTAGTTGTTTAGACTGTGGACCTGGATAGTTCATGGGTCACATAAAAAGGTTTAAAGTTTAATGTACCAATGGGTTTATATTTAGCTGACTGTATTATGTCTTGTGTTGCTCAGGTGAGCGATGTGGCCCATGGGCCTCTTGTTTAATAAACTTTCCTGTATTAGCGTATTCCTTGTACACCTTCTATGAATACTGACATAAATATATATATATATATATATATATATATATATATATATATATATATATATATATATATATATACTTAGTAGTTTATATTTAAAAATATGTTAAACAGAATGATACTTTGATATGGCTAATTTTTTTGTTTGTTTGTAAAACAGGTTTACATTCAGTTTAACTGATTTACTTGATAAGTACAGTACAACAAAAAAGTTCAACCTAGAATTCACAACTGCAATCTAAAATAACCTTGGCTGGGACAAAAAAAAATGCCCATCTTGACTCTCTTTTAGTGAGTTAACCTTCTTTAACGAGGATAAGGCATCTGTTATATCTTTTAACATATTTTCAGTATGACTTTCTTTGACATCACTGATGTCTTTTTCCGTTGCTCTGACATACATGTACCCTTGGCTTCCTTCATCTTTCTGTCAGCACTATAAAAAGCCTCTAACTCAACCGCATGACGCACCGCATCATTAAAATCTACTGGCCGCGCTTGTTTTGTCCGTTTTATGTTTTGATCTCTAAATGCATCTATGTACTGTTCTTTTGCCAGAATTTCTTTGAGATCAACTGATACGTTTGGGTATGCTAAATTTGTTAGCCTACGAATGTCTTGCCCTTACTCTGGAAGAGACTCTACAGCCTTCTGATTTCTCTCTCAAAGTTGAGCCCTATTTAAGCCTTTAGTTCGTAGGTGCAAACCTTTGCTGTAGTGCTATACATAGCGCATCGTAATTACGCTGGTTATTTGATGGCAAGTTTCCTAATAAACCTTGTGCATTTCCTCTAAGAGATACTGCCAGATACATCCTTTTTTTAATCATTGACCAGCAATTTATTGAACTCTGTACAAACCTTAAAGTGTGACTTAAAGTCACTCGAATTTGTAGTACCATAAAATGTTGCAGGTTTGATACAATTCCGTTTCTGGTCGACATTATGAGGCAATTCAACATGATGTGTCCTGTCTCTGTGTACATCACCTGTGATCAAGTTTTTATTATTGCGTGTCACTTGTCTATGACTATGTATGTTAAACTTTTTTGTTAAAACATTACACTGGCAACGATTCTTAAATGTTTTATTTTGAAAAAAATCGGAAAAGAAAGATGGATTTTGACTATTGTTAAATTTTTGTAATGCGAAATATTATTGAAATGTCGAATCTGATTAATTTATTGTGGTATGCACGATATCATTGGATATAATAGAATTACCCTTATTTTATGTTCTATCATGTGTCCGGCTTATGGTCGATCAAAAGAAGAAAATATTAAATTCAATTCTTATCATTTAATAGGACATTTTCAAATCATAAAACGTGAAGTGTCATTCATCAAAAATAAATAATTTAACTGAAGCGGCGAGTATGAATACACGACAAAATAGCAACAATATTCAAAATGGAAGCACCTTCACCTGATGCAGAGCTATTGAGCTGAAATAGTGAGTTAAACACGAATAGAAAGTTAATATCTAAACCGGCTGAATTGAAAACGAAAGGGAAATACACGCGATGATATGACTTGTGATATGATTCACTGTACAGCAAGATTCGTTAAAACTGGTTTTGGAGAAAGTGTTGGAGAGGTTCATAAAAGGAAACATTTTTGCAAATCATTAATCAAAATATGGTATAAGAATACGAAGAATATATAAATTCAACTTTGTCTGATTTCAGCTTAAGCAATGGATTTCTCAACGAAGTTGCATAATAACGATAGTCACCCAAGTAACACAACGCTTTGGTATCCTTTGAACTAAATACATGTAACTGGACAAGTGTGAACACAGATGGCTGTTTGACATTGTAATCCTTGATATACAGTATACAATTCTGACCTAATAAATGCTGCCCAGTTAGACTTTTGTACCGTACAGTCTATAGTAATGTTTACATAACAGGATTTAAAAAAAAATCCAAGTACTTTAAGCTAATACTTCATTATTCCAATAATTCTTACAGATTTTAATGGGAGAGATTCCAGTTAAATGTAAACTATAGCATTATTACAACTTGTTTTCAATCCAAATTACATAACTTTATAAAAAAACGTTGACACTGTATTACCTTTGTGTAAACCCTATACACCACAGCTGTAACATTAAATGTTTTTCTACAAATGTTTTAACAAGGTCATCAATGTTTCATTATTTAGATACAAGTATTTGGTTCTAGTTTGCATTGCAATGCTGTCTTCAGATGATACACACCATATTAGGTCTAATATTAGGCCAAAAGGTTCTTAGAGGAGCTAAACATAATTGTATTTACGATATAATCAATGTTTTTGCTCATTGATTCATCCTGCCACCATTTTAATGATCAAATTACTTTTTTCCCATAACCTTCTAATTTGAGTCGCTTTGTTTGTTCTGTGATACCACTCTCTTTAGTTTTTAGAATCATTTCCCCATGAATATCAAAGAAATCTTCATTTGTTACATGCAAGTCTTACTCACTTGATTTCCATAATGCTTGTTTTTTTCATAGCCAGAATTTTGACTGAGTTAGACTCGATAACTCTGTAATGATTGACGTGCATGACCGCAAATCATTTAGTCATATCTTTTCCTTTAAATATGGCTTTCACTTAGGGCATATCGTGGTCGTTTGTGGTTGATTATTTTTATCAGTTTTGTTTTATGTCGACCTACATTTTAACTGGGTCACTGATTACAAAGCTTTTGTTATCGTTAGCCATTGATCATGTGCAAGGAATGGTGACGGCGAACCTTTGTTATTTTATAGAGCGTAAATCAAAACACACAAAACATCATATCGAAATACGTTTTTGAGGGATTCTATTTACGTTTTTGGCTAACAAGCGTCGCAAGTACTGTTTCCATATTCAAGGGTACTTGTATGTAAAGTTTAGTGCAAGTCATCGGAGACCAGTGGTGACACGTCCAAGCTCTTCAAAAGCGGAACCCTGAACATTAATGATTCCTAGCCAATCCTTTTTTAGGCTCATTAGATATTATCTGAAGTTGTTGAATCCGGTAACATTTTTTTTCATTATTTTCCGCAAAAGACAGTTACTATTAAATATATACCGGTATGCTCATATACTTGGTAGCGTATTGTTAAACTTCAGTCGATGTATTTGCCTTTAGATATGTTGTCCATGTTTTTATTGATACTAGTGGTTGCGATGTCACAGGCTTATGGTGAGTTTACATGCATACTATGTAATCTACCTTAAAAGGATATTATATAATGCTGTTTTTTTTTTTTCATTTTACGTATATAACACTGTAATTAAAGCAGTTATCTACCTGCAATGCTCACTACTATATGTAGCTTTATTAATCCATTTATTTCCATATTTGTGCTTGTTTGGTATTTTCACAAACCATGTTTACATTTCATTCCCGAAATATGTTTCTTTTTGAGAAAATATTTTATTATATGTAATAAATAATATATATATATATATATATATATATATATATATATATATATATATATATATATATATATATATATTAGGATAAAAAAGAGATATTCACATGAAGGAATTTGTTTAATATATTCAGAATATAAAAGTGTTTATAGAAATTTCATTTATAAGATTAAATTTTTTTAACTTGAACGGAAAACAAATGTAAGGAAAAGTTAAAGAAAATCACACTTTAAGTAATTGCTTTTGTGTATTTATAAGATTTTCCGTAACATGATAGGACAACAAATGTAAGGACAAATCAAAGAAAATCAAACTTTAATTATTTGCTTTTGTGTATTAAGACCATTCATAAGTAAATGTTAGTTAAACTAGACCCTCTCAATTTTGTAAAAAAAAAAAAATTACCTATTGTTGTTTATGGGGTGTATTTTGACAGTTAATGTTGCCCTCAACAAACCATCATACCAGCAGTATCCATACAAACAAGGTGACGATACGTATGACGCCAGTAACGCTGTGGACGGACGTAAATCTGACCTGAGCTGGGATGGAGGTCAATGTGCTGCATCAGATAACGGTAGACAAACCGCCACCTGGTGGGTGAACCTGACCAGTATCCACAGTATTTATCACATCACCATCTACTTAACGACGGAAAACCGTTTTGGTATGGTCACAGTCATTATGTATTTTGGAAATGATATCCTCTGTGGTATAAACTGTCATCACGCTTTTACCCTTTTTACTTATACTCGTATATTTACAATTTGGTTTTATCACATTACTAAATCTTTATATGATTTCCCCTGTTAGTTTGGAAGATGCAATACCGAAAAAAAAAATGTTGATTTCAGTGTAATAGAAACTGGAAAAAATAAACTGTTTCAATGACTGTTATGAACATGGACATTAAGGTTTCTCCACCCTCGATGTTTTTATGGTTAATCCGTGTAATTTTTGTTTAATTTTGAAGATAAATATGTAAACATATGTTGCAAATATTTTGTTCATGCTGTAGGAGCTAACACAGGTACACTATCATGGCAATTAAAGCGACGACTGCTCTCCATTCCAACATCACATTTTGTTTTACAGACTTCTATATAATAAAGCAATTTTTTTAAAGAAATTAATCACAATCCTTTATTTTATGTATTTTAACATTTTAAGGCCATTTAAACTTCCCGGTTTGAAAGCTGTCACATTTACAGTATATTTTAATACAATTTTCCAACCATGAATAAGTACAGTTTAGCAACATAAACATTCTATAACTTTTGAAATAATGGTTCAAACTCACTGAAAATTGGTACATTTGTAATTCATTATATAGCCTATCGAAATCTGCAAAGAAATGTTTACCTTGCCAGGTAAAAAAATTATGAATTGTAGTCTCTGTCAAGTTTGCCTACGTACGGTTTTATCAGTTTTTCATTGAATTCAGCGATTTCAACTCATACTACTCTCTATAAATTGTTAAACATTAGTGTCATATCACTTTACATATCTTAAAAAGTGTTAAACACTAGTATAAATCAAGAAATATTGGCCAAACCATGCATCACATAACACTAATATTATAACCGATAACGGTAAAATATTCCAGAATGCTCACAATGACGTCATGCGACATTCGAAAGACCTTAAATGAAACAAGAGATCAAACACATGCATAATTTTTAAATTAAAATTACAAATTAAAAGGGAAAACTAGAAATGGAATTCAAGAGTTTGCTAGATTCACTTTATAGATCTGTTTGTTCATGTTTTAATTTGAGATGATATTCCAAGAAGTCTTTTGAGGTAAGATTTGCGGTTACAGGAAGATTACTCACATATTTTCATTGTGACGTAACACCAACTACCTTATTCATGTATTTATCACATTTTGTCTGTCGTCTGTCCGTCTGTCTGTCCGTCTGTAATCTTTGAACATTTTCAACATCTTCTCCAGAACCACTGGGTCAATTTCAACTAAACTTGGCACCCTTAGGCAAAGAGCATTCAAAGTTGTGAAAATTTAGGGCCACGCCCTTTTACAAGGGGAGATAACTAGAAATAATTGAAAATTTTCTTGAAATTTTCAAAAATCTTCTCAAGAACCATTTGGCCAGACAAGCTGAAACCTATGTGAAAGCATCCTCAGGTAGTGTAGATTCAAAGTTATGAAAATTATAACCTTTGAGAGAAAGGTGGGGCCACAATAGGGGTCGAATTTTTACATAGGAATATAAAAAAACATCTTTTACAAATCTTCTTCTCGGAAACCAATCAGTCAGGAAAACTGAAACTTATTTGGAAGCATCCTCTGGTTATGAAGATTCACAGTTATTAAAATCATGACCCCTGGGGGTAGGGTGTGCCACAATGAGGGGTCGAATTTTTTTTACATCGGAATATATAGAGTAAATCTTTTAAAAATCTTTTCCTCAGAAACCAATGAGTCAGGAAAGCTGAAACTTGTGTGGAAGCATCCTCAGGTAGTATTAATTTCAAGTTGTGAAAATGATTACCCCCAAGGATAGGGTGGGGCCTCAATGGAGGGTTGAATTTTAAAAGTCTTTAAAAATCCTATTCTCAAACACCAATCAGCCAGGAAAGCTTTAACTTGTGTGAAAGCATCCTCAGGTACTGTATATATAAAGTTGTGAAAATCATAACCCCCAGGAGTAGGATGAGGCCACATGGGGGGGGGGTCGATTTTTTTACATAGAAATATATAGAGAAAAATCTTTAAACATTTTTATTTGCAGACACCAATCAGCGAGGAAAGCTGAAACTTGTGTGGAAGCATCCTTAGGTAGTGTAGATTCAATATTGTGAAAATCATGACCCCAGGGGGTAAGGTGGGGCAACAATGGGGGGTCGAATTTTTACACAGGAAGATATAGAGTAAATCTTTAAAAATCTTATTCGCAGACACGAATCAGCCAGGAAAGCTGAAAATTATGTGAAAGCATCCTCAGGTAGTTTAGATTCAAAGTTGTGAAAATCATGACTCCTGAGGGAAGGGTGGGGCCATAACGAGGGTTGAATTTTTACATAGGAATATATAGAGAAACGTCTTTACAAATCTTTCTCTCAGAAACCAATCAGTCAGGAAAGCTTTAACTTGTGTGGAAGCATCCTCAGGTAGTGTTGATTAAAAGTTGTGAAAATTATGACCCCCGGGGGTAGGGTTGGGCCACAATTGGGAGTTGAATTTTTACATACGAATATATTGATTAAAGTCTTTAAAATCTTCTTAAAAACCTACTGGCCAGAAAAGCTGAAACTTGTGTGGAAGCATCCTCAGGTAGGGTAAATTCAAATATGTTCAAATCACGCTCCCCGGGGGTAGGATGGGGTTACAACGGGGGGGGGGGGCATAGTTTTACCAAGGAATTTTTAAAAAATATATTTTCTAAAAACAATTACTTAGAAAAGCTGTAACTTTTGTGGAAACAACTTCATATAGTGTAGATTTAAATTCATTAAAATCAAAATCTTGAGGAGTAGGGTGGGGCCAAATTGGTGATCCAACTGTACAAAGGAAAACAATTTAATTATTCACAAAAACTGAAATGTTATCACATATGGTTATACTTATATGCAAGCATTTTGACATATTGCTGATTCTTGTTTAGATTGGTTAGACTCTATCCCATGGACGATTCGTGGGCCTCACAAGGGGTTCAGACACTACTGAATTCCAAATCCACTGATATTCCCAAAAATTGACTGACATTGTCTGACATCCACTGTACATTGACTGTACCTCACTGTACATTTCTACTGAACAGCACTGTATCCCACTGTACAGTCATGCTGACTTCACTGTACCCAACTGTACGCCACTGTACAGGGCACTGACCAGCACTGTACCCCACTGTACCGGGCACTGACCAGCACTGTACCCCACTGTCCGCCATGTACTATTAATTTGAGAACAAAAAATCAGATTTTTAAATATTCAGTATATTTTTTTCTTCGATATTTACTTTTATTATCCTGTATATAGCATTAACAGTATGTATACAGATAACATGACAGAAGAATGCAACAGGTCGTTAAATTTATTTAATATGTTTTAATTATTAACGTTTATTAATTAATTAATTATTTATATTTGTTATTGAATGTTACGATCACAAAATTATAATAATTGCCCTAGCTATAAGGTGATAGTTCTGAATTTTACATGTTGAATCTGATTATTAAAAACGTGCATGCCATTATGTTCATTCTGCCAGTCATTGGAAAATATCCCCCCACCCCCACAACCAGCAAGGTTACATAATCATTTCATATTGATGATATATGACAAGCCCTCGTTTAAATGATCGGGTTGTTAATTCTCTGTGTCTCATGAGCTGTGTTTTAGCCACTAAAAACAGTCAATTAAAAGCAGAATCACAAAATATATTCATGCTTGTTCTTTGTGTACACATGTCCAAGTATCATGACTGCCTGCTTGACTACACAGGTACATTTTGAAGATAGCGTGCGGGAACTGTATATAATGATTGACCTCATGTACCATTTTATGGTTTAAGTGCATAAACTGAATTGAAAATTGAATTGAATTTTACAAAATAACACCTACTGAAGGATACATTATAAATTTTAAACATAATCAGTGACATATTAAACGGTAAATTGTATCATTAATTTCAGCAAGAAATAAAAGGAAGGATTTAAATCAAGGAAGGTTGTAACATGTTGTAATATGCGTAGCTGTACAGTTTTATTAAAATATGATTTACTTTTAAATGTTTTCGAAATAAGATATATAAAATGCCCTACTCTACACGTTATTTTTGTATAATAATGAGAGAGAGAGAGAAAGAGAGAGATACATTAATCAGAAATCGATTGGATTAATAAATTGACTGTCTATTAATCTGCTTCTTTTACATATCGATTATTTTCTTTATGTCTCAAGTTTATCTTTGCCAACCAACTCCCGGGTTAAAAACAAAATATGCAAACTTTAAGTCGAAAAATAAAATGTAGTATGGATAATAACCCCCCCCCCCCTTTTTTTCCTTAATCCACTTGATACCCCTTGCAGTACTGTGTTATGTCGAAACAATTCATGTTAAGCAATCGGTTAATAAAATAATGCATTTATTTTTAAATTTTGACCTCGATGTGTATCACTATTAAATAGATTTAATAAATCCCACTTTTGTGCAAACATTACGTGCAAGTAGTCCTACATGTAAGTAAATAATGATAATCTTTTATAGTAGATTGAAATTATCTTGTTTGCTATGATACAATATATCAATATACTGGTTTCAGTAAATGAAGAAAAAAAAGAAGAAAAAAACGAAAGATCATTTTAAATGCCGAACATTTTTACCGGGTTGTATATCTCAGGTGAGGGCGGGGCTTAATTTCTAGAGGTGTGAAAGCCTCCGGGGCTGGAAGTCTACCTGCGGTCGTGATCGCTCCTAATCACTATATAATCATTCTATTTACGCCACACACTATATCATGCAATATATGACACTGACTGAATTCAAATTAGTTAGCACGGTCGAATCGCTATGACATATAAACGTATAAATTTTTAAACAAGGAAGTTTTAATTATTAAAACATGTCTTCATAACGACAATCATGTACGATAGATGCTGAACATTTTATACTACTCTTTATATAAATTCTTTGTCCAGTACTTTTAATTCACAATGTAATACAACCAGTGTTGTTAAAAGAAACCTATTAAAATGGTCTAAATACTGTATCATAATATGTTACTGGGGTTTTTTTTCTCAGAGAATTCTCAGGGTTCAGCCCCTACGATTGTACTCAATATTATGATGATTATTGTGGTGTTATTATTTTAAACGACAAATATATGAAATTTGCATCAAATATATTTTTCCATATAAGCGTGTGTTAAACCATTTAGATAGTTTAAACGATAGGTGCATGGAGAATGTGTAATATGTATCGCCTATTATGAAGTTGATAATAAGCAATTTTTCATTTAGTATTGTAAAAAAAGAATCATATGAACTTGTTTCTTATTGGATGGATACCATCTTGTACAGGTCCTAAAATTTGGAGGTACATGCCAGGCACTGTTCTTGGATTCTCTGTGTATGTCTCCAATACCACGGATAAATCACAGGGAACGTTGTGTTTCAAGGACGACAACTTCACAATAAACACATTACCTTCTGTCTTCACAACAAACTGTTTTGTCTATGGACAATATGTCATATACTACAACGAGAGACTACCAGGAGTTATCTACCCTGACGGTTATAGTCGACGTTTTGTAGAAAGTGACCTCTGTGAAGTAGAGGTGTATGGTGGGTGTTCTCTATAACTTCAATAACCTTTGAAAATGATTACTTTCTTTTAATATTTGGTCACATGTCTACCTTTTTGTTAAAAAACAATTTATTGACCATGTGGAATACTTGAGTTATGTTGCAACATTTTGTCGATTTAAGTAAAACTAGCAAAAGTTATGCAGTCAATTAAAGTGATTATTTTTACTATGGAATTTTATACCCCCCCCCTAAAAAAAATATATATAAAAAATAGTAAGTTGTCATGATAAGCGATTTTAATTTCGATGTGAAGTATCAAAACTAGGTAATATTGATGTGAAATATAAAAACTAGGCACAAAGAAACATTTTGCTATTTAATCAATATAAAGATGACTGAATAACAGGATAATAGCATTCCATATTTAGCATAATATTAACTAATTGGGAAATCCTCTTTCTGTAAGGGTCGTGAATGTTACATGTATGTTAGGGTTGGGTTATAGTGGCGAGAGCAGTTCACATATGCCTTTAAAATTTGTTCTTTAGTGTTATGATTTTTTTTTACATTCGTAGGTGGTAGGATGAATAATTTTATTTGTGTATTAAATCTCTTAAAACCTGTTGTTTTATTACTTAAAATATAAAGTAAACTTATTTGCATAGTTAAATACTTGGTGGACCAGAGTGCCTTTATCATATTGACCCTGAGGTCAGAGTTCTTTAGTTTGAAATTCGGAGCTGTATGTTAGTCGTGTAATAGATAGGCATTGGTTTTTCTAGCATAATCATTTTTTTTTACTTATAGACATCCAGCAAGACTTGTACAACATGTCATGATTTCTAATAACTCTAAAGCCAATTTTTAGTTTGATGGGGGTGGAGCTCATTACTGGTCTATCAACATGTACATCATCAGTGTTTCTGTGGTTTTTATTTTGTTATTCTACTAGCCAGCCACAAAAATAAAAACATTGCTGTGATATACTTTTGACTCCTGCTTAGTTGATTTTCTTTTGTTACATTGAATTTATTGCGAATAATAGCCATACAGTGAATTTGCATTTGAATACCTGTATTAAGTAAAGGAAACACATGGGAACGCCTTCTTCCAAACCGTTGTCCGTAGATATGCACATGTTTACCGTACACTAATGATATCAATCAATGATATCAATCAAATGTTTTGAATTATTTTATTTTATATTGCTTTAAACTAATAAAAGGCAACAGTGTTATACTTTTGAACTTTTTATGTGGTGTTAATCATGTAGATGTATTGCCCTATTAATACTACTCACGCAGGTTTTCATTTCATCATAATCAATAAATAGAAACAATATATATTAAGGTGAAATAACACATCATCACAAAATGGCTGACCTCTGATCGAAACGACATTTCGTTTTATTAAAAGGATTTTGTCAACGGCAACATATAACTTATTCCATAGCCGAGTGGAAAAAGTATCGGGCTTGTGATCCGTACATCCCGAGTTCGAATCATCCAGGGGCTTTTGTTGTTACATGTACTAACTGAATTGTTTTTTTTTGTTAGAAATTCATTTTTTATCCCCAAACTGCCAATTTTTCCCTTACTTGACATATGTACAGTTTATTTATCATGATATATTTCATATTCAAACAATTTACTGTTAATTTGAGTGAATTTTCCAGGTGTGTTTTTCCACCTTCAATGAATATTTCAAAGAGTCAAAATTACCAACAATCACCAACGATCCCAGTTAAACCTCTTGACTCCCTCACGTTTTCTCAAAATCACACAATCACAGCAAACGCATCAAATGGGGCCGATTAGGTAATTTTGTGGATAAACTACAATAGCAAAACTCTTTATTTTTTACCATATGTAATTTACACCAACTCTAATTTATTCGCAAAGTTTAAAAAAAATTGATCGTCTGGTTCATTTTAGGGGCCATCTCAAAATACAGGTACATTTACTATATTAATATATAGGAAATTGTCATTTTCCGGAATTCGAAGCAGATTTAAAAAATACTAAAATAGCTTTTCTTTAGTAATATCATTTTATACCTAATATATTAAGAATACTAAATTATACCGTTTGGTGTTTAGTGGGGACATTTCAAAATATTAAAATGCACCGTATTTTGCTATATGTTTGGAGTATTTCAAATGTAGATTGGTAGATTGGTATAATGAATTGATTTAAAAAAAGAAAAATAACCCCGATGATAACATTATTCTGTGTATAGATTTTCAACTGACGTAAGAATTTTACTTTTTCTTGTATGTCATTTCTTATAACACACACCTACAAAGCTTCAATTTATCATAATGTCATGAAAACTCAATGACAACGCTTACATACTGTACAACGGAAAAGTAGTTTGAAAAATAAAATTTTCATTAAAAATCCCAAATATTTTCATCTGTATCTTGTTAATTGTAATAAATTTTATAAATGATATTAAAAAAAATCATGAAAACTATATACCCACTGTATTTTACTAGAATGCGCAAAAACGTGCACAATGAAAACTAAAGTCGGCCTCCTTAAACTTTCCTTAAAAATTCAGAGATATATACAATATGCTTCATGTTCATGTAAATAAAACGCACGATCCTCAAAAAAAAAAATAAAAATAATAATAATAATATTATTGCAATTGGTATAGTGCTTCAGCATTTGATTAAAGGTTGTCCAGCTCCAGGGTTTTACGGATCAAACTGTTCCCCCTGTCCAGATGTTAACTGTCAGTACTGTCATATAGAGACGGGCTATAGCCAATGTTGTAAACCTGGGTACCAGGGTCAGCGCTGTGAACTAGGTAAGAAATCATTTTAATAGATAACATTATTACATACTCTGAAATGTGCTTCTACACCAGTTGAACGGTTCGGTTACACTGTAGGTGCGCTAACATTTTTTTTTCCGTAAGACGGGTTTTCAAAAACTTTATTCTGTGTCATACTTCCCAAAAACCACAATATCATGTTCTTAATAATCTAAAAGTGGTGACTTACTTGGTAAAATTTGCTAAACTACTAAAAGAACCTTTACATCAAACATTGTCCTAAATGCGTTTGACCTGTTTCACAATTAAACATCTATCGTTCATGTGTGATCTGGGTAGATGTTTAAACAATACAATGGAATTTCTTTAACCTAGAAAAATGAATTGGGTATTTTAATGACTGCTTTCAGAGAGATGTATTTGGTAGATGAACATCTAAAAAGATATAACAAAACGCTTACAAAGAGACATGGTTTTTAAAACGAACGTCTCTCTGTTGCAAAATATGTCATTGTTAAAATTGAAAAAGATTTGCAAGTTTATCGGAGCCAGAGAGTGTATATATTAATTATAATTTTAGCCGGATCACTACAATGCTGTCAATAGTAATTTTTCATATCTTTTTTTTTTATTTTTGTGCAACAGAAAAAAAAATGTGAATTTTTTTTTTCGGGGGGGGGGGGTGGCTTACCAATTCCATTTGTTTCATATATACAATTAAGTCTAGCAAATATTTTACAGTATGAACCAAAATATGGCATGATATTTAAATCAAATAGCATACATGTAACATTATACCTTGCAATCCGATAAAGTAGCATTGTTATTTCATCGCATATCGTTTGGCTTTTTATCGTCTTATAAGAGCATAGCAAAACACATATTAGCAAAGAATTTGATAGATTAGCAGATGAGAGTTAAATGTTAACTTATAATATTTTAAGATTAAATGGACACAACTCTTAGTAGATATATTTAACATTCACAAAAGTAACATCACATTTCTGAGGACGGAAAATAAACCACGGAAAGAGGCACGCATATATAGCATTAAATATTATTTTATTTTTTCATTTTGTACATTCTTTGCATAAAATACATTTTGGATTTGCAAATTAAGGGTTACGTATTTTATTGCTTTGGAACGTAATGTTTAGAGCTCTTTAAGCATATGCTTTTTAGTCAAATGTCATTGCATTTCAAGATATACAATATTAATTAGCAATATTTTTTTTAATAGCTTAGCTTCAGATTTCAAGACAACGCAAAGGAATCTGATTATAATTATTTTTTTTAATTGCATGGCATTGCATAGCATAGAACTGTTAACATGCATGTGTATACCTTGCTGTATTCTACAATAACCCACATTTATTATTTGTTGACCGTTTAAGAATGTGACATGGGATCCTACGGTTTTGAATGTAACGAAACATGTGGACACTGTCGCGATGTAAACCAATGTTCCCATTTCAATGGTTCCTGCTTAACCGGCTGTATAGCTGGTTATAAAGGGGACTTATGTAAAACACGTAAGTATGCAATGTCAAGGTACACATTAAATTAGCTACATAACATATTCTAGTAAAACTCACATGACCTGGTACTTAATAATAACATGTACGTGTGTTGAACTACATGCTATTTTATATACATTTTTTTTTCTAAAATATACAATCATTTGTTATATGCGTAAATACAATAAAACGAATTTTGTCAATTAAAAGAATGTGATAGTGGTTTGTACGGCGACGACTGTAAAGAGATATGTGGAAACTGTCGTGAAATTAACCATTGCTTCTATAAAAACGGAACATGCCTTACTGGTTGTGATGATGGTTATCAAGAGGAATTGTGTAAAACACGTGAGTAAATATGTACCATATATGTAAGCAATCAACACCTTGGATTGTAGACTGGTATATTTATAAAGCCTTGTAAAGTTAATATATACATTTTTCTGTGGGTTTTTACATTTGACGTTAAAAAAACCAAGTATTTGTCTAAATCAGATACAGCTATTTGACTGTGTATCAAATACATTATTTTGTATTTTTACAAGCGTGTCCACGTGGTTCTTTTGGAAGTAAATGTACTGAAAAATGTAATGACAAATGTGCCGGATGTAATAATGTCAATGGTGTGTGTGACTCTGGATGTATCCCTGGCTGGAGAGGTTATCACTGCAACGAAGGTAGCATTCATAATATCTGATTATTGGAGTAGAAACTTTTCAAGCACGCTAATGCCGCTATATATACATCAATATCCAAAATAACTTTAACATTAAAGAAATAAATTATGCGACACAAAAACTTAATGAAACAACGTTATTGTACGAATATTCTTAAATTGGAATGTTCACATCAAATAGTGTTTATTATACAGTGTATGATATGAGTAACGAATTCGAAACTAAAAGCGTTTCGCCAGAATTAAGTTACGATATAAAATAGAGTTAATGAAGCCAGATTTGAGAACATGCAAAAGGTATTTTACTGCGAACACCTATTGTCTCTTCAAAGTTTTACAAGCCATTTTTCACAGTGCTGAAAAATCCAATTATTGCTAGACTATGATTAATCACCTACTGACATAATTACCGTCCGACTACGACAAAGAGCACACGGTGGGTGTCACCGGTCAGCAGAGGATGCGTACTCCCCCATGGCACCTGATCCTACCTGTAATTTTTTAGAGGTCCGAGTTTTTTTTTTTTCTTGCCCTTGTATTTTTCCTTTGGACTTTTGATTTTGAACACTGTTCGTTATCTCCACATGTCCTATAGATATAACTTCCAATACTCTTTTTTGCATAACCGTTATGGGTTTTAAAGACTGTGAGACACAACTGTTACATTGATTGATATTTTTAACATTGAAGAATGTGACAGAGGATCGTATGGTACTGAATGTAACGAAACATGTGGACACTGCCGATATATAAATCAATGTTCCAATGTCAATGGAACTTGCGTCAACGGGTGTGATGCTGGTTATAAAGGGGACCTATGTAAAACACGTGAGTATACATGTACATACAACAATGTATATGTTACAGTAACAACACAACAGCAAATTGAAAATTATTGCAGTGACGAGAGCAAATCATTTTAAACCTATTAAGAAATCAAGTCTAAAGACAAAAACTAAGTTGCCTTTACGTTTCTTTTGTTTTGATATCGGCTTATTTAATTTTGCTTCTCTTTAGATTTGAGCACTACATATGTTTTGCTGTCTGTATACTGTTGTTTGTATAATGTTGTGAAAACCGTTTACATTCTTTTTTTATTCCCGTTTATTATATACCGCTGATATACGTATAAAGTCTAGCTTACGTTATTAAATATTTAAAAATTAAATGTTTTAAAGTAATGCGCAAAGTAAATTTTAACAACGATAAATCGGTCAGCAATCATCATAAAAAAACGGCTTTGGGACTTTTGAGGTGAAGAAGTATGTATGGTAAGTAAATGTTTATCTTAGCGTGGTTTGAGTGTTTTTTAAAAAACTTATTTGGGAGGGAAAAAACCCAAATGTATAATTTTAAAATAAAAGAAGTATGACCCATTTATAGAAAGAGGTCTCTTGAATGCATTTTGACTAAATTGGAAGTAAGGTAAGTAAACATATATTTGATATGTTTTGTTCATGAATTAACCGTAGAAAAAATTTGTGTTTTAAAACCAGATTTTATTGCTTCATGTTTTTTTTTCCAGGTTTTTTATTCCATATGATAATTTTATATTTTTTTGGTCATTTTGATTTATCTGCTATTATTTTAATTATCTGTATTATATGTTTGATTTTTATCTTAATCTAAATATACAATCATTTCTTTTCCTGTATGATCTGATGTCTGATACCAGATTAAATCATGACATTTGTTCGTTCCTAGCTTTAACTTTATATTCATTTGTTATAAAATATATTACTATAATATTTGGGAGTTGATTTTAAATAATCAACTCTTCTATGCAGTTACTCTGGCAAACAGGAAGTGAGACAGTGTTTGGACCTAACCACAAATCATCACCGCTGACAAGACTAAGTTCTTGAAAATAATCGATAAATTCGATGTAATGTATGTTGAAGCATTGTTTTTCAAGGAAACTTATTTTTAAATACCTTAAAAATAGTCAGTTTTTAAATGGTATCAACAATTTTGAAATTTTTCGTAGCCGTATGTATTCTTACGCCAGAGCCTCTCTTGCTTGTCGGAGATTAACGGCGAGAGCCGAGCGTCGAGTTGAACGAGACTAGTGTTCAATATTGCTTGGATCCATACAGTTTTCCAGAAGTATTTCGATTACTGATACATAGGTTGATGCAATTTATTCTATCTTTAAATATTACTCAACATGATTCCTATGGGGTTTTCTCGAAATTCTGGTCGGAAAAGTCCGAGAATTCATAATACAAAAAAGTGCGTAATTCAATTACAGATTAGAAACTACTTGTCATGCAAAATAAAATATCGTTGATTTTGAAATAAGTATTAATCGATAAAATCACCTACCATCAATACTTCAGTACTTTGAACACAACTAAGGTAACCAATAGGTTGTATTTTTTTTTCAGAATAAACGTAATGGGGAAGTAAATTATCGAGAAACGAAAAAAATATCCCAATGCTCCCACCATGATTTTAAACATTGATTTTAGATACATAACGTGCGAGTACCCATTATTGCCGAAAAATACACAAGTTTTCTATATTACTCTTTTCATGTAAGCTGTCATGTAAAATTTCAATGCAAATCTCTGCATTGTTCATTTTTTAATATGAGTAATTATTTTTATTTTATTCTCATCAATATCGACTTACTTCTGACTAAAAATAAATCCTGTCCATGACCTTTGATTCACAGGAAGTCGAGTACCCATTATTGCCGCTTATATCTTTTCGTGATTTTTCAGTAATTAATCGATAAAAAGGTCAAAATTTTAAAAGAATCCAACAAGATAAGATAAAATGCATGAATACAACATAAAACATTATATCATAAAGGCAATTCAATCATATTATAAGCAAATCTGTTTTCGATGTCCCTGCGGCCACATGCACACATATAGAGAAAAATATGCTTCACATGTCTCGAGACAATTGATTTAAAAAAAAATAAAGTAATGCATTGTATATTTATTAAAAGCTTTTTAAAAATAAGTTTATGTGTCCAGTAAAAGAAAAAAAATGTGTCTAAAATTTAATAGCAACGCCTCTAAGTTACACCGCAGGTGCGCGGGGATGAATCTTTGATCCGCCTCAGGTTGCAGACAAAATGGCGTCTTACAATCAAGCAGACGCTCGGTTTTCTTCGTTAAATATTGTGTAGTAGAAATGGTATCTTGCTTATTTTTGTCAAATATCATAACGCGAAGGTAAATATTCTTCGAATTTGGACCTAAACAAAAAATGCCCTGTCATCAAAGTGGATTTTAAGTCAAACATTCAGTGGCATGTGTCATCGCACGGATACAAATGGGATACGTTTTCATAGGCTTGCCTTTGTTATGGTGAGTTCCGAGGTGTTTGAAATAAATTTTCTTCTTCCTAACTATTATAGTGTCTTAAAAATTGTATTATTAAGGTCTTCCGTTTCCAATATATTATTGTGCAGATTAAGATTATTCTTATTTTTCTTTTTTTTTTCTTCCTAGACGCGAACTTTGAGGCTTCATATCTTGCTCATTTCTGAACGGTTTTTGCTCAAATTTTCAGGGCTTATAGACTTTACAAAACACTATCTAAACCATTTCATAAATTTTAAAAATCCTTTTCCGTTAACGAGTTATTCCCCTTTTAAAAAAATTTAGGGCCTTTCATTTCCAGACAAAGGCTCCGAGACTATGATAGCAGGGAATGGGAATCCAACGAATTTGAATAACAGAGACATTGAAGTTTTGCACATCGGTTTTTGTTTTTGGATTACTTTCTTTATTTAGAAAAAGGTAGGGGGTCAAAAAACAGGGTTCCAAAAAGTGCGAAAATTTAGACATATTTTCCTTTGTATCTTTTAAACAAAAAATATTTTGTTAAGACATGTAGAATAAAAGTTGTGCAGAATGTCAAGGACTTTCATTTGACACCAATAAAAAAGGGCTGGCCCCTTAAATTAAGGGCCAAGGGCCCTTGAAAGTTTTTGCTAAATAACTAAAAACGGCTAGGATTTTGATATAGCTGTCGCTGGAAAAGTTGTTTGTTGGGATCCTATAAATGTCGTTACAATGTTATTTTGTTGGTGAGTTGTGTAGTATGAGTGTAAAAAGCTTTTCATGTTAACATGTACCTGTGTTTATTTGGCAAGTTAACGAAAGTCATTGTGCGTACAACTGACATTAAGTTACGACAGACAGTATGCCTGTTTAAAAAGGAGGCTTTAATTCATAAGAAAAAAATATTTTTTTAGGATACATGCTTTTATGTGAGGAGTTTAAGTCATCTTCGTAAATTCTGCACAATCCTAAAAAACGACAAACAGAAAATATAAACATTCTTTTTCTTTTCTAGTAAATCACACAAACTACCGGAAAAAAATAAATCTAAGTGATACATTTTAGTTATCATGCTACGTGCATTTAAAATATATCTGGAATCAGAGCTGTGTGTGTGAACCATTACGTAAGCTATCCCTCGCTTGCGGCCGAAAAAGTCGGTCGCCATGGTCGCGGCTGGACTACCTAGCGGTCAGCGCCGGAGTCACGTCTCTCAATTTATGAGTTCATTTAGCCGAAAACAAGAATTGTTTTAATTTTGATCACACATAGACGTTTATTCTTCTCAAATTGAACTAAATGATAGAGTGTCAATTAAGAAAACGTTCTGTTAATTAATAAAGGAAATGTCATACTCAATCGGAAGTAATATCAGGCATAGATCAATTGTGGGTTTTAAGTAAAAAAAAAATAATAACTTCTATTTGGTAGATTTTAGTCATTATTATACTGCAAACATTTCAAATCTTCCTGGGTTCTGAGCTGTGTGTGTTGTAACTTTACGTAACCTATTCCTCGCCCGCGGCCGAGGAGATCGGCCGCGGGTGCACTACCATTCGGTCAGCGGTTATCTAATACACCAGATTCGCGTCTTTCATGTACTTGTTTTGAGTTTATATAGCCGCAAATACAGGAACTGTTTTAATTTAAAGTTATTAATGTTTTATTTAAAATGTAAATTAGGAAGTCATTCTGAAAATTATGAAATCCGATATTATTCCTAATCCAAAACATCGTCAGACATAAATCAATGGTGGGTTTGTAAGTATAAAATGTTCTAAGAACTGTACTAATAATGTTTTAGATCAACAACAAAAAGCCACAAAGATTACCCCTTTAGATGATGATCATCCCTCGCACGCTAATTAGAAGATCGCGCGCGAGGGGACATCTACATGTACCTTATCACACGTGTATGTTTATTGATATTTTGTACGAACACAAAACTATTTGTTTATTTTATTTTCATTTATATTGGTTTTAGATGAAAGATGAATTTATCTCCCTTATTCAGTTGATTTAGCGTTGATTTAAACGTAAGGGGGAAAATCTTATAAAAACCTCTCATTAATTGAATAAAAGTAATCTATCAATTCGATTCTAAATATGCAAGGCCGATTGTATAAATAAAAGATTAAATATAATAAAACTCCGAGATATTTACCGGCATATGTAAAATTGATATGTGTTTAACTTAAGATTAATCATATTAATATACTGCATCGTCGGAACCCACGGGTTTTAAATCCGTTACACTGATTTCAAGCAATGTAACGGATGGAAAACCCGTGGGGTCCGACGATGAATCGACTGTAGTTACATATGATCATTTCCGTTAATTATTGCTTAGACTTTTTACAGACTTTAACGCTTTTAAAGGGGCATGGTCACGATTTTGGTCAAAAGTTAGTTTTCCGATTTGAATGTTTTCAATGCTTCAGTAAGGCATTTTTAATAGGTAATCAACATTTGAGTGTAATTCGTTGAGTTTAGGCGAGTTACAGAGCTTACAATTCTTTGCAATGTAAACAAAGGGTTTGTTTACATTTTGAATGTTGAAGTGAAAACTCCAGTTAGAAACCTAAAATGATTGTAATAAATGTTAGAATCTGTTTATTTATGCTTAAAATGAATAATAAGATGGAACAATCAGCTTGTAAAACAACTTTTACTGGTAAATTGAACTTATGTAAACAAAAACAGGGCACGAGCCTTGTTTACATGGCAAAGAATTGTGAGCCCTGTATCTTGCTTATAACTTTACTACTGACTCTCAAATTTTATTTGGTCATTGGAAATGCATTCCTAAAGCATTGTAAATAATCAAAACTGAAAAATAGAATTTGACCAAAATCGTGACCATGCCCCTTTAAGACAATATTCAAACTTTGCCTGGCCAACGCGACATATATGCACATGAATATATATATATATACTGGTGTAAGAAATAATATTCGACCAACGCAAAAATTAAATATTGTAGAAAGTAAAATAAGTTTTCTTAAGAGTTGTACCAAATTTTAGCAGGGTTTACATAGTAAAAAAAATCATTAATTTTCGAAGCGTTCTAGGAAGTTTAAAAACAAAGTCATATCTGTGCTGCTCCGCCCCCCCCCCCCAAGTGCTCGAGCTGAATTTTAAAAATTGGCGAACAAAAATCGAAAATTTATATGTGTCAAAAATCAATTTCTGGTGACTCCTTATTTGTTAACGTTCTTCCTAATGTATTTCACTTTGCAATCTGTGTGTTTATTCGGCCAGTCTGCGTGTTAATTCAATCACCCCGTGCGACCGAAAATCTCGTGTCCCTTTAAGACCGAGAAAATAAGCACCGCCTTCAAATTTACGTGGTCAGTGTAACCCTTGTTAATCAACTAAATCGAGGCCCCAGTTTGGATGTTAGAAAATGATTGGCATTTGTTTACTCGTCCTGTGTATACCATGCCTAGCGCTCGCGACGACGGTGCAATAAACGTTTTTCTTTTGATTTGATGCATACCGTGACGATAAATCGCTATCTTTTAGCACTTTAAACAAAAGAAATATTAAAAGATATGAATTACAAATTTACTCGTACTTGGTTATGTACCACACTAAATGCGCTGATCACCTATAGTCTGTCAAAATCATGTGGTGCCGATCATGTATCCATGAAAGACGTCGTTTATCAATAAAGATGTTTGTGAATAATTGAGAATAAATAATTAAATGAAATCAAATATTGCGTTCACGATTTATATCGTTAGTTATCACATTTCTGAGAGAAATTTCACGAGCTGAAACCGGAAGAGAAACAAGTACAGACAGCTCTGGTGCATGCGCAGCTGGTAGAATTATTGTGCACTTTAATTTAGCAGCTGGTCGGAAAAGATTTACAAGCATTGGTTGCAAAGTTGCATTAGTATTTGAGTACGGTGGGTTGATTGTATAATTCACAAAACATCAGGATATATTTTCAGTTAATCCCGACAGAAACTTGTTCAATCAAACGAAAGATTTTGCACAAGTCGCACGCGGTTTTTCATGCGTTTATATTCATTTCAAAGAAGAACAATTTGTTTTATAAGTAATTATAAATACGATATTCTTTTTAAATAAACGGAAAACTAAATAAACTTTTTTGAGAGCACTTTAATACTCCGTGTATATAGACATGTATACACAAGCGAGCGTGTTTCCCTCGGGGTTTCACACCTCTTTCAATATAGGCTCCACCCCCACCTGAACTTACCTAAGGTAAACTGACCGGTTAAAAACCTCGGCATTTAAGTGCACACAACCCTGGACACAGATAGCCATAGGTAATTTATGGATGCAGATCATCAATTGTTATGTAATTAAAATACACTTTGAAGTGAGCTATCACTGTAGTGGTCAATTGTTGAATATAAGTTTAAAGTTTTAAGTCAAAGATGTTAAATAATAATTATTTGTTCTCACGTTTAGAATTTATGAAATACGTTATTCAATGCAGTCGGTCGCCATAGAAATCATCAGAGTACTGCAAGTGTTGACAGTTTCTTATTTCTTAAAAAGACCTTAGGACATAATTCATTTGACTTACAGACTAGCGACACAGTTGCCTCCCAAAAATGTATGCACTTCTCAAAGTTACAATTAAATGGTATAGATATGTGTTGTTCAACGGATTTTATTAATTGTTGTAAATGTTAAAGTTAGAGAAATCGTATTTTCTGGAGTATGACATTATGTAGAACTCTTTTGTTTAAAAAACAAAAACAAATTGTTTTGACGTCACACAATCTCTTTGGTTTAAATATACAATGTACTCAGTGCTCTGAACAAAACGCTGGTTTATGCCTTTCTGTTACTCAAGTAAAAAACTGAAAAAAAATTGATTACTTTTAGGTTCACACGTCACATGTTAATACATGTATGCATAAATATATGATTTTTATCAAATACTAGTAAATGACATTGTATCTTTAAAAAATTCCAAAATATTATAACTAAAACATGTATATGTGACATGATAGAAATAATTGTAAACCAGAGGTCTCTCTTCCTGTCACACAAAAGTGACAAAAAGGATTCTTGATTCAGTTGGAGTTCTGCCCCCACCCCTGCCAACATTTTCTGAAATTTACATTTAGAAAATTAAATTTTGGGGTACTGACACCCCCACCCCCACACACTTTCTAGATGAGCGCTCAAGGCAAAACAAAAATATATTGGGATATTTAAAACAAAATCCTATTTGAAAAAAAATGAAGTTAGAGATGCCTCACAACCCCTACCACTGCCGCGGATTATGATTTTGAAGATTTGTGAATTTCTTTTACTTGCTTGTGAAGACTTCAGATAAATATGCTCATCCTTTCAAAAACAATACTGAGGCCTGTATGGCCAAACAGTATACGGATAGTTATCCCTACCACTGAGCACCTCAGTCTCGTATACTAATAGCGCACCCTCAGACAGGAGAAGGCATTATTGTTTATTTACAATTGGTGTTCTTTTCAATCTCTAATTTTAACACTGCACTTTACATAAACTGTTCCATGTTTTAGCGGTAGAGGTTTAAGTATGAATATAGGGAATCAAAATGTTTATGAAACATAACACTTTTTTCCATGCATCAGCGCAGTGGATTTTGTGTTTATTACACTATGATATAGGCATACCAGTAGTTTGAATCCTGTCATCAGTTGTATAATATACATGTAAACGTATTTATCGATTTTCTGGTTGGAATAATTAAATACATGTACATATAAGAGATGTGTTTTAAGTTATCATAAATTGATATAACCGTGAAATAAGTTAAAAGGAGAGTTTGTCTGGTAGGAAAATAATACTTTGAAAGTGAGCCTCGTTTTCTGAACTTACTATTATCATATTGACAATCCAGTTTAAGACAGCCCACCCTTTTCTCCTTACACTCAACGGGGTCGGATAGGTATCAATAAGAGGTCACCTTTCCATGACCTTTAAATTTGCATACAATCTAAATATGTACCCCTAGCTTATCACAGACATGCTTTTATCTGTAGTATGAGAAGTGTAACTCTTCAATACTATGCAGTCTGGAGGCTGCAGTAATATATAGAAAATAGGCATGAATTAATTGTTCTGTCTCCTTTTGAAGAGTTCAAATTGATTTTCTAAAGCCCTGATTGGTCAGAAGTTAAAGTAGTGTGAAGATGACCTCCTATCAATAACTGTCAGACCCTGACAAGTGTAAGAAGAAGAGGGGTGGTTTTATTAAGACTGAATGACAATCCTTTTTTTGACTTGCAATCTGATTAAAATTTCTATAGTCGCTATACGATGATTTGAAGAAACCTCACTTAAGGTCACCTCCTGGTGAACTTTGCTTTGACCAATGAAATCGTCGGTTCCATTCCTCAGTTACATGATTTGGAAGTTATGCCAATACATTCTTTAGATTCCCTAAGGGCGTCTAATATCAACTTATGCTCCATCTCTTACTTGCTGATACCGAAAGATTCACGAACATGTGGCATCATTTCGTCGTACAACTCCCATTTTTGTTTGTAACCCGAAATTACCGTTTCTAACACTTGCTCTGATTGCTAGAATAACTCATGTATAATTATAAACAAACGTTCAACAGGGGGTGACCTCAAGAGGGGTTTCTTCAGATCCTCTTGTAGCGAAAATAGAAAAACAAGGAGGGGATCAAGGATATGATTTTAATCAGATTGTCTCGACTTGAAGCTGTAACGGAAGACCTTCTCGTTGCTTGCAACGAGCTCGGCTCTAGTTTATTGATGTATTTTGGTTTGTAGCTTAAAACAACGAATATATAGCGGAAATCTTGTTGTTTTTTATACAATCGGCAATAATGGGTACTCGCACGTTATATTCTATCAAATTTGCATTTAAGATATGAAAGTCTGCATGTAAAAACTTATGACTCAGAAATAATTGGGGTTTTTTCCAATACGAAAATGGTTTTAGGTCATCTGAGTCACTTAGGTGACCTATTGCAATTGGCCTTTGTCCGTCGTCTTGCGTAGTCCGTTAACAATTTTACATTTTTACTTCTACTTAAAAACTATGATGCCAATTGTTCCCATTTTTAGTGTGAAGCATTTCTATTGTAAGTGGAATCTCAATTGTGAAAATCATGATCTACCACCCCCGGGGCGCCAAAGGCGGGGCCAAATATGCAAAAAAGCCAAATTAAAAAAAAAATCTTCTCCTCTACTCCCATACATGTGGGGGAAAATGTTAAAGCATTGTTATGATGTTCATGAAGCCCTCTATAGAGATTGTGAAATTCATGGCCCCTGGGTCAGGGCTTCAGGTCATATGGTGGGGCCAATGTGACCATATAGTAAACATGTATTAAACCTTAAAAAATCTTTTCTTCTGTACTTCCATATATATATTTGAGAACAACTAAATACATAGTTATAATGTCTGTAAAGTCCTATACCTAAATTGTGACATTCATGACCCCTGGGATAGGGGTTCAGGTCCTAGGGTGGGGCCAATACAGCCATATAGTGAAAATAAATTAGATCTTGAAATTCTTCTTCTTTACTCCTATTCATATTTGAGAAATACTTAATGCCTGTTTATGATGTCCACAATGTCCTCTATTATAATTGTAAAACTCGTAGCCCCTGGGCTAGGGGTTCAGGCCCGCGGGCCTATATAGCCATATAGAAAAAATGAATTAAAGTTGTCTTTTCTACTCCCATATTTGAGAAAAACTAAATGCACGAATCTGAGTCCGCATAGTCCTCCACCGAAATTCTGAAATTCATGGTCCCTGGGTTATGGGTTTAGGCCCTTAATATCGCCAAATAGTGAAACATGTATTGATTTAATATTTTTTTCTGTACTGTCAGAGTTGTAGGAGATTAAATCATTAATTGTTGTGTTTAATTGCGATATTTACTGCCAAGGCCATGGGGCAGAATTTGAGGCGCTTTTTTTTTTTACCGGGGGGTGTTTTATTTGATTGTATATTGAACAAGTATTTGTACTTACGGTGATTGCTGAGCCTGTTTGCCATCCTTTAACAATTTTAACTTCATTTTGAAAAGTACATGGCAAATTGTCACTTGGCAATATAGAATAAAATATTTGTTCTATTTTAAGAAATCTACTTTAATATCCTGAGCATTGTATACGTGAAGGAAAAAAAAGAAGATTTATATGCATTTTTGTGCGTTATAAATGAAACTGTGATTATTATTTTAAAAAATGACGATTAAAAGCCTGCAGGTCTTTTATTACCAAAAGTTTACAATTTTAAGTCCCTGGAGCTATGGTATAGATAATCCGAGATTCCTCCGACTCTTGAATCCCCAACCCCTATTTTTTTCAAACATCAAATTATAAAAAGTGGGTAATAGTCAGAGAAGTCTCAGATTTGAGTTTATACTTCAAAATGAAGCTTAAAATGCAAACACGAGACTCTGACATGTCAATTTAAGGGCTATAATACTCAGGTAACCGTCAATGTCTGTGGGCCTCTTGTTATATATTAATTTCCTTTGTAGCTTGATATAAGCAGCTCTTCGTTACAATATAATTGCAGGAAAAGGTCCATTTAGCAGCCAGAAAAGGAATGTGCAATGCAATATTGTGTTTCCCAAGCAAGCAAGGGGGTGTATACCGTACAAAATGCCAATACTAAAAAACTCTTATAAATTATTAAATAGAACTCTAATTAGGACATCACAGAAAAGAACATATATGACATATTAAACATTCAGTCAGATTTAATCAAATTATATTTCAATTAATTCACGTTGGTCCTCATGGGCTGTGCAAAAGCCAGGGCCATGAGCATAAAAAACCACCACCTCTTTGGGAGTTCATACATACAGTAAAAGAGGCTAATGTACTTTAGATACCAAAGGATACCTTAGGATTTAGGGCATGTTGAATCAGTGCTATTCAAAATTTTCTATATGATACGTTTTTTTTAACACAGGTTAGGAAGGTTAAATGGCAAACCAATGACAAATGTACACATTTTGTTAATTACTTTAGTCGTTCTAATCATGTTGTATTAAAATATTGCTTATCAATGTATTTATTTTATGCAATTATTTGTTGTGGTTTGTTGTCATTTTGTTTAATTTTATTTTATTTGTAAAACTCTTACTAAATGAATGAATTTCAAACAACCTAATAACATATTTTCATTAAAATACCGGCAGTAAATTCTAAGTTGTTACTCAATTGCTTTATTATTATTAAGGATATCTAATTGCTGAGAATATTAAGTTACTAGTAATGATAAGATAAAACTGGTTACCACGGATAAAGATGACTTGAGTTAAACGTTTTTATTGGTTCATAAGCAAACAAAAATATATTTCTATTTTTTTTTCAAAATGTAGAGTTATAATTGCTTCATACATTGAAATACTCTACTGGCACTGTACCAGTTATCGGCTAAAATTTAACGATTTCTTTTCGTATTTCCTTATTTCTTGATATTTTAAAATAAATCTTGACATACTTTAAATGGTGAACTCCTTGTTTATGCACCTGTTATGTTAAATCATTATTTAGAACCCAAAACATTTTGTTTGTGTGCTTATTAGCACCCCCCGAATTTGCCGAGTTTTTACGATTTACTGTACCAGTTATCGGCTTCGTGATAATGACATAGAAAAATGCCTGTACGTGTTGATTTGATATTCTGCAAAATGTTATTTGAATTATGTCCCTTTTGGGGTCAGACTAAAGGTCGTAGGGGTTATGATACATAAACAAAACTCATTAAATAATTCGTTTGTTATCATACAGTAATACGTAAAATCGTAGACTATTCATTGCATTATATTGTGCAACTAGGCGTTGAACTGCGCTATGAATTTCTCAGAATTTAGTGAATTCCTTTTGTTTCTATTTGTTATATGTAGTGATTTATATGTCAAATCAAAGAAGGGATTTGATAATGTATCACAAAGGGATTATATTCTAATTTTAACTTATTACGTCACTTCCCCCACTGCTGAAAGTGCAAAGATGTAAATCAGCAGTAAACAATGGTCGTTTAAGCTCATGTTTAAAACAAATTCAAGAAAGTTTTCAACCAAATTTACTTTTTTTTTTTCAAAACAGAGGGCTGAATTAAAAAATCTCGGATAGTCGCGTGCTATAAACCCGTACTCTCAGTTTAGCCGATAACTGGTCTAAGCCGATAACTGGTACAGTACCAGTACAATGTTTGCGTAATAAAAATTAAATACACAACAAACGTATTGTGAACACAGAAAACAAACAAGCTAATGAACTAAAAATAAAAAAACCAAAACATATTATTGAACAAATAATAAAGCGCACAAAATTACAAAATAGAAGCATAACCATGGGGTTAAAAAAAAAGAAGAAAAAAGAAACATTGCCTATGAATATGTCATTTAACGAGTTGTGTATAGTAAAACAGACATGATTTTTTTTTTTAAATTTCGTTTTAAATACATACCGTGTTAAAGTATTTATGATAGGAGGAAAACGACATCATTTTAACCAAAGCACATTACGGAATTAAAACCTAACTTAACATATATTTTTTCAACAAATTAGATTAAATTTTGTAAAGTACACTTCAAAACAGGAAGAAAAATATATGCCAAAATTCAACAACATAATGAATTACGTGACACTGAACTTTTGCATCAGCCAATTGCCAGTTGCTATTAAGTAATACACAATTCAAACGCACAAGTGATCCTTAAAGCTGAACACCGCTCGTAAATAGGCACCGGCACACAGGTAGCTGGTATATAAACCCTTCGATTTCGTTACACCCGATTGCACACATGAAACTTGTGGTCGACATGTAGTATTCCCTTCGTGGTCTTTGGATTTTATGCATTTATATCTTATTCTATGTGCATATTCTGTTTGCAAATGATGCATTTACCAATTTATTTGATGTTAGTATTCTCCTGGCTTGAAAAATAATGCGTAAAATTTGATAATTTTATCGCGACCGAGTAACACGGCGAGGCACGTTTTACGTCTACACAGGTAAGACCTCTACAGTGAAGTACTTTCAACTGTTTAGAGGTATGCCCCTTATATAAGGGTTGTAGAGACAGCAGTGATTAAAGAGAAATATGGCGGACAGTGCCTATTTACGAGCGGTGTTCAGCTTTAAGAATGTAAAACGACACTTGAAGCGACAAATGGTTGTACGTTAAGATTTTGTTTTATCGCAGATACACTTAATGCACTTAAAACAATAATGTAAATGTGAGAATCACAAATTCTTTACCACGTTCTAAATTAGTTATGATTTATATTATTATGTAATGATTAAGAAAGAATAATTGCTTTGCATAAAAAAACAATGATATGTATGTTTTCTACCATCCGCGGAGGAAGGAGGACGAGTCAACAAAATTTATAGTATTTTTTCCCCAAATATATCAAGGAAAATTGACCATATTAGCGCACATTAGTGTACATGTTTTTTGCAAAGTGCATTCACTTTGTCCCAAATTCAAAGTATTTTGAAAAATAAGTACGTATATTTGTTTTTCAAATTGCGTTATTACAATGCGCATATACGGTATTTTGTTGTGGTTATTGTTGTTAAGGTATTTTTTTCTTATAAACTACACTACGAAATTATTGAGGAAGTTTAGTGAATTTGAAATTAAATATTTTATCATAAATTTTGAAGATGCAGTGCCTAACAATTGGAAAATTTCACTTTAATGGTTTCACTTAGCATGAATGTATTCAAACCCAGCTGATGACGTCAGAAAAAAAAAATTGGATGTACGGCTTAATTAACAAAACAAATATACAAATTACTGAAAAAATATATAGAACGGGTTAATGTACACCCACTTCATATTTTTCCAGCATTTTTTTTTATTTTAGAAATCCTCATAAAAATCATCATGACGCATACTTGTTGAATACAACGCGTATCGTGATCATTGTATAAATATTTTAATGACAACGCAGCACTGTTAAGGTTGCATATGCTTAAATTACTAAGAAATATGTCATTAAAAACGAACCACAAATGTGATGGTCGTATAAATCAAAACTTGCATACAACTTTTCCCAATATACTATTATTATAACTCTAGTGACCCATGTGTTACGACAAACATGTGCATTTAGAGTCATCACGTGTCTATCACGTGACATCGATATTTATAAACATTTTACTAGGTCACACATATTTCTCAATATCGCAAGGGCATACCCCCATTGCACATATATTTATTTTGCATGTATATTTTAAATGTGATCTCCTTCACCCAAAAATCACTGCTGCTTTATTGGAATCGAGTAAATTACAACGCCATATCCAAAAATGCATCCGACAATCCATCATTTACCGGGGTAGCACGTTATTTTTCAACAACGAATGAGGTAAATCAGGAGAATAAAGTAATACAGCAGCATTTTTCAGTTACCTCTAGACCTCCTCTATCACTGTGTAAAATATCAAAAGTAGCCATGCAGGTTATGCCCTTGCAAAAGTGCGTTGAAGATGAGATACATAAATTTTCCTTAACTCAACCCCTTTTTCAAACTTTACGCCGATCTAGATTTCGGCTAAGGGCAAATAACTCTGTAGATATAGTAATGCGGGAAATTTGAATTTAATTACGAGCATTTGACGATACTTTCCTATGACAGTTTTGCTTGAAGCTAAATTGTAACTTATGTGTACATAAATTTCATACATTTATTAATTTCAGGTGCCAGCGTCATCGGAAAAAAAAACAGGAACCGAGAAATCATGAGAGATAACCACGTTATTACCTCTTTATAATGTTTATATTCAGTGACAATCAACAAGCGATGCATTTTTTTATTTGATTTATTCTGTACCTGCTTTGCCAATAAATTCAATAAATTGTGAATAAAACATATTTCCTACACGTTCTTCTTCAAAATTAGTTATATGTACGTTAATGGAAGTACAAGCACAAAACAATACCCCCCCCCCCCAAAAAAAAAAAATGGGAGGGGGGGACCACACATCTCGCACATTAAAATGAAAAAAAAAATGTATTAAATTTAACTCATATACAGTATCTTGAAACATTTCTTTATGATGGAGATATTGAATATGATATACATGCTTCTTAATTTAATCTCAAAGAAAAATATTTTTATCATATTATTATTATAACACATGAATGGTGTAAATTCCAAGATTTTAAATATTGATCACAACAACAAATACATAGATTTTCAAACATTTATTATTCATTTTTCAAGGGAAATATTGAAGAAATAATGCATAGTTAAAAAACTGTTTTCAAATAAATCCTGGTAAAAATTAATAGTTGCATATTTCAACTGATTTTGACTCATTTAAATTTTAAATATCATTGAAAATAATAATTAAAAAAAACAAAAAAACAAGAATTGCAAAATGAAACATTTCTTAGAGAATATATTCCATGATGGCGGTATAACCTTCAAATTCATTAGTGCATGTTCTTGAAGTCATAAGGAAAAAAAAATTTGCAAAAATCATCATTGCTAGAAACTCAAAGGAAACGCAGAAAACAACAGAAACAACAGGGGAAACAACAACAATTAGAACACCGGTGTTTAACAACAATGTTACTGTGGCCAAAAGGTATGACTTTTACCAGAATGTTATGAACAAGTACCCTAAAATGTATTTGACATCCAAGGCTTTTGCCTCAAATCTTCCTAGATTGCAGAAATATATCACAGAGAGTAAATTTTGGAAAAATGGAAACAGAAATGGGGAAAAGACAGTTTATAGAAAATTTCAATCTGCAATCATGGAACAAATTGTCCGAAAGAGAGAAACATATGCACAGATTAATTGACTGCATTAAATGTGAGGCACACAATCCAACAATTTCTTCAATGCATTCTTCTGTAAGCGACATTACACAGAACATAATAAAAAAAACAAACGAGCTTGCAAAAGAAATACAAAATTTGCATGCTGCAAGGCTTGTTGATGGTGCTGAACAATTGGTCAAAATGATAGAGCCCATAATGGAAAACACATTTAAAACAAGCATGAAAAAAAAACAGTATCAACTCAATATAACTTAACAGAAAAAGTACCCAGCGAAAAAAAGCAAAGAGAGAAAATAAAATCAACAAAAGAGAGTAGCGAAAAAATTGCGAAAATAATTTCAAACAATGACGGTGAAGTCGCCTCATTTTTAGCTTCAGGCAGTTCCTTTAGTCAGAGAAACAGAGATCGCATGAACACATATTTTGAAACCACACAAGCCGCCAGATTAAGAGCTGCCTGTGAGACTAAAAAACTGAAAGCTGGGGTTCAAAAACCCAAAAAGCATGTGGGGAAACTTGAAAATTATTTTTTTGACAGAGATGGGTTTAAGAAGTTTATAGAAGCCTTACCATCTGGCTCTAAGGTAAGCTGGCGAAACCTAGGAATCAGGTTTCAGGTGAGGAACAAATCTGGTTTACGGCCAAGTAATGCAGGACAAGTTTTGATGGAAGCTGCCAAATCCCTGGGAATTAATGTGTCAAAATTCAACACTGAGAAGAGAATCAGCGGGAGAGACTACGCTCAGCGGATTAGGCGTGCTCGGCACAAGCTTCTGTACAAAAAGGTCTCTATTCCTGCCTCTCATCCCACCAGAAAGCTTCATACAGAAATTAGAAGACGGTTGAACAACCAGGAAATATATGTAGGTGAAATGATTGCACCAAAAACATACCGGAGAAACCACATAACATCTAGTGGAAACCTGGAGGAAACTGATGTCGTTGTACATGGAAGAAAAATCCCCCTAGAACGCATCAGGCGTCAAATGAATCTTGACCAGGGCTTGCTATTCAGATGGAGGAAGGATGATTATGAAAACCTGGATGAGGAGACCATTCTGGAAAGGTTAAGCAAGCTTAAGATCCCTGTGCCTAGTGAGCCTATGTCAGCACTTGACGAGCTGATGAAAGTTGAACACACCAGAAACTTGAAAGTTTGGCATGACCACTCAGACATCCTAAATCATAGTTATGTCAGCTTTATGATTTCTGCCCTCTATGATCCCGCAGTCTTTTTAACAGATGAAGAATACAAAGAAAGGTATCCAGATAAACCTCCAGTAGACGTTCAGTCAGCTGTCGAGAAGCCATACCTATATATTTTGGGTCAGTCAAAAGCTACTGATGTAGACCAGCTGTCCTACACCTCCACTAGATTGGAAGATAACAACTCGTTACATCAGCCAACATACTTCAAGGGAACAGCAATTTATGATGTTCTTCGCGTTTTCAGTGGTGATGGTCCTGCTAGACAGTTTGAAGCAGGACATCAAAGAGGTGGAAACTTCAGCTGTCTTTGCGGTATTTCCGTTAAAGAACACCAGAACCTGGAGTGTGCTCTGCGGTTCCATCCTCCGACACTATCTGAGAGAATGAAGATCTTAAAATCAGGAGTTCATTGGAAGAAATATTCAGAAAGGAACATCAACCCTCTGTGTAACTTGAAGAAGGAAGCCCTTACTGATGAGCTTGAAGCAAGAGGTGTTGACACCTATGGAAAGTCTGTGGCAGAAATGAAAGAGAAACTTGTTGAAATTCTCCATGGCATTCAAAGACCGCCTGCTCTCTTAAGTAGTGACATCCATTCTTTGTCATTGTCCAGATATGAAATTCCACCATGTGAGCCTCTTCACGATCTGAGCAATATTGTTCAAAATTTAATCACGGAGCTCCCAACACACATTGAAGACAACAAGGTGCAAGTTGATTTTGAGAAGTTTGCCAATGCCACAATAGGGGACAGGAATCAGTTAAAGGGATCAGATGCCAGGTTATTTGCTGTAAAGCTGGCCAAATTTGCACACCAAAAGTTCACAGAAAATGGCATTTCCAAAGAAATCCTCCTCCTCTGCACATCGCTTGTGGAAATGATATCCATTTGTTACAGCCTGGCTGTGTTAAATCTAAAGCAAAATAGCGTGGCGCGGCGCCGTGCCCCATTTTATCAGCGCCATGCCCTCTTTCCAAACGACATGCCATTTCAATAATTAATAAAAGTGATGCCCTTTTTATTGAAAGTAAATTTAATTCAAAACCGCCATTGTCCTAGCCTCTGTTTTGATTGCGAAGTTAAACCAAACACAGGATGAATGACCATCTTTAAGTTCTCCTTAAAGATAACTTAAAGGTGCTTAAAGGTAGCTTAAAGACGATCTTTAAGCCACCTTTAAGCTATATGTGTTGCTTAAAGGTGGCTTAAAAAAAGCGTAAAGATGGCTTAAAGGCAGCTTAAAGACTATCTTTAAGCCACCTTTAAGTTACCTTTAAGGACAACTTATAGGTCCCTAATGTCCAAACTTCTTTAAGCCACCTTTAAGCTACCTTTAAGCCACCTTTAAGCCACCTTTAAGCCATTAAAAAATCTTTTAATTCAATATTGTGCTTAATTTACCAACAAAATGTATTAACTTTATGATAGAAATGGTATTAAAAACGGTTTTTGTTCTAGAAAATAAAATGAAAAAAAAAACCACACCAAAAAAAAAAAAACCGCACGAGGATTGAACCCGGGACCCTTCGTTTACCAGCATCTCCTCACTCCCTCTGCGCCACGGCTACTTATATTTTTTTGGAGGTTTTTATATCCTATAAATTAGTGGCTATTGAATCAATGTTTTTACTTGAAAAGATTTTGATTTCCATTCAGTTTGTAACAATCAATTATATCTAATTTATAAATTAAATGCATGCATGTATTTAGAATGAAATACGAAACTTGGTTTTCAGTGAAAAAAATATATTTACCTAAATAGAAACCGTTATGCTTACTAGCATACTTAGTTAATATATTTAAACCAAGTAGATATATAGGCTATGTTCATCTAATTCATAGCTAAATGAAATTAAATGCAAGGAAGAAGATGAAACTATTTCTTTTATTAAATGCATTGAAACTATTAGCTAGGGTATTAGTTCTACGCAATTTCTCGGTTTTGATGATCACGGCGCCGTTCCAGTATGTATAATTTTAATAATATTGATTATTATATATACATTTACAACAGATCTAGAATAACAAATGAAATGATATATGTTTAAATGTTTAATTGTATACATGATTTTTAAACTATCAATTCTATAACAAACAATATTACGAATTACCGGTGACGTATTTACTGCATGTGGCAATTGCAAATGATGTATGCATATACTTGTACATACAATTGTATGATGTACCAGGCCGGGTATGTGACATATTTACCCTTATACATATATTTAAATAATTAACCCCCATTTATGATCACCGGTACAGTAATTAATTAGCCTCTAGATTTTACTCTTACATACATGTATCTTTAATTTGTAGACGTAGCATTTTTAAAACCCACAGCTAGGAAATTATACTTTGAAAATGAAACAAATGTAAATAAACCTTCATTCACTAGACTTATCGTATACACGTACATACTAAGATTTCAACGCCTTTAGAAACCCTGACGTGCACCTGGGCACACGACACACCTGTTGTGTATATCTTGTATATTCTGTGTTAGTTCCAGGGGTTTTCTTAACTGGGACAAACAATAGACTCTAATTAGATATACACAAACGAACAAAACTATGTCTAGACAAACAAAGCAGTAATATCCCGCCCGATATAACCAAGGCAGTTGAGAGTCTTTTCATCTTTAACATGTATCTAGCATATCTAGAATTAGACCTAGAAATAATTAAAATTGAAAAAAAAAATACATATCTTAAACCGATTAAATTAAATCATGCATTAGTGGTTCATTTTTTTATTTTGTTTAATAACCGGATGAACTAAGAGAGAGAGAGAGAGAGAGAGAGAGAGAGAGAGAGAGAGAGAGAGAGAGAGAGAGATTTCACCGATTAATTTATAATAGGAAACAAACATACTTTAATATAATTTCATGCGCCGATTTAGATACAGAGACTGCGCTCACCCCTACAATAATTTTGAAACAAACAAAAAATTATAAAGAATTTTATAACGGCAGTCTGTGTCCATTGGAGCGGTGTTGATGATAGCGATCTGTGTTTAATGGAGCGACAATTAAAACCGCCTGGAACACCCCCCCTTTCCATCACTCGGATCACCCCCTCCCATCCCTATAAAAGAGCTTTTGCATTTAATATATGTTTTCAAGATGAATCTGTTCAGCTTACTCAAACCTGACTTAAAGGGAACTTAAAGATGGTGTAAAGACAACTTAAAGGGAGCGTAAATGCCACTTAAAGATGCCTAAAGGTGGCTTAAAGATGGCTTAAAGGTGACTTAAAGAAGTTTGGACATTAAGGACCTATAAGCTCAGCTTAAAGGTGACTTAAAGGTGGCTTAAAGATTGTATATCCTTTAAGCCACCTTTACGCCACCTTTAAGTCACCTTAAAGGACTTGCTTAAAGATTGTTTTTCGCCCTGTGAAAACTCGCTGGACTTCACGCACGGGTGACCTGAGACAATAGACGATACAGGTAAACTGGAGAGGCCCAAGCTGAGGGGGTATACAGAGCTATCCTACATAAGTGGGTGATTTGACACCTAATTACTGGTACAATAATTTGATAAATAACAACTGAACTATCTCCTTGAAATTAGTAATTGTACAAGACATCGTAAGGTTATCTATAAATAGAATTAATACAAAAGAATATATTTTATAGAGATAATTTGAAATTTTAACACTGAGGCGCCTAAAACCATGTTAAGGTTAATGAAACATTATAATAAAAATCTAGAGGTGAAGTTTTCTTTTTTAAACTTTTAAACAATCGTCAGATTAACCAGAATTTTCTCTGTTTCCAAAGAAAACGTAAAACTTCTTGAAGAATGCAGAAACTTTTTTCATAATAATGATTATTATACAGATTTAATACAATTTGTTTTTTTAAAACCTTAAAACAACAATTTCAATATCCAAATTTCTGTGGTTTAATAATTTTGCCATCAGTTGTCTACATATTCTCTTTTGACTAAGAATTAGTGGACAGGCATAGCCTACATCCATGCTATGCTTGTCCACTTCTCACAAAAGAATATTGTCTACATTATACATGTCCTATATAAAACTACTTTAAAACTAGTCAGACCAATGCAATGACTGTTCTAAGAGATAAAATTAATGTAAATCAATTTAAGAAAGAATAAAAAAGATTGAAGATAAAATATTGAATAAGACTTATGTGAATGCAAAAGCAAATTATTTCATATTGTTCAATTATCTTGATTCATTACAGATCTCGAGGTCACACTTGATTATGATGCAAAATTTTCCTTAAAATATGCATGTTTCAAGGATTAATGATTTAAAATACTACCGCAGAAAAAGGTGCCCCTTTCAAGGTTTTGTAATATTTACCGCCGAGAAAAGTGCCCTTTTCACCATTATTTTAACATGCCCTTTTCAAATCCTAGATTTAACACTAAGCCATCACCATCAAAGGACTCCAAAGACAATTCTAAGACTCTATAACCAAAGCTTTCTTTTCAGTGTTCCTTGCAAAACAGTAATTGGAACTCCAAAGATGACAACAAGAAAATGTTATGGGTGTCATTTCCACAGCATGACAGTCCATGCACCCCAGACTTTCAGAATCTTCTGTCTCCGATCTCTGATTCCTGAACAGGAAGAGCGATCATTTGGAGATATGCGCAGGATCTCACTGAACACATCAAGTAGACAGTGCGGAAAAATCATAGATAACGCAATAGTGAGGTTTAACGCACAACAACAAAATGACAGGGGAGATAACTACAGAAGACAAGAATCAGCTATCAGTCAGCAGGCAAGATTACTTCCAACAGGTGAAGACACAAGATTTCCAGTTGAGATGCTGCGGACCCGATCATATTTATTTCAGACTCATTGTGAAAGGATAGCAGATTTCTTGCAAGAAGAACTTGGCATTTGGTGGTCCATGGATGGTGACAACATTGTATTCCATGATGGTCCTATGCACCAAGATCAATCATTATGCTCTCAACACTTTCGAACAGACACTGTTGCAGACTCCATCAAAATTCTGGATAACTGTTGGTCCAAATGTGTGTCAGCATTTGAAAAGGGAGAAATTCAACTACCATTATTAAAAGTAAAGATCTTTGATGGGAGCAAGCCAAAAATAATTAGGAATGAAAGTAAGTAACCATGAAACATAACTGAACTATAAAGAATTGAAAACAAAACATAATTAAATTTCCAAAATAAATTTCAAATCAATTAATCAAATCTTACTATTAACAAGTAAGAAGTAACTTATACATGTGTGATGAATATATTTAAGCATGCTTAAATTTATGTTTTGAGGTTATACATCATTTCTATAAACCTATAGGTCTTCTTGCACAAAACTATGCTGATGGTCTTCTCACAGAAAAGTTTGGACAACAGGCAGATGAGGACCACGAGTCAGAGACGGAGGAAGAATCAGCCGATTCACAGATCCAGTTGGTCTCAGGTATAAGCCTACGAAGTTAAACATAATTTGAAGCACACATATAATAATTTTTAGCACTTACACCAACAACAGTTTAAACTTAAAGATGTCAAATGATGACAAATTAATCATTAGCTCAGATTCAACTAATAAATAGTCAGATTAAATTTGTACATTTATTATAGTAAACACATATGGACAATTTTATTTTTCTATTTTTAAGTTATAAATGTACATCATTTTCTATCAACCTACAGGTCTTCTCAACCAGAACCACGCTGATGGTCTACTCACAAGAAAATCTGGGCAACAGGCAGATGAGGACCACCAGTCTGAGACGGAGGAAGAATCAGCCGATTCACAGATGCAGTTGGTCTCAGGTATAAGCCTACAAAGTTTAATATACTTTGAGGCACACATACTATAAATTTTTAGTACTTAGACTAACAACAGTATAAACTAAACAATGTCACATGATGACAAATGAATTTCCCCTATGGAAAATCTTTTTTACATAAAAGACAACCCCATGTGCAAAGAATCAGCTTCCAATGTTTATTCAAAGATCTTGTAAACAATATTGAACACAAACCTGGGACATACTTAGAAGAATGGTTTGAAATGCCACTTGGGCATTTACATGTACACATGTATTTCACTATTTTTTGTTATTTCTTCCTGAGATTTTTATTCTTTATGTATTATCATTAACATTACAGATGGTCTTGTGGCAATTAACAGAAGTCTCCTTCATACTGAAGACAATCAAGAATCAACTAAATACTCCAAGATAGTCGACTTAGGTATTAATGTGTACTTAATAATTGGGCAGACAGAAGGATAAAAATACATATCTTTCTTTACACACTTTTACACAGTTTACACTAGCAGAATTAAGATATCCCCCTCCCCTCAAAAAATATTCTAAATCATCAAGGTATAGTGCAGAGCATTCAATTTTTGTGATATAGGGTTGTAGTAGTTGGGGCTATATGGACCGTGGACATCGGCCTGGATAGCTCAGTGGTAGAGCTCCTGACTAGAGTTACAGGGGTCCCGGGTTCGATTCCCGGTCCAGCCATATGTTTTCAACATTCCTCCTTTCCTATTACAGGGTATACTTTTACAACAAGCTTTTCTACTTTTCAAGTAGAATGAAAACACAGGGTAGTCTCTATCTAACAGAAAATACATGTTAGCAACTGTATCATTAAATCTTACCCCCAAAAATGTTGAATTGTATTTGGATAAATTCAACTTAGGTGTTGAAGCAGTTGACTGTAATGAGTCACTGGAGAATACAGCAGCACATGGATCCAAGCATCATGACATGGGTAGACCGCCCCTTGTACCTCTACTACACAACACAGGTAGGAGTCTACAAAATTAATGAAGTTCATGTATAAGCTACGGCGTCAATGAAATCATCAAATTACCAGTTATTTAGATTTGAACTCAAGTTTTATCCAGCAACACAATAGTTGGTCAAATGCAGTTATGCTGCTGTCATTGATGCTGATCAGTTAATAAAAGTGTGAAAGACAAAAACAGCACCAAGCCTTTTGCAACCTCAAAGCTATCACTTTTATCCTTTCTATGTTAAATGTTTTTAACAGCACAGCAGGAAGCAAAATTTAAGCAATATTCCCAGAAAGAAAACATATCTCGTAACGACTCTTTCAAAGCTTGGGTATTTAGTATGTCATTAATTTGTTAAGTCTTGGTAATACACGTATACATCAAAGGCAAATTAAGTTCTTTGGTAGCTCATGCAGAGGACCTTATGAGATATTGGAAAATGTATTTTTACTAGATACTAGACATATCATTTCAATGCTAAACATTAATGATCATCAAATGTACCATTATTAAATAATCTTTGAACACTTTCACTGTTTTCATTTAGTAATGTTTATTTAAGAAATAAACAGCAATTTAAAAAGTTCACTGGGATATGAAGTTGGTTGGTCACGTGATCAAATCCTGTGAAGACTGAATGGCTTCTCACACTACTGAATTCAAAATCCACTGATATTCCCCAATATTGACTGACATTGTCTGACATCCACTGTACATTGACTGTATCTCACTGTACATTTCACTGACTTCCACTGTACCCCACTGTACCCCACTGTACATTTCTACTGAACAGCACTGTATCCCACTGTACGCCACTGTACAGTCCTACTGACTTCCACTGTACCCCACTGTACGCCACTGTACAGGGCACTGACCAGCACTGTACCCCACTGTACGCCACTGTACCGGGCACTGACCAGCACTGTACCCCACTGTACGCCACTGTACTATTAATTTGAGATAAAAATCAGATGTTTAAATCTTCAGTATATTTTTTTTCTTCGATATTTATTTTTATTATGCTGTTTAAAGCATTATCATTATCTATTCGGATAACTTGACAGAATAATGCAACAGGTCGGTAAATTTATTTAATACGTTTTTTTTATAATTGTCTATTGTTATTGACTGCTACGATCGCAAAATTACAATAATTTCCCTAACTATAAGGTGAAAGTTTTGAATTTTACATGTTGAATCTGATTATTACAAAAGTACATGTCATTATGTTTATTCTGCCAGTCATTGGAAAATACCCCCCCCCCCCTCGGCCTCCCTAACCAGCAAGGTTACATAATCATTTCTTATTGATGATATATGACAAGCCCTCGTTTAAATGATCGGGTTGTTAATTCTCTGTGTCTTATGAACTGTGTTTTAGCCACTAGAAAACAATCAATTAAACACAGAATCCACAAAATATATCCATGCTTGTTTTTTGTGTACACATGTCCAAATATCATGACTGCCCGCTTGACTACACAGGTACATGTACATTTTGAAGATAGCGTGGGAGTTTCTAGCTCATTTGTTAAATGATTTCTTTTGATTAAAATATTTAAAATTACATTGCAAATGTCGGGTATTAATTTTACAAAATAACACCTACTGCAGAATACATATAATCAGTGACATATTAAGCGGTAATTAACTGTATCATTAATTTCAGCAAGAAATAAAAGGAAGGATTTAAAGGGACCTGGACACGATTTCAGATGAAAATTTTATTTTTGATTTTTATGTATTAAATAGTTTACTTGTGTATTTTGAATGATTTACCAAAATTTGAATGTTAGAAGTCATGTTACAAGCGAGATACAGAGGAAAGAAGTCGTTGTTATGTAAACAAAGCTCGAGTCTTATATTTGTTTACAAATAATGTAAAGTAAAGAAATTACCATTTCTTTGACAAAATAACTTGTGGAAACAAGATAAATTTATTAAATGTGTTCATAAATAAGTTTATCAACAACAAAATGCAACATTAGATTGAAACTTTTACTAATTCAAGACATATGTAAACAATTAAAGGACTCGAGCTTTGTTTACAAAACAAAGAATTTTAACCTCTGTAACTCGCTTGTAACTCGATATTTGACTTTCAAATTTTGACAGAGCATTAAAAACATCCATATTGACCACCCTAGACATTAAAAATGGAAAAATAAATTCTGAAAAAATTTAGCTCAAATCGTGTCCAAAGCCCTTTAAATCAAAGAAGGTTGTAACATGTTGTAATATGCGTAGCTGTACAGTTTTCTTAAAATATGATTTACTTTTAAATGTTATAGAAATCAGATATATAAAATGCCCTACGCTACACACTATTTTTGTACGAGAGAGAGAGAGAGAGAGAGAGAGAGAGAGAGAGAGAGAGATTACAGGTATAAAACTTTCTGACTATATTGTATTTGTGTATATGTAGTCGTAGAAAAGTTCACAATAAAATCTATGCTGGAACTGGCGGTTATGATGCCGTAAGGGGATTTTAACCTACCTTTCTGATTCGGGGCCTCAAGTTTTAGCACTAGAAAATTCACGAGAGAGAGAGAGAGAGAGAGAGAGAGAGAGAGAGAGAGAGAGAGAGAGAGAGAGATCCATTAATCAGAAATCGATTGGGATAATAAGAAATTGATTGTCCATTAATATGCTTTTTTTAAAAATATCGATTATTTTTCTTTATGTCTTAAGTTTATCTTTGCCAACTAATTCCCGGGTTTTAGAAAAATATCTGCAAACTTTAAGTCGAAAAATAAAACATATAATATGGATAATACCCCCCCCCCTTTTTTTTCCCCGAATCCACTTGATACCTTTTGCAGTACTGTGTTATGTCGAAACGATTCATGTTAAGCAATCGGTTAATAAAATTAATGGATTTTTTTTAAAATCTTGACCTCGATGTGTAATCACTATTAAGTAGATATAATAAATCCCACTTTTGTGTAAACATTACATGCAAGTAGTCTACATGCAAGTAAATAATAATAATCTTTTAAGAAAGATTTTAATTATGATCCCAGTGCACCCGGCAAGCGTAATGATTTTTTTAATCAAAAGTGAAAATTCAGATTTTTTGTTTTAACAGTGTATTTCCCCGACGTTTACATTTGTTTATTCCTAGGCCCCAACACATATACACAGGTGGTCAGTTTTCACACCTTGACGCAGTCACCCGGGCGTGTGTATAGTCTGAGCCTTTCTGTTAGTTCCGTGTGTTTCGTTGTTCCCAGACAGACAAAAGATTTTTATCTGTAGACATACACAAACAAGGAGACAGTACACCGTCGATATAAAAAAAAAATACTTTTTAGCGTTGACTTTCAATCTTTAAGAATTTTTAAGACAATCATTGAATAACAAACTTCAAATCATTTGAATCCATGGACATTATCCCGTAACTAAAAATATATACATAATTTAATAATTTTAATGCCATGATGTAGATTTAGCCGCTGTCAACATTACTTCATGTTACCGGTAGAACTTTATTTAAATACTAAAATATTCGTACGTTAGTATGGTTAGAGAGAGAGAGAGAGAGAGAGAGAGAGAGAGAGAGAGAGAGAGAGATATTTTGATTTTATAGTTGATTTGAAATTATCTTGTTTGCTATGATACAATATGCTAAAATACTGGTTTCAGTAAATGAAGAAAAAAAAAACAGAAGAAGAAACGAAAGATCGTTTTAAAGGCCGAACATTTTTACCGGGTGGTAAATCTCAGGTGAGGGCGGGGCTTAATTTCTAGAGGTCTGAATGCCTCCGGGGCTGGAAGTCTACCTGCGATCGTGAACGCTGCTAATCACTATACACAGGAAGCAAATATTACACAAGATATAAATAATTAGTCAGAATTCGCCATAGTTTGCATATCTTATTGTTTTAATGATCATACGAAGCGATTTTATACGGAAATGTCGTCCGAATTGTCTCTAAGAGCACGTGTGTAAAGCACAATTAAAAAAATTCAGTAAACTAATTCTGCTTTAAAGATTTAACTCAGTACATTGCGTTTAGCACTTGACATTGTTTAGGACGTTAATTTTTACAAATATAATTGTATAAGAAAACTATACGATCAGTAAAAAATGTTCACTTGAATGTAAAGGCAGCCATTATACGAAGACAACTAATGGAGTTCGTTTTCCATGGAAAAACGTTTTCGTGCAACAAGTTCCAATTGAGTGTATAACCAGTAAAAACAGCTTTAATAGCTCATAAGTTTGTTTTAAAAAAGAAAATTTTGTATTCATGTTTTGGGCTGCATGCTCATTCATCTTCATACATTAAACATGATTCAAAAATAAATTGCGTATTTTCAATTACTGAATAATAAAAATATTTTTTTCATTTATCCGACCAGTACATAATTCACTTACTACGGAAAGAGAAAATAAACATGTTTGCCTATTAATCAAGGTGTCGCTTATAATTGAAGAGATGCTAAAATTAAATTGTGATGCAGCAAAAATATTACGCTGGGGGGGGGCGGGGGGGGCTTATGCCTTCCTGACTTTGGATGATAATAGTTACAACATGAGAGAGAGAGAGAGAGAGAGAGAGAGAGAGAGAGAGAGAGGATATATTTTTTCTTATTAAAACTATGTAACTACATGTATATATCATGGTCACATTCTTAGCTGTGCAAGAGAAGATACGTGTAGATGTATGACATGTGGTGATAATGAACAATGTTCAAATTCAAAAGTATATAATTAAAAGTAACGTAATAGAGTGAAATATTATTTGAACACTGTTCGTTATCACCACATTTCATTTTTAATTTAACACCATACTCTCGTAATACTTGTTTTGATATCAGCGACTGGTGGGGTGGGGGGGGGGGGTGGTTGAGGATTTATAAATATTTAACATGTTTAATATCCGACTTGATTTAAATAATATTAAAAAACGCATCTAAATGATGAATATAAAGAGTACTTCGTTTATTCATACATGTAATGTTTTTAATAAAAAATATATTTCAAATGGATTTAATAATCTAAAGACCATAAATACCCTTATAAGGAAGTTACATAATATCTTGAACAAGGTGTCAGACTGACAATTTACAAGGTTGAATATTGGGAGATTCACACCTTTTGATCTACTGAAAGTATGTATACTATACACAGATGCTGCCTCGCTGATCTTCCTGTGAAGTAAAACTTCAAAGACATTTTAAAGTCCAGACCAGTTATCTTCTCTCTTTTGAAAAAAAAATCAGTATGTTGAGGAATATGGTGGATTTTTTTTATCGTTGAAAAAATTGTCCCTTCTCCACATATATGTTACATTAGAAGAATTTAAAACTATCTATAAATTGTAATACACAGTTTAAAAATACTCTGAATTTTAAAACTTTAATAAAACATATATTTACTAATATTTATTTGACAATATCGATTAAATTAAATTCATAAAAAAAACTAGATATTTAGTTACTAAAACATTGATTTTGAAATATATAAAGATATTTTCCCTTTTTAATTGAATAAGTTGCTATATTTTGTATGATAATTGGATTCCGAGTTTTTAGATAAATATATGCGCGGATCGGAGGATGGGGTGGGGGGTGGGGGTCAGAGGATAATTCAATTTTTTTTAAACTTACATAGCTATCCAAAATATGTCTAAGCTCCCCCAGAAACCAAATATCCCATCCCTTTTCCTGGAAAAAATTTTGACCCCGCATGTAATTATATATGAACTTAAAGAAATAGAAGCTCATTTTCTCTCTTTTAAGCAATAGGAAAGAATCAAAACAAATCCAGATTTTGGTCTCAAATAAAGTAAATATTCAATTCATTGTTTTAAACATAATAACTTATAAAAACATAGGTACAGTGGGCTACAGTGGTGTACAGTGTTTGTCAGTACCCTGTACAGTGGTGTATAGTGGGGTACAGTGCTGGTCAGTGCCCCGTACAGTGGTGTACAGTGAGGTACAGTGCTGGTCAGTGGGTAGGTACAGTGCTGTCCAGTGGAGTACAGTGTGGTACAGTGGCTCTGTACAGTGGGTGTACAGTGGATTTACAGTAGGGTACAGTGGTTATACAGTAGATGTCAGACAATGTCAGTCAATTTTTGGGAATATCAGTGGATTTTGAATTCAGTAGTGTCAGTAGATTTGATCATGTACCAACCAACTTCATATCGCGGTGTACTTTTTAACATTGCTGTTCATTTCTTATATTTACGTTTCAAAAAGACAAATCGTTCAGAACTGTTTAAATTACCGAGATTTTATGTTTACAATAAGACAAGCGACAAGCGATAAGCGCGGGTTATGATCATTGTGACCTCATGAAAAAGTTCATACAGAATTGAAAGTTTTCGCCATTGTATAGGTTCATAAAAGGAATCATATTTGCAAATGTAAATATAACCAATTGAACTATACTTTTTTAAAGCTGCATATGGTCCGATTTTTTGGCTTCTACAGTATCAAATAATTTTCCATACAAACCAATTATCTTAGAAAGTTATTAACTTTCGCCTATTTACACAGAATCAGTCTCCTTTCAAAGTTAAGAATATTCAAAGTAAATAAAAACATTTCTTTATGGGCATACAAAAAAAAAACCCGCAAAATGTATCATGGGAATGTTTAGAAAAGGGAATCGTTTAGTTTGGTCCCCTGAATGTTTGGGCTTATTCAACCTACATTTTATGCATCAATTTTAAAGAAATAATAGTGAACAAAATGTAAACAGGTTTATTTTTGATTTGACAGAACATTACTCCTATTTAGACTCTATTAAAAGCTATGTCAAAGTCGTAAAACAATCATCACTGCCTCAAGATCAGGGGCAAATTTTAACATGTTTAATATGAGGCGAAATAACTTGATTCCCTTTTAATGTTGTTTGTTTTTTAGAAAAAAATTGGATACCATTACTTCACTGAAATATGGCTTACTTGCTGTAAAGTCTAATATTATACACATACTTAGCATAACCATCGTTTAAAAGCGTACACAATATTTGATATAAAATCGGACCAAGCAATTTAAAGTTGAACTCAACTGATTTGTTTAAGTTTTAATCAACATTACTTAAATCCAATCAAATACTTATGTCAAATTCCCATATTCTTATCTCTTAATTATATAAAAAAAAAGAATTTCTCATTAGAACATCCATGTTGTTATTATCATATATTCAAACTAAGACAGTAAGATTATCATAGCTATAGTTATGGAAGATTATGTCAACATTGACAGCAAGAAGTACTTGCATGATGCAAGTTCAATGAAGGTGATGACAATCTAGTTATAGATATTAACTATGTAATGCCACCTAAGAAGAATATTTGTATTGCTTTCAAAAAGTTTTTAATTATCTGCAAGGACAGTCAACTTACCTTCAATTTTGTTTTCAAATTCTTTTGATTATGCTGATAGTTAACATGGGTCAGCGAAACAGTAAAAAACTAGAGTCCGAACTTTGAATTATCGCAGCAACCTATATATTTTTTTATTCTACACCACAATTTTTTACCGAGCGCAGTGAGGCTTAATGGCAACACGTATGTATAAGAAAATCAATGAAAAATGAGAGTTGAATCAGGGGTACTACAAACCAAAACAATTCTTCCAGACCTGGGCAACACCATATTGGCCGCCATTATATTAAAAAAAAGTTAACTTGATCATTAAATGAATACCACTTGTCCATGTTTTTTGCCCAAATCTCGATCAAAAACTTTCCAATGTTTAATTGAAAGTAAATAACATGAAAAGAATTGATTGTGCAAACTATATACAACTCTTGACAGTGCTTTAATCAAGAAATACGAATAGTTTCACTTATGTCTGATCAAATTAATAGATGGAAAATAAAATCATTAAAATCAAGGAACCAACCTTTTAGAGACTGAATAAAAAAAAAATCAATTTATCAACTTGGGAAAATTATAAGCATTATAAAAGAAGAAATAAAAAATTCTCGGAATCAAGTACTTTTCTTCAGCTATCTTATTTCCGAAGACAAACTTTTACATTTTACACACAGTATGAAACATGACATCATAATGTAGCTTATGCATGCAACATTTAGTTTAACTTTGGCTTACGATTTGAGTAGACAGGCAGATCCTAGGCTATTGGTGCGTTTTGAATGAATTTTGTTTAACAAATAAATCAAACAGCACTGTGTTAAATCTGCGCTCGGTCCAAAGGTCACACCGTTTACATATTATATATAATATAACAAATGGCACACTGTTATTTTGGACAGACTGTTATATTGAATTAACTAAATTCTAAATGAATATTAAGGGTCCACCCCTAATTTCAATGTTAACAAGCTAAGCAGTGACATTTTTTTGGGAAGCCATATGGATCAATTAACAATCAGAATTGATACCCGAGAGCATTTCGTAAGAGGAAAAATCATTTCTAGGAATTATTGCGTACAACAACATGCAAATCACAAAGATGTTTTGTATTATCATGTTTATATATATCATGTATACTAGAATATGTTGTTTACCAACACTGTCTAGCACTTCTTATCGGCTACATTGATATGGTGTCGCTGATTAAGAACCAATGTGCAAGGTTGTGTATTCATGTATAATATAATGGCTGATAGGGAAGAGCTGAATGCCTGATAGCCATCGCCATTTGTTTTTGTCAAAAATATTTTCAACAACAAGTGGGATTTAAATGCTCTTAAAACATGTAAAATATTATTTACAATATTATATTTTATGTTATTAAAGTATTGATATATATTATCTTTTGTGTAAAATAAATGATATGGTAGTCAAATGGCTGAATTAAATTGATAAAACTTCATAATTATAAAATTTATTTGCGACACGTGGTCGTGGGAAAACACATCTTCGTACATCACTTTGTGATTACAGCACAAAATACTACGTATGTTCCTTATCATATTGTTTGCGTTAGCTTATTAAATGATTTGTCGAATACCTACCAGATCTCATGCATACTTCGACATCCACAAGCACTGTATCACTCCACAAGCTCGGGTCGCACAAGCTCAGCGCACCTGTTTGCATCCACGCCGGCCATTTTGCTGGCTGCTAAAAATAGTCGACGTCACCGATCGATACAAGCGTCGGAAAGGAACAGATCGGAACCAAACGACATTTCATGTTCTCATTGAAAATAAGTAAATGATGATCATTATTACACAGTGAGGGTTTTGATGTTTGATTTAACTCTCTTTAACAAAAAATCAAACCCAAAAAGGAATCAATTACCATTGATGGAAGTTAATTACGCCAAATAACATATCTAATGAATATTCATGAGTTCAACGTTTAATAAAATAAGCCCCGCCTCCATATTCCAGCCTTAACAGTGCTGCGCAAATAGAAAGTGACGAAAGATTGAGTAAATTGGATTTATCTTGTGACTTTTAAATTATAATATTTTAAAAAAAAATTATTATAATTAAAAAACTCGACCTCCTGTTCATGAACGACAAATGTCTTTATTTCTTATGGTCAAAATACAGTGCAATATATAACTTAATTCAGGAAAATGTTAGCATTACAAAAAAAAACGTATTAAAACAGATTAATAAAAGAAGCTAGGATTGTAATCAAGTGCCAAATTATTTGTTTGCTTTTTAAAAAATGTACTACTACATGCACTTTGCTAGAAAAAAACCAAACAAACAAACAAACAAACAAACAAACAAACAAACAAACAAACATTAATAGTACTTGTAACATAATGTTTACATATAGTAAAATAAAATAAATTTAATGGTGTTAAAATAATTTTAAAAAATGATGTGTTACAGCGTGAAGTTGACACTTAATTTTAATCAAAATTAATTGCCATTGAATGATGCTTTACGTGCTTTACACAGACGATGTATATTTGATGATTAAGATATGAGTTTAATGTGCTCTTTTTTGACTTAGAAAAAAAATGTAACCTTTATATTCACATATACGATGGGGGATGTATAATTCATTCCTAATAAGTTCAAAACATAAAACTAGCCACATCAACATAATACACTGCATGATCCAAATATATCTATTAAAAACCCCGCTAACAATCAACATTCAGAGATTGATCAGTACAATAACACAAAATATAACTTATGACATAACTTATACATTTGTTTGCATTACCACAAGTTATAAGAATTACATAAAACAAGAGGCCCATGGGCCACATCGCTCACCTGAGTAACAATAGACATAATAAAATCAGCTTTATGGAGTCATATACAAAATATCTGAACAATGTCGTATAATAGATCCTGTAAAAAAAAAAATTCCCCTGCATATTCTTATGTTTATCATTAAGCTCCTTTGTAACAGGATGGTTTTACAGTCATATCACATATTGAGCATTGCAGTTCTCAAGAAGATGATCAGACTTAAACAACTATTTTTATATGGATTATAAACCTACATCCCAAATTTTTAACCCCTTGTGAGGTCGTAGAATTGTCCAGAGGCAAGAGTCTAAACAATTTTAAAGAATAATCAATATGTCAAAATGTTTGCATATAAGTAAAACCATATATAATATTATTTGAGTTTTTGTGAATAATTTAAATGTTTTCCTTTGTAAAATTGGAATCCCCCCAATGTGGCCCAACCCTACTCCTGAAGAATATGATTTTGACAAATTTAAATCTACACTATCTGAATTGACTAAAGTTGGAGCTTTTCTATACAATTTGTGTTTTAGAAGATGCTTTTTAAAGATTTTTCCCTATATATTCCTATGTAAAAAATTCACACACCCCCCCTAATTGTGGCCCCACCCTACCCCACGGGGATCATGATATGAACAAACTTGAATCTTCCCTACCTCAAGAAGAAGATTTTGAAAGCTTTTTCTCTATATATTCAAATGTGAAAATTCAACCCCCCCCCCCTCACTGAAGCCCCACCCTACCCATAAGGATCATAATTTTATCAAACTTGAATCTACCCAAACTGAGGATGCTTTCACACAAGTTACAACTTTTCTTGCCGATCGGTTCTGAGGAACAGATTTTTAAAGATTTTTCTCTATATATTTCTGAGAAGAAAGTTTTAAAGATTTTTCCTTATATATTCCTATATAAAAAACTCGACCCCCCCCCCCCCCCCCCCAGGGATCATGATTTGAACAAACTAAAATCTACACCACCTGAGGATACTTTCACACAAGTTACAGCTTTTCTGGCTGATCAGTTTCAGAGAAGAAGATTTTTAAAGATTTACTCTATATGTTCCTATGTAAAAATCGACCCCCCATTGTGGCCCCATCCTACCCCTGGGGATCATGATTTGAACAAACATGAATCTACACTACCTGAGGATGCTTCCACACAAGTTGCAGCTTTTCTGCACGATTGGTTTCTGAGAAAAAGATTTTTGAAAAATACCAACATGATTTTTTATTATCTCCCCTTGAAAGAGGGCATGGCCCATCATTTTAACAAAATTAAATCCTCTATACCTAAGGATGCTTTGTGCCAAGTTTGGTTGAAATCGGCCCAGTGGTTCTGGAGAAGAAGTCGAAAATGTAAAAAGTTTTCGGACGGACAGACAGACAGACGGACGCCGGACAAAAAGTGATCAGAAAAGCTCACTTGAGCCTTCAGCTCAGGTGAGCTAAAAAGCGCAAACATAGAATTCTTGTTTAAATTCTGTTCGTTATGAGTTGAAAGAAAAATAATTATTAACGATATAGAATCTAACGCTGCATAAAATTATGCGACAATTTATTTGTTTATGTGTTTATTGACATTGATTCATAGATAAAATTCAAACACGTGCACGATCTTAGTGCACCGTGTTCAAGCGGGTTCCACAATTGACAAAAAATAAACAAGAATAATTAAAAACTATTGAACTTTCATAATAAAGAAGAGGTCAATGGGCCACATTGTTCACCTACACACCAGTTCTTGCATCATTCTATTTCGAAATGTTTAAATATAAAAATCTTTGAAAATATTGTAAACTCTCATATATTCCAAGATTTGACAATACATTAAACAATACATAAAAAAGCCTACTTTTTTGGACATGATGCCTAAGATCTAAGATGCATGAACTGACCAATCTCATTGTCCTGTACTTCCATGTATATTAAAAAAAGAGAAAATTGTAAAATGAACTAATATAATAACTAATTTTAAAAAGGGAAAGAAGGTCTATGTGATCTAGATATAAGGATATGAATATATGATGATGCTTAAATAGTAAAATAACTAACATAGCATTGAATTTTTAAGAAGAAGATTTTTCCTATATACCTCAATGTTGAACTTTGAATCCATAATGGGGCCCAAGTACTGGTTCGGGGGTCACGGTTTTAACAATTTAAAATCTACACTATCTGAGGATGATTGCATAACCTCAAATATTGTAGCATTCAGTTATTGAGTAGCATATTTTTTTTTTTAAAAATCCCCAGATATTTTAGCAATTAAGAATCAACACTATTTGAGAATGCTTGAAGGTCTTTCAAAGGGGATTTTAAAACCTTCTATGTTGACTTTGAACCCTTTTTGGGACCTTAGTATACACGTAAGGGTACTGTTTGAACAGTTTAGACTCTAACATGTAGGATGCTTGCATAGTAATTCCACAAATTATAGCATTGTAATTTTTGAAGACGGTAATTGTTATAACATGTTTCTATATATTTCTATGTTAAAATTTGAACTCCTCCTATGACCTCAGTAATGGACCAGAGTCACAATTTCTATTATAATTTAGAGTATTCTATATATATATATATATATATATATATATATATATATATATATATATATATATATATATATATATATATGTATAAGGATGGTTTAATTTTACATTTCTGGTGCAGTAGTTCTTGAAAAGAAGATTTTTTTTTACAAACATTTCCCCATATTGTTCTGTGTTGAACATTTAACATTTTTGGACCCCAGTATTTGTTTGTTGGTCACAGTTTTAACAATTCGAAATTCACACTTTCTGATAATGCATGCATAAAAATCTCACAGATTGTAGCATTGTAATTCATAAAAAGACAAACAGACAGACAGACGAAGGACAGCAGGTCAACAGAAAAGCTCACTTAAACCGTCGATACTGTTGAGCTTAAAGCGATGTAAATAAAAGAAAAACAGCTATACATGAGATCTCCAAATTGCATCCTTTGCATTCCTCAACTTCTTTAGGATTTGTTAACATGTTAAGTGCAAATCTTTATAGATGTTAACATCATGCATATGATATGCGTCTAACGTCTTTACAGTTTTAATACTTTGAAAATTCTTTTTATCAAAGTACTTATTTTTAAAAAAAATCATTTAATGTATCACTTTATCAGTCCAGATTTAGACTTAGACGCCATAACAGTCTTTGAAATAATCAATCCTAAGCACAAAAAAGCAACAAAACTCAAAATTTTAAAACATGACACACAAAAAATAGTTCTCTTCTGAGACTCTCTGTTGATTATTCTTTTCTTAACGAGCAATGTAATAACACATCACATTTGTTTTATCGTATCAGACTGAGTTTATCATTTTGATCAATATTTTAGCTCTAGTCTAATGCACCAACACAAATACATTACATTATTATCTAAATGCAATATCTAAAAATTGTCTGTTTGTAAAACATTAATTAACTGAATTGGTATCTCCATTAGCAAATAAAAAGCATTATTTAGAAGATTGTCATTTGTTAAATCTTATGTTTGACCTTTCCTGGATTCTATCATATGGATTTTCACCATTTCCTTCCACAAATTCTATGTATTCACCACAGGTAGCTCCAGCGTGGTAAGCAACGGGGATGTCGACTGTATTTCGTACTTGTTCGTGGCCTGTTTCTTGGTTTTTGTTGTTTCTCCTTGTGATGGTTAATTAAAACAATAGAATCACAATACTTACTAAATGTATAAACATATAAATAAATGTGTAACATCACAACATATTTCGTAAAAATTTCTATGATTTAATATCAGGGTTTACCTTTTCAAGATAATGCAGATGATGAGTATTACAATGATGATGGTCGAGAGGCCAAGGGCACCAATAAAACAATAAAACTCTATTGTTTTGTCATTTAAACTACGATCTGTAATGCATGGGGTCTCAACGATTAAAAACGTAAAATAAAATATGTGTAATCAATCTTTCCATATAACACAAGATGAACCTCTGTCATTCAGTCAACTAAATGATAACTGAATGGTCTGGAAAGGTGACTTAATGGCATAGCTATGCCCTTCAGTCGGATTTTAGTTAGTTTCAGTCACGTTTTAGTGGACTGAATGGCACAGCTTCATCATGTGTAAATATTCATATTGAATATATAGAATACACCAAATAGACAATTGTACCTACCCTCTTGACAATAACTCCCTTTCTTTCCATTTTTACAGCCGCCATTACAAAAACCGGAAACATGGTTACAGTCACGTGATTTGTTACAAAATTTGCTGCATTCCTTAACACATCCATGTCCATAGTATCCAAACACACAGACTAGATTCATATACACACAGACTACAATCATATTCACACTTGCTTTTTTTTTATACATTTTTGGTAAATATAAAAATTTAAAGAAATTAAAGTGGAATCGGTGAAAACAAATTTGTCAAAAGAAAAAACAAGTTTTTAGTAATATTCCTGATGATGATAAAGTGAACATTTAACCGTCGAGTCTTCTTAAATTTTAAAACTTTATATTTATATTTTTCGACCCCTTTGTATGTAAAATAACTTCAAATCAAATTTCGTTTTTTTTAGTAATTGTATCTTTGCTCGTGGCCTGAAAAAGAAGTTTTGACATCATCACATGATTATTTTTTTGCCGTGCAGTAATTATCGTTCCGAATTAATTGATTGGTGTCATCTGATAGACTGTTGGAGTTGAAGTTAGGTTTGATTGATAACAAAAGTGTTACAATGTCAATAGATAAATTGGTCTACATTAAATAAAATTCGTCATGGTTATATTAATCTAAATGAGTTCAATCGAAATTAAAGGAACGTCGGAATTCAAATAATATAATACATATTTTTTCCGTATTGCAGATAAAAATACAGATCAATTTTTTTAAGGAAATATAGAACCAGATGACTTCATTTTTTAATTGAAAAAAGTCAACAAACCACCTACCTTCTTTACACAAACGTCCAACATATCCGGCTCTACATCCGGTGAGACATGTTCCACTCACAGCTGAACATTGTTTTGGGTCCATACACTGTCCACATGTTTCATTACAGTTGTATCCATAATGACCAACCACACATTCTAAAACCACAATTAACAAAAAACTAACAAAAACCTGTTTTAAATGCGATGAATCTCAATTTATAATGAATAAATATGTAAACTGGTGATGATCTGGCATTCAATCAACAAACAAGTGTAGAAGCCTGACTTCGCGGCAAGAATATGCCATTTAATAACGTTTAATCAAATTTTCAGTTGCCTTTAGTTTAGTAAAAAAAATGGCAGAACGTCATCTATTTTTTTTAATAACCTTCTTTGCACAATCGTCCAACATATCCGGCGTTACATCCGGTGAGACAGGTTCCACTGACAGTAGAACATTGTATCGGATCCTTACAGTGACCACATGTTTCATTACAGTTGTATCCGTATTGACTTACAGTGCAATCTGATTAGATATAAAACAGAAAATATATATAAAAAACCTAAAACCTGATCGTCATTACACCAATGATGAATCAATACGAGATAATTTAAATCATTAAACAACTGAGACAATAATATTTTACAAAATTTTGATATGTAATGAAAATGAGATACATCATTTTATTTGGTTTTTTTTTTCTTCTCTTTTTTCCCCCAAACAAATTTAGGTAACAGTATTATTCTTTGGTTTAATAAAATGAACGGAATAAGGCGCATTAGTTAACAAAATATGATTAAGAAAAACTATATAAAGTGTTGCTGATATTGAAAATACGTGTAGTAGTGTGCTTATGACGGATTATCGAATCTAAGGCAAGATATAAGATTACCTTTTTTAATACCCTTATTATACTTTGTGTCTTGTTATTAAAAAATTAATATAATTAAAAATTTAGAACGATTTTTGTCATGTGGGTAGATACATACTGTAAGAAAAAGTAAAGAACTACTGCTTGACTTTAGAAATCAAGTTGACCACTTTTGTAACATGTCTCAGTGTCACGCGTTACCCTTTATAGATTTCGAAGCAGTGTAAAATATCATTAACTGCATCGAACATTGTCATATTATTTTATCAGTGTAATTATCCGACGTTTTAACACATAAATGTAGGCATTTTTTTAAGAACAGCAAAACATAAAATATCGCATGCTGATTTTGTATGATATATATATATATATATATATATATATATATATATATATATATATATATATATATATATATATATATATATAGCTATAATAAACTTAAATTGGGCGTTTCATCTGTGTAATGAAAACCATAAATAATATTAAAATAATTTTGCAGATACCTTTTTTGCACGTTTGCCCAGAATATCCTGCTTTACATCCACTTAGACAGGTTCCTTTCACATGAGAACATTGTAGTTTATCAATACAGTGACCACATGTTTCATTACAGTTGTATCCATAATGACCAACGTCACATTCTAAGTATGAATGAATGAAGTTCAGAGACAACGACTTAAAAACAAAACAGGACATCATAAACAATATGATATATCTTACTTAAAGAAAACTATTCGTCTTAAGCAAATCTTTTTTTTAAATTTTAATCTTCTTAACTGTTTTAATACATTTGTAGTGTGCTGGTTTTAATCAGGTAGTTGTTATTACCTTAGTCAATTGAAATAGCAAACGGTAAAACGTGTCCTTATTAATAATGTAAAAGATATTTGTATATCAAAGAACGATTGACAATGATAGAAAACAAACGATACAATATTTACCAAATTCACATCGACGACCAAAGAATCCAGGTTTACATTTTGAACATTGACATGTCATTGTATTTGACACAAGACAGTTACCAAAGTAAGATCCGTGGATGGGACAACCTTTACAAAATATATACATTATATGAATTAAACATTTTACACACTATGTATTTATACACATGTCAATATCTGTTCTAATGCATTACATACTTTTAATTTTGCATAGAATATATTTTCCTTGTACATGTATTAAGTTAAACCGGCTTGTTTAATTCCATTGCTATGGACATTGCATTATGGTCTAATAAAAACAGTGCATGGCTGTTTGTCTGGCATAAAGAATGAACACTATGTTAAAAAAAGTATTGTTATCGAAACGGGAAGTAAACACTTTAGTTGGCATATTTATCAGTATGCAGTAGTTTTTAACCTTTAAAGAGGTTCGCTCCTCAGGTTTTGGGTAGCTATTTTGGGTCACCTCTAGTCTGAAAATTCTGCATCACATATTAATTCTAGTAGTATATTTATATTTAACAATGCTAAATAAACTTTATTGAATAAAATTGTTTCAAAAAAATTTCATTTTTACAGAGTTTATTAAGGGACTATATTTTGTGGCGGAAGGTTTTCAAGAAAGAAATGAACAATTTTCATAACTCATTAGTTTTAGAGTACTGTTACTTTAGCTTCCTAATTTTCAGTACAGACCAAACTTCTGGATAGTTTGTGTATAATGATATATTCATGATGTTCTAATAAACATATTTAAACATTATTTTAATATTTCTATCGATATATTTTGACATATTTAGCTCATATTTCATAGAAGTTAAGAAAAAATGAACTCCAATTTTGGGCTGAAATTAGCTTATTTCATGCAAAATCTCAAATTTTTGAGATGTGACCCATTCTTGTTTTACTTTTAAATGAGACAATAAATGTATGTCTATTTGTATGCAAAGTTTTGGAAAGATGATATTACTATAATTTTTTTTATTTGCGTTATTATTTGATTACTCCAAAATTTTGTAACATCTGTTGTTGTGTTCCTTATGTACTGGCCTTTGAAGCCACCAGAAGAGCAAGAATTTTTAAACTTTGACTTAGATTTTACTTTTATAGTCACTACATGTGTTCAACCTCATACTGTATAAAAATCATAACTAAATAATAGTTCAAACTACAAATATTTGTTTGATTTCTTCAAATTATCAATTTAAATGTCAAATTTTAGCAAAAATTTCGGGAAAATTATCATTTCTGTTTGGAGCCCAATTTTTCCAAAAAATGGCATGTGACATGGGTCACAAATAGAATAATTGAACATTATAGGTCCCCATCTTTATATCCAAGTGGTTTTTGGATGATTGACATTACTATTATTTCAGGTGCCAACCTCCTTAATGTTTATTTTCACTTGAATAAAGATTATAATTGTTTAAACTGTGTAAACTATGTTTTTGCCTCAATATTAATTTAAAACAAATGTGATTGCGCCCATGAGAAAAGGGTGCTTATGCCATTTTTTGCACATTTTTGGATATTTACATAATTGAATTAAACACAGCTTAAAGTTGTCAAATCTAAAATTTTATGGCTATACGCTAATTCTAAGTAGAGTTTTTTGTCCGTTAACAGTGATGCTATTTCAATACGAAAATCACGACTTCCTGTTTCACATACGCAACGTCAACAGATTTTTTTTTTAAAAGTAAAGGTGATCAATCATGACTGTGAATTAGTCGTTTAATAAACGTTAATACATCACCTTGTTATCAGTATCTTATCACATTGTTACGTATAGTTGTATGCTTGCATCTATGCTATTCATTTATTTCAAAAACAAAGGTCTGTTGTTGTTGTTATTTTTTAAATCATAAATAAAAATGTTTCTACTGACAGCGCAGTTGTCTGCCAGTGAAAAGTTATTATTCAAAAAAAGAAATGGCGGTTGTTTGGTTTCAGTTTCAGTTTATTTTGGGATATCAATGAGAAACCAGTTAGTAGAGTATTCTATGTGAACATATTTCATTTATATAAACACTGTCCTTTCCATATAAACAATCAATACCTTATATATATTAGTAGCTTTTGTTCTTAAACAACAAATGCGATTTTCGTGACTTTATTAAATATGTCATATTTTAGTCTTGAACTTTGAAAACAATATCAGAAGTAACGTATTATACAATTTTGTTTAATCATGATCCATTGTACAACTTATTGATACAATTATAGTAGCAGCACTGAACTATTCTTTTGAAGTTGTAAGAATAGTTTCAGAAGTAACTAGACTTTAACATGTGCACTCACAGATAAACACAATAAGAAATAAGTAGTTAATTCTACCACTGCCGGGATCGTGCCCTTTTTTCCATTCGACTTTATAGGCAGAATTCATGGAAAAAAGTGCCCCTTCCATGGATCGGATATTCACCCCCTTCCAATATTGATAAATTTCACATAAATTAAATTAATTTTTTTTAGTGCATGTGGGATATTTTTACTATCCGATCACTTCTAGTCACATTTTTCTCAATCTACTGTGATTGTTTTTCTACAATTGTTAAGCTTCCCATCACCCCCATGCCTTTGTCTACACATTTCGGGCATGCACACACCCGAAAAAACACCATCCAGACACTTATCATCTGTGTGTGACTATTCCACAGCAAATATGTAGGTTTACTATTATAGAGAAAACATGCAGTATGCAGAGATCAATTCCGTGTTTTGAATGTATATTTCACCATCACTTTGAAATAATTCTCAACCGTCCATTACCCATAATCCAAAGCTTATGCATGCATTTAATTACACCGCCAGTGCGCTGTCTTCTATCTGTATAATTAGTCTCTATGTATTCTACATTTCAATATCATTTGTAAATCTTACACACTTCATTAAAACAGTAAATCATTTTATGAATCCGCTCCTTCGACTAAAATAAATGTGAAAATAAAGCTCAGGTTCGGACGGGATCATGAAACTGTCTGAATTCTCAAGTTCTTTCAGTAATGGTCACAAGAAAATGAACAAGAATATTAAGATTGGTCTTGACGATTACATAAAGTAAACATAATGTACAATTTTTTTTATTGTCTATTTTTTGTTTGCAACATATATTTAGAAATCAGGTCAATGTATTATTAGGTTGGAGTTAACCTGTAATAGGAATCACGTTTTCCTTTTATCTCTTTGGTACTTTTCCATGACCATTTTGTTGTTCTTGCTCTTTGTTTAAATATATAACTTGAAATAGGAAGTTTTAATTTTTAGAAAAGAATAAGAGTATGTGTACATCATTTCTGACCATTTTGTTGTTCCGGCTCTTTGTTTAAATATATAACTTGAAATAGGAAGTTGTAATTTTTAGAAAAGGATAAGAGTATGATTACATAATTTCTCACCATTTTGTTGTTCTTGCTCTTTGTTTAAATATATAACTTGAAATAGGAAGTTTTAATTTTTAGAAAAGGATAAGAGTATGTGTACATCATTTCTGATGCATTCTCAAGAATCAACATCCAGATAGTCACTTTCAATCGTGTTCATTACAAGGAATAGGACCACTAATCAAGAATTTGACTGTTTAACACCTTTTAAACACATGCGACATCATAGGGAAAGAATTAAAAACAAATTTTTTATATTAACATAGCAATTTTCAATACAAAAAAAAGAAAAAACCCGTCTGTTTAAAACGTCCTTTTTAACAAAAACACAGCCGATAGGAACATTAAATGGTGTTTTGATTAAGTTGTACATTAAGTTAACTTCTTTTTTTATATTTACATCCACCAAGTATGATTCCCTCTATTTTTAAAGAAAATTAATTGTAATTCGTAGCTCTGTAGAAATTGACGGGATTGAAATTTACACGCTCCGTTTATCGATTGGTCGAAACATTAATCGACCTAAGACAAATCCTGGACTGCACAAAAGAACCATGATGATGTCAAACTCAACCTCCCATTTAAGACGACCTAGCTTTTCCGTTTATTTAACGTATTGATGTGCATTAACAATGATTTAGTTATTTTTACTTACTCTTTACGACCAATCCATTAAGTTGTTAAAAGAAGGATATAAATATAAACAATAAAATACTTTCATTGATGATACATGCGGGTTATGACGGTAGCGATCATCGCAGAGAAAAATCATATAACCCGCTGGGGCGTATTATGTTAATTCATATTTAATTATTTAATTTCATCAAATTATATAGGGTAGAAATAATTAGACTTGGCCTCGTTAAGAATAAAAACAAGGAATTTTTTTTCCGGTCATATCAGATTCATTTTGTACATGTAAATGCAGCGTGTTACTTAACATTTAGATTGTGTGAGGAAACACAAGCACATGTTATCTGAACTTAGGACAAATTAAACAGTACAAGTATTTACCAAACCGGTGAGATGTGTGCAGAACTGCAGACTTTCATCTCTTTTATTTTCTAATTGAGAAAATATGACCTTTACTGTGTTCTTTTCAGCTTGTTTAACCAGAAATGTTTCTAGTCACTGCATTTTTAGTAATCCATCAGAAAATGATTTATGAAAATAAGTTTATAGTACATGTACATGCAGCATACTTTAAAAAGTCGTTCATCATTAAAACAATACCGGCAACGCTACTTGCTGAACAAAGATGAAATATGTACATGTATTTGTTAGGTTCATGTTTTAGCTTTCTAAATTCACGAACTATTAGAGTAGATTTCTATTTAATCGCGAGGGATTATTATCCACGTAAAATCGCGAGAAGCGCATCTCGCGAATTTTAAAATCTCGCTTTTATTTTTGGACATAATTATGTAACATACATTAAACTGTAATAAAAATTCGGCATTCGCGATTTTATGTTCTCGCGATTTGATGGAAAACGGCTGAATCGCGTAAAATAAGGAATCTACAGTATGTGGTCTGAATGATTTCCTATCTTTAAAATAAGATTATTTTTTTTATTTGTGCTGTGAATATGTTAATATCAATGCGCTGTTAAAAAAAAGGGTGAAGCAGTCAGCTAAAATTAAAATCAAAATATTTCTATAAAACTTCTCCAAATCATTTGGAGCATTAAGCTAATATCGGGAAAAACAGAAATACATGTAGTTAAACAAATGTGTGTGCACGTAAAGAATAATAAGAGTTTATTTAAAATAATGTGAAAATTAAATTTAAAAAAAGGATTAAAACTATACGCGATGAAAATGACGCGTTAAACATCTTACGCGTTTCTGACTACGTTATGACGTAACGTCATATGTTTGTGACGTTATTTTTCTGTTTTGTCAAAAACGCCATAAGCACCCTTTTCTCATGGGCGCAATCATGTCAAAAACGAATATTTACATTCAGTGTATATTTCCTCTTATGTTTTTTGTTGGAAATCAGCGACGTTCATTTTTCTATGAATACACTTCGCCTATCCATGCGCCATGAGCACAAATATAGAATTCAGCACGCGTTTTGAGTGTATTTATTATTGTAAGATTAAAATAAACGTTCAAACTTACATAACCAATTTCATATGTACTTATGAAAAAATAATCATTAAATCATATCTACTCATTAATATATTTTTTTTTTCTACAAAGTTTCTAGCATTATATTTTTAGTCGCGGAAGCGAACTAAATAACGGGTAAATATGGCTGTTCCATGTATGTTTCATATCTCTGACTTAAGAGCGTATATAAAGGCTTTAAAGCGACGATATACAGATACTTCATACAATTTAACATCAATATGAATACAAATATAAGCATTGAATGCTTATTTATAGATGTCGTCGGTTCTATAGGATACCAAGGCGGTGCGGATAAATTGAATACCTCGCTAACGCGGTATTCAATTTGTCTGCACCGCCTTGGTGTGTTGTAGGACCGACGACATCCAAAAATAAGCATTCAATGCTTAAATGAAATAAGTAAGGTGTTCTCACCATACACCTCCACTTCACATAGATCATTCTCAGCATACTCATTATAATCGCTAGGATAGGAAACCCCACGTAGTCTCTCGTTGTAGTAGATTACATATTGTCCTTGTACTTGACAAGTAGTATTGAATACTGCAGGTATGGTGCTTCTATTGAAGTAATTATCTTTGAAACACAATGTTCCTTGTAATCTATTTGTTGTGTTGGAGACATACAATGAAAATCCAAGGAAACTGGAAGTTGCGTTGTTTCTGTAATCTATGCATAATGACAATAATACTATTAATAGAAAGGAATAACAAGTATTTTTTTTACCTGCTGCCAAGATTTCCTAATTTGAGTTTTAAAAGTCCGAAGAATTTAAATTATTCACATGAATAAAAATAGACATGTAAAGTATTCTACATAGTAAATGCATATCGATTTGAAATCCCATGAACTCTTTTGATCGTATATATATATATATATATATATATAGTATGATTCCCGTTCCTACTGCTAAGATGAGTAATTAACGTCTACACTCACCGTTATGTAATTAGAATGTTTGCATTGATTACATGTGTTGTTGTTGTTGCGACATGTGTCCTATTATTGTTTCCGATGCAACAAATTGTTGTCTTAAATCGAGTCAATAAAAGTACCTAGACCATGGCTGGAAGGCATACATTGGTTAGTTGAAATTATTATACCCGCACTTTTCTAAAGACAGTTCGGGTATATTATTGTTACCCTGGTCCGTCCGTACTTTCTCAAACTGCTCTAATATCTTATAAACTAGCAAACTGAACTCTCGGAATTTGATTTTGGGGTGTCGTGTTATTTTGTATAAAGGCTACAAAAACTTTCTGGTAGTCCTGGGGTCAAATACATGTAATAGGTAAAAAAAGTGATGTTTTTCCCACAAAACCTGGTTCCTTGAACTCCTTTTACTTGTTGAACAGAAGACAAATTTTCCTTTTACATATCTTTCTGGGTGTTCTATAGATGTGCAATAATAATGTGCAATAAAATTTCGGTAATTTCAATTTTGTCCTGGAGGCAAGAAAATGACGTGTTTTTTTATAAAGTCAAACATCTTCAACATTTTTTTGCAGTAGCCAAATGATTTACAAGAATTAGGGGTGTCATGATCTGTAATCAGGTTTCAGAATTTTATTATCATGGGGGACGTTGGGGAACCAAAACAAAAAACCTGACGGGTTTTCTTTGCCCCCCCCCCAAAAAAAAAGGGTTCCAGAACCCCTCTTACACTTAATGCAGTAGCTATGTCATTTCTTGAGATATAATAGGGATTATCCTACAGATGTACAGTAAGGTTTTAAAATTTTTAATTTTATGGAGAGTCAATAGTAGCAGAAAATTGACGTTTATCAATCCTAAAAACTCATCTCTTAATTGGTACATTTTTTCTTGCTGTTAATCAAGATTTTTGAAATTGCTTATTAATTTTCAAGATAAACAACAAACGTAATATGTAGTCTGTGCAATTATAAAGTCAATTCGTTGGGTCTGGTACTTACATATAACACCATTTGATGCATCATAATACAAAAATATCCTAATAATATATATGGTTAAGTGGCGGTGATCTAAACAGTTTTCAAGTTATTTGGTTAGTTCCTGTTTCATAGGGCAGAGCCATCCCATATGGTCATGGCCTACATAACATTTGATACGCGAAAATACAGAAAAAAAAATAAATATAGAAGTACAGTACTAATCAGACTCAGCCTAACACCAGAAGAGTAAGCCCAAACTAAACCCCGAGTTTACTGTTGGGGTTTTACTCTGGGTTTACTTTTTGAAAATTTGGATCCAATAGGGGTTTACTTTGGGTTTACTAGTTTACCTTGGGTTTACTTGGAAATTGCTTTTGAGATCAAATGTACGCACTGAAGTGTGAAGCAGACCCGTCTTTTATCTTACCATCATATTGTCTGTAATTTCTGCCCGTTGTATATTCCGAATATACAGTTAGCGTCTGCCTTCAGGGGTATACTTCTGACCGGGTTTACTCTCTGTGTCCACTTTGGGTTAACTTCGGGTTTACTCTGGGTCCACTTTAGTAAACCCGGAGTAAACCCAGAAAATAAATCAAAGGTTTAGTTGGGGTTTACTTTTTGTTAGGTTGGGTCTGATCGGTACTGTAGGGGTTATGAACGCAATGATCTTCAAGATACTTGGTCATTTTCAGTTCCAAAGGGGTTACGATGACCCTAGGGAGGCAAATGCTTTGGGATCATCAAATATGCCTCTTTTTTCTAATATTTACTAACTGGTCAAATATCTTGTAAATGGTTGAAATGTCAACCTCCTACCATATATAGTCTTCTGATCATGTCAAGATAAATTTAAGACGCAAGGGGGGGGGGGGTGGATCCGTGGCTTATTTTTTGGAATTTTTACTATATGTTAAATTTTGTAGGAGGGGGGGGTCAGATCCACACCTCCCATCCCCTATTAAAATATACGGACATGATAATGTTGGCATATAAAAGCGAACTGCATGCTTCGACCCTCCCAAACCGTTTGATTTCTTTTTCTTTTATGGGTGGGGATAATGTAATTTTTTGTTTTGTTTTGTTTTGTAATAATTGTATATTCCATACTTTGTATGACAGGAAATGTTAACTTAAGGTATCCGATCCATAATAGCCCCAGATTCAATGATTGTGGATGCATAATATATATGTATGGGCTTAAAACTCAGTATACTTGGACATAATTTTCATGTTTAAGTATTGGTATGTAGGAGTGGAATGTGTCCTAATAAATGACCTTTTCCTGTTCTTGAAGAGTTGTCCCCCTTTGATTAAAATCTATAAAAATCAATTTTTAAAAAATACATATGGTATAAAATTTATTTTAAATAGTTTTTGTACTCCTAAGGATTAAATTCATCTTTTCACCAAAGCATTTATTGATATTCTTAGTATTTACTTTTTTATTTTAAAAATGTGCTTGTCCCCATAGACCTTAATGCAATCTTCATTAATTAATTACTGCTTAGTTAATAATATTTTTGAAAATATCTCTCGGTAAATCTTTTTCTACTCTAAAAAGCTTTGAAATAATATCAGAGTATTAAATGTATAATGGATATTCATGGTTAGAAAAATTAGGTCCTAATATGGGTCGGATACCTTAAGATTATTGATGAATTTAAATTTTAAACCGTTTAACATCTATTCGTACTTAAAAGTGTAAATTATATACAGTTTTAAAATAGCATCGGGAATTGCATGTACCATTCTCTTTGAATAAAACAGGAACAATGGAGTGTTATTAATGGTCAACCACTCTTGTGTGGGTATTACTGTTTCGTGAAAGCTTCTAGTTTTAACTTATAAACATGTAAGCAGTAAAATCATCTTATGTTTTAACTTTTTTTCCGTTTAAAATAAGATGAATACACAATGACAAACAAAAAAGAAGTTGCATTTTACCCCAATATATGTTCTCTGTCCTATAATAAATTGTAATGTGATGGATGCTGCTGATACTGCCGAGGTCAACCCACCAAGTGGCGGTTTCTTCGTTAGTAGCTGATACAGCACATTGACCTCCGCTCCAATGTAGGTTTGATTTAAGTCCATCCACTGCATTGCTAGCATCAAAAGTATTATTCCCTTTCTCATATTGGTTTTTTTGGTACGCGGTTTTGTTAAGAGCGATGTTTTCTGTAAAGCAGGATTATAAAAAAATAATAAAACATACATTTGATATATCAGTCAAAGACTTACAATAACTATAAATTGAGATTATAACAAAAAGAACTATACTGGCACTGCAAAAGTTATCGGCTAAAATTTAACGTTTTCTTTTCGTATTTCCTTATTTCTTGATATTTTGGATAACACTTGACATGCCTTAAATAGTAAACCTCTTATTTATCCATCCATTAGATTATATCATTATCTAGAACCCAAAACATTTTGTTTATGTGCTTTTCAACACGCCTCGAGTTTGCCCAGTTTTCACGATTTACTGTACCAGTTATCGGCTTCGTAATAATAACACCGTAAAATCCATTTACATGTTGATATTTATATTCTGCAAAATGTTATTTGAATAATGCCCCTTTTAAGTCAGAATAGAGGTCGTAGTGGTTATGATACATAACCAAAACTCATAAAATTATTCGTTTGTTATGATACGGTAAAATACAAAATCGTAGACTATTCAATGCATAATTGTGCAATCAGGCGCTATGAATCTCTCGGAATTTAGTGAAATTCCTTTTGTTTATACATGGTATATATATTGATTATTATTAAATCCGGCTAATTTTCAAGGTTTTAGGGTATGTCAATACAAAGAAGGGATATAATAACGTATCACAAAGAGGCACTATTCTATTTTTAACTTATTACGTCACTTCCCCCACTGCTGAAAGTGCAAAGATGTAAATCAGCGGTAAACAATGATCGTTTAAGCTAATGTTTAAAACATATTCAAGAAAGTTTTCAAGCAAACTTACTTTTCTTTATTCGAAACAGACGACTGAATTAAAAAAATCTCGGATAGTCGCGTGCTATTAACCCGAACTCTTAGTTTAGCCGATAACTAGTCTTAGCCGATAACTGGTACAGTACCAGTATATAATATAAGTCAAATTTGTCCCCCACAATTCGCCATTTTTAAAGTGTTTTAGGTACATTAATTTGTTGTATTAATTTTTCGATGAGTTGACATTAAATAGTTCTTCATCTATTTATTTGATTTATATGCAGTCACTGGTAGTATATGACGTCAGAAGTGGGGCTATTTTTAAAATTCAATCAAAAGCAGTTAAAATTTGATATTTTTCTTATGTTTTTTCGAATGGGAGATATAGAGCGACTCTTTGCACAAAAACGAAACTTTTGTTACTTATAAGTACTGGAGAGATTCATCTTTGGTGAAAATATTTTGTTTGTTTAAGCCATCGCTCAATGTTTTCTTAAAGACAAAATGCTTGATAACAAGCCGTTTTATCCAAAAAAAAAATGTGAAAATGGCGGGAAAAGGTTAATTTTATAAGGTCATAATATCAAATTTTGAGCACTTATATCAAAATGAAAATCATGAGAAAACTTCAAATGTATATCAGTACAAATAGATCTAAGAGTTACAGTAAAATAACGATGTCCATTTAAGGGGGCCATTTTAGGCTCAAACCATATATAGTCCTTTACTTCTAAAAAAAACCCACTGATTTTTATCTTTAAGCATTATTCGAATTTTTTAAACTTTTTGAAAAATTTCATTTTAGCCAGGTATTTGCTGACAGCAAATTCCTGGCCGTTGTCATGCAAATTGCCAGTGTTTCTAAAAATATCACAATTACAAAAATAAACAAAAATCATAGGCGTCAAAGAAGAAACTCCCCCTTTACCAAACAGCTACACAGAGAGTTATGTCTTGTCAAATCTTTTTATTTTTTTTAGGGATGTCAACGAGTTTTCGACTATCGCTGGGTCACAACGATCATCGACTAAAATTTTCTTTGTCGATTACTCGTTATAAAGTGAACAAAATTCAAAACATTTTTTTTCTTAATGCGGCAGTTTTGGGCAATGGATGGAAATAAGTTTTGTTTTTTCGGCAATTTTTGTCCGTTAGTTACACTGTGTTCCACCGGTGTTCCTGGTGTTTTTTTAAGCGGTGAATGATTGATCTTCAATTTTGTAGATCAAATTATTGTTTTGAATAGAAGTACTTAGGCAGACATGTACTTGAGGAGAACATTTGTGTTTCTTCTAATCAGTTATATATTGGATTAGATGTTTGTATAATCAAAAATTTAATCACATCAATAAATCATCTCAAAGCGATCATTAAGCTTAATAATGTGTAAACGTCACATGAAAAAGGAGACACAAAGACATTCATTTGCTGACAGATATTTAGACAAAATACTTTTTTTTTAAATTTAATTTAAATCAACTTAGTAATAAAGAATCATTATTTGTGTATTATGAGGTGATAATTTCGGTCGGGGCGTGATCAAATCCAATAAAGCCCAAATGGCTTTATGATAGATTTGATCACGCCCTGACCGAAATTATCATCTCATAATATTCAAAGAATGATTCCTTATAACTTATATTTATATCATTCTCAGCAGTTGTACGATTAAATAATATTATATTAGTTATGCAAACCCGCTTGTGTCCCCAAAAATACGTCTTTTGAATTAATTGGGCTGTATAGTACAAAATCGAATCGTAGTGTTATCACAGACAGAAACACTGGAAAATGTAAATATATACATATAATACATATAATCATAATTTTTGAAATGTTTTTGAGTTTAAGATACGGTGTATGTGACAGTAGCTTTATTTGATTTGAAAAGGACACACAGTTTCAAATAAATCAACGAGTACACGACTATCGCTCGACTAAAGCCCCCGATTAATCGACTATGCCAACCGAGTAAAATTGAAATCCCTATTTTTTTTGGTTTATGAATAAATTTAGCGATGATTTTTTTTTCTTATTAGTAAAGTGTTTTACAAACAAGACTGTGCATTTGTGGCACATATACAATGCGCATTGAATTCCATGAAGTACTTTACAAAACATTGTTATTCGGCTGCCTATCGAAGAAATGGGGGATTGAGTTGATGACTCTTGTTACAAAATTCAATGCACTGTTGAATGTTTTATACTAGACAGACATTTTTATTTTGGTTTATTGCCGCTTACAAAATTTAATCGCACTCTGAAACTTTGCCTACATTAAAAGCATGAAATATGAGAGAGAGAGAGAGAGAGAGAGAGAGAGAGAGAGAGAGAGAGAGAGTCTTTACTACACAATATCCGTAAAGACACATCAAAAGAGTCAAGCTTTCATTACTTCTGCACTTTGATTTACATTTTGCTTATACCTGAAAATCCATGAGGTCAATTTAGATCTACAATGTCGTTCATTTATCAGAGGTGACAATGAACAAATGGAATGCAATTGATTTATCAAATACTCTCCATAATGACATATATATTGTATGATATTAATTTATGTTTCTAAGAACTACTATCTTATGAACTTCACCAACAATTTTTAGAATATTGCTTCAATGAGTTGATCATTTTACTTGATATCATTACAGTCCAAAATCCATGAAGTACCGAAATTGTGTTAATAGTTAAGCAATATAATATTTCATTTTTGTGTTAAATGCAATGATCTCATCATAAAAACATAGCATACTTGTAGTTTGACTAATGTTTGAAAACATCAATAATCCTAATCATAATCATTCGCGAAAATAAATGTAAAAAAAAACATAAAAAACTTACCATACGCTTGAGACAAGGTGGCGAAACTGTAACACAAGACGAGCATCGCCTTATTAAACAACGACTTATTATTGAATAAAATCATCTTTATGATGCCGGAATATTTCAGAATCTTGACATTCAGAGCGTTAATAGTAGTAAACACTTTGCTTATTTACAACAAAATGAAATAGTATGAATCAAAGTACAATAGCTTTGAGCTACAGCGATATAGACCAGCGGACAAAGTAACAAAAATGAATATAAGTATATGACATGCACAAAATCCATGTAACAAGGAAGTTTTAACACAAGTGGAAAGTTGCATTCATTTATATATTCACCAGAGTCAAAAACTGTTTAAGTAGGTTTTCCTTTTTAAAAAGTTTATTTTTAAGGGGAACACGCTTTCATAAAAAATGACCGAAATACAGACTGCATAGTACAAGTTCATGTAACTTCGAAAGGATGTTAATATAATATACTTCGACTCAAAGTGCAGGTTAAAGTATATATAAATAAATATATTGTTAAATATAATGTCATAGTTCAAATGTCATTATACAATACACGTCTCATATCTTGAAGTGAATTACAAAAATTTTGTTATTATTTTAAATACTGTAGTTTGATATAATTTCATCTTTGTGTTCGTCTCCAATACCACACATGGTTTAGAGGGAACGTTGTGTTTCAAGGACAACAACTTCACAAGAAACACACTACCTTCACAAACTGTTTTGTTCATGGACAATATGTCATCTACTAAAACGAGAGACTACCAGGAGTTGTCTACCCTGACGATTATTATAGTTATGTTGCCATTGTACTTTGTATGGTAAGCGTTGATTTTTTTAGAATTCCAATAACCTTTGAAAAGTGTTTTATTTTATTCATATATGGTCACATTTCTACTTTTTTTTCAAAATATAGAACAAAAACACAGTGAGTAGACCTTGTGGATTAAATCAGTAAAGTGAGTGTTGTTGATTTAAATAAATCTAAAAAAAATGTTATTTGGTGTTGTTGATTTTTTTTAATATTTCCGTAATTGGTAGGTTGGATTATTTGATTTGTGTATTTTATCCCTAAAAACCCTCTGTTGTGTTTCAGTACCGATAAAACCCAACCTAACACCAGAGTAAACCCCAACTAAACCCCGGGTTTACTTTTGGGGTTTACTTGGGGTTTGCTCTGGGTTTACTTTTTTAAAATTTAGGTCCACTAGGTGTTTACTTTGGGTTTACTTGGAGATTGCTTTTGAGGTCAACTGCACGCACTGAAGTGTGAAGCAGACCCATTTATCATACCATCCAACTGACTGTAATTGCTGCCCCTTGTATATTCCGCATACACAGTAAGCGTCTGCTTTCAGTGGTATACTTCTGACCGGGTTTACTCTCTGTGTCCACTCTGGGTTTACTTTGGGTTTACTCTGGGTCCACTCTAGTAAACCCGGAGTAAACCTAGAGTGATCCAAGGGATTAGTTGGGGTTTACTTTCTGTTAGGTTGGGTCTGATCGGTTAAAATAACTTAAAATAAAAAAGCAAATATATGATTTGCATAGTTTAATGCATGGTGAAAGATAGAGTCTATATCATATAATAAAATTCAAGACTCTGAGGTCAGATATCTTTTGTATGAGTGACAGTTGTATGTTAGTAATGTAGTGGATATGCATTGATTTTTTCAGCATCAATACATAATCAGAATGTCTGTACATTGTGTCATGATTTCCGATTTCATAAAAAAACCTTTTTAGTTTGATGACCTCTTCGCTAGACAAGGCTTTTCGGTCCACAATGGCTTGATGAGGTTAGAGCTCATTACTGGTCTATCACACATACATCACCAGTGTGTCTGGATTTCTTAAACTGCTATACTACTAGCTAGCCAAGAAAATGAAAACATTGCTGAGATATACTTTTAACTCATTCTTAATTATTCTTTTCTTAAGTTACTTATGTTTTTTATGTCATTATGTAAACGTATAGTTAACCGTACCCAATGTTGTCAAGTACATGGGAATGCTTTTTGTTAAACAGTTGTCCGAACCGTTGTCTTTAGATATTCAAATGTTAACGGTACACTACTGATATAAAATGTTTTGAGGTGGGTTTTTTTAATATAATTTCTTATTGATTTAACCTTATGAAGTGCAGAATGTTGGACTTTTGAACTTTTATTATGATCTTGATCATGCACATGCATTGTCTTATGAATACTACTTACGCATATTTTCATTAATCCAATAATTATTATCAATAAATGGAAACATTCTTTATTAAATAAATATTTCACAGGATAAATTTACCAACAATCACAAACAATCACAGTAAAACCCATTGACCCCCTCTTGTTTTCTCGAAAGTCAAACAGTTACCTAACACGCATCTCAAGTTTCCTTACAAATTCAGATATAAACTGCAATACTTCCTGTTCATGTAAATAAAACGCATGATACATAGTTAAAATTGATGAACATTGCAAGAGATATTGTTTGAATCATTTAGCATTTCTTTAAAGGTTGTCAAGCAACACGGTTTTAAGGGTCTAACTGCTTTGTTCTAAATGTTGCAATATTGCAATATTTTTCTGGTTGAATTGGGAATTGTCTTGATGAACTTTCATACTTACCAATATACACAGTCACGTAAATGAACGCCTCTTGCGTCTTGTTTTATTTAGAACAGATTAAAAATAATTAAAACAAAATGTGTGTAATTAATAACTTTCAATGTACAGGGTGTTCAGCAGCAGGGTTTTACGGATCTAACTGCTCTATTCCCTGTCCAGATGTCAACTGTCAGTACTGTCACATAGAGACGGGCTATAGCCAATGTTGTAAACCTGGGTACCAAGGTCATCACTGTGAATTGGGTAAGAAATGTTTTCAATAGACAAACATTATGAACTCTATGTGTACATGCGTGTATCTGGGTTTGTTACATATTGGCTACATTAACAAAGCATTGGTAGAGCTTATCAGACTTGGAGATAATCTGGTGTTTTTTTTCGAAGCATGTATAAGCGTGCATCGTTTTGTGAATTGTGTATAATTGAATATCATATACTAATGATTGAAATAAATTCAAAAACATTGAATTTTTGTGATCGGCTTCGGCCGATCACAGTTGTGTCCATATGAGGCATCCGGCAAATTTTACTATTTGCGCACGCATTGCGCCTTGCACTACTTTATTTTCTTTGCAATGGCAGCCTCATTTAAATCTTTAATTACACGTAGAATACTAAATAAACGTTACTCCTATTCGTATGCATTGAAATTAAAACATTTATACAGTTACATACAAACTGATTCTAATCACGTGTGTCTTCACATATGCGTAAGAATATTTATCGGAAGTACAATTCGCCTACTAAAAGTAAAGCATATTCATGCCATTTTCGTTCGGAGTAAAGTGAAGTCGTACCCAAACTGACTCGTACCCAAACAGACTCATACTCCATTTGTCCGGGGATAAACATGATATTTGGATTGTAAATAAAAAGATAAGCTGTTAAAGTTAGGTTTTGGATTAATTACAATTTAGAAGTTACAAGATACGGTAATTGAATGTAGTATTTTGGTTATCTTTAAACAAAGTTTAATATCATCTCCTTTAAGTTTGCCAAATAGTTTCCTGTATTAACATTTGATAGACAATTTTCGTTTACATGCAATCTTATCTTTTTTTCAAAAAATGTTAGTTATATTGGAAATCAACAAAACATGTAGCGGAATGCTTTCGCATTACATAACAAAGCTGACCAAAGATAATAGCCAACATGCCGATCATTCCTTTAAAAGGAATACTTGTTTTATATTTTAGAACCAATTCGATTCCAATTAAATAATTTGCCTTGCTGATTGGTTCCTGTGTTCTTTTAAAAAAAATCACAAATTTTAAAAAATAGATTTATTAGTGTGCAATTAGGTAACTTTTGTTTCTAAAACAATATTAGAATACAACAAACAGGCTAAAGAAAATTAACGGCTGTAGCGATTTCTTATTTATGTCACAGTAAAGTCCTAACATAAACCCCCAAAAAATTGCAGCATATTACGCACACGGCTATAACGAATTTACGACTGTAACTAAGTAAATGTAAGACATTGTTGATGAAATGTTAACGCCTTTTCTCATTATTGTAACGAATATTGTATACTGCAAGTATCATTAAAGATACATGAATTGTAAAGCTTTGATGAATGATATGATTTGTATATAATGGAGTGATGACGGTCTAACAAGGAAACAAACACCAACTGACATATCTTAAGTTTTGAGTTTTGAGTATGGTGCATACTTTCTAACGGTAAATTGCATTTAATTTGATATATGTTTACAGTTTCTCGACAGTTTTCATTACCAAGACGGTTTGCCATCGGACTGCCAAAATGAAAAAAAAAAAACTGTTCCGGAATAGAAATGTATTTTTTTTTTATATTATTTCTAATTTTTAATTGCCAGAGATGTATTTGTTGCATGTTGTAGTATAAAACAGCGTAAAGAATGTTGTCCATCATGACAACGTGAAAAAGGAAATCTTTAGAAAACAAAACAAATCCACTTAAGTTTATTCTGAGATGCTTTATAACTATAAAAAACGTATATGCATGTATATGTGGCCATTGTAGATCCAGTTTGGATAACGTTCAAATATAGTCAAAGTCGGAATAAGAACGTGAGGAACGAATTGAAATTTTGGATATTCATTAAAAACAAAAACCGATTCGTAAATGTAAAATCATAGTTTAGAATATTCACAGAAATATAAGAAACGATAGAAAGTGCTGTTTTTCGATTAACATCTTGCTATTCTCACAGCTGTTATCTTTGAAGTGGATACGCAAATACATATTTGTGTAAGGTGAATTAGAACATATGATTTTTATTTTTGTGATCGGCTTCGGCCGATCACTGTTGTATCCATATGAGGCATCCGGCAAATGCTTCCAAGTGCGCACACATTCCGCTTCCATAAGTAGTTCTTATAAAAACTTGATGTTTGGTTTAGTATTTATATAACATTTTACTCGGTTTTATTTCAATTCATTTACCTTAAGAGATACAAACATACATAAAAACAGTTCGACCTGTTAATTCAAGAATGCACATTTTGTCTCACGCGTAAGAATTTCGATCGAAAGATTCATTCAGTAATGCAGTTGACCTCGATGAACTGACCTCAATCATAAGAAGATGCTCCATGAACTGACCTCGATCTATTGATGTTGCATAATAGTAGCTAGAAAGACGGCTTGATTTATAAACAAGGTTACGTTATAATGCGACCTCAATAGCAAGTTATGATGGCATTCAATGTTTTTCAGTCGCAATAAATTATTTTAATACAACTCTTTCTTTGTATACGTGTTAATGCTCTTTGAAGAGCCCTACTCAGTATTCTGAAGAAGAAGAAGAAGACACATTAACATTTAATAATTACGTACGTTAAAAATACACACGTATAAAATTAGACAAGGAGTTTACGAACGGCTTTTCCCAAATTTATTTCAAAATTAAATTTGTTGACGGTTTATAATAATGAAATTATGGTGTACAGATTCAAAATATTCGATATTTTGTAAAAATACAGTACTTTTTTATTATTTTACATCAAACTGATCATGTTGATTGCTTCTAGCTATCAATATATCATTATTGCCGATCATTCCTTTAAAAGGAATACTTGTTTTTCATTTGTTACAGATGAATTATTCAATGTAAATGATTGTGACGTGTCAGATTTTCGATACCAAATGAGTATTTAGTTTTAAAAAAATGAAACATTGATTTGTTTTACAAATAAATGTTGCTTTCGTTTCATCGTGTTTTTGACAAAAACATGATTTTATATAGTATGTTCGTTTTAGAAAGTGACAAAGGATCGTATAGTTTATAATGTAAAGAAACATGCAGACATTGTCGTGATGTAAACCAATGCTTCAGTATCGATGGGACATGTATTACAGGGTGTGCTGCTGGTTATAAATATCAGAAAGATTCGAAAACCCACAATGTTCAGTCAAAAGCCTAGAAGGCTCATGTAAGATTTGAAATTCGAAATGAGAGTCGAAATACGAAAAATTTCTTATTAAAAAGGCCAATATATTTATATCTTGACCTTTTAAAAAATTCAGAATATTGAAAGGGATATTATCAATGGACACGCGGGTGATAATACTTACTAACGATATTATCACTGAAACAGACAGCAACAAGCAAAAAAGACTATATACGATCTCGTTACGAGTAACGAGTAGGTCTTCCGTTCAATTTCTTTAACGATGCGATTAAAATATTAATGAAATTTCAGAATTCGCCCCTAAAACCCTTCCTTTCAGATAATGTATACAATTGTCAATATCCTTTACAATGCTTAATAAAGTGTTTTGCTTTTTCACATACAGCACATTAAAGATTTTAGATTTAAGTTCCTTAAAATCCCTAATTATGCCATCAATGGGTGTGGCAATGAGTTTTACAAACTGATATTGCTACGATCAACAACCATCCCGTTACATTTGTGTGTTTTCAATATTCCTCCTTTCCTATTACGTTTGGTGCCATGATCTGCCCCTGGAACTGAGAGGTTAACTCCTGTAGGGGATGAACCTGGGGTAATCTTTGAGGGCCAAGATCATTTAAGGAGGGAGGAATGTAGAAGTTGGGGCTGTATTGACCGTGGATATCGGCCTGGATAGCTCAGTGGTAGAGTTCCTGCCTAGAGTTGCAGGGGTCCCGGGTTCGATTCCCGGTCCAGCCATATGTTTTCAATATATATTCCTCCTTTCCTGTTACACAAGATTAATGGTATTTTCCTGTTTCATTGGGTCAGAACAATCCCATAGGGTCATGGCCTACATTTTATTTGATGCATCATAATACATACGAAAAAAGACCCTTTCCTCCCTATTAAATAAAACTCATATAGACATAATAAGTCTCGATCTACACTTATTTAAATGTAATACACAAATTTAATACAAACTGTCACAGGGTCAATATGGGGTCAACTTAATATTTAAGTCTGACAAATGAAAAAATAACTTTTGCTATTAAAATGACAGAAACTGTACAAATGCGATAGGATAGGTAACAATGATGAGCTTATTTAGATATTTTAAAAAAGATGATGATGCAGAACGCTGGCAAAGGGAGATCACTTATTTAGAAAGTGAAAGTAATACTTATGTATACCGGTGTCTCATAATATTGTGCGAGTACTACATGTATTATGCTTACCTATATTGGTCAACATCATAATGATAATCCAATTAAAGCACAATATGAATCCATTAATTAGCTGATCATCACAAAAGAAACGTTTATGCATGTTAATTAATCCTATTCTGCACATGGAAAACACATACCGTTATGTACACCACATGAAACCCATCTAATTAAAGAGCTGGGTAAAACTAGTACCCGGTAATGCGACCTGTAGACCTGTGTTGTGTATGTAACATTTTCTTGTAACATGCATGTATTTTCATGACTTTATTCTTTAAGCCCCTTGTACTGTTATAATTATTAGGTAAAAATACGAAAAGCACACATTTCAGCTTTAAGGTGGTACAGGACACCTGCATATTGTAATGAACTCCCTATTGCAGAAATAAACAATAAAGTATAAATATAATATCCCCCCCCCCAAATAATGTTACCTAACAGTGAAGTGCAATGGGTTAGAGCGTTCAAATGCTACTGGGGCTTTTCTATTTTTTACTTCAGATTCCAAAATTTTAAAAATTTATCTTTTTTTGCTAAATACATGTATTGTAAAAATTTTAAATTATAAAACGTCACTGTGATAGAATTTTGATTATAATACACTTTACTACATGTACAGGCTTTCGTTGTTATCAAAATATTCTGCTGATGTTTATTTATCCATGAGAAGTGTGTGGGGGGGGGGGGATAGTATGTAACTGTGTTTGCAGGGGGTGGGGGGATTGGGGACCGAGGTGTAGTGTTTGGTAATTTTACTACATGTATTAATATAAATTATTTTTTTCAAGGGTGGGAGGGTCTGGACCCCCCCCACCCCACTCCAATCCCTTCTCTAAATCTGTGCCGCGATGATGTCGGCACCTAGAAGCAAAGCTAAATTAAGCCGGCAACCGCCGAGGGAAGGGGGCATAATTTAGTTTTGTTTGTAATAATTATATAGACCATACTTTCTATGAAATGAAATGAAAAGATTATTGATTACCTGAAAAGTCACATGCAAACAGTTCAACCACAAATTGTACATAAAGGGTCGCTCGTGTATTATCATCGTCGGAACCCACTGCAGTGTAACAGATAGAAAACCCGTGGGTTCCGATGATGGTGTATTATGTGCACGTGGCCTTCGTTTTTACCAAAACTGGTACAAAACAGTGTTATTTAGGGGCAAACACTTGGTGCGGGTATTACTGTCTAATGACAGCATCTAGTTTATTTAGTAAATGACGAAAAGATATATACAAAACAGGGGGTCATTCATAGACATGTAACAATAGTAATAATACATGTGGTGCTGAATGCAATCATGACCCCCTATTATACACACATATATGGAAAATAAATAGCTTCACAAAAGACAAGATAAGGGGCCAAAAGACTAAAAAGATTAGGCAACACATAAAATTATACAAAAAATACGCGACGGACACCCCCTCCCACTGTAGACACATATTAGGTAAAAACGAGCATCAATAAGCTGCCCGCCCTCAAAAATGGTGGAAAGACACCAAAAATACATGTAGGAATATACATGTATAAGATAATTATCTTATTATCATGTCAATTAAAACGCATGTTTATTTCATTTCTAATCTGAGTTTTATAAATATATGCCTTGCTAACATAACTCTTTTTTCTATTTTAAGACAATATACTGTTTAAACATAAGAATTGATATAATGTTAACGAATTTAAGTAGGAGTTTGGGTGTGAAATATTATGATCTACTTTTTGAGTCATTGTATAAGTTATTGTCAGGCATCTGATAAAAAAAAAACGAAAAACAAAACACATGTACATGTAATGACGACGATTAACAATTAAACAACTAGATAAAAGGATAGTAAAAAAGAAACTACTTTCCTCTAAATGTTTGTTTAATGTTCTTATGCATTTGCTATGAATTAAATTCAATAGCAAATAAAAAAAGTCGTATGTGATAAAAAAATGAATATTTTCGCCAATAAAAAAGAAAAAATGTATAAAATTATTGTTCAGTTATCATATATCGATTTGAGAAGTAAAGTTGGTGCATCCACATTTGTACGTCGGCGTTTCAGATGCACAATAATTTTTCTTAATTACATTAACAAGATTTTTTTTCTTTTTCTTTTAAAATATTTTAAAAGCGTTAAAAATATTGACAAATTGGTATTATGACAAGTAAAAGCTCTTAAAATGCATGATCAAAACGTACAATCTTATTTATACATTTAATACTCAAAAAGCGGGAAAGCATTTATATGTTTGTTTAACCCTTCATTACTTTTTTTTTTCAAATCAAAACTAGAGTAATGGATAGAGTTTTAATATGTTAAAACGGCATTACGGTTTCCTTGAAGGTTCAAGGATTATAACAAAACAGTTTCGTGATTACACGTAAGAATAAAGGATAAATTGAAATCTGAAACGATTTAAAATTGATGAAGATACACACCAGTCTAATAAAAAAATCTACATCGAAGTACGACTATTAGATATTATAGTTATATCAATATCATCGGGAGGATTTGTTTGACAAGTTTGACAATGCTTACATGGATCATTGCATCGTCTTATTCTCCCCTCTCACAGATTAAGCTGACGGTGTATTTGCAAGAATAATCATGCCACAAACCCAACTCTGACACAACACAAGGTTCATCATTGCCATCGTTCGGTTGAGACCCCCTTGGATCCCAGTTCGTAAAGACCAGTTCAGTGCCTGAATGATCCCATACCCAAATGTTTTTCTTTCTATCTTTTATGGCGCCTGTCCAAAAGGAGTCTTCTGAAACTAATAAATTAATGAAATTATGTATAATAAAGCCTAGGTTCTGTTTAAACATCAATAATATGGGAAAATTAACACAATCATCTACCTTTATCTTTTAACCAGTTCTGTTCTGATTCCGAGTTGATCTCAAGAAGATATGAATTATATGATTGACATTTTGTCTAAAAAATAAAACAAAAATATTCAATGATGCTAAAAACCTTATGATATATATATATATATATATATATATATATATATATATATATATATATATATATATATATATATATATATATATATATATATATTGAAGATGGGTGAGAGATTTTCTTTATATTATATTCCGAACTTAAAGGACATATCGCATGTTTCTAAAGTATGGGACATTTTACATTTTTTGCCTTCCTTGTGTATATATTAATTACTTCTAACAGTTTGTTATCTGTATAAAAGCGGTAATTAGCCATAATATCAATTTAAATCATAGCCCCGATCGTATAAAAACTCGTTAATTAGATAGCGGGTCAGTGGTACGGTGACGTCACATGCGACATTCTTCGAACAGCTGATTGTAAACAAATTGTAGCATTAGCATTATCTTCTTTAAATCTGAGACATTTTTTCACCATGTACGATGTTTTATTTTTCATGTTGACTAAATTAAAAGAATCTTATTATTCAGTCGTACATGTTTGAGCCACCAGTACCAGAGTACGGGTAAAAAACGATGTTATAGTCAAAGAAGTAACGATGAACTCGGCAATGACGTTCAAATTGATCGACGTGTAAACATGGTAAACACAACTTATTAAGGAATTTAGCTAAAAAAAAATATCGGTTACAGGTGTTTATTTTATAAAAAATCTACAATAATTTTGTTTTGGGGCGTTCTTTACGACTCGGAATGTTCATTGTTGTAAAACTGTGGTGCACAAGAAGTTTAATTGTTTCTTCGGCCGTAACTGGTCACAACTTTCTAAGGTTCTTTACTTCATATTACACTGTATATATAAATATATATAGCAGGAAAAAACGTTTTCCTTAATTGTTTTTTCTGTAAGATCCCATCTCCGTTTTTATCTATTTAATAAAACTTACAGAAATCTCACATACCGTACTTATAATTTCTGCAGAGGTGATATATAATAAAGTAATCATTTATACAAAACGTACGCATACATGTATGTATAGTTTAACAATATCAATAAGAAAACAGCTAATGAAGCGAGGCGTTATCCAAAATGGCTTCCTTCTTGTTATTTTCCTCCGATGAACTTGCGTTTAGTACACAGGCCCCTGTTCATAAATTACTATTTTTCTCTTTGAAAAATAAATACGATTTGTTTACGAAACTAATATCACAAAAATATACCATATAATTAGTAAGATATTTATTAAATGTTTATTTATAAATTCTCTCGTCGACAGATAGGCCCCTGTTTGGTACAATATTTCCGCTTTTTTTTTTTTTTTTTTTTTTTTTTTTTATTCATTTTCAATACAGATACATCTATACCATCCACTCACACCTCACCACTCACACACAAGTTGGGAAAGTAAATATCAAAATTGTACATTATAAGGTCTTCATATTATGTGACATTAAACAGGCATGCCCATTTTGACCATTTTCTTTGGTAAAATCTATTTTCCAACATAAGTTTCTCTAAAGAATAGTAATTTTGTAAATATTTCACAATATTCTCAAATGTAATATTAGCAGTTTTTCTGGATTGACTAAAAATATGTCTCTTAACTAACACGATAATTAAATTTATAGCTATGTATTTCTTTTCTGGAAAACCAAAAATAACAGTTTTGGCATCGAATACAATTCTTTCACCAGACTTTCTATAAATCCAATCAGACATTAACAACCATATATGAGAAATTGATAGACAATAGAAGAAGATATGTGTAATTGTTTCAGGTTCTAAAAAACATATTGAACATAGCGGGGCGTTTTTAATTTTACACATATGTAGTATTTTGTTAGTACCCAATATTCTGTGGATAATTCTATAGTTAAACCATATCAATCCCGAATCTTTTGTAGCAGATCTAGGGTTTGAATAAACCTGTTTCCAATTAAAATCTAAAGGTAAACTTAAATTGAAGGCCCATTTGTTTTCACAAATAGGTTTATGTTTTGATTTTGCCATTAAGTGGTCATAAATGTTCCGTGTTCCTTTTTTACACAAGCAAAGTATTTTAATAGATTCAGGTTGATATGGCTTGATTATTACTTCATGTAAAAACTGCTTAACACTGCCAAGCACAAATAATTGCATGTTTTAAACCTTCATATGTAGTAAATGGAATCCTAACTGTATAATCATTAGTGATTCTCTCATAACTAATGAATTCACCTTGAGTATCAAATAAATCAAGAACAATATGAAATCCTTTCTCATAAAGAGCCTTACAAAATACATATTTATTTTGAATCTTTACTTTGTTATTGTACCATAGTGGCTCAAGCATGATATTAATATTATCAGTCTCTATATTTTCCAAAAAATCACATAAATAAAATAAGGTTTCTTTCCAAAAGTTATTATGAGTGGCTTTTGCCCTTTGTCTACAATATTCAGGTCCAAAATGACAAAGTTTATTGGTATGACACCCAGTAATTTCAGAAAAAAATACCTATCCAGCTTGAGTTAGTTGTTAAAAGTCTCCTAATCCATGTTAGTTTAAGAGACTTAATAAATATTTCAACATTTGTCATTCTACATCCCCCTTTTTCATAGTTTAATTGCAATGTTTTTCGAGATATTTTGTCTATTTTATTTTCCCAAATAAAATTATACAGCGTTTTTTTCAAATTGCTGTATCCATTGAGAACTAGGTTTTGGAAGTGAAATGAACAAATGAGTAAATTTTGATAAAAGTAAACTTTTAACAACTGTAATTTTTCCCAATGCTGAAATATTTCTTTTTGACCAGTGATTAATATCTTTCTGAACTAGTTTTAGTTTATTATCAAAATTCAATTGTTCCATGTTTTTTAGGTTAGCAGTATATGTTACTCCAAGAATTGTAAAAGGTTCTGTCGTCCATTGTAGACCAGTATCACTGCAAATTGTATTCGAATTAATTTTTGAGCCAATCCAGATTGCTTTTGTTTTAGAAATGTTGGGTTTTAGTCCAGAAAATTTTGAAAACTGAAAAAGAAGATCAAGTGCACTTTTTAAACTTTTTTCAGATCCATCCAAAAAAAGAACTGTATCATTTGCATATTGTAATAGGCATACTTTTTCTTTTCCTATCCTAATACCTCTAATGTTTTTATTTTGTCTTATCAAAAGACCTAATATCTCTACACATAAGTTGAATAAATATGGAGATACTGGGTCACCTTGTCGACAGCCCCTGCCTATTTCAACAAATTTTGAAAAAATACCATTTTGAATAACACATAATTTGGCCCCATTGTATAGTACTGATACCCACTTAATAAGATCAGGACCAAAGTTAAAAAAACGTAATGTATTATACATAAATTTCCATGATATAGAATCAAAAGCTTTTTCGAAATCTATAAGTAGAATCATACCTGGAATATGTTTGTCCTGAGCTACATCAATTACATCATAAATCATTCGTGTATTTTCTCCTATGAATCTACCTTTGAGGAAGCCCTTTTGACTATCGTGTATTAAGAAATCAAGAACTTTTTTAATTCTATTTGCGATGCATGCTGAAACAATTTTGTATGTGACATTAAGGAGAGATATTGGACGCCAATTAGTTAAATATTCTCTTGGTTTATCTCCTTTTGGCAATATAGATATAATAATATATAAATAAATATATATATATATATATATATATATATATATATATATATATATATATATATATATATATTATATAATATAATATAATAGGACTTTAAAAATGGCGGCTGACCATAGTGGACGTGTTTGAGTGGTCTCGGGGCAGGGTGTGCAGTTTTCCGATATTAACATTGCTATTTAGCCCTTTTTTCCTTCGTAAACAGTGTAAAACCATCAAGGAAAGTCTCGCAGTGTGTATATCAGTGTGTATATCGAGTTTGGAGTTTAAACAGTAAATTGAATCCTGTTTCGAAGCGAGTCAACAGTGATCACTATTAGCACGAGAAAATGGCTTATGTGAGTAGATCGAGGAAACCTCAGGTAGCGTCGCCTGGAAAACAGATAACTGAAGTAAGTCTTGATGATTTACGTGCGGACTTATTAGAAATAAAAGATGAACTGAATAAAACTGTTAAAGAGGATACTTTAGAAAACTTAGTAACATCGATTATCAAAAGCATTTTGCAACAAAACAACAAAGAACTCCGAAACCTGATTGACGAAAAGGTAGAGAAAAGATGTAAACAAATTGAAGAGAAATATGAAAAGAAATTAGGTAATATGACCCGAAACATAGATATTTTAGAGAAGAAAGCTGAAACCCTAACTGAAAAATTACAGGAATGCAAAAAAGAATTAAGAGAATACAAAGAAAACTTAACTGAAACTCAAGAAGCGGCAGTCGAGGCCCTTCGGAGATCTAACCATAATGAACAGTATTCGAGAAAATACAATTTCAAAATCATTAATCTAAAGGAAACAGAGAAGGAAAATACAAAGGAAAAAGTGAAAACATTTATTAAGGAAAACGCGGGAGTTTGCTTAAACGACCAAGAAATCGTAGCAGCGCACAGAATCCCAGGGGAAAAAGGAAAAGGTAGGCCTATTCTGGTTAAGGTTATCAACACCGATGTGAAGTCCAGGGTCATGAAGATAAGGTCCGCGGTCAAAGACAACGGATTCCGACTGGTGGATGATGTGACCAAAGCGAATGTGAGTTTAATCAAGCGTCTCTCGGAGCACCAAGATGTCGAAAGTGCCTGGTATTTTAATGGCTCGGTCTACGGAAAAGTCGGAGACAAGAGAATGAAGTTTGACATTACTGACGACATTGATAATAAAGTAAAAAAAGCAACGCGATAAACCGCATATGTGTTCCGGAAAAACATCTTCCATTTAAGTTCACTCTCTGTTTACTGTGAATATTCAAACTTCCGGTTTAGAGTCAGCATGTAAATACCTCATGGACTCCCATCCCTGCCCGTAAACTGTGGTAAGACCAACACAGACTGTCATGAAGTCAAAAAACTTTTTAGTTACACTTTATTTTGTTAGTATGTGTGTGTGTGTGAAAGGACTGTATGAATGTAAATACCCATTTTTCTTACAAAGCACAGGTGATGGCTGACGGCATAAAAATCGCAACGGTGAACTGTCAAGGGTTAGCAACTCTTTCAAAACGACAAGATGTCCTTAATTTTTATAAAACAAAACAATATTCTATACTCTGTCTTCAAGATACACATTTCGTATTAGATACTGAACCATATGTTGAAGCACAGTGGGGTTACAAGTGTTTTTTTAATTCCTTTACTTCAAATTCAAGAGGAGTATGCATACTTTTTAATAATAATTTTGAATTTAAGATTCTCAGAGAAAAAAAAGATAACGATGGAAACATGTTGGCTTTGGATCTTGTTATTGAGGAAAATAAAATAACTCTCATTAATGTTTATGGACCAAACACTGATACTCCTAGTTTTTATGAAAAAGTCAGAGAGACTTTTCTTGATTTTGATAATGATTACTTTGTTCTCTGTGGGGATTTCAACATTGCACTTAATGCAACAATTGATACTTACAATTATTCGCATGTTAATAATCCCAAAGCGAGGGATAAAGTGCTAGAAATTATAGAAGACTTACAAATAGTTGACTACTACAGAATATTGTATCCAGAAAATAAAGTTTATACATGGAAGAAAAAAAATCCCTTGAGACTAGATCGTCTTGACTACATACTTATTTCTGAGAGTTTATCAAATGTTGTTAACAATATTTCCATAAAGCCAGGCTATAGATCAGATCACTCAGCTGTGATTATGGAAATAAAATTTAATTCTTTCACTAAAGGGCATGGTCTCTGGAAGTTTAATAATAGTTTATTACATGATGAAGTTTATGTAGAAAAAGTAAAACAAACTATACAACTAGTAAAGGAAACTTTTCTTAAAAATCCAACAAATTATGCTGATAATCTTTACTTCTTTAATAACATTGATGATATCACATTTCTTGAAGTTCTTCTTATGGAAATAAGGGGAATAACTATCTCTTATGCATCTTACAAAAAAAAAGGAAAGAGAAAAACAAGAAAAATTATTGTATGAAGAAATAGAACAGTTGGAATTGGAAGAGCCACTGAATACAGCTATGCTTGAGGAGAAAAAGTTATCTCTAGAGAAAATTAGAAAAGCAAAAATGCAAGGTCAAATAATAAGGTCACGTACAAGATGGGTGGAAGAAGGGGAAAAACCCACCAAATACTTTTGTAACCTAGAATCTCGTAATTCTATTAATAAAACAATTAAAAGGGTTGATGTCGGGAATGATACAATTATATATGATCAATTTGAAATACTCAAGCAAATAAAATCCTTCTATGAGACTTTGTACACTGATTATGATACAGAACTGATTGATATTGACTTAAATGATATAATAGATAAAACTTATGTAAAGAAAATAGATGAACATACGTCTAAACTACTTGAAAAAAATATATCAGAAAGTGAAATTCTTGATGTATTAAAAAACATGAAAAATAATAAGTCTCCTGGAAGTGACGGCTTTACTGCTGAGTTTTTCAATTTTTTTTGGAATGACTTAAAGTGTTTTATTTTACGAGCAATTAACTATATATTCTCCAAAAAACAATTACCTATTACCCAAAGACTTGGTATCATATCTTGTTTACCCAAAGGGGATAAACCTCGGCAGTATCTAAAAAATTGGAGGCCAATTACTTTATTAAATGTATTTTATAAGCTTATATCCGGCTGTTTGAGTCGTAGATTAAAACCTATACTTGATTTAATTATCTCTGATACACAGTCGGGATTCATGAAAGGTAGATATATTGGTGAAAACACAAGATTTGTCTATGACATAATGGCATATACGGAATCAGAACATATACCTGGACTATTAGTTTTAATCGACTTTGAGAAAGCTTTTGATTCAATTTCATGGTCCTTTATATATAAGGTTTTAAATTACTTTGGTTTTGGGAAAAACTTTATAGACTGGATTAAGATTTTAAACACAAACTTTAAAGCATCTGTTTTACAATGTGGACATCTATCAAAACAAATCAGTATAAAAAAGAGGTTGTAGACAGGGTGATCCTATTGCTCCATATTTATTCCTGCTCTGCGCAGAAATTTTATCTATTCTTATAAAACAAAACAATCATATTAAAGGCATTTTTGTTAATGATAAAGAACATAAAATTTCACAATATGCGGACGATACTTTGCTAACTCTTGATGGCTCACCAAGTTCTTTATTTTCTGCTCTTGATAATTTAGATTTTTTTTCAAAATTTTCTGGTTTAAAGGTAAATTGTTCAAAAACTAAAATTCTTTGGATTGGTTCTAAGAAATTCTCAAAACAGGTATTCCATCATACTAGATGGAAACTAGATTGGGGTTCAACAACTTTTGTTTTGCTCGGAATTCATTTTTCAGTACAATTAAAAAACATTACTGAATTAAATTATATTATTCTACCAAAAATTAAATCACTGATACAACAATGGAATAGACGAATACTCACGCCAATTGGCCGGGTTACAATTGTTAAAACTCTCATTTTGCCAAAACTTAATCATTTATTTATTTCTCTTCCCTCGCCAAAAAGTGAAAAAATAACTTTACTATGTAAAGATTTATTTGAATTTATATGGAAATCAAAATGTGATAAAGTAAAAAGAGTTGTTGTATCTCAAGACTACTTATCTGGGGGCTTAAAAATGGTTAATGTAGACTTTTTTATCAAGTCATTAAAATGCTCTTGGATTAAGAAATTAACAAAAAACAACAAGCCATGGTTAGATATATTCTTAACAATTAATGGTAGTGACATTGTAAATAAGATTTTTGATTTTGGTGATGCATTTATCTCAGATATTTTGATACCTAAAAATAATGATTTTTGGAATGATGTTTTTACCTCATGGCTACATGTCATGAAAAATACTGAAAATGAAATGTATGCAAAAAACAATTTTTTGAATGTTCCAGTATGGTTTAATTCTAATATAAGGATTAATAACAACAGTGTTTTCTTCAAACAATGGTATCAAAATGGTGTTAAAAATGTTGGTGATTTTCTATCAAATGATGGCAAATTTTTATCAAAAGATATGTTTCAGCAAAAGTTTAATATTTCAAGAATATGTGTAATGCAGTACAATAGTATTATTACTGCTATTTCCAGTTTTTTAAAATGTATGTCATTGAACAAAAATGTTGTGGAAAGTAGATGTGGTCCATATCTACCTTTTTATTTTGAAAATATTTTATTAAATGAGAAATGTACAAAAGTGATTTATAATTGTATAAACAAGAACAATATTGTTCCCACTTCAGTATACAAATGGAATGAAGAGCTGTCTCCACATGGACTTAATAGTATATGTATACAAGATGTGTTTAAAGTTTGTTTTAAAATTACTATGGATTCCTCATTACAATGGTTACAGTACAGAATCCTTCATAGGATTCTCCCTGTATGTTACTACCTTAAAAAAATCAGAATAAAAACTGATGACTGTTGTAGATTTTGTGGCACTGAAATAGAAACTATACAGCATGTGTTTATTATGTGTGAAAAAATATTACCTCTGTGGAGAGATTTTAGCTTGCATATATACACAACAACCTCTAATAGAGTCGGTTTTAATGTTATCAATATTATTTTAGGTGATACACCATTAACTGGTAACAACAAGATTGTAAATTTTATTATATTATGTTGCAAACAGTATATTTTTTCATGCTTGTTACAAAGTAGAATTCCAAATTTGTGTGGACTTTTATGTCATTTAAGAATGAAATATTACATTGAAAGATGTGTAGCAATACACAATTCAAAATTGTCAATCTTTGATAACCAGTGGTCGCTCTGGAAAAATATTTTTGAACAAAACTAGTAGTGTAACACTTTATATTTTGTTTAGTAGCAAGAGCAGTAATCGGTTAACTTTTTATTTTTCTATTTTATTTCTTCCATTTACCTGTGTAAATTTAGAGCATATTACTTATACTGATGTGAATATGTGTAGATGTATGAATGGGTGGTGAAAGGGAAAAAAAAAGAAAAGAAAAATTTCATTGTTAAACCTTACTAACCTTAAAATTGTTTATAAAAACACAATGAATAAATGTGAATAAAAAAAAAAAAATATAGATATAATACCTTGTTTTTGAGTGACTGAAAGTTCGCCGAACTCAAATCCCACATTTACTGATCTTAATAAAAAGCATCCAAGATCCTTCCAAAAAAATTTAAAAAATTCTGTAGTAAAACCATCACTTCCTTGACTTTTGTTGTTTTTCATGTTTTTTTAATGCCAATAAGGCTTCCTCATTAGTTATGTAACCCTCTAAATTATTAGACATGTTTTCATCAAGTACTCTAATATAATTCTTATCCACAGTAGTTTCAATATCAATATCTTGTAATTCTTTATCAAAGCAGGAATAATATGTTTTAAGGTGCGACCGTTGGGGCGAGCGCAGCATGTAATCAAACAATGAATTATGATAAATCAATAAAAAATTGATAAAATTAACAACGTAAATAAATTTGATTGCAAAATAAAATAAAACATACCTATTTTTCAGTAAATTTCCATTATCCATAGTTTATAAGATTTCATATGTTATACATGTAAGATTTGCTATTTATTTATTTATAAGTAGAACAATGTTGTTAAGTAAAGATTTTAATATAAATTGCACTGTATCTCCTCTTTTAAAGTAATTGTAACGTCAGTTCATCCCCTTTTTTGCAGTCGACATTTTTTCTTATTAATTATTTTTTTTTTCAATTTACGCTTAAAAATATTTGCTTATCATATTAAAGGAACATGGAGTTGCCCCCCCCCCCCACTTGGAATTGGGAGCATGTAATAAATGGAAGTGAAAATAAAGAAACCATTGAACTGCTGAAGGATTAGAATTTTCAGAATTTTGAGAATTATCTTTTTTTTTCTTTTTGCTTGTAAAGATTTTTTGGATAAGGCTGTCATCCACCCCCCCATTTAAAAAAAAACCCGATGCTACGCGTACGTTCCTGGAAATTACCGTAATTATAGTGAATAAAATAAATGTGAGCATTCATCCGAATGAGTGCAAGTAACAACTGTTTCCTATATCTGAAGAAATGTCCTCATTCTTAAGCTTTGCAAGATTTTGAGAGGATTTTGGTAATAACTTCAGTTAGAGTAATTTCCCCTTATTGTGACGTCAACGTTCACGTTTAAGTGTCGTCTGACTCTTTACAACTCCCCTGAGAAATAAAAGTAAGCGAAGTATACTGTTTTATTTACTTAAAAAGCATGATGTTCTTAAAATTACACATCTTATATGCTTCTCAAAAGTTTTACTTTGATTCTCGCGAGAACGTGAGGACTTGGAAACCATTGGTACTATGAATTGTGGGTCCAAATTTACTGACGCCGAAAAAATCTATCGGATCAATGTGCAAACCTTTGTGACGTCACTCGATTATTATTTTTTTTTTTTTGATTGAGAGTGTACTGAGGTGAACTTTAGAGGTAACTGACTGTATGTCGTATACATCGTTATTGTTTTTATTGCCTTGCTGATTCTCGTGAGAGTGTGAAGTGATAAAAATTGCCATGATTACAGGGAACTACTGGGACGATTAAAACAATGCATTACTGGTCCGATTTACTGACGCCAAAAAAATCCGTTGAATGAATGTGCAACTGGTCCGAATTTTCTATTCACACACGCCTTGCCGTTAGAGCTCGCTTCGCGCCGGCGCTGCGCGCCGGCGAGCTGTGCTCGCTATAAATTTTTATAAAACGTCTCAATTTCTGCTAAAATATCTTCCTGTGAGGTAATACCAGTACCATTGCTGCGCATAGGTTTGCCAACAGTTTTATTGACATAATTTCTTTTTTCTAAACTAAGAAAATATTTTGTTGGCTTTTCACCCTGTTCAATCCAGTTAAGTTTTGTTCTAATAAACAAACCTTTAATATAGTCTTTTCTAAAATCTTCCAAACTGTTTTGTGCATCAGTTAATTTTTGAATAATGTCATCTGAATCATTACTATTCCTCAATATTTCTAGTTGTTTAATTTCTTCTTCAAATAGTTTTATTCTTTCATTTTTTATTTTTTTCTTTCTGGAACAATACTGTATTGTAGCACCTCTTATGCTCAGCAAAAGTTGCTCAAAAAAAAGTTGATCATCTATAACTATTTGTAATTCGTTATTCTTAACTAAATGGATACTTGCAGGATTGTACGGAAACACAGCATATTGTTCTTTAACTTTTTGTATATTACTTTTCACTAGATTAAAATAAGTTTGATCCTGGAGTAGTGAATTATTGAACTTCCAAAAGCCTTTACCCTTTTCAAATTTAGTAAAATAAATTTCTATATAAACCATAGAGTGGTCAGATCTATAACCAGGTAGAATGTCAGCTTTATCCACTATAGCCATTAATTCATTTGAAATTAAAAAAAAAATCAAGTCTCGCCTTTTTATTTGGGTTTGTTTTGAACCAAGTGTATCTTTTTCGTTGTTCATATTTCACTCTCCATGGATCGGTTAAACCGTGTACTACTTTCATATTCAAAACCTTCTCCCTTGCTCTTTTATTATTAACATTAGTATAATTAGAGTAATCTAAATCTGTATCCTGAACAAGGTTAAAATCTCCAGCAATAATTATAAATTCACCTTGGAAGTTTGAAATGATGTCCGAAACTGACTGAAAAAAGTTTGGATCATCATTATTTGGACCATATATATTTACTAATAATATGTCATATTTCTTATATATATTAATTTCTAGAACAAGTAAATTACCCTCCTTATCCTTGAATTCATTCAGTACATGATATTCAAAACTATTGTTAAACAAAATTGCAGTGCCTCGAGAATTAGACTGTCCAGGAGATATGTAGATGCCATAACCCCAAAAGGATCTAACTTGTTCATAATCATTAAGAGTGAAATGTGTATCTTGCAAAAATGAAATAGAGAATTGTTTTTGCTTTATGTAATTTAACACATCTCTCCTCTTGTCGAGACCACCTAGACCTCTACAATTAAATGTTACTACCTTAAAACTCATAATAAACTAAGTGTATAAAAATACGGCATGGTAAACAAGACGACATGAAGGCGATAAAGTGCAGAAACCGTAAAATATGGTATATGAACTTTTCCAACTATAGCAAGGACCCCTACCATTCTCATACAGTATATTCATATAATTCAAACACATTCCCTTTGAAATATATATATATATATATATATATATATATATATATATATATATATATATATATATATATATATATATATATATAATTTACCAGCAAATTTCACACGACTTCCACACATACATACATACCAAACAAAAAAAAACAAAAATAAATGTCAAAGGAGCAAGTTTCTGGAATAAACGGGACATCGAGCCCGAGCCCGAGCTTTCGCTGCTACAGATTCGATCCCGATGCATTTATGCGACACTACTACCGTGGACATCACGCTCGAATTTATTTGTTGATATCATCAAATATATCAAATGTGTAACGACGATCGTTCTTGTCAATAGCAAACACTTTGCTGTTGAAATACCAGGCGGAATGCACAAGTTCATGTTCTTTGAGTTTCTGTATGAGCATTGCGTTTTGCTGAGTAATGTGGTCCACCATAAATAACTCCTCTTTCATCTGTTTGCGGTGTTTCATGATAAGAGTTTTACTTTCCGGACTTATCATCCTCACGATGATCGGGCGGGGTCCACCGTTCCTATTTCCTGGGACTCTGTGAATTGCGAGAATGTCCTGCGGGTTTACGTCGACTTTCACCCTTTGTTTTAGCACTGCACATAACTCCTGTTTGAGGTCTTCCTTCGATTTTTCTCTCCAACCCAGTATTTTGATGTTGCATTTTTGGGAATATTGTTGGTTAAAATTTGCCATGGAGATGGCTTGTCGGGCATTTTTTGTTGTGATTCTAAGCTCATCACTCATTTTCTGTAGCTCTCTTTTTTCTTTTGCGATTTTCTCCCTTATATCAGTTAGGTCCATATTGAGGGCGTCAAATTTTTCGTTGTTATCAGTACAGGTTTGCTTCAGTTTTTCGTCGATATTACTGTGTGTAAATTTTTCTATCTCACATTTTAGTTCTGTTTTCAGTTCAGTCTTTAATTCTTTTTTTATTAATTATTTCCGCTTACTTTCGTTAGGGAAACTAAAAAAAAAACAACAGTTCAAATCCCCATTTTGGACGGCTAGAACACCAGCAGGAGACGCAAAACACCATCATGTCCCGTTATCGGCAATTTCATAGGTGATAATTAGTTTAATTGTCGTTTAAATATAATCCAATTACATAGATGGCTAACAGCACCTTCTCGCTCGAGGTCGCATGTGACGTCACACGTAATAGCGGGTAGATCGAGAGAGAAAATATGCATATCGCGACATTTGAATTTCATCGCCTTCAAACTAACGAATTAGCCAGATTATTTTGTGTAAACGATGATAAACTTCATTTTTAATGAGTATAGAATGATTTTATTTAAAAAATTCCGAAAATTGAAAAACATGCGATATGTCCTTTAATATTACCTTTTTAAGAGAGTAGCAGGGATAAATTAACACTTTTATTTATATCAATAAAAATAAAAGTCGAATCTTGAAAACCCCAGTTTTTATACAGAAATTAGATTTACTGGCATTAGCAGTATTATTAGCATTAATTTTCAGAAAGTAACAAACCGGGAAACCATTTTGAATATGGGGTTAACTATTTTTTTGCTTGCGTTACTATTCTTAAGAGTTCAAATCAAGCCATGCTTAAAATTATCTATCATAAAACTCAAGCATTCTATTGGCATTTCAAAACTATAATATACTATAATATATAAACCTTATATTGAATCTTTTATAGGTATTTCATTACACATTTGTAAAATATTAAATTATAAACATTAATAATGAAGTCATGAAAAAATGTCATATCATTTTAATAGTTTTCTTTTCCAGAAAGATAAAGGCTGCAAAGGTCGCAGGTATGATAAGGAAACTCTCAACGATCGATTAAAATATCCCTCTAATCAATATGACGTTACGATAAGAAGCATAACGTCATACTTCAATTAAAAAAATCACTCTATTTCTAGCCCCCATTGAAAAATAATAGCAGATAGGCATTAACATGCCTCGATTAGTATTTCCTTTGTCGGTGAGATTAAATAAGGCAAAAGTGTAACACTACTCCGAATAGTTTGAAAGATGAGTTTTCTTTTAATTAAATGAGATCAATTATAGTCGAGGCAAAATCAAATCCAATAAAACCTGACAGGCTTAATTTGATTTGATAATTTCTTAAGAAATTCAGAATTATTTCAAAAATTTGTCTGGTTGAACCTAAAGTGATGGTACATGGTACATGAAGTATAACAATTGCTTGTAATTAGCTATTTTTTATATAAAACACAACGTACCTTGGCATCGTCCCAGGTCGAAGATGAGTTTATAATACAATATTGCTTCCTTATGATGTTTTCTTCATAATCTGAATGAACATCAGTATGGAGTACAATGATAACCAGCTATCTAAACTGTATGTAGAATACAACGAAATCCGGACGCTTCAGTAACAAGGAAGTCTTTAGCAATATTCCTATACATTTTGTTTTTATATGAATATCAGATAAAGTTAAATGGTAACATAATATGAATCATGCAGAAGAAAAACCATGTGTATGAATACTTTTCCCATATAACACTTTGAACAATAATAATTGATGAGAGTTTTTATAATTATTCTATAACACCTAGTCTGTCAATTTAAAAGAGAGCAAGAGTAATTCGATTACACATGGATAATTAAAGGTAACTACTCGTCCGTAATAAGGATGTCTAATGTGCTCATCTGGTATTATATTTCTTGTAAACATTTTTAAACAGTCGTCTAAAGAACAAATGGAACTCGTTTAACATGCTATATGTTAAAAACACATTTTAAGGTAACTTTGAGTTTTGTTTTTTGTTGATAAATATAATTGTTTGTCCTGGATAACCTAATACTTATTTTTTGTTTGTTTATTATTGTTATTATCATGTCTACTTCCTTTTTTGCAGTACTTTCTTCATTATATTGCTATATTTTTTAGTTGAAATAACTTTACCTTTCAGATAACGCGACTGTTTACGAGAATAGTGATTGCTAGTTATACACGATAAATATATAAGTAGATACAAGTAGATACATGAAGATATATATATATAGATAGATAGATAGATAGATAGATAGATAGATAGATAGATAGATAGATAGATAGATAACATACAGGCGTGGTTTTCATTCAAACATCTTTGATAAAATTGCAGAGAATCTGAAAAGAATAAAAACTATTTCAAAAACATTTAAAAACAAACACAATTGATCTTCAATGTGTATAAAAAGTATTTGTAAGACACATTTCCACAGTAGCTTAAGAGATCTTCTATAAAATGAACTAACATCATCACCAACCATTGCCTTTTTCAGAAAAATAAAACAAACGATTTCTTAATTAACTTTAAAATTAAAGAAACACATAAATCGGTCGAATTTGAGGCCATTTGATTTTTTTTTTAAAAACATATCAACAAGGCTGGAATATCAACAAATTACTCAATATATCTATCTAACAATAATATTCAGAATAATTCTTTGTTATAAACTATAATCAAATGAGTAAAAATCCAACAAATCAAGCTCTTGAAATTGAACCATATTTATCATTCTTTTACAAAGGTCTTCATCTCATAAAGATTCTTCTATTGTAAAAACTGCCACAACCATTCAGCAATCTTTTAAATTGCAAAGAAAGACGAAAAACGTCGACGATATACAGAAAATTATACTTCTGATTGAGAGCGAAATGGGGGCTGTGTGATACGGTAGTAGTTATTGGAAGCTGTTTCTGCGGAGCTATCGCTAACTTCTTGGAGTTGTGTTCAAACTGACGCTTTGTCTGCAAAATGCTAAGAAAATGGTCCTATTAAACATTTATTATTATGCTTGCATTTTAAAAATAAATGTAATAAAAAGCGTAAAATGTGTAAATCAAATAATCGGTATAATTGATGGTTTTACAAACATAATTTTAACTAGACTCGTGTTGCTATAGCAAAAATAAGGTCTATCGTTCCTCATGTATAAATCTGAAAAAAAGGCATTTCTCTTATAAAATGCAAAAAGGATATAATCGATACTGTGATGGAATCTTTTAGTAACTTTTTCTATGTGCAACAAAACAAAATGAGAAAAAGTCATTTTGAAATTTGCTGTGACGACCGGCAGTTACGCCGGATCAAACGAAACATACTAAACATATTTTCATACATATTTCTATTTTTCCTCAAAGTTTGGATGCTTAAGCTTTTGTCAGTTATGAGATCTCGTTGAGAAAAGGTTTATTGTCTCGGGACAGGAAACGGACGAACAGAATAGCTTAATGAAAAAAATGTGAATATATCTTAAACATTTTCCTCTCGTACACTACTGTTTATCAAGCTTACTAAAACAGTGTAAAAAAAAAAAACCAGTTAAACTTATCAACAATGTCATTTGTTTGAACTCTTCCGGTGAGGACCGGAAGTGACGGCTGACAAAATGTAACACGTTAAACACATCTTCTATCAAATGTCTCTCACCTATGTAATTTTTTTGTCTTGATCACTAACAGTTTCTGATTAACGGCAGATACACAATTTAGTATGAAAAAGCTACTAGAGATATTTGAGATATCTCACCGGAAATAGATCTTTTTTTGTTTATTTAACATCGCATAAATGACTTATGAAAAGATCCATACTGAAATAATTATTCTATGTAAAATAACTACAAAAGGTTAAAAAAAAGTAATTTTTGACGTGCTTCCGGTGACGACCGGAAGTTACGCCGAACAAAACAAAATAGTGTACACACATCTACATATATAGGTCTATCATCCTGCAAAGTTTGATTGTTCAAGTCATTACCATATTTAAGATCTCGAGGAGGCAAGTTGTTTGTTTTGGGACAGGAAACGGACAAACGGAAGTACTCGGTGAAAATTTAAAGTTAGTAGTTCTAATGCATTTGACAACTGGGTTTTATTGCCTATCAATTTCTCTAAAATTGGAAAAGAAAAACAGTTAAACTTATAAACAGCTTGATTTGTTTGAACTATTCCGGTGTGGACCAGAAGTGACGGTCGACAAAATAAAAGCAGTTAAACACATCTTCAGTCAAATGTCTATCATCCATGAAAGTTTCGTTTCTTGATCACTTATACTTTTTGAGATCTCGCGGGTACAACATTTATTTTTAGAAAGCTACCTGAGATATTTGAGATATCTCACCGGAAGTGGAATTTTTCGGTTGATTGAACATCGCTTAGATGACATATATAAAGATTTATACTTATATATTCATTCTATGTAAATTAAATTAAATACGTAAAAGAATTATTTTTTCAATTGCTTCCGGTGACGACCGGAAGTTATGACGAACAAAACAAAATAGTTTAAACACATCTACACATATAGGTCTATCATCCCACAAAGTAAGAATGTAAAAGTCCTTGTCGTTTTTTAGATCTCGAGGTGACAAGCTTCTTTGTCGCGGGACAGGAAACGGACGACCGGAAATGAAATTTGAAAAAATGAAAAAAAACACCTCGAGATATTGTCATTGTCTATCATTCCTGAAAATTTCAGGAAAGTCTATAAAGTCATCTCTGAGATATTATGCCGAGAAAAAAGGGGGGGGGATAATAAGAAGAAAGAAACTAGACTCTTGTTGCTATAGCAACAAAGAGGTCTTCCGTTCTTATATAAATGTATTATTCTGTACATGAAAAAGCTTTTTTCAAATAGAAAATATAAGGATATCATATTTATTTTGAAGAAAACTTCCAGACCGTACAAAATGAAAAAAAAAAATCATTTTTTGACTACTTCTTGTTGGGACGACAGGAAGTTCCGCCGATTCAAACAAAACATGTTTAACATATCTTAATGCAAAAGTTAATCATCCAACAAAGTATGGTTGTTGAATTCTTTACTGTTCTGAGACCTTGTTAAGAGGAGATTTATTGTCTTGGGACAGGAAACGGACGAAAGGAATTGCTCTATGAAAATAAAAGTTAGTATATCTTTAACATTTGCCTTTTGTACACTTCTGTTTATCATGCTTACATGACAGTGCAAGAAAAATAGTTAAACTTATAAAAATTGTCATTTGATTGAACCCTTCCGGTGAGGACCGGAAATGACTGCCGACAAAATGAAACACGATAAACACATCTTCTATCAAATGTCTACCATCTATGTAAGTTTTGTGTTTTGATCACTTACAGTTTCTGATATCTACCGGGTACAAAATTTAGTTTAAAAAAAAAAGCTAGTTCAGATTACTAACCGGAAGTAGATCTTTTTTGTTTATTAAACATCGCATACTTCACTTATGCGAGGAGTTATACTAATATAATCATTCTTTGTAAAATAACTAAAACTAGGTTTAAAAAATAATTTTTGAAGTGCTTCCGGTGACGACCGGAAGTTACGCCGAACAAAACAAAATAGTGTAAACACATCTACATTCATAGGTCTATCATCACTCAAAGTTTGAATGTTTAAGTTATTACCGATTTTGAGATCTCGAGGATTGAAGGTTTTTTGTCTCGGGACAAACGGAAGTGCTCAGTGAAAAATGAAAGTTAGGAGTTCTTAAACATTAAACAACATGACTAAATTGCCTGTCAATTTATCTAAAATTGGCAAATACAAACAGCTAAACTTATAAACAACTTGATTTGTTTGATCTCTTTCTGTGTGGACCGAAAGTGACCGGAAGTGACGGTCAACAAATTTAAACCCGTTAAACACATCTTCTATCAAATGTCTATTATCCTTGTAAGTTACGTGTCTTCATCACTAACAGTTTCCGAGATCACGCGGTGACAAAATGTCTTTAAAAAAACTTCCTGAGATATTTGAGATATCTCACCGGAAGTAGATTTTTTTTATTTCTTTAACATCCAATTGATGACAAATCTAAGTACTTTTACTTATATTCTAATTCTGTGTGAAATAAATTAAATGTTAAAAAAAACTTTTTTTGAAGTGCTTCCGGTGACGACCGGAAGTTACGACGAACAAAACAAAATAGTTTAAACACATCTACAACTATAGGTCTATTATCTCACAAAGTCTGAATACTCAAGTCCCTATCGTTTTTGAAATCTCGAGGTGACAAGCTTATTTGTCGCGGGACAGGAAACGGACGACCGGAAATGAATTTTGAAAAAATGAAAAAACCACTCTAGACTTTTTCATTCTCTATCATTCCTGAAAATTTCAAGAAAATATATTCAGTCATCTCTGAGAAAAATGGGGAAAAAAATAATAATAACTAGACTCTTGTTGCTATAGCAACAAAAAGGTCTTCCGTACCTTATGTATTAATCGTAAAAAATTTAATTTTTCTTGTAAAACGAAAATGAATATAACATATACTGTAATGGAATTTCCCACTTATCATTTCTATGTAAAACAAAACAAAAAGACAAAAAGTCAATTATTAAGTACTTTCTGTCACGACCGGAAGTTACGCCGGATCAGACAGAACATAGTAGACATATCCTCATACATTGTTCTGTCTTTCCTTAAAGTTTTGATGTTCAAGTTTTTGTTACTTATGAGATCTCGCTGAGAAAAGGTTTCTGTTTCAGGACCGGAAACGGACAAACGTAAGTGATTAAGGAAATAAAAAGTAGATATTTTTAGTACATTTACCTACGGTACGTTACTGTTCATCACACTGAGTAAATTGTTTAAAAAAATCTAAACTTTAAAAAAAAAACTTCATTTTGCTTGAACGCTTCGAGTGAGAACCGGAAGTGACGGACTACCAAATGAAACCCGTTAAACACATGTTCAATCAAATGTCTTTCATCTATATAAGTTTTGTATCTTGGTCTCTTACAGTTTCTGAGATCTCTGGGTACAAAATTTTTATAAAAGAAAACTATCTGAGATATTTGAGATGTCTCACCGGAAGTAGAATTTTTTCGTTTATTTATCCATGTGTAGATAAACTTTTGAATTTCTGTTGCTGAAATGTAACTTCCATGCTAAATAACCCAAATATTATTAAATAATCAAATTTTGGTGTACTTCCTGTGACGACCGGAAGTTACGCCGGATAAAACAAAATACAGTAAATACATGTTCATACATAAGTCTATCATCCCACAAAGTTTGGAGGTTCAAGTCGTTACCGTTTTTGAAATCTCGTCGAAATAAGTTTTTTTGTCTCGGGACAGGAAACGGACAAACGGAAGTGCTCAATGAAAAATTAATTTATTATTTGTTGTGTACTTGCCCATCGCACATTATTGTTCATCGAGCTAACTAATACTTTCAAAGGAAAACAGTTAAACTGATAAATAGCTTGATTTGTTTGAACTCTTCCGGTGTGGACCGGAAGTGACGGCCGACAAAATAAAACCAGTTAAACACATCTTCAATCAAATGTCTATCATCCATGAAAGTTTCGTGTCTTCATCACTTATAGTTTTTGAGATCTCGTGGGAACAAAATTTGTTATAAAAAAGTTACTTGAGATAATTGAGATATCTCACCGGAAGTAGAATGTTCTTGTTTATATATCATCGCTTTGATGACACATGTAAGGATTTATACTATCAGATTCATTTTATGTAAAATAAGTTTAATACATAAATAAAATAATTTTTAAAGTGCTTCCGGTGACGACCGGAAGTTACGACGAACAAAACAAAATAGTTTAAACACATCTACAGATATAGGTCTATCATCCAAGAAAGTATGGATGTTCAAGTGTTTGCCGATTCTGAGATCTTGAGGGAACAAGGTTTCTTCACGCGGGACAGGAAACGGACGAACGGAAATGAATTTTGAAAAAATGAAAAAAACGCCTCGAGATATTATCATTCTCTATCATTCCTGAAAATTTCAGGGAAATCCATACAGCCATCTCTGAGAAATTCTGCCGACAAAAAAAGGGGAAAAAAAAAATAATAATAAGAAAGAAACTAGATTCTTGTTGCTATAGCAACAAAAAGGTCTTCCGTTCTCATATAAATGTATTATTCTGTTAAAAAAAAAAAAAAAAAAAAAACAAAAAACACCGTCTATCAAAAATTCATCATCTATCTAAATTGTGTTCATTTATCACTTACATTTTCTAAGATCTGCTAAATAAGATAAACTACTTGAGATATTTGATATATCTCACCGGAAGTAGATCTTATTTGTTTATTTCACATCGCATAAATGACTTTTGTAAGCATTATTGCCTAAATAATAATTCTTTGTTAAATAAAAAATAAAGTTAAAAATATAATTTTTAAAGTGCTTCCGGTGCCGACCGGAAGTTACGCCGACCAACACAAAATTGTGTAAAATTGTCAACATACATATGTCTATCATCCCACAAAGTTTGCTTGTTAAAGTCATTACCGTATTTGAGATTTCGAGAAGTCAAGGTTTTTGCCTCGGGACAGGAAACGGACAAACGGAAGTGTTCAATGAAAATAAAAGTTAACTTTTCTTAAACACTAGACAACGTGACTTTATTGCCTAACATTTTATAAAAAAATATTGAAGAAAAACAGTAAAACTTATAAACAGCTTGATTTTCTTCAACTCTTCCGGTGTGGACCGGAAGTGACGGTTGACAAAATGAAAACTTTTAAACACATCTTCTATCAAATGTCTATCATCCTTGTAAGTGTCATGTCTTAGTCACTTACAGTTTGTGAGATCTCGTTGTTACAACATTTCTTAAAAAAAAAACAACCTGAGATATCTGAGATATCTCACCGGAAGTAAAAGTTTTTTTGTTTTTTTATCATCGGATAGATGCTATATGTAAGCATTTATACTTATATTTCAATTCTATGTGAAATAAATTAAATGCGAAAAAAAAGATAAATTTTGAAGTGCTTCCGGTGACGACCGGAAGTTACGCCGAACAAAACAAAATAGTTTAAACACATCTACACATGTAGGTCTATCATCCTACAAAGTTTGGATGCTTAAGTCTTTTTCGTTTCTGAGATCTCGATGCGACAAGCTTTTTGTCGCGGGACAGGAAACGGACGACAGGAAGTGAATTTTGAGAAAATGAAAAAAAACGCCTCGAGATATTGTCATTTTCTATAGGTCCTGAAAATTTCAAGAAAATCTGTCAAGGCATCTCTGAGAAATCTTGTGGACAAAAAATGGGAAAAAAATAATAATAATAATAACTAGACTCTTGTTGCTATAGCAACAAAAAGGTCTTCCGTTTTGATATACATGTATCAATTTAACTCTAAGATATTGCTTCTCTCATATAGAAAAAATAATGGATATGATAATATTTGTGAATGAAATATTCAGTACTTACTTCCATGTAAAACAATGAAAATGAAAAAGAAATCAATTTTTGAAGTACTTTCTGTGACGACGGGAAGTAACGCCGAACCAAACCAAACATGTTGAACATTTGTACAATCATAAGTCAATCATTCCTAAAAGTTTGGTTGATTGCCTGTCAATTTATCTAAAATTGGCAAATATAAACAGCTAAACTTATAAACAACTTGATTTGTTTGATCTATTCCTGTGTGGACCGGAAGTGACGGTCAACAAAATTAAACCCGTTAAACACATCTTCTATCAAATGTCTATTATCCTTGTAAGTTTCGTGTCTTGATAACTAACAGTTTCCGAGATCACGCGGTGACAAAATGTCTTTAAAAAAACTTCCTGAGATATTTGAGATATCTCACCGGAAGTAGATTTTTTTTATTTCTTTAACATTGGATCGATGACATATGTAAGTATTTTTACTTATATTCTAATTCTGTGTGAAATTAATTAAATGTTAAAAAAAACTTTTTTTTGAAGTGCTTCCGGTGACGACCGGAAGTTACGACGAACAAAACAAAATAGTTTAAACACATTTACAACTATAGGTCTATTATCTCACAAAGTCTGAATACTCAAGTCCCTATCGGTTTTGAGATCTCGAGGTGACAAGCTTTTTTGTGGCGGGACAGGAAACGGACGACCGGAAATGAATTTTGAAAAAATGAAAAAAACCACTCTAGACTTTTTCATTCTCTATCATTCCTGAAAATTTCAAGAAAATCTGTCAAGTCATCTCTGAGAAAAATGGGGAAAAAAATAATAATAATAATAAACATTACAATCACTATAAGGTCTTCCGTTGGAAACGGAAGACCTTAATAACTAGACTCTTGTTGCTATAGCAACAAAAAGGTCTTCCGTTTCTCATGTATAAATCTGTAGAAAATATGCATTTCTCTTATAAAAAGAAAAAGAATACTACACTCTTGTTGCAAGAGCAACAAAAAGGTCTTTCGTTTTGATATACATGTATCAATTTAACCGTAAGATATTGCTTCTCTCATATAGAAAAAATAATGGATATGATAATATTTGTGAATGAAATATTCATTACCTACTTCAATGTAAAACAATGAAAATGAAAAGGAAATCAATTTTTGAAGTACTTTCTGTGACGACAGGAAGTAACGCCGAACCAAACCAAACATGTTGAACATTTGTACAATCATAAGTCAATCATTCCTAAAAGTTTGGTTGTTCACGTCTCTGCTTAATCTGAGGTCTCGTTGAAACAATATTTCTTTTCTCTGGACCGAAAATGGATGATCAGAAGTGATTAATAAAAACAAAAGCTGGTATTTGTCGTACATTTGCCTAGCGTACATCTCTGTTTATCAGGCTAGATGAAACACCCAAGAAAGTCAGTTAGACTTTTTTAAAACATGATTTGTTTGAACCCTTCCCGTGAGAACCTGAAGAGACGATTGACAAAATAAAACCCGTTAGACATATCTTCAATCAAATGTCAATCATTCGTTAAAGCTTTGTGTCTCAATCACTCACAGTGACTACAATCTCGCAGAGATCAAACTGGATAAAAGCTACCTAGAGATATTTGAGATATTTCACCGGAAGTAAAATGTATTTGCTTATTTAACATCGTATTGAAGACATATCTAAGATTTTATACTGAGTATTTATATCATGTAAAATAAATAAAATAATTTAAAAAAGAATTTTTGAAGTGCTTCCGGTGACGACCGGAAGTTACGACGAATCAAACAAAATAGTGTAAACACATATTCATACATAGGTCTATCATCCCACAAAGTTTGATTGTTCAAGTCATTACCTTTTTTGAGATCTCGAGGAATCAAGGCTTTTAATCTCGGGACAGGAAACGGACAAACAGAAGTGTTAAATGAAATTGAAAGTTAGTATTTTTTAAACTTAAAAACAGGACTTTATTGCCTACCAATTAAAAAAAAAATTGTCAAAGAAAAACAGTTAAACTCATAAACTACCTAATTAGTTTAAACTCTATTGGTGTGGACCGGAAGTGACGGTTGACAAAATGAAAACAATTTAACACATCTTCTATCAAATGTCTATCATCAATGTAAGTTTCGTGTTTTGGTCACTTAAAGTCTCGGATATCTCGTTGTTACAATATTTGTTTTAAAAAAAATACCTGAGATATTTGAGATATCTCACCGGAAGTAATTTTTTTTTGTTTATTTATCATCGGATAGATGATATATGTAAGCGTTTATACTTACATTTCAATTCTGTGGGAAATAAATTAAATGCGTAAAAAATAATTTTTGAAGTGCTTCCGGTGCCGACCGGAAGTTACACCGACCAAAACAAAATTGTGTATACTTGTCTACATACATTGGTCTATCATTCTACAAAGTTTGGTTGTTCAAATCATTACCGTGTTTGAGATCTTGAGGAGTCAAGGTTTTTTGTCTCGGGACAGGATGCGGACAAACGGAAATGTTCAATGAAAATAAAAGTTAGACTTTCTTTAACACTAGACAATGTGACTTAATTGCCTAACATTTTATCTAAAAATATTGAAGAAAAACAGTTAAACCTATAACCAGCTTGATATCTTTAAACTCTTCCGGTGTGGACCGGAAGTGACGGTTGACAAAATGAGAACTGTTAAACACATCTTCTATCAAATGTCTATCATTCATGTAAGTTTCATGTCTTAGTCACTTACAGTTTCTGAGATCTCGTTGTTACAACATTTGTTTAAAAAAGACAACCTGAGATATCTGAGATATCTTACCGGAAGTAGAATTTTTTTGTTTTTTTATCATCGGATAGATGATATATGTAAGCATTTATACTTATACTTCAATTCTGTGTTAAATAAATTAAATGCGTAAAAAAATAATTTTGAAATGCTTCCGGTGACGACCGGAAGTTACGACGAACAAAACAAAATAGTTTAAACACATCTACACATATAGGTCTATCATCCCACAAAGTTTGGAAGCTTAAGTCATTTTCGTTTCTGAGATCACGATGTCACTAGCTTTTTGTCGCGGGACAGGAAACGGACGAACGGAAGTGAATTTAGAAAAACTGAAATATGAAATCTCTAGATATTTTTATTTTCAATCATCCCTGAAAATTTAAGGAAAATCCATCGAGACATCTCTGAGAAATTCACTAAACAAAAAGGGGAAAAAAATAATAATAATAATAACTAGAATCTTGTTGCTATAGCAACAAAAAGGTCTTCCGTTCCTCATGTATAAGTCTGTAAATATGCATTTCTCTTATAAAAAGAAGGGGGTTTAATCGATACTGTGATGGAATATTTCGGTAACTTTTCCTATGAGAAACAACACAAAACGAGAAAAAGTCATTTTTGATATTTGCCCTGACGACCGGAAGTTACGCCGGATCAAACGGAACACGGTAAACATGTCTTCATACATTGTTCTATTTTTCCTCAAAGTGTGGATGCTTAAGCTTTTGTCAGTTATGAGATCTCGTTGAGAAAAGGTTTATTGTCTCTGGACAGGAAACGGACGAACATAATAGCTTAATGAAAAAAAATGTTAATATATCTTAAACATTTCCCTCTCGTGCACTACCGTTTATCAAGCTTGCTGAAACAGTGTAAAAATTTCCAGTTAAACTTATCAACAATGTCATTTGTTTGAACCCTTCCGGTGAGGACCGGAAGTGACGGTTAACAAAATGAAACACGTTAAACACGTCTTCTATCTAATGTCTATCACCTATGTAAGTTTTGTGCTTTGATCACTAACAGTTTCTGATTAACGGCGGGTACACAATTTAGTATAAAAAAGCTACTTGATATATTTGATATATCTCACCGGAAATGGATCTTTTTCTGTTTATTTAACATCGCATAAACGACTTATGAAAAGATCCATACTAAAATAATCATTCTATGTAAAATAACTAAGAATGTTTAAAAAAAGTAATTTTTGAAGTGCTTCCGGTGACGACCGGAAGTTACGCCGAACAAAACAAAATAGTGTAAACACATCTACATATATAGGTCTATCATCATGCAAAGTCTGATTGTTCAAGTCATTACCATATTTGAGATCTCGAGGAGTCAAGTTTTTTGTTTTGGGACATGAAACGGACAAACGGAAGTACTTAGTGAAAATTGAAAGTTAATAGTTCTTATACACTTGACAACAGAACTTTATTGCCTATCAATTTATCTAAAAGTGGCAAAGAAAATCAGTTAAACTTATAAACAGCTTGATTTGTTTGAACTCTTCCGGTGTGGACCGGAAGTGACGGCCGACAAAATGAAAGCAGTTAAACACATCTTTAGTTAAATGTCTATCATGCATGAAAGTTTCGTGCCTTGATCACTTATACTTTTTGAGATCTCGCGGGTACAAAATTTATTTTTAAAAAGCTTCCTGAGATATTTGAGATATCTCACCGGAAGTGGAATTTTTCTGTTGATTAAACATCGCTTAGATGACATAAATAAAGATTTATACTTATATCTTCATTCTATGTTAAATAAATTAAATACTTAAAAAAAAATAATTTTTGAAGTGCTTCCGGTGACGAACGGAAGTTACGACGAACAAAACAAAATAGTTTAAACACATCTACAGCTATAGGTCTATAATCCTACAAAGTGTGAATGCTCAAGTCTTTATCGTTTTTGAGATCTCGATGTGACAAGCTTTTTGTCACAGGACAGGAAACGGACGACAGGAAGTGAATTTTGAAAAAATGAAAAAACCATCTCGAGGTATTATCATTTTCTATCATTCCTGAAAATTTCAAGAAAATCTGTCGAGGCATCTCTGAGAAATCTTGTGGCCAAAAAGTGGGAAAAAAATAATAATAATAATAATAATAACTAGACTCTTGTTGCTATAGCAACAAAAAGGTCTTCCGTTCCTCATGTATTCATCTGTACAAAAAATCCGTTTATCTTCTAAACAAGAAATGAATATAATGTATACTGTAAAAGAATTTCCTAGAAATAAAATCAAAAAGACAAAATGTCAATTTTTGAGTACTTTTTGTGACGACCGGAAGTTAAGCCGGATCGTACAGATCATAGTAAACATATCTTTATATATTGCTCTATCTTTTCTGAAAGTTTGTTCAAAATTTTGTTTGTTATAATATCTCGTTTAAAGAAAGGTTTTTGTCTCGGGACCGGAAACGATCGAACGGAAGTGATTAAGAAATTGAAAATACATATTTTAGTACATTTACCTACGATTCGTAACTGTTCATCACACTGAGTAAAATGTATAAAAAATTCTATAGTTAACAAAAAATGCTATTGCTTGAACGCTTCGAGAGAGAACCGGAAGTGACGAACGACCAAATGAAACCCGTTAAACAAATGTTCCATCAAAAGTCGATTATCCATAAAAGTTTTGGTTCTTGATCTCTCACAGTTTCTGACATCCTGCGGGTACTTTGTTTTTAAAAAGAAGGCGTCCTGGGATATTTGAGATGTCTCACCGGAACTAGAACTTTTTATGTTTTATTACCATGCATAGATGACCTTTTGTACTTTTATAGCTAAAATTTTACTTCAATGCTAAATAACCAAAATATTTTTAAAAAATAGTGTTCACACATGTACATACAAAGGTCTATCATCCCACAAAGTTTGGTTGTTCAAGCTATTACCGTTTTTGAGATCTCGTCGAAATTAGGTTTTTTGTCTCGGGACGGGAAACGGAAAAACGGAAGTGCTCAATGACATATAGATTTGTTACTTCTTATTTACTTACCTATAAAACATTATTATTTATCAAAGTAGCTAAAACTATCGCATGAAAATAGTTAAAAGAATAAACAGCTTGATTTATTTGAACTCTTCCGGTGTGGACCTGAGGTGACGGAAGGCAAAATGAAACTATCAAAACATATCTTCAATCAAATGTCTTTAACCAGTGAAAGTTTCGTGTCTTGATCACTTACAGTTTCTGAGATCTTGCGGGTACAAAAAATGTTTTAAAAAAGCTTCCTGAGATAATCGAGATATCTCACCGGAAGTAGAATTTTTTTGTTTATTTAACATTGCATGGATGACATATGTAAGGATCTATACTAATATCTTTATTCTATGGAAAGTAAATTAAATACGTAAAAACAAAATTTTTGAAGAGCTTTCCGGTGACGACCGGAAGTTATGCCGAACAAAACAAAAATGTTTAAACACATCTACAACTATAGGTCTATCATTCCTCAAAGTTTGGATGTTCAAATCTTTATCGTTTCTGAGATCTCGATGTGACAAGCTTTTTGTCGCGGGACAGGAAACGGACGACAGGAAATGAATTTTCAAAAAATGAAGAAAAAAACGCCTCGAGATATGATTATTCTCTATCAGTCCTAAAAAACTTCCAAGTAAATCTATCGAGCCATCTCTTAGAAATCTTGTGGACAAAAACTGGGAAAAAAATAATATCATCCATCAATGTGAAATAGAAACATATGATATACCAAGAAAAAAGAATAGTTCAGTGACGACTAAAAGTGATACCTTTTTATTAATATTGGCTACTTCATTTTTTCAGTCTGCATTTCAAGTTTGAAGTTCCTTAGTACATTAAAAGAACAAAACTGAGTTAAAAAACCAATTAAGTGACAGTTGAAAGCATAACACCGGACACTGTCATTTTTCTGATTGCTTCCTGTGACAATCGGAAGCAAAATCTAATAACAATGTTATATTTTAATACCAAAGTATATCAACTGTGAGGTTATTTCTTAATGTTTCATACATAGGGTGATTTCACCATGCATCGGACACCTTCGGATTTTTCCCTTTGTTCACGCAGCAAATATCGTCCCAATATAAATAAAAATTATTGGAGAAAAAATTGAGAAATTGTTAAAAATGTAGAAAATAAAGCAAATTAATGAAGTGTTAAACTATTTCACCATGGATCGGAAATATTTACCAAGCATCGGACAGCTATAGCAGTACAGTAGAGATTAAAAATAACATTTTCTGGTTTTAATGTGAAAATACAAAGGTTTGGAAAAACTAATTAATTCAATTGCTATTCATATTTCTTTTAATGTAAATACTCAAATCTATATAGATATTTGGAATAGTGCTTCTGTTTAAAGGAATATTTATCATAAGGGGTTCTTTATCGTGCCATCTCCTACAGGAACTTTGGACTGAAAAGGGCGTGTCCATAAAACTCGATTTTTAAGTGGTTTGTGGAAAATGTTTGTATCAATTATTTCTTAAATTTTTATTTTTCTTCACATTTAAAGTATATCACAACATCTCCATATTATTAGAAGAAATCATTCAGGGAAAACTGTCCGATGCATGGTTAATTTGTGTCCGATCCATGGTGAAATGTACATATGGTGCAATAATGACCTTGAAATTAATTGTTCAAATTTCTTGGACTTATTTTACTCAAATTTAGTGTCAAAATTTACTTCTAATTATTTTACGCAAAGAGTGCTTTTTGACTATTTCACAATGAAACGCACAACATTCAAATAATGCTTTAGTGTAAAATCTTCGTAACTAAATTTTCAATAATGGCGTATTTGATGTCATTTTAAGATGTCTCTTTTGCTATTTCTTTGACAATGTGACTGTCAAATTCTTAATACTGATAAAGTTCATTGGTTCTAATTCAGGAATATATGAAACAACACATGAAAGCATGCACATTTATTTGTATATTTATAAACAAAGTTGTCCGATACAAGGTATGTGTCCGATGCATGGTTAAATCACCCTATGTATAAATATCATTTGGTTACCAATCTACCAAGTTGCATTTATCAAGACAGAACAAAAATTAAAGATACATTTGTTTAATCTAAGTGAAAAATCATTCTAAATCCATGAATAGTTTTAGTTCAAAAATAGAGAAATACCTTTACACATGCAGAACCTAAAGTATACTTTACATAAATGCAGAAATAAAAAGTTATAGACTGAATTTAATACATGTTATATCACTTTACAAAATTGTGCAGAAGCTTTAATATACAAGTGTGTATTATTCCTGTTACAGAGCACTTTCAAAATATATGAATACTTGCTGTCAAAAAATAAACAAGATTTTTAGGGAGGAAAAGGTATCCACACATTTATTATTTTAAATTTGAAAAATGTGCATAAACTATTAAGCTTTAGTACACAAGTGTGTAATATTGCTATTACAGGGCAAGTTGATAATTATGAGCACTGGTTACTAAAAATTAAACATAAGATTTAAAGGTAGATGACTATATAGAACAAAGTTATTAAGTTACCCACATATGCCATATTACGTTTTTAAATTGTGCAGCAGCTTTAATAAACAAGTGTGCATTTTTTCTGTTACAATGCAATTTCAATATATGATCACTGCATTAAAAAAAAAAAACGACAATACTCAAAGTTATCTATTTATGTTATATCACGTTTATAAAATTTGCAACAGCTTTAGTATACATTAGTGTGTAATATATGTTGGTGTCAAAAGCAATTTCAAAATATATGACCACAGGTTGTCAAAAAATAGACACAATTTAAGATTCTTATAAAGAAGATATTAAAGAGATACGAACAATATATGTTGATTAAAAAGAAAGGGTCTTATTTGTGGTGTTATCTCTGAACTGATTAAAACATGGATGTCCATCATGTTTAGTAATATTTTACAAATAAAAAATGGAAGGTAAAAAAATTCAATACCGCCTCAAATATACATGTAATTGCATGCAAGACACACTTTCTTCATTAACGTTATGCATAAGTACTATGAAATGATTAAAACATGGATGTCTATCATGTTTAGTAATATAAAATATGACAAAAAATGGAAGGTAAAAAAATTCAATACCGCCTCAAATATACATGTACTTGCATGCAAGACGCACTTTCTTCAACTTTATGCGTAATATGTATTTATATAGTCTTTACATATTTCCTCCATGCACAAAGTTTTGCATTTATTAGCAAAAGTTGAATGCGTTTACCGGTACTCTCTGAAATCTTCACAATTTTCAATCTTTTTTTTGTTTCTTTGCTGGATTGCACACTTCCCTAAAAAAAAAATAAAAGTGAACATGAATGGGTTTATATAATTGTTACAATTCTACCTCTGGTTACCAATTGATAACGAAGAGGAAAGTCTATATCTGAAACCTTTATAAAAGTTCTTGAGATAAAAATTTGAACGTCAAGATACCTAGTATATTAAATATATGATTGGACCAATAAGGCTAAATAGTATAGTGGTGGAAAATACATTTGTTACATGGAATGATAATTTAAGACGTTTTTGATCCAAAGTTTTGGTTGGGGGTGGGGGTGGTGTACAGGGGGCCATCCCCCAGAATTTTTTTTTTTTTTTGGGGGGGGGGGGGGGAGGGGGTTAAAAGCATGCCAAATCTTGCATTCTGGCTTTATTTTTGTTGTTGTAAAATTGTCACTAAATAATAAAATAAATTGTTTCCCCTAAATAAATTTTATTTTAATAATAATGAAAGAATTTTAAAAAGGCAAGTAGCATTAGACTTATATATTTACATTTTCAGTGTCTTTGTCTGTGATAATACTACTAATTGATTTTGTAATATACAGTCCAATAAATTCAAATGACATACTTGTTGGGGCACAAGCGGGGTTTGGATAGTTAATATTTTAATTTTAATCGTACAACCGCTGAAAATTATGAAATTATAAGTAATAAGGAATCAATCTTTGCATTGGTATTTGACCAAAATTATAACCTCATAATAATTGAAGAATTATTCCTTGTGTGTTCCTTAAATAAATTTCTAAAATTTTTTATTTAAAAAAAAGTATCAGTGCAAAGATTTCTATCATGTGAATCCATCTATTGTTACAGAAATAGAGGGATTCTAAACAGAACCCATAATAATGAAAGCTGAGAGACAGAGTTATTTCAGACTGACAATTCAAAATCTTGGTAGTGAATATTTTGAATTTGTATACATATTTTTTCAAATGTTTACACATTGCTTTGAGTGATAGGATGGTATTTAAAATTTCAGTAGACCTGCACGACAAGCTTTATGATTTGTTTATTAGCGAGCCCTAAGTTTCAATTGTATAAGGCTAGGAGGTTTTTGTCAGTGTCTAACCCTGCAACAAGGTATAGTCTTAGGTATTTCTTGCTATCCAATTAAGCTCCACAAGTATATAACAAACACTCGAAGTTGTCAATAAAATATAAATTAATGCTTTATTAAAGTACCCAGATGTTAAGTCTCCTGTTTAAAAGAATTTTATTATCAAGGATGAAATTTCAGGGATAGACTTTAACTTTTTAATGCACTTAAATTGCCCTTTGGGCAAGTAAACTGAAATTCTCACTCGCCCCAATGTAAACAAGTGAAAAGCTGTCAATGTGACAGCAAACCGGGTTTTCTTTTATGTAAACTGTATCCATAATCCATGTCAACCCTTATCCAGTGAAATGGAATACCCTACATGTATATGCAACATTTTGCCAAAAAATGACTAAGTTCAAAAGCTAGTATTTTTTTCATAAATTATCGGAAATCAAAATCCTAGCAATATGCACACCTCTGATATATGTACAATTGATCTGCAAAAGAACAACTTCCTATCTTGAGAACTGTAGGAGGAGTTATCCGTACAATGAGGGTACCCTATATGCAATATTTTGCCAAAAAATGTCTAAGTTCAAAAGCTGGTATTTTTTCGATAAATTATCGGAAATCAAAATCCTAGCAATATGCACACCTCTGATATATGTACAATTGATCTGCAAAAGAACAACTTCCTATCTTGAAAACTGTAGGAGGAGTTATCCGTACAATGAGGGTACCCTTTTGGCAGCTGCCCGCCCGCCCGCCATTTTCACCATTTTAATAACCGGATTTTTCCGTTGGAAAACCCGGTTAAAAATTGGTAGCCTGAAAATTGCAATGCAGTAAGAAGACAATATCACTTTCATTACCGGTAATTTTACTTGAGTAACTCACAAATATGACCAAATATGAACTTTTGTAAGCTGAGTTGCTGGATAAAACATTGATGCACCAGGTTTTTTGGCATATTAAACCTCATTTACTTTTAATAACATGTCTTGTTTAATTTTTTGATGGATGCTTCTCCACTAACAAATTATTAAAGGAAAAGACGGTAACAAAGCCATTCAAAGTGCAGTCATTGCTACCGATATTTTTCATGATCAAGATAAGTCTTAAGACAAATATATTCTATCTAATAAATTCCGTGGATAAGCAAATAAGATAACCTCCATCATGAAATACAGTTTTATCAAAAGAATGTAACATTATTATGAGATGAGGGTATAATTTATTAGAACTAGCAGGGCACATAGAATTAAATTTGATAATTGATTAAGTGTTTGTAGTGGATGACTTTTCTATAATCAACACTGGGGCCTTTCCGAGTTTCCTTGTGCAAAGTTGTGTAGTGAAAGTTTAATGTTACGTTTTTAAATTATTTCCATTAATTATTTCTATTAAAATTTTTGCTTGCCTGATCAGACAAGTTTAAAGTTTCACTTGCCTCGGAAAATTGGGCAACCGTTACTGTCTATCCTTGAATATATTTGCTTAATTTGTAATTCAGAGAAATACATTGCCTGTGTATTTTATTTTAAGAGATGCAAGAACTTGCAACTATTGAGTGTTACATCAAGTCAAAAGCTTCTTAAAGGTCTCAGTATGGTATAATGTCCCATCAACTTCATCGTTTTGAAAGTTACCTGCACACTGTGAAATCATTTTTATTTGTGGAGTCAATGTTCAGATGTAGGAAAAACTTTCATGGTTTGTTGGAGTGCTATTTGTTGTAATAAGTATAATTTTAATAAATTAAAAAATGCTCATATATACATGATAATCATTTATGAGGAAATAAATTTGTAAGCAAGAGTTACCCTCGAAAGCAACGAAGTTTGGTTCTCTGCGAACAATGATGATTCAACAGTAAATGCCATTTTCAATACTTACACATGAGTGATTGTAGTCCCTTTTGACATCCCCTTAATTGTTATGCTGTCCTTAAACTTCTTTCCTCCAAATATTTGAATGGCCGTTTTTGTGGGCATTTTGAATGTTCTGCTGTTCACAATAACGTAACTGTAGTTTCTGTAAAGTAATATTTTATTAGACATAATTTACAACAGTATCATATTCAAATTATCTTGACAATTAGGTACAGTACATCTAAAAGAAAAAGTTAAAATTTATTCATATTTTATCAAAATCCTTTCTTTGTTTTAGATTTTTCTTTATTTGAATTTTAAAATCCCCCCCCCCCTCGCCCTTTTTGTTGCACCAGTTTTGTTTAGGAAATCATTGTGAACCTTCAATCTGCACAATCTGTGCCCTCATACAAGTGTCAGCTTTTTTTCACTGAACTGTTTTCGAGAAGATTTTAAAAGATTTTTCTATTTGTTTTCCGATGTATGACCCCCCCCAATTGTGGCCCTAACATACCCCAAGGATCATGCTTTGAACAAACTTGAATCTACATTACCTGAGGGTGATTTCAAACAAATAGTTTTTCAGGTCCTAAGTTAAATTTTGGAGAAGAAGACCTTTAAAGATTTTCTATCAATACATCAATACATATTCATGTGAAAAACTAATTGAACTGCATATGTTAATATTTTTCACAGATTTTTTGTGTGCTACACTATCTAGAGTAGTTTACATTAGCAGTTAAACTTTCAACGTATCTATGAAATTGCTGAAGAAAATCTGAGTCAAGGTCAGTGCACTACTGACTGTTTTGTTGATGTGTTCGGTTGTACATTGAAAAAGACGTAAGAGCACTCATCAAAGGATTCTTTATGCCAAGTTTGACCGGCATGTATGGATACTGCAATATTAAAGGAAAAAAAAATATTTGAAAAAATAAAAAAAAATCCGACCGACTGACCCTACTTTTTTTCAGCATGAAACCGGAAACAAACCATTTTTTTTCTTAGGCCTAAAAATAATATTTAGTATGTCCTGAATATATATATGTCTCTTTGAATGATTTGAAATTTTCAAAAGATTGATTTGATCAAATGTTTAAATTGAAAGTAATACTGCTCATTAAATTGAAGAAAAAGTACATACTCAGAAAAGTTAACTGCCTCAATTTCTCCCTCAAATGTCCCATCTTCATCTGTTTCCTGCAAAGAACATAAATATTTAATTATTCTTAAAATAGAATAAAAAGAGTTATAAGGCTTAGATCACTCACCTAAGTAAACTGAGAAACAGTTTTGTAATATTAATTAATTCTTCATTTTTCATAACAAATTTTGACCTTAATGGAGTTTAAGACATGTGGTAGAAGGTGCTATGATAAATTAAAATTTGTTTAAAGATTTTCCTGTAAACTATTTAGAATTTTGCATCCCACCTGTGGTCAATGTTTGAATCTGGGAGGGATGATTAGCTACCACAAACTGATGCATTATGGTTCTTGTAGAGATGTTTAGTCAATTTATTTAGGTGTTAAAATTTGAACTCCTTCCAGCCATGGAGAGAAGTGTTAGAGGGGATACAAGAATAATTTGAACAGTTAAGATTTTTTTCTATCAAATGATATCACAAGTTACAGCATTAAAGCATTTGTGAAGATTTTAAAACTTTCTAATATTAAACTTTAAACCTGTCCTGGAGGCAGAGAATTGGTCTGCATGTTAAATTTAGAACAATCTAGAATCTATCTACATGCTAGTGTTGTTAACTGACATATTGTGGCAATGAAGTTCTTCAAAAGACTTTCAAACATTTTATCCTCCCTCTCTCTCCACACACACACCTATATATGATAACTTTGGCCCCCTCCTGGGCCGCAGTATTAGTCCATGGTCATGACTGTAATATGAATCTACACTGTATTTAGAATATCAATAAATAGCAGCATTTATGCCCTCCCATTATTATTATATTTTTTTTGATTTCTGGTATTGAATTTTATTCTTTTCCTAAAGTAATTAAAACATTAGAATATCTGCAATCGAAGTTATACCTTCAACTCTGTAAGTACTGAAGAATTCAAGGAGATTTCTCCTCTCCATGAAGTGACATCCATGCCTGTGAGTGTTATTATCGAGTCTTGAGGAGGAACATCAAACAGAGCACAATTGCCCCACAGTTTGCATACAATTTTCGACGTTCCTTCCATAGATTCCAGTATTAGTTCTTTTCTTCTGCTGTTTGGCGACTCAATGAGATCCGAACTCTTTTAGTAAAAAAAAAAGGAAACATGTAGCCATTATCAGAGAACAAAGGGTATTGTAGAATACGAAATTGAGAATATTGGTAAAACTGGAATGAACTCCGATTCTCTGTGATTTCATCCATTTTTCATATAATTTAATAGTACTGCTATTAATAATTCTATTCATCATATTGCAAATTTTATGTTTACATATGAAACATCATAGAGTATAAACAGTGTTTTCCCCAGGCCGTTTTTGCATTGCGGTACCGCCATGCATTGAAGATCCCCCGCCATGCATCACACAGTGCCGCCATGCTTCCCGCTATGCATACTTATTATAAAGCAAAATATCTTTTTCTAATTATTTCACATCTTAACAGTGATAAGTAGAAGTAAAATTGTCGTTATTCCGTTCAATCTTCATAAAAACGCTTGCACCCGCAGAGAGCGTCGCTTACTTCGACATCGATCTCGGCAAGGGGGCACACGTGGTTAACGGTTAAAAGACTTGGCTTAATATGATTGAGATATATTGAAATTGAGTTTATTAATCGGTAATGAATGCATAATTAGAGATGTGATTACTTCTAGGTTTACTAAAATGTGCCTTCTTTGACACATCCGCCATTATCGAATGTTGTGGATTTTCCAAGATCTAAAAATAGCACAATGTTCACTCGATGGTGTTAGCTTGGTTGCGACATGCTTGAACTGTTTATTTGCCGTAAAAATATTGGAAACTTGAGCAAATGTACCCAATAAAGAAAAAAAATACAGTTAACTGCAAGTAATACATGGAAGCGATATCACAAGACTCGAGACATCGTATAGTACAGTAAAGTATGCCTCTGAAAATGATTGTGTGGAATCACATGTATAGGGACTGACTGCCAAGTTATAGTACAGTAACTAAATTAAATTTAATTTAAATTATGTGTTGTGTTGTGTTGAACATATTTTATTGACTAATGCCAAAAGGATTGGACACAAGTTCCAAAAACTTAGAATGTCCTCTCCTTGTACATAATATATTACAGTGCCATACAATGCCAGTTAACATTGATAACAATTATAAAACATGTAATGAAATACAAATAAATCATTAGTTTTAAATCTAGAATTAGAATTAGGTTGGATAAGAAAGTTATGCAAATAATTTAAAAACTTAGATAAATCTACCACACTTTTGTATAAATGTATGAACTTCTTTAAATATTTTTATGTTTTCATCATAAGATAAAGTGTTGTCACCCCAAAGTAACAAATGTACATCAATTATATTCAAAAAGTTCAGTGATAAAAGATTATACATAAATGATTGTCTTAATGATGAATATTTTTTACAAACGAAGAACAAGTGATGTGCATCTTCTAAACTTCCACATGAACACATTGGGTTGGCTATTATGTTACACCGATAAAGATCACAATTGAGAACACAATTATGCCTTAATTTTGTATGAATGATATTCAAGAATCTTTTACCAAAAGAAAAATACTTAGGAGGTTTTGTATAATTGCTCTGTAGTAATTTCTTAAAAATATTTAACGAAGTAGCTTCCTTGGTATTATTATTCAGACTATTCCACTTACGAATAGTGTCAGGAAAAAATGACTTATTAAAAGCTTCTAATCTACATCTAGGCAAAGAATAGTTTGAGGAGTTTCTAGTATTATAGTTGGAAGTGACATTTCTAATTCCAGGAGTTATGTCTTTTAGATAAGAAGGAACAAGATTGTTATGAATTTTGAACATAGTAGATAATTTAAGGCGGTCTCGTCTCGTTATTAATGGTTCCCATCCTGTTTCCAAATATAGAGAATTTCTTGAGGCTATGACTGAAAGACCTGAAACTATTCTTGCTGCATAAAGTTGAACCTTTTCAAGCTTATCCATATCAAATTGGGTACATCCAGACCAAACTTCAACAGCATACTCTAGTTGTGGTCTTATAAATGATACATACATTTGTGCTAAAATATCTCTAGATACAGTAAATTTAAGTTTTTTAAGTAGACCAAGTTTTTTGTAAGCTTTTTTAACAATGATGTCTATGTGATTAGACCAACTTAAATTTGAAGATAACAATACTCCTAGATGCTTGTGTTGTGAAACATATTCCAAGGTACAATCATCAAACAACAAATTAGGAAATTTTTCAACATTTTTAAAACTAAAGAATACAACTTTTGTTTTTTGTGGATTAAATTCTAGAAGCCATTGCTTTGACCATTCCTTCAGTACATGAAGATCATAATTAAGATTATCTTCTATGACAGAAATATTGTTTGAACACTGTTGTAATGAACTATCATCAGCATAAAGTCTACATATTGATCTCATGTTTTCAGCCACATCATTTACATAGAGTAAAAACAATAATGGGCCAAGAACAGAGCCCTGGGGAACACCTGCATTTATGAATTGGCTGGAAGAGAGTTTGTTTTTATACATAACCTTCTGTGTTCTATTACTTAAATAGCTAATAAACCATTCAAGAATTGGCCCAGAGACTCCATACGATTTAAGTTTATGAATTAGACCCTTATGCCAGACCCTATCGAAAGCTTTTGAAAGATCACAAAAGATCATACAGCAGTAATTACCATCGTCAATACTTTTCACAATAGAATGATATGTTTCTAAAAGTTGGTAAACAGTTGAATGTCCAGGCAAAAAACCAGCCTGGTATTTATAAAATAAGTTGTTGGCGTGTAAAAAATTGTATAGATGTTTAAACAAGATTCTCTCAAAAATTTTACTAATACAACTCAGCAATGACACAGGTCTGTAGTTTGATGTGATAGATGGATCATCTTTCTTAAATAAAGGAATTACATGTGCCAATTTCCAGCAGTCAGGAAAAGTCTTAGATGTTAGTGATTTGTTGAATAGAAGACACAAAGGTTTTGAAATAGTTTCTTTGCAGGATTTGAGCATTTTGTGACTTATACTGTCTGGGCCTACTGCTTTATTAACAGGTATTACTGACAAAATGTCAAAAACTTCGTGTTCTTGAATGACAAGGTTTGAAAAATTGTCTGTACACTTGTGTTGCAAAATAGGTAAGTCCTTATTGTTATTATCTAACTTAGAAATTGAACTAAAGTATGTATTTAAAAGTTCAATCTTATCGTTATCTGAGAATGCAAACTTATCAGTGCCATTATTGTCTGTGTAATGCATAGGTGGTATTTCAGTTGTAGATTTAGTGTGAAAAACATCTTTCATCAACTTCCAATAGAGCTTTTGATTGTTTTTACTTGCATCACTCAAATAGGAATCAATATTATCATAATAATTTGAAATGGCATATTTTTTCATGTTGTTGACCTTATTTCTAAATTTCCGAAACAAATACCAATCTGAATCTTTGCAGGATTTCTGAGCTTTTTTTCTCAACCTATTTCTGATACGTATAGTTTTGCGTAAAAGTGAATCCATCCAGGGTTTATCATTTGGCCTAATAGTAACAGTTTTTTCTGGTAGACATTTGTGTATGATAGACATATATTGATGTGTAAAATTGTTTGCAGCAGTATTTATGTCATCTGTATTATTAATGATATTGCTCCAGTCACATTCTTTAATAAGATTGTTAAGTAGTATAAGGTTTGCATTTTTGTAGTCCCAAATTTTTCTTTTGTATGAAATATTTTCATTTGAATTTTGTTGTATGTAAATGTAAGTTGCTTTGTGGTCACTGAGTGTATGACTAATAGTACCTGAATCGTGGATTTTGATGTTTTTGCTTACAAGAATAGGATCTATTAAAGTGCATGTATGCTCAGTGATCCTTGTAGGTGTATGTATTGTATTTGTTAAGTTGTTCGAGTTCATAATTGTGTGGATCTCATGTGTGGAAATAAGGTTGAGAAAATTGACATTCAGATCACCTAGAACTATGATGTTAGAAGAGATATCATTAGCTCTTTCAATCGACCATGAAAATTTTTGCCAAAAAGTACTACTAGAATTTGGTGGGCGGTATGCACAGCATAAAAGAAGATTCTCAATAGCATGTGGTATTTCAATCCATAAGATTTCTGTACCGTTGGGTTCTAAATCATACCTCCGAGATGCAACTATAGAGTCAGAAATATATATCATTACACCTCCCCCATAGGAGTTGCGATCCTTCCTAAAGCTAGTTTTATATCCCTCTATATTTAGACTGTCATTGCTAATATTTACATCCAAATTTAAATTATCAAATTATCACAGAAACTTTCATATAAACCCCAAATTTAAACAAAAAATGTCGACTGTCCAGAATAAGTTGAAACGACTGCTGTAATTTCATGGTTCTGCCTGTTTCTTGTAACCCCCCCTCCCCTCCCACACACACAAAGTAAACTCCTCTATATATAAAAGGAAAATTAATAAAACAGAAGGTGTTAGAACTGCTTTTTGAATCTATATTTCTTGTAAAAGTCTCTTGAAAAAATTTAATTTAAAAAAAATGCAATTAGTTTTGCTAGAAAAAACCCACAAAAATTAAGGATAAATATATGAATTACAAATAAAATGAAATAATACTTGTTGATGTAGATTTCATGAGAATGCATCAATTATAGTACACAACTTGTAGTACATGTACTATTACGCGCAGTGATTTCGCGCTGGCTGGGGCGCTGTTCCGTTGCACCGCGCACCAACGCTGCCAAACTTCCCCCCATGCATCAAACATTTTCTGGGGAAAACACTGTATAAATGGACCTCAAAGTAAAAATATTGAGAAACAAAAAAGATTGTCAGAATGTATTATCTTGAATAAAAAATTTAATGTAGAAGGGGTTAATGTTACTTTGAAATCTTTTAATATTTAAACTTTATTTTAATTTATCCAAATTAATAGCATTGAGTAGTATTGAATCTATTGAAGAAATGATCGGGAGATCGAGATCAATCGAGAGAGAAAAGCCCTATGAACCATAATTTGTTTCATCTTCCTCGAAAGCCAAACCAGAAACCTGTTTTTGTTTGTTTGATTGACCTTAATATGAGTGAATAGATAGAGCTAGACAACAATTGAATTATTTCTGCTGAGGTTTGTTTTGTGAAGGTGGGGTGGGTTACTATAATCGAGTGCAACAAGTTAATTGTTTTGTATAAAAGCCAGAAATTGCCAACTCAATATGGAACTACTTACCTTTCGCAAGATTCCTTTCACAGAAATGTGAGTTTTCACAGGGGTTTGGAGGGTTTCTTCCACTGTTTTTTCTGGTGGGTTTAAATAATTCTGTACTTTGCCACCATCATCAAGTTCAAAGGAGGCTATTTGAAATACCTGCATTGAAAATCAATACTTGCTTTTTAATTTTGCATTTCAAAGTAACTTTGAAAGTGTAGCTTTCCGAAACATGACATCTAAATATTTTTTCTAAATATGTGCATGTAGTAAGTTTTTTGCCAAATTTGAAAAATAGAACTCATTAAACCTTTCCGGATAGTTGGTCCAATTGTATTTAATCAGACCTCATAAAATTTTCATCGGATTTATCAGATGGTCTGAGTAACCTTGGCAATTAACACTGCAGTCAGTTTTTATTCATTTTTAATATAAGTATTGAAGATCATTTTTAAAGCATTAAATGCATTAACACCATGACTATTTTGGCCTGACTTAAGTCAGACCCTACATTAGGGGACATTTAATTTAAAATTTTGGTGGAGGGTTTCCTGGTCGATAAAATTAAGAATTCAGTTTTCCTTACAAGTGTGTGGGAGAAGAAAAGAAGATACTTAAACATTACAGATGAGTTATATATCATGCATTATCACAATATGGACATATTACTCCCCCTCCCCCTAAGGCTTGAACCTCTGGCTTAGGGGCTATGAATTTCACAATTTAGGTAGAGGAGTTTGTGGACATACCGATACATTCAGTTTTATTCCCACATTTATGGATGTAAAGAAGACAATTTTCTCAGATTCCCAAAATCCTATGCATTATATCCTATTAAAATATAATTTATGTTATTGTTTAACACCAATATTTAATTAGGAATCTTATGTTCTTAAGTTCAAACTTGACAATAATTAATGATTTCCTGAAATCTAAAGTGAAAGTGTACATTTTAAATCAACAACATAATTGTTATTTTGTTAAATTTAGACGTTGTACACATCCCTGCTAGAACTACAGAGATATATAGATATTATACATGTCCCTGATTCTGGGTGGGTGGGGGGGGGGGTTTAAATAGACTATTTGAAATCATGCTTAGCCATTCTTAACCTGTTCATTCTGCATAACAGAATAAGTTAAGTCACAGCTATTTTTAGTAAAAGAGAACATTAGAGTGGTGTTATATAAATTGTAGCTGCAATAATGTAGCCCTTTCCCGATTTTTTTTTCGGGAGAGGGCTAGAACTCCATATGATCTCCGTAATGGTGCAAGTGCTGGAGTGATTCACTCCCGCAACAATTTCGTCTGAAATCGTCTATAAATGACAATAACATCTGCATTTCTTACCTGAACTTAAACATTGTTGATGTCTATGGCATAAATAAATCCAAAAATATCAGGTATAGTCCATATATCGGTTATTTTTCGTGTATGTCAACAACGCAAGTTGAATATTTGTCCACCATGTTTACTGACCTTGACCGGGTTTTATTTTGGGACAGCCAATGAGAATTTAGGAGCGGATCTTGAACTGAACATAGGAATTCCCCTATTTTAAACATAATTGACGCGGTAAATATGAATTTTCTATTATTTACTATTTCCTGAAATGATGAGTGATAGAACGAGGTAGGATCTATTATTTACACAGATATTCACGTTATCAAGCCCATCAAAAATCCCAAGCGTAAATCCCTTAAAATCACGCGAGAACTGTCATGGCTGTTGAAAAAGACGACTGGTACACATGCAGATGTGTTTTATCTGGTTTTGATATATATACAGTTAGTTTTTTTAACCTGAATTTAAAAAAATCATTTTATCTAAAGAAAATCAAATATAAAATCGATCTTTACAGACCGAAGTGAGCCGCATTTAAAAATTACGGAGATCCTATAGAATTGTACGAGCCCTCTCCAGTAGGCCATCAGATATAAATCGGAGACTCCGAGAGGGCTACATTATAGCAGCTATATATATTGAAAAGATCAGGTAGATGATCACAATTGTGAAGACAGTAAAAGTAAAAGTTTACTAAAAATATAGTTGCCTGTCACTTAAATAACGCAGAAAGACGACTTTCGTTCACTGACAATTAAAACACGAGTTCAATATGGCGTCTGCTGAAGTTGCCAACAGTCTTCTCTTTAAACAGGTTGGGAGAATTTTGATAAAATATATGTTGCAGATTGCCAGTTAGTGCTTACGTATACAAACTATAGGCCTACATGTATTCATATGTTAAATTTAACACTTATAAACTTACCCTCGAATTTTCAGATATCCTGATACTTTCTGCTCCTACGTTTGATGCGTGGACCATAAGGAAAGCACCCTTTTCAAACGTTTCTCTTAGTTTAGGAGGAAAAAAAATGCTTTTTATGGCGTCGTTGGTTTTATCATACACTACTGTGGACATGTTATCGTTTCGTGTGTGCGGTTCAGCCATCACGTAAATTCTTAATTTCAGCATGTTCAAGTTGCCAATTCCCATACTTCCACCTGTCTGGTTTGCCATCTTCTTCGTCTTTAACGGCACGTGCAGAATTTCGCGGGTTTTAGCTCCGAAGCAGCCCGAGTTTATAAACATCGGCTAAAATCGTTAAAATTTTAAAATGTAGATTTTTGCATACTGATATAAAAATAATGTTTTATATTATCTTTTAACATTTTTACATTATAATGAAATATACTATTTTGTTTATAAATATATTTTGGTAAATAAGTATATTTCGAGCTATCGAAGTAGGAGTTATCTTTTCCTTCATATGCACACTCAATCTCTCACCAGAGGGCGTATTACGCTGCGCTACAAGTGGAGCGAAGCAGGAACGATAACTCTGGGTAGAGATTGATGCACACTGTCTTGAAAAAAGAACGGCATTTGCGCATGTTTATACATGTTAATTTTTCTATTGATGTGTGTAAAACTAATTTGGACTGGCGTTTTTTTTCACTAAATGTCTTCTGGTCTTTCATATATATCTGCCATAATGCAATATATTTGGTATAACGTGTTATATTCAATGTATCAAATTAATCTGAAAGGAATTGAAAACCCGTAAGTCACTTATTACATCATGGGAAAAAAGACACTATAACAGATAATTATGTTGTATGTCATATTTCAGAATATCAATAAAATATATACTGAGGTTTCTTTAAGAAATTGTGCGGAAAGGTGGCAAAATATAAACCCGACGAGGCGATAGGGCGACATTTCAGCGATCTGGATTCTATTTGGAACGAAATATCGAGACACCGTTTTGTGACGTTATGTTTTGTGCGTCTGCTCAGACTGCTGAGAGTAATTGAGAGAACAGATCAAGAAGATTTCTGAACCTGGCTATTGTTTATTATTGTCAAATTTTGCTTTTGATTTACACATTTCATGGTAAGTACTTGATGTGACTTCTTTTGTATCAAATTCACATTCCGATGAGTTTTTGTACAAACATAATTTAGTTGACTGGGCTACGTATTTTACGGTGTTAACAGCTCTACTGTAGTACAATCTCTTGATTTATAGGTTACCTATATACAGCTTTAGTTTGAATAAGCTATTTAGCTTCATTAAGCTATTCAGAGTAACTTGAATTAGCTTTTTTGTCATATATTTTTTTTTTTTAAAACGTGTAATATTATCAGCTTGTATTAAAAATTGCACTAAATTTTGCACAGTAATGGTTTTCAACTTTGAAATGTATATGTAACAGATTGCATGTAAATACATGTATAAAGATTATTCATTAAACTGTGTCTCCTTAAGAGACTTTGCACTTAGAGTTCTAAAAGTTTTGGGACAATAGATTGTAACCTAATAGTTACTTCTTAAAAGTGGTTAGTTATGGTAAAGCAGAAAATTGATTGGTAATTAATAATAATATAAATTCAGCTTAAATCATTCTTATCGATGCCTCAATCTGCTCAAAGTGATGGACAATTACTGAAACAATGAAAATGTATTTTAGGCTTACAAATGTTTAAACGCTGCAATGTTAAAACTATCTTTTATTAGGGTTATTTTTCTAATGGTCATTGATGAGTAGTTGTGATTTTTGTGATCAGCTTTGGCCGATCACTATAGCTGTTGTGTCCATATGAGGCATCCTGCAAACGCTTCCACGTGCGCACACATTCCGCTTGCATAAGTAGTTATTATAAAAACTTGAAGTTTGGTTAAGTATTTATATAACATTTTACTCAGTTTAATTTCAATTCATTTACCTAAGAGATGCAAACATACATAAAATACAGTTCGACCTGTTAATTCAAGAATGCACATTTTGTCTCATGCATAAGAATTTCGATTGAAAGATTCATTCAGTAATGCAGTTGACCTCGATGAACTGACCTCAATCATAAGAAGATGCTCCATGAACTGACCTTGATCTACTGATGTTGCATAAAAGTAGCTAGGAAGACAGCTTGATTTTTTAACAAGGTTATGTTATAATGCGACCTCAATAGAAAGTTATGATGGCATTCAAAGTTTTTCAGTCAGCATTAAATTATTTTAGTACAACTCTTTCTTTGTATACATGTTAATGCTCTTTGAAGAGCCCTACTCAGTATTCTGAAGAAAAAGAATTTTTAAAATACAATTAAATAATTACGTTAAAAATATAAAACTAGACAAGGAAATTACGAACGGCTTCTTGATCCCCAAATTTATTTCAAAATTAAATTTGTTGACGGTTTATAATGATGAAATTTTGAACATTTTTGTGAAAAACTGCATAAAAATAGTTTTATGGAGCTATTTTGAATAGCTTAATAAAGGTATATAGCTTATTCAAGCTATATAGCTAAATGAAGAAATTGTACTGGTAAAAATTTACAGACCATCTGAGAAACGATATTATGAATGAAGCGCTTTTGAGTTGGAGATTTTTACTCATCTGAATTCAACATGCTGCTTTATTAATTATTTATGCAACGCTGCACCGTGGTTGTTGTGAAAGTGGTGGGCAAAATATTGCACATGCATTCAGTTATCTGTCAGAAATTGTTCATTTTAATGATAAGAGCTCAATTAAATTAACACTTATTGATAATTGAAATTCAAGGAGTTTGTCCAATTCTGGGTAAGTTTACTTGAAACATATTGTTTGTGGTTTTTCAATAACATGTAAAGAGGGACAGAAAGAAAATTTATGTACAATTTGTGTTATCAGGATTTAATCTTTTGTCATATATGTCAAAAGTGGGGGAAACTGGAGACTTAGGCCAAAAAAAAATTATTTGTGTTTCCGGTTTCCGGAGCGACCCTATTTTTTATGCGCCGACCCTAACACTTTTTATTCCAAATTCCAGATTACCAACCGTAATTGGTTTAAACGACAGAGTCTTTACAAATCAGAGTTCAAAAAACGCTTGGAACAATTCAATAGAAAACACTACTTATCAAAGCGTTTTAAAGATTTCTAAGTGCAGATTGACAGCATGAATGAAAGTTAATTATTCTTGGTTATTTTAGCTAAATTATCAATGCAATAAATAGTTTCATAGGGCAGTGATGTGTTATAAATTAAGGTAGTCCATCCATAACTATCATATTTCATATCTAATAGATTGCAAGTTTGATCACTAAAATCTTAGTGTGATTTTAAGGAGTTTATTAAATAATAAAGTTTCACCTTTGAAATCTTAAAAAAACAAAAAAAATTAATGAATTTATCATATGTTGAAGTTAACATTGAAGTCTATGGGAAAAATGCATTTTTGAATATATTTCTTTAGTACAAGTATTTTTCTCACATTTCTCTTGGTAAAAAGTTGCAAAAGCTTTCTCCGTCTTCGAATATGCTAAAATAATTCATAGTTTACGATACATATTTTCAGAAAATGATTTTTCTAAATTTTTATAAAGGGCAGAGAACTCTTTAAAAAAAATTAAGTGCAAAAAGTTCATTTGATTGACTTCATACATGCACCCAAGTTTGGTTTATATCAGTCTAATAATAGCTTTAAAATACGTATTTGATGTAGTATAGATCAATCAAAATTGTTAAATTCACCTTAGTTATGGATGGACTACCTTAATATAAAGATGTACAAAAAAAAAAGCAGAGGCAAAGTTTTGTTTTTTTATGTATGGGTGTGGAGACTGCAAACATCGTAAGTCTTTGAATAGGCCCAAGAATCATTCACATTATAAATATGATTTTAAAATGCTGCAGTTTAATTGCAAATGAAATTTTTAAAATTAGTTTTAAACCATTAATTACCGTATGTTATCATTTTTAGCTCACTTGATAACATTTTGTCTGTCGTCTGTCTGTCCGTAAACTTTTCACATTTTCAACATCTTCTCAAGAACTACTGGGCCAATTTCAACCAAACATGGCACAAATCATCCTTAGGCAAAGGGAATTCAAAGTTGTGAAAATTAAGGGTCAAACCCGTTTTCAAGGGAAGATAATTAGAAATAAATGAAAAATTTCAAAAAAAGGGGATGAACTGACGTTACAAAATTAAAAGAGGAGATACAGTGCAATGAACATTTATATTATAATCTTTATTATTCAACAACATTGTATCTGAGATTAAAATATTGTTCTACTTATATATAGATAAATAACAAAACTTATAAACTATAAATAATGAAAATTAACTGAAAAAATATGTATGTTTTATTTTATCTTGCAATCAAATTGATTTATGTTGTTAATTTTATTTTTATTGATTTATCATAATTCATTGTTTGATCACATGCTGCGCTCGCCCCAACGGTTGCACCATAAAACATATTATAAAATATGAGTCTATCACAGTATCAGTTGAACACAAGGCTTTTCTCAGTTGAAAACAACAGTACTATAAATGTAGTTTGCCAAAATTTCAATAACATAATCACATTCATTAGACAAAATAACACGGGGGGAAAATAACCATGTATACAGTATTTTGGGAATTTTTTTATACTATTGAATAAACATCGTTTGAATATAGAGGTATTCATAAATATATAGAATATTTAAGAAAATGTGCAGCATGAACATCTTAGGACAGACTATAGACAAGGGGCTAATGGCAGTAACAAAGTTAATATAGTCTGTCCCAAGATATTCATGCAGTACATTTGGACGATTTTCAATAAAAATACAAAATGTGAACTGAAAATGTTTATTTTTCAATCCATTTCGATATTTATTATAACCTCCATTGCTGAAGAGCTCCTGTCAATGTTTAATATAGATAGTCTGTTTCATAAGTGTAAAATCTTCAACCATTTGAAAATGCACAACACACAAGTTCTAACAATATTAATATGTGTTTCTAAAGTTTCTTATCAAAGTACATATAATTAGTTGAAAAGTTTAGAAAGTCACAACTCACAGAGTTCAATTATATTTTTAATAGTTTCTTTATTTAGCAGAAGCTGGTTCTTGCATGATTATTGATTAATATTAAAATAGCATGATCAGAAGAAGTAAAAGGTTAAAAACGCAAAAATTTAAATGTTTTACATAAGGGGGGGGGGGGGGGGGCTCAGTTTTGTCAAATTTTATTTGCAAATTTTCAATGTTCATAATATGCTTTAACAAGGTATTTCTTTTGTGATCGACATCTTGAGTCATAAGCATTTTAGATTCATAGGACACTTGTATAATTCTCTCTCTCTCTCTCTCTCTCTCTCTCTCTCTCTCTCTCTCTCTCTCTCTCTCTATATATATATATATATATATTCAGAATTTTTTTTGCTTTGTAAATTTTAGAGCAGAACCCTTTTTCTGCCTTGTAACCCAGGAGGAGTACTTGTCAAGAGAAAACGTATAGAAAATTAAGGTTGCTGTGAAGTTGTGAAGAGTTATAAGGTGAGCACTAACAATTCATTTTTTAAAACTTTGTTTAGATGGTACTAAAAGGGGCATGGTCACAAGTTTGGACAATATTTAGTTTTCTGTTTTTATATCCCTGCTACAAAGGAGAAGGGGGTGTACTGTTTTACCCTTGTGTGTCTGTCTGTCCATCTGTCTTTCTGTCTGTCCATGTGTAACAAAAATTTGTCACATTTTTCTTGGCAACTATTGAATGCAGGTGCTTGAAATTTTAACAAACTATGTGTTTAGGCATGCCATATGGTGGGATTTATTTTTGTACTAATAGGAATGACAACTTTATATTAAGGCTAAATTTTTAAAGAAATTTTCGTAAAACATTTCTTATCAACTATTAATCACAGATGTTTGTTATTTAACACAGTCTTTCTTTAGGCATGCTATTTCTGTATCAATTGGAAGTTAACTTTCTGTTACATGTTGACTTTGCTTAGACCAAAAAAAAAAATACCTGTGTTTCCGGTAACCCGACCAACCCTAATTTTACCCGCCGACCCTAAAGCTAGCACTTTTTATTGCAAATTAGGATTACATACTTTAATTTGTTCTAAAACTACAGTTTTCAAAACGCACGCACTTAAAAAGAAGCTTGCAACAAATGATTAAAAAACGTCTTTTTTCAAGCGTTTAAAAGATTTCACATGTGTAGATCAAGGACCAACCTAGGGGGCGACTTGCTTTATGATCGCTAACCTCGCCGGAATTTCTCCAAAAGAGAAGTTGAAGTTGCCCTTTATTCTGCCTTAATGATGTTGTAAATTAATTTCCAAAAGGCAATAAACTGATAATTATCTAATTCAAAAGAAGTTTTTAACAGACACAGTTAATCCCTGTTGTGATTAATAACTACTGACTGTCTTATCTTTAGAGGTTATAAATACGGGTGATGCAAACACATATCGTGCATTGAAAATTACAACCGATTTATTACATTTCGTGTTGATATTACAATTAGTTGGTAACTTGTAATTAATTAATAACTCTGCCAAATTAATGCAAACCGTTTGTTTACAGTTATGTTTAAAATTAAGAAGATCATCTACCTAGCCAACTGTTGTAATTGGGTCATAGGGTAGGACTAATGCCTCGAAAATACACAGAAGTGCATAAACTGATTTTGTGTCACTTGGCTAACTCAATTACAAAACATTTTATCTATATAATGTATAAATACATTAAAAAAATGAAATTAAATAAATTGGATAAGTTTTTAAATGCCTATGATTCTACGACTGATGCTGAAATGTTTGTTGATCATTAGAATTGTCTTACTAAACAAATTAAATAATGTAAAGTAATGTATATTAAATACTTGTGTAAAAGAAAAAATCAAAAGGATGATGTGCTATAACTACTTTGTGAGGTTCCTTCTCATTTGATGAATTAATATGAAATCTGCAACAATTTTGGTAGTTTTGAAACGAGTAAATAAAAACGTCTTTTAAACAGTTTTAAACAGTTTGGACACATTATAATTATGAGGATATCTGGATTATCATTACTTTTAAGAAAATAATGCAGCAGAAAATCATCTTGGTTTGTATCCATTTGTTGTTTTTGAGGAAAGATGAAAATAATTGATTGGCGTTAGTACGAAAATGATACCTGTATGGCTGACAATACTTTGAAATATGAAGCTTTTTAACATAATTATCATGTGAAAACATTTTCCAGTCGAATGTTTTCAAGTGAATAAGGTTATAAAATGTCACACAAGTTTACACCAAGTGAACAATTATTTAAGGGAAGAACTATTTACTTAAAGTTTTTGACTGTAGCGTTAGCAACTTTTGCCACAGAGTTCAAACACTGCGTACTGGCTTCAAGACTATCTGGCGATCCTCTGTCCGTCAGTCTTTGTTAACTTTCACATATAAGATACGAGCTGTGAAAATTAAATGTATCTCATCGGCATGGTATATTCATAGAGCTTAGCATCTTAAATAAACTCAAAAAAATATTCACTTAGATGTGGAAAATGAAAATTACACTAATTTAAGTTCGATTTTTTTTCATAAATACTAATACACAAAATTAAAAATATTGCAGGTAGATGGTAACCACCTTTTCCAGTATTTTCATCATATGAAATAGATATGTATTACATGACCTCTAAGACAAAATATTAATGAAATAAAATGTTGGCATCCTTTAATTGTGTAGATTCAACATATGTTCAAATTATGATTACACACGATAAGGTAGGCCCACAATGGGTGCTGATTTTTAAACTGATATACGTCTTAGAAAATGTATGAAATGTTTTATCTTTAAAGAGCTAATACGGTTCTCATATGTGCAAAACTGCAGGAAATAATATACCGGTTTTATATATAATTTATATATTGCAATATATTTTCCCCCCACCCCTTTATAAAATATTGAGTCTTACATCAGAAAATTATGGTACTTATAAAACTTTGCTAAATATTATATTTTACTGCTCTTAATTATTTAAAGTGTTTTAAGTCAAAGTAGTTCGCTATTGTTGCTCAGGTGAGCGCTGTGGCCCATGGGCCTCTTGTTTTTTTTTTTTTTAAATGTGAAAAAAATTCATTTATTTTATAGTGAATAAAATTCGGATATCTTTTACTGTAAAAAAATTCCTTGCAATTGGTTTTGCTATCTAAAAAACAAAATATTACTTGTTAATATAATTGTAAAATACAGTTTAACTAAAAAAAAAACCCAGTCAAATATAATGTAAAGTTAAAATAAAAAGTCAAGTAAAAAAAAAAAGGTAATTGCCTACCTACCTACCTTAATTTTGAGGGACATGTTACTGGAAACACACATTTTTTTTTTTGGCCTTACTTTGTATATTCTCATCAGAACGGGGTTATTACTAGTGATCATTGGCTCACAGATATCTTGTAAATGTTTACAATTCTTTAGTATAGCATTTTTAATGGTCATCAAAAATTTTACTGTCAGTTGTTAAGTTATAATCATGATACAGAGGCCAAATAATTTGTTTAATGTATGAACAAAGCCCAGGCCATGCTTTTGTTTACAAGTTTTTTATCCCCGCACTGAAGAAGATGCACTGTTTTACTATTTTGTGTGGCTGTCTGTAGTAAATTTCTGTAATATTTTTGCTCCACAATTAATAACTGCAGATGCTTGAAACTTCACCAAACACTTTGTTTACTAATGCGATATGATAGGATTTATTTTTGTAACATTGTGATTTGAAGTTCTTGTGACGTCATAATTAGTTCGTTTTCCTCATATTTTTCTTAAAACTAAGCAGGTGACACCCATTTTTAGCTCATCAAGACAAAGTCGGGGGGAGCTTATGATATACATGTACTGTCGGCGTCCGGACCTATTTAAAGTTTTTGTTGCAGGTCCAGTACAGTATCTAAGTTATTACTTGTTCTATCTTTATCAAACTCCTTGTTAGTTGTGTTTGTTGTTAAATGATATAACATAAAAAAAATTAACTTTCCTACAAATTCAAAAGTGTGGAGTTTATGTCATTTTGACTTACACTATCAAGTTGACTGCACATTGAACAGGCCTGTAACTTTTAATATGTGTATAATGTACAGATTATATGAGTTACAATAGTATTTTTGATTATCCTACTGTAGTATTTTTTTCAAGAAAAATTTAGTCATATATATATATTTTAGTTTGCACCCTTATTTTTATGGCTGTACATAGTACATGTAGGTGAGGAGATCATAGCGTGTAGCGGTGTACAACAATGTATGACTGCACAATTAATACCTAAAGTTGTAACTTTGCAAACATAGTGCATGGTGTCGTCGCAGACTACTACCAATATATTTACTTCCAATCTCACTAAGAGAGTCGGGAAGATATTCGTGGACTCCGAACTGTGGCTGCAGATGATTCCCATTGACAGTCTTCCAATACATCGATGCACAAGTTGACCTTGAAACAGACTAGTTTCATAACTTCGAATTTCTCTAACACGAACTGTCTTATTCATTCCCAGAATTCCAATTTACGCAAGAGCAATTGAAGTTTCATCCTAACTTAGTCAGCCCGTGCGCAGACTAAAAATATACTACAGGTGACACTCGATGGTTCGAACTTCGATCTTTCGAAGTTCTTGATCTCCCGAAGTGAAATCACAGTCCCGATTTTTTTCTCTATATAACTAAACAAATTTACTTTTGATCTCTCGAGGTAAAAGTTTAAACCTGGGTCCCGTAATACATATCGCATTGTTTTTCACTCTTGATAACTCGAAGTGGTTGCTGTGTACACACACGGTTGATCAGGCGTATAATTGTATATCCACGTGGACCTTACCTGGATGGTCGAGTGAATGCCTTTGGGCTACCGTGGTAGTGTTAATTGGTTGATTACGTGACACTACACCTTGCTTCCTTCAAAGGGTCACTAAGATAGGTAAATTGAAACTTGTTAAAGTTAAGTATATTAAACCCCTCTTAACTAAAAATATTTTGTGATTAAGAAAACATAATATACTTTAGTGATTTTAAGGTGAAAATACGAATGAAATTATGTTAGATTATCCTTACATGTTATAAATATAAACTTCCGGCCACTATAATTTTAGAACCAAAATGACCGGAACAAAAGTTTCCGGATTTTTTTAAACTTTCGATCTCTCGAACATTTGATCTCTCGAAGTTTAATCATGGTCCCTTGAAGTTCGAGTTATCGAGATTCACCTGTATATTCAGAGTGATTTATGGGACAGGGAAGAAGCATGAGCAGTCGAAACTCTCCCCATTCCCAGGATTTGATAAACTTATTCATGAACACAATTAATAAGTTTATCTTGTTTCCACAAGATATTTTGTCAAGGAAATGGTAATTTTTTTACTTTACATTATTTGTAAACAAATATAAGACTCGAGCTTTGTTTACATAACAACGACTTCTTTCCTCTGTATCTCGCTTGTAACACGACTTCTAACATTCAAATTTAAGGAAACCATTCAAAATACACAAGTAAGCTATTTAATACATAAAAATCAAAAATCAAATTTTCATCTGAAATTGTGTCCAGGTTCCTTTAAGAATTTTTAACTGATTCTTGTCATACTATCGCTTTCCTTGTATGGTCATTTAACAAAGTCGAGACAAGCGTTTAATTCACATAGTCTATGCTTGACATGTGAGCATGGCGAAGTAGAGTCCCCAGACATGCTATGGAATATTATAGGGTAATCTCAGCGAGATTCGTCGAAAACTTTTGACGTACGTCTCTTCTGAATATCAGACTAGTGTGACACACATTGATTCAGTAAAATTTGCTTCAACTTCGGTCAGTTGTTACAATAGAAATACGCTGAATTTAATCAACTGCCGCCTTCAACTTTTTACTTTGAACATCGTTTTAATTCTCTATCAACATAAAATGTTAGTGTCCTACTGTTAAATGATTTAAATCCCACAAGATATGAACATGTTTATTTTTCAATTCATTTCCACATGCAATGATGCATTTACACCTCCAATGCTTAAGAGTTCCAGTCAAGGTCATACACTCTCAGAGATTTGGAAGAGACTTGCATCAACATTTTTCAGTCTCAACGAATCTCGCTGAGATTAGTGGATGATAACAGAACAACCAAAAACAACAAGTTTATGATGGAACGAAATGGAAAAACAGATTTTTGAATGTTTTACATGCAAATGAAAAAAATAACAATTCTCAACTTTTTCCTCTACGCTTGTTGAATTTTAACAGGGCTGACAACTTATACTAACTGTCAGCCCTGAGTGTCTAACTAGTTTTTTGACAAGTTTAAAACACTGGCCATAATGCATGTTTTCTGTTATTTACATGTTTGAGTTTTTATTTATTTATGTTTTTTAAATATTAAAGATGCCAAAGAGAAAGTCTTTGACTGGCAGAAAGGAGCGAGAAAAACGAAAGTTGATGAAACGACAACAGAGACAAGATGACATTCCTCAAGATGAGATTAGATCAGATCTAGAGTCTCCTGCTGACTTGGGTTCTCCTGGGCAAGGTTTGATTGGGTTACCTCCTGTTAAGGAAAAACCCATGGCCAGGGTGCAGGCCTCTCCTTGTGAGAGAATGCACTCAGCCCCGAGGTTGTCACCTCCTCGGGGAAGTCGTCTGATTGTCACAAAGGACAAGGTAGCATCCCCTGACTCCCCAGCGTGGGTTTGTACTCCACCGAGAGTACCTGAATCAAACATTTGGATGATGTCTGGTTCAGCAGGTCAGGCGCAGCTGATACCTCCCAAGGGGGGAGAGGTCAGCAGGGCATTAAAAAAAGATGAAAGGCACATAGAGGAATTTAACAAAGACAATATAGAGGAAAACAAAGGCAATATAAAGGAAAACAAAGGCAATGTAGAGAGAACTAAGACAAATATTGAAGTATCAAAGAAATATACAGAGAAATCAAAGAAATATTCAGAGAAATCAGAAAGATATGACAGAAATGCTAAAAAGATACCTGTGCAGGAATATAATGCATGTATTGGTAGAAGGGAAACAAATAACGTAAAAGATAAGAAAGTTGCAGTTGAAAAAAATGGGAATGCATGTATGAATGAAAACAATGTGAATAGTGATAGAAAAGCTATTACACAAGTTGCTGGTAGAACAAGTGATGATGAATGTTCAAAAAATTTCAATTTGTCTGTGCAAGGCTCATTTCATCAGGGTGATCCAATGTTTGGTGAAAATGCTGGAACTCAGTGTGTAGCAAATTCTTTAACAGCATTGGCATATCATAAATTAAAGAATTGTGAGCAATGGCAATCTGAAGATATGAACAAAATATTAGCAACAGGAGATGAGATGTACTCTTATCTACAGTGTAGTTCAACTATTGCAAACAGATACCTTTTAGTAAATGAATTGCCTCAGTTTTTTGAATGTTTTGGTAGAATGTTTGAGTTTAAAGCACACGAGTCTTTAGCAAGTCTGATTAACTTGGCAGATGTAGTACTGAATTATGATGACTTCAATGCCTATCAGGTATTAGATGCACTTCACATAGCCCTTGATGACAATGATGGTTGTTTTGTGTGTTTTGGCGGAAATACATTTTTGATTGGGAAATGCCACCGTAAATTTTTTACATTTGATTCCCACTCAAGGTCGTCTGCAGGATTTCAAAGTGTAAATGGTAGAAGTACACGAGTATTGTATGAATCAGTACAAGATGTATGCAATCATATCCTGTCTCTAGCTATGTCAATGGGTTATTCTGAAGCAGTTGAATGTGAAATAACTGGAGTGCAATGTTCAATTAGACAGCTTTCATTTGGTATAGAAGAAGGTATTGAAAAACAATTGCAAATCGGTGATGAAGAACATGAATTGAATAAATCTGCAGAGTTTCAATGCAATATTAGTAATACTGGTTTAAGAGATGCTGATGATATAGAATTTGTTGGGAGTGAGAAGCGTCAGATTAGATTTTTACCTCTTCCTGATAATCAAAAGAAAATGCATTGCGAAATGTTAAGAATACCATATTCAATGCAGAAATGTGAAAATCAACATCAGTATGGACAGGAAATAACAGTGCCAATGACCAGTGTACCAGTTGAGCCAGATGGAAATTGTTTCTTCAGAGCAATCTCATTCTGTTTAGCAGGAAAGCAAGACTATCATCACACAATACGCTTAGCAGTATGTCATCATCTGTTGGAAAATAGGTTGCTTTTCACATCATTTTTAAGACCAGGTCAAATTTCTATAGAGAACCACATTTCCTCGTCAGGCATGCGCTTAGATGGAAAATGGGCAACTGAATTAGAGATTCTTGCACTGTCTCATTTACTGAAAACTGAAATTTATACATACTCGCAGAACAAATGGATTACTTTTTCTGGATTGATGGTAAATTCAGAGGAAAATATGCCATCATTGGGAGGCATTTATTTAGATCATAAGAATCAGAATCATTATAATGTTGTTACATCTGTAACTTTGGGAGAAAATGTGCCAGTGATTCCATCACAAAAACCATCATGTTCGAAAGAAAGCAGTACAGATAATAACCAGAATAGACGAGAGCGAGAATGTATATTGCCCCAAAATAAACGATGCAAACTTCAAAAGTCATACATTAGTGCTAAAGAAAATAAATTATACAAGAAAAACATGAAGTACATGACAGACCCAGAATTTAAATCAAAATGCATTGAAAATGCAAAGAAAAGATACAGATATGATGAACAATATCGTGGAAATTTAATACAAGTCAGTGTGGAAAGATATAAAACAAACCAGCTTCACAAAGAAAAACTAAAAGAACAAAGCAAACAAAAGTATGAAACAAACAAGCAACACAGAGGAGAAGTCAAAGAAAGAAGCAGACAAAAATATCAAACAAATCAGTCACACAAAGAGGAAGTCAAAGAAAGAAGCAGACAGAAATATCGAACAAATCAGTCACACAAAGAGGAAGTCAAAGAAAGAAGCAGACACAAGTACACAACAGATCAGTCACACAAAGAAGAAGTCAAAGAAAGAAGCAGACAAAAATATAAAACAAATCAGTCACACAAAGAGGAAGTCAAAGAAAGAAGCAGACACAAGTACACAACAGATCAGTCACACAAAGAAGAAGTCAAAGAAAGAAGCAGACAAAAATATAAAACAAATCAGTCACACAAAGAGGAAGTCAAAGAAAGAAGCAAACGGAAGTATAAAACAGATAAACAGCATAAAGAGAAGGTAAAAACAGCCAGTAAAGTGAAATACCATTCTAATGCAGAAACAAAGATACAGATAAAGGATTATGTACAAAAACAAAGAAAAGCACTCTGTGAAATGCTTAAGAATATTGATGAAGTAGTGAAATCATTCAAAAATTGCATTAGACGTGGACCAGAATACACATGTTGCTGCTGCCATCGCCTTTTGTTTGAAAATCAGGTACAAGGATGTACACTTGAAATGTATGAAAAAAGTATTAAAGCAGTTCATGTTGCAAATTTGTGCATTGATAAGAAATATGTTCATAGTTGTACATCTGCATGTTTTGAAAATTGTCCCAAATCGCGAACCTGGATTTGTTTTACATGCCATAGAAAAATTCTTAGTGGAAATGTACCTGCTGAAGCAGCTTTCAACAAAATGTGTTTAGAAGATATTCCACCGGAGCTCAATAGCTTAAATACTCTAGAACAGCATCTTATTGCTCTAAATATACCTTTCATGAAAGTAACAATGCTTCCAAAAGGTGGCCAACATAATGTACATGGTCCTGTTGTATGTGTGCCATCAAACCTGAAGAAAACAAGCAGTTTGCCTTTGGATGGAAATGAAAATCTTTTGTTACGAGTTAAGCTCAAACGAAAGTTGTCCTACAAGGGATATTATGAATATCAGTTTGTAAACCCAAGTCACATTAGAATAGCTCTCAATTATCTGAAAGAAAACAATCAGTGGTATCATGATGTTGAAATCAACAAATCTTGGGAGAAAGATAATGACCAAAGTACCTTGTTCAGTCAGCCAGAAATTTTTGACACTGAAGAAATAACTGAAGAACAAAACAATGAAATTCAAGAAGTTGCTACAGATACTTGTTTACAACCTGTTGATATTGCACAAGAAGTTCTAGATCACTACTTTGACGATGTTTATAATATAGCTCCAGGGGAAGGACACAATCCAGTAAGAATGTTGCAGGATGAGGGCAATGAAGCAAAGACATTTCCACACTTATTTCCATCTGGAAAATATTCATGGAATGAAAGTCGAGATGTAAGGATAACACTTTCTCGATATTTTAACAACAGGCTAATGAATGCAGATAATAGATTTGCAAAGGATACAAATTATATTTTCTTTTGTCAATACCTATCTGAATTGAATCAGGTCATTGAGAAAACACAAATTTCAATTCGCAAGTCTGTATCAAAACTTGATGGAGGGATACCAGTCACTACAGAAATGTTACAAAATCCTGTTGTACTTGCAAAACTGCTCAGGAGTGATGAAGCCCTGCGATTTATGCAACCAATTAGAGGAACACCTGCATATTGGTCAACTGCACAAAAAGATCTTTTTGCAATGCTTCGACAACTAGGAATTCCAACATGGTTCTGTTCTTTTTCTGCTGCAGAGTTTAGGTGGAATGAAATACTGAGTTCAATTATGCTACAAATGAATGACAAAAGAAATCCTTCCGATTTAGATTGGACTGAGAAAAGTGAAATTTTGAGAAGCAATCCTGTTACAGTTGGAAGAATGTTTGAACATAGGTTCCATATTTTCCAGAAGAATGTAATAATGTCCCCAGCAAAACCCATTGGAGATATTGTAGATTACTTTGTAAGAGTCGAGTTTCAACAGAGAGGTTCTCCTCATATGCATTGCTTGTACTGGGTTCAGAATGCCCCAAAATTAGATGAAGACAGTGAGGAGAGTATTTGTCAGTTTATTGATAGGCATATCACATGTGCTTTACCATCAGAAGACACTGACCAAGAACTTAGACAAACTGTACTGGATGTACAACAACATTGCAGAAGTCACTCAAAATCATGTAGAAAAAAAGGAACAGAGTGCAGGTTCAATTTTCCCGACCACCGTCTGAGCGTACATTCATTTCAAGACAATTGGAACAAGATTTGGATGATTCAAGTAATGAATTAAGTTCTGAGCAGGCAAAGGAGATTTTGTTGAAGGTGTGGAATGAAATAACTAATGAAGCTAATACATGTAGAACAACAGAGGAAGTATTCAGCAACATACAGCTATCACAGGATTTATACGAAAAAGCACATAGAGTATTGGCCTCTAAATCCACCTGTATTTTGAAAAGAAATCCAATAGAAATGTGGACAAATCAATACAATCCATGCCTCCTCAAAAGCTGGGATGCTAACATGGACATACAGTATGTATTGGACCCTTTCAGCTGCATAGTCTATATTATATCATACATTTCAAAATCTGAAAGGGAAATGGGAATGCTACTAAAACAAACTAAAATAGAAGCAGCCGAGGGAAATTTGAGTGCACATGACACAATTAAGAGAGTAGGATCAGCTTATCTAAATCACAGAGAAGTTAGTGCACAGGAAGCAGTTTACAGGGTCTGTAATCTTAAAATGAAGGAGTGTTCAAGGAAGGTCAATTTCATTCCTGTAGGAGAAAATCCAACTCGATTGAGTAAGCCTCTTGGACAAATAACAAAGAACAAGAAAGTCAAAATTTGTGAAAATGATGTAAATGCAGATGATGACAATGATGCTGATGATGATGAAGAAAACAGCATATGGATGACAAATATTGTGGAAAGGTATGAAAGCCGACCTAAGTTAAATCCTTTCAATAAAATGTGCCTTGCTGAATTCTGTTCAGACTACAGAGTACTTAGTAAATCTGAGATTCCGAAGGGCAAAAAGGAAGGTGTATATGAATTGAGAAATGGAAAGGGATACATTCAAAAAAGAAGTAGAGGGAAACCCGCTGTTATTCGATATCCAAGATTTAATCGTGACAATGCACCTGAAAAATTTTATCAATGTCGCCTACAACTTTTCCTTCCATACTGGAATGTTAATCAATTGAAACCACCTGGGTTTGATTTATACCAGACTTTTTATGAGAATGGTTATGTCAAAGTGAATTCAAACAGAGATTTAGAAAGAGTGAAAAGCATTGTGGATAGCAATCATGATCACTTCTCAAAAAATGAGGATGAAATTGAAAATGCTCAAGATGCATTAGAGATGCTTGGTGAACCCGAGGATGCATGGGCTAGTTTATGTCCAGAATCAGAATTAAATCGAAGAGAATGTTTGAATGAAAAACTAAAATCAAAGGAACAGGATGATACAGAATCAGAAGTCACACACGAAATTGAAAGTATTGGTTCTGAAGACATTATTTATCATATGAGGGAAACTCAAAACACCAGAAAAGAGATGCTTCCCTTACTGCGCAGTTTGAATGATAAACAGAGGCAGATATTTTATGCTGTTCATGAGTGGTGTATTAAAAAAATATCTGGAGAGAATGTAGAACCTATGCACATTTTTATAACTGGAGGAGCAGGGACAGGAAAAAGCCATCTGATAAAGACAATACACTATGAAGCATCTCGTCTCTTTGAAAAAACTTTGCCTTTCCCAAATGCAATATCTGTGATTCTGACAGCTTTTACAGGAACAGCAGCATTCAATATTGGAGGAAATACAATTCATCATGTTTTTTCTTTAACAAAAGCTTTACCAATTCCATATCAACCCTTGAAGGAACAAAGTTTAAGTGGAATAAGAACAAGATTAGAACATTTGCAGATTTTGGTCATCGATGAGGTTTCCATGGTGTACAAAAGACTACTGTTTTACATTCATGAACGACTTGTCCAAATCAAGAAATGTAAAAAACCATTTGGAGGTGTATCTGTGATAGCAGTCGGAGATTTCTACCAACTTCCACCTGTTAAACAACGAAAAGATGAGAGATTGTATAAAGAAAATGGTTCCTATCCAATTGATTACTGGCAGGATTTTTTTAAAATTGTAGAGTTGGATGAAATTATGCGACAACGTGAAGATATGGCATTTGCAACTGTTTTGAATTCATTGCGTATTAGAACATCTGAAGAACCTATATCGGATGAAGCTTTGGCAACACTTCAAGAATGCATTAGAGAAGGACCAGATGATGTTCTACATGTTTATTCTACAAACCAAGAGGCAAATGATTACAATTTGAAAATGCTGCATATGAATTGTGAAGAATTAATGGAAATTCATGCTGATGACTATCAGAAAGACAAGACAACAGGGAAATTAACTCTACGTGAAAAACCTTTGACTAGTACCCGAGTTGATGGCCTCTCTGCTTCATTACTATTAGCTGTGAATGCAAGGGTAATGCTAACACGAAATGTAAGTGTTGAGGATGGACTAGTGAATGGTGCAATGGGATATATTTCAAATTTTGTATTTAAAAGCAAACAGCCTGCAAATGCAGTAGAAGTAGTTGAAGTTATCTTTGATAGTTCAAGTATTGGTAAAATACAAGGAAAGACAACAGCCAAAGGAAATATTGTTCCAATTAAAAGAGTGGAGGAAGAGATAAATGAAAAAAATGTAAAGAGTGTTGTCAGACATCAATTTCCACTGAAACTCTCGTGGGCATGTACAGCACATAAAGTTCAAGGCATGACTACCAACAGTGTTGTTGTCAATTTGGATCGTACTTTTTCTCCTGGTCAAGCATATGTAGCAATCAGTCGCGTAACTTCAAAAGATGGTCTATTTATTGAGACTAATAATGAAAACGGCCTGCAGAAAAAAATTTATGCTGATTTAGATGTGAAATTAGCTCTTAACAGTATGGAGAAATACATTTTAGATGAACACTGGATATGCAATAAAACAAAGTATGAAAATTTTAAAACAATTCTTTTGTTTAATGTTCAGAGTTTGAGAGGACACTTTCAGGAGATAAATTGTGACAACAGAATATTGAAAGCTGATTTTGTTTGTTTAACAGAAACATGGTTGAAAGAAGAGGAGGATATCAAAGATATTGAAATTTCAAGCTTTGACTTTCACCATGTTGCACGAAACCAGTGTTATGATGATAAGGAAGATCTGACAACAAGACTTAGAAAAGCTAAAGGTGGTGGGGTTGGAGTGTACAAGAAGAAAACAAATGAGACAATCTTGATCAATGCTTTGGAATACAATAATATAGAAGGAATGACAATAGAAATACATCAAGACAATACTGTCATCATTCTAATCTACCGACCAAGTTTACTGCCTGTGAACAATTTTCTTGACACATTACAAAAAGTGGTGGATTTTTATAAGAGACGTTATTGCAACTTGGTTATTTTAGGTGACATGAATGAAGATGCCAAAATACAAGGACCTATACAGAACTTCTTAGAATCAATGGGGTTTATGCAAATGGTCCATTTTTACACAACAGAGGGTGGAACAATATTAGATCACGTATATGTAACTGACCCTCTAAAAACCTGTATACACAAAGTGTCATTATATTTCAGTTATCATGAAGCTATTGAAATTCATATAAGAACTAAATAAAAAGGGTTCAGATTGATTTTGACTTCAGATCTTTTTATAAACAAGAAATATCTTAAATCTTGCCTTATGAAATATGGATTTAGTTAATAAATCATCATATACATTCTTTATTTTGAATCAAAATTAGCTCTTCAACCATATTCAATAAATATAATACCTTTTCAATTTGAAGATTTATTATCTGTGTAAAGTGAATTTCTTAAAAGAATAGTGCACTGCTAAATTTATGAGATAATGTGTTTTACCATGGACATATTTATTGGTTATATTTGTTTTTTTCATTGTTGTGTTTACAGATCCTTACTGAGATGCAGGTCATATTGCACATCAACCATTCAATTCCTGCAGACATTCTTACAGAAAACCCTACATAAATTGAAGAGGTGTAAAAAAAAATCTACAATTTAAAGGTAATGTTACCTTAAAATATTTGAATATTGGATTGATTTACTTTTCTTACTTCTAGTACTTAAAAGATTATATTTGCAATATAAGATAAGTAATTAAAAATGGAATGTTCTTGATATATTTCATCAAACATGTATGATTGAATGTAATGATATGTTCTACATATTCAGGACCTGTCTGTTTAACATATTCATACTTCTTCAATGCATTTATAGTGGTATGGGACTTCTGTCAAAATTAATGTGGATAAACGTACAATGTAATCAAATTACTTTGACCTGTTTAGAATTTTCAAATTTTAAAAATTTGACCAAAAAATGTTTTTGGAAAGGTGAAATTTCTAAGAGTCCCAGGAGGATTTGAACTGATTACTTACATATTCGTAGTTAATGCTTTAACCCATTGCGTTACGCTGTTAGGTATTTTTAATTTAATTGTGTCCCGTTCTTAAATGAAAGAAAACTTACGAAAATGGGCGAACAAGGCAAGCAAAATGCCTATAGTCCAACAAATTTGACAATGAAAAATGAAATCTTATAATTACAACATTTTCTTTCATATTTCATCAAACATTTAAGTGGTATTTATGTAAATTTTAAATCTGCTCAATTTTCACAACAAACAGGATTTAAGGTGGTTGGCACCTGAAAGATCAGTTGTATCTAAATGATTTTCGGATGATTGACATTAATTTTGTGATGATAAAAAAAAAGATGGGGACTTAAAAAGTTCATTTTTTTTATTTGTGACCCATATCACATGCCATTTTTTTTAAAATAGGGCCCAAAACAAAAAATATAATTTTCATGAAATTATTGCTAAAACTTCATAATTGGCATGGAAATTGACTTTTTGAAGAATATATATAGTTTAAACCAAAATTTAATTATGATTTTAATACAGTATGAAGTTGACATATGTAGTGAATATAAGTGTCAAAATTTTAAAAATCGTGCTTTGTGACTTCAAATGCGAATACATAATGAACACAAAAGCATATCTTAAGATTGTTACAAAATGTTGGAGTAATTAAATTATAACGCAAAAAAAAATAATAATGCCATTTAAATAAAACTTTGCATACATATGGAATTAATCTAATGTAAAAAAAAAAAAGTAGGGATCTCATTTAAAAAAAATTAAGTTAGCCCGAATTACCTCTGATTTCATACATTTTTGAGTCTCTCTTATTAAATTTCAGTAAATAGATTTGATTTGCTAAATATGCAACTAAATGTTGATAGAAATATTAGGAAATTTTCAAATATGTTTTTCAGATCAATTTAAAGATACCACAATGCACAAACTATCTGGAAGTTTGGCCTGCCCTTAAAATTAGGAAGCTAAATTACAGTACTCTAAAACTATTTAGTTATGAAAAATATTCATCTTGAAAACCTTTCGCCACAAAATATAGTCCCCTACTAAACTTTGTAAATATGTAATTATCTTTTAACTATTTTATTCAATATAGTTTCTTTTTCAATGTAAAATTTATTAAATATTGGAGTAGAATTAATATATGATGTAGAATTTCAAACTAGAGATGGCCCACAATAGGTACCTCAAAACAGAGGAACGAACCTCTTTTAATGCCATTATTCATTATGAGATGTACATGTATTAATTAGCATACTGGTTAGCATTTAGTCTCAAAGGAGTTAAATAATCAAGATTTTTTTATTGCTAGAGTCTGAACCTAGAAATGCAACATTTTTTTGTTTCATCAATAGAATTTTTGCTGAGATTAATTTTCCTTAAAAAAGTTTGTTTATTATAATTTCATGAATTTCACTAATGAGAACTATAGTTTACATACTTAATTCAAAAGTGCATATCATTTTTATATATTTTAAGCTACAGGTACAGCAAAACTCGAATATAACGAACACGGATATAGCGAATTTACGGCTATAACGAATTATTAATGTCCCAACAAATTTCTTATATAAACCTATAGAAAATTGATGTATATAACAAACACGGCTATAACGAAGTAATTTTAAGACCCCCGCTGGCAAAATTTAAACATATTTTATTATTTTTATAACAAATTTTTTTCATTTCAAATTTCATTGAAGATACATGCAATTTTAAGATACTTATATAAAATACTCAAATTCAAATAGTATACGGAATTTTTTTTAAAAACTGAAATGAAATGGTTATATTGACATTTTTTGTAATTGACGGTAATACTAATTTTATAACTTACGATAGTGTTGAAAACTGTTAGCTGATGATTTTATAACGAATTCGCTATAATATATTTTACAAATTCGTTATAAACGTATAGCGAATTACGGCTATAACAAAGTTTTTTCTATGGTCCCTTGAAATTCGTTATAAACGAGTTTTGCTGTATTCAGAACATCATGTTAATCTAGAATGTTATTTATTAACATACTTTACTTGTTTTTGTTTATACTTGTAGTTTATTTTAAATTGCTCAATATTGTGTAAAAATGTTTATTTATTTGAAAAAGTGGTCAATTTTTGTAAAATAGAAATATAAATAATGCAGTTAGTGTCACTTGATTGTTCAAGAAAATATTTTTATGAATTGTTTAGAAAATAATTTTTCTTCATAAATCAAATTTATATTTTAATTTTATTTAATACAACATTTAATCGAGATGTCTTATCAGATTCTTTATTCTGTGTGTACAGTATTGAACTTGATTGTGTTCAAAATTTTGCAAATGAAATCTAGATGCAGCTTTCCAGAAAAGCAACTCATTGATATAAATGTCATGAATATATTATAATGAACAATTGTGTTAATTAGAAAAGTACGAAAGGTTAATAATGATGATCATAAAAATAACAGACTATATCTGATATGGGCCTAAAAGGGCCCCCTTACATGGACATCACTATTTTACTCTAATTTTTTGCTTTTTTGTACAGATAAAAATGTAATCATTTCATTTTGATCCAAATGCCCATAATTTAGAAATGTGACATCATAAAGTTAACCTTTTCCCGCCATATTTACATTTTTAGCACAAAACAACTTGTTTTTAAACATTTATTTCAGAAATACATTGAGCGCATACTTAAAGAAACAAAATATTTTCATGAGAGATTTATCTATCGTAGAGTAATAAGCTACAAAAAATGTCCTTTTTCAAAGTGTTGCTCTTCATTTCCCATTTAAAAGAGAGAAATAAAATGTTAATTTTTGAATGATTTTGATTATTTATTTAAAAAAAAGCGACACTTGTTATACCAGTATACAAATAAATAGGTTGAAAGTATAATTTAATATGCCTGAACCACTTTAATAAATGGCGAATTTCGGGGGCCAAATTTGACTGATATCATATCAAATACATGTACAATACTTGGAATCAGAAAACAAATATTTTGTCATTTTTTTTTTTCAGAACCAATCATGAAGAAAAATTACATATCAGCTGTAGATGTTCAACAAACCACTAGATTCACCTTCATTTGAATTTTAAAGTTTTGTTAGAATAAGGAGTTGGATAAGGATTTAGACTCCAAAATAAAGCTTAAAGTACAAACAGGAGACTCCCTGACAGATTCATATATTTAATGCTATGGTACACAGGTGACCATCAAGGCCCGTGGGCCTCTTGGTTTTGTTTCTTTTTTTTTGAGGGGGGGGGGGATTTTTTTGTTTTTTGGGATCAGCCTTACCTACTAATTAACATTACCATGAATGATTATTTTGTCAACGTATTGATCATTGAATCTTGTGTAAAAATAGGGTGACTAAAAAACTACATCTGCTCTGCCCGGAACTACGGGTAGTAAATTTTTGTCCATATTTGTTGACACTGTCAATTGATATAAAAGCCCATAAAAGGATGTAACATATCTCTTTGAAATAATCATATAACCCTTAAAGTAAGGTATGAATTTTAAAATTTTCAAGTTTATTGAAAACTTTCAGATATATTCATATGTTAAATTTGCCATGTCATCATAATATTCTGGGGTTTTTTTATTGGTGTTATTTCTTTATTTATTTGAAGAAGTAAAACATCCTAATAATGTATTTACAATGTTTAAAATTTTGTTTTCATAAAGAATTGTACAATTATTTAATGTCAGGTAGTCAACAAATTGTATATTGTTGATTGTTGAATAAAGTTATTTTTTTATTGTATGTTTTTATTTCCTGAATGCCTAGCAAGGCAAGTTGAGATATATTGGAAGTTTAGGTTGACAAAATAAGTCTTGTTAATTTAAGAAATCTTCAAACCCTTTCGAGTACTTTTTTGAAGAAAAACAAGCCAATTGAGATATTTGAGATGTCTTAGCGAAATTATAAAAAAATAATCCTATGTATACTGAAAAAAGCATATTTAGGTAAAATAATCAAAATTAAAAGAAATGAAATGTTGGGGTATTTTCTATGACGACCGGAAGTTACGCTGATTCAAACAAAACATGTTGAACACATCTACATTTATGGATTTCCACAAATTTTTGTTGTTCAAGTCTGACGTAAACACATCTACATTTATGGATTTCCACAAGTTTTTGTTGTTCAAGTCTCTGACGTACATGTTTCTTATATTTTGTTGATATGTTTTTTGTACACTTTGGACCGGAAGCGAACAAACGGAAGTGCTTCAAGAAAATAAAACTTTTTAATTCTTGTACATTTACCTATCTTCTCTAATGTTGGTCAAGTTAGCAAAAACAGTCAAGAAAAATGGTTTAATTTATTTAAAGATTTGATATATTTTAACGGTTTTGGTGAGAACCGGAAGTGATACATGTTTTTTCCCTGGACCAGAAATAGAGAAACGGAAGTACTCAATGAAAGTAAAAGTTTATAATTTTTTAAAATTAATGTACATCAATGTTTATCAGGCTAACTTAAAAAGTCAAGAAAAAACGGTAAAATTTATTATAAACTTGTTGCTTCCGATGAGAACCGAATGTCACGGTTGATAAATCGTTACCCGTTTGGCACATCTTAAATCAAATGTAAATAATCCATCAAAATTCCGTTTCTTGAGATCTCATGAGTGCCAAATTTGAAAAAAACCATATTGAGATATTTGAAATATTTCAACGGAGGTAGAGATTGTTTAATTTACATTGCATAGATAACAAATGCCATCCTTTATACTAAAATATTTATTGCCTGTAAAAAAAAAATCAAATATTGAGGTACATTATGTGACGACCGGAAGTAATTAAACGAAACAGTTTGTACACATCTACATACATGTACATAGGTCTATAATTCCACAAAGATTAGATGTTCCAAGTTTTTACCGTTTCTGAGATTTTGTGGGGACAAGGTTTTTGTGTCTCTGGAGCGGAAATGGACAAACTGAAGTGTTCAATGAAAAATAAAGTGTGTAATTCTTGTACATTCACATAATGAACGTAACTGCCTATTAGACGTACTAAAAAGTAAAAGAAAAACAAAAACTTTTTAAAACCTTCGGGTTTATTTTTAATTCTTCCGGTCACAACCGGAAGTGACGGTTGACTATTTCTATTTGAATCAAAACAAAAAGACAAAAAGTCATTTTTGAGTGCTTGCTCTAACGACAGGAAGTTACGCCTGATCAAACAGATCATTGTTAACTTATCCTCATACATCGTTCTGCCTCTACTAAAAGTTTGGTTCTTTAAGTTTTTGTCAGTTATGAGATCTTGTTGAGTAAAGGTTTTAGATCTTGAGGCCATTAAATATTTCTAAGAAAAACAAAAAGTCAAAATGCAATTTTTGAGTATTTTCTGTGACGACCGGAAGTTACGCCGGATCAAACAGAACATGGTAAACATATCTTCGTAGATTGTTTTGTCTTTCCTCAAAGTTTGGTTGTTCATTTCTGTCAGTTTTGAGATCTTGTTGGGAAAAGGTTTCTTGCCTCGGGACCGGAAACGGACAAACGAAAGTGATTGAAAAAAAAATTAAAAGTAGGAATGTTTAGAACATTTACCTACGGTACATAACTGTTCATTAGACTAATTAAATGTTAAAAGAAAAGATCTGAACTAATAAAAACCTTATTTGCTTAAATTCTTCGGGTGAGAACCGGAAGTGCCGGAAGACAAAATGAAACCCGTTTAACACATCTTCAATCAAATGTCTATCATCCGAATAAGTTGTGTGTCCTCATCTTTATAGTACCAGAGATTTAACGGTTTCAGAATTTGTGTAAAAATACTATTTGAGATATTTGAGATGTCTCACCGGAAGTAGGATATTTTTGCATATTTAACCATCTGTAGATGACCTATTGTACTTCTTTTACTGAAATGTTACTACCATACTAAAAACAAAACACAAAATTAAAAATCAAATTTTCGATTACTTCCTGTGACGACCGGAATTTACGCCGGATAAATCAAAATAGTGTAATCACATGGACAAAAAAAAGGTCTATTATTCCACAAAGTTTGGTTATTAAAGTCTACATCGTTTTTGAGATCTCTTGGAGACAAGGTTTCATGTCTCCGGACAGGAAACAGACAAACGGAAGTACTCAAAGACAATTAAAGTTAGAATTTATCATTAGTTTTCCTATCATACATAACTGTTTATAAAGCTTACTAAAACTGTCAAAGAAAATCAGTTAAATTTATAAATAGCTTGATTTGTTTGAACCCTTCCGGTGAGAACCGGAAGTGACAGTCGATAAAATGAAACCCGTTAAACACATCTTCAATCAAATGTCTATCATCTATGTAAGTTTTTTGTTTTGATCACTTACAGTTTCTGAGATCTGCCGAGTACAAAATTCAGTTTTAAAAAAAGCTACTTGAGATTACTAATCAGAAGTAGATCTTTTTTGTTTATTTAACATCGCATACATGACTTATGTAAGGAGTTATACTAATATAATCATTCTATGTCAAATAACTAAAATAGGTTAAAAAAATAATTTTTGAAGTGCTTCCGGTGACGACCGGAAGTTACGCCGAACAAAAGAAAATAGTTTAAACACATCTACATTCATAGGTCTATCATCCCTCAAAGTTTGATTGTTTAAGTTATTACCGATTTTAAGATCTCGAGTAGTCGAGATTTTTTGTCTCGGGACAGGAAACGAACACACGGAAGTGCTTAGTGGAATATGAAAGTTAGGAGTTCTTAAACATTAAACAACATGACTTAATTGCCTCTCAATTTATCAAAATCTGGCAACGAGAAACAGTTAAACTTATAAACAACTTGATTTGTTTGATCTCTTCCGGTGTGGACCGGAAGTGACGGTCGACAAAATTAAACCCGTTAAACACATCTTCTATCAAATGTCTATTATCCATGTAAGTTACGTGACTTGATCACTAACATTTTCTGAGATCACGCTGTGACAACATTTGTATTAAAAAGACTTCCTAGGATATTTGAGATATCTCACCGGAAGTACAATTTTTTGTTTCCTTAACATCGGATTGATGACATATATAAGTATTTTTTACTTATATTCTAATTTTGTGTGAAATAAATTAAATGCTAAAAAAAATAATTTTTGAAGTGCTTCCGGTGACGACCGGAAGTTACGACGAACAAATCAAAATAGTTTAAACACATCTACAAATATAGATCTATCATCTCAAAAAGTCTGAATGCTCAAGTCTTTATTGTTTTTGAGATCTTGATGTGACAAGCTTATTTGTCGCGGGACAGAAAACGGACGACCGGAAATGAATTTTGAAAAAATGAAAAAATCCACTCGAGACATTATCATTCTCTATCATTCCTGAAAAATTCAAGAAAATATATTCAGTCATCTCTGAGAAAAAAGGGGAAAAAAATAATAATAATAATAATAATAATAATAATAAACATTACAATCACTATAAGGTCTTCCGTTGGAAACGGAAGACCTTAACTAGACTCTTGTTGCTATAGCAACAAAAAGGTCTTCCGTTCCTCATGTATTAATTTGAAAAAAAAAATCATTTCCTTTGTTAAACGAAAATGTATATAATTTATTCTGTGATGGAATTTCCCAGTAATTACTTCTATGTAAAGCAAAACAAAAAGACAAAAAGTCAATTTTTGAGTACTTTCTGTGACGACCGGAAACTACACCGGATCAGACAGAACATAGTAAACATATCTTCATACATTGTTCTGTCTTTCCTCAAAGTTTGGATGTTCAAGTTTTGTTAGTTAGAAGACTTCGCTGAGAAAAGGTTTTTGTCTCAGGACCGGAAACGGACAAACGGAAGTGATTAAGGAAATTAAAAGTAGATATTTTAGTACATTTACCTACGGTACGTTACTGTTCATCACACTGAGTAAATTGTTTAAACAAATTCTAAACTTTAAAAAAAAACTTCATTTTGCTTAAACGCTTCGAGTGAGAACCGGAAGTGACGGATGACCAAATGAAACCCATTAAACACATGTTCAATCAAATGTCTATCATCTATATAAGTTTTGTATCTTGGTCTCTTACAGTTTCTGAGATCTTCGGGTACAAATTTTTATAAAAGAAAGCTACTTGAGATATTTGAGATGTCTCACCGGAAGTAGAATTTTTTCGTTTATTTATCCATGTGTAGATGAACTTTTATATTTCTCTTGCTAAAATGTTACTTCCATGCTAAACAACCAAAATATTTTGAAATAATAAAATTTTGGTGTACTTCCTGTGACTACCGGAAGTTACGCCTTATAAAACAAAATATTGTAAACACATGTTCATACATAGGTCTATCATCCCACAAAGTTTGGTTGTTCAAGTCGTTACCGTTTTTGAAATCTTGTCGAAATAATTTTTTTTGTCTCGGGACAGGAAACGGACAAACGGAAGTGCTCAATGAAAAATTAATTTATTATTTCTTGTATACTTGCCCATTGCACATTATTGTTCATCTAGCCAACTAATACTATCAAAGGAAAACAGTTAAACTGATAAAGAGCTTGATTTGTTTGAACTCTTCCGGTGTGGACCGGAAGTGACGGTCGACAAATTAAAACCAGTTAAACATATCTCCAATCAAATGTCTTTCATCCATGAACGTTTCGTGTCTTCATCACTTATAGTTTTTGAGAGCTCGCGGGAACAAAATTTGTTTTAAAAAAGTTACTTGAGATAATTGAGATATCTCACCGGAAGTAGAATGTTTTTGTTAAAATATCATCGCCTAGATGACACATATAAGGATTCATACTATCAGATTTATTTTACGTAAAATAAGTTTAATACATAAATAAAATAATTTTTGAAGTACTTCCGGTGACGACCGGAAGTTACGACGAACAAAACAAAATAGTTTAAACACATCTACAGATATAGGACTATCATCCAACAAAGACTGGATGTTTAAGTGTTTGCCGATTCTGAGATCTTGAGGGAACAAGGTTTGTTGACGCGGGACAGGAAACGGACGAACGGAAATAAATTTTGAAAAACTGAAAAAACCTCCTCGAGATATTATCATTTTCTATCATCCCTAAAAATTTCAGGGAAATCCATAAAGCCATCTCTGAGAAATTCTGCCGACAAAAAAGGGGAAAAAAAAATAATAAGAAAGAAAGAAAAAACACTACAATCACTATAAGGTCTTCCGTTGGAAACGGAAGACCTTAATAATAAAACATTACAATCACTATAAGGTCTTCCGTTGGAAACGGAAGACCTTAATAATAAAACATTACAATCACTATAAGGTCTTCCGTTGGAAACGGAAGACCTTAAAAAGGATATAAAAGATACTGTGATGGAATTTTCCAGTAATTATTTCTATGTAAAACAAAACAAAAAAGATAAATAGTCATTTTTGAGTACTTGCTCTGACGACCGGAAGTTACGCTGGAACAAACAGAACATGGTATACATATCTTCATACATTGTCTGTCTTTCCTTAAAGTTTGGATGTTCATGTTTTTGTCAGTAATGAGATCTCGTTGAGAAAAGATTTTTTGTCACGGGACCGGAAACGAACAAACAGAAGTGATTAAAGAAATTAAAATTAATTCTTTTTAGTTCATTTACTTACAATACATAACAGTTTATTGAGTGAATAAAATAATCAAAGAAAAAAGTATAAAGTTATTAAAAACTTCATTTGCTTGTACGCTTCCGGAGAGAACCGGAAGTGACGGAGGAGAAAATGAAACCCTTTAAACACATCTTCAATCAAATGTCTATCATCATTGTTAGTTTTGTATCTTGATCTCTTACAGTTTCTGAGATCTCACGGGTATAAAATTTGTATAAAAGAAAGCTACCTGAGATAATTGAGATATCTCACCGGAAGTTGAATTTTTATATTTATTTAACCATGTGTAGATGACCAATTGTATCTATTAATGAGAAGTTATTTCTATGCTAACAATAAGAAAGTTTTAAAAAATCAAATTTTGGAGTACTTCCTGTGACGACCGGAAGTTACGCCGGATAAAACAAAATAGTTGTAAAACATGTACATACATAGGTCTATCATTCAACAAAGTTTGGTTGTTCAAGTCCTGTTCATTTTTGTGATCTAATTAAAACAAGGTTTTCTATTTCGGGACAGGAAACGGACAAACGGAAGTGCTCAATGAAAAAAAGTCAGTTATTTTTTTAAAATATTTTCCTGTCGCACATTATTGTTCATCAAATTAACTTAAACTGTCAAAAAGAAAAACAGTTGAACTTATAAACAACTTGATTTGTTTGAACCCTTCCGGTTAGGACCGGAAGTGACGGTTGACAAAATAAAACCGGTTAAACACATCTTCATTCAAATGTCTATCAGGCATAAAAGTTTCGTATCTTTATCACTAATAGTTTTTGAGATCTCATGGGAACAAAATTTGTTTTAAAAAAGTTACCTGAGATAATTGAGATATCTCACCGGAAGTAGAATATTCTTGTTTAATTAACATCGCATAGATGACACAAGTAGGGATTTATACTATCAGATTCATTCTATGTAAAATAAGTTAAATACATAAATATAATAATTTTTAAGTACTTCCAATGACGACCGGAAGTTACGACGAACAAAACAAAATAGTTTAAACACATCTACAAATATAGGTCTATTATCCCACAAAGTCTGGACGTTCAAGTTTTAGCCGATTCTGAGATCTCGAGGGAACAAGGTTTTTTGACGCTGGACAGAAAACGGACGACCGGAAATGATTTTTGAAAAAATAAAAAACATGCCTCGAGATATAATCATTCTCTATCATCTCTGAAAATTTCAGGAAAATCTATCCAGCCATCTCTGAGAAATTCTGCCGACAAAAAAGGAGAAAAAAAAAATAATAAGAAAGAAAGAAACAAACAAACAAAAAACACTACAATCACTATAAGGTCTTCCGTTGGAAACGGAAGACCTTAATAAAAAACATTACAATCACTATAAGGTCTTCCGTTGGAAACGGAAGACCTTAACTAGACTCTTGTTGCAAAAGCAACAAAAAGGTCTTCCGTTTTGATATACATGTATCAATTTAACTGTAAGATATTGCTTCTCTCATATAGAAAAAAATAATGGATATGATAATATTTGTGAATGAAATATTCAGTACTTACTTCCATGTAAAACAATGAAAATGAAAAAGAAATCAATTTTTGAAATACTTTCATTGACGACAGGAAGTAACGCCGAACCAAACCAAACATGTTGAACATTTGTACAATCATAAGTCAATCATTCCTAAAAGTTTGGTTGTTCACGTCTCTGCATAATCTGAGGCCTCGTTGAAACAATATTTTTTTCTCGGGACCGAAAATGGATGATCAGAAGTGATTATTAAAAACAAAAGCTGGTATTTGTCGTACATTTACCTAGCGTACATCACTGTTTATCAGGCTAGATGAAGCACCCAAGAAAGTCAGTTAAACTTGTTTAAAACATGATTTGTTTGAACCCTTCCCGTGAAAACCGGAAGAGACGATTGACAAAATAAAACCCGTAAGACATATTTCCAATCAAATGTCTATCATTCATCAAAGCTTTGTGTCTCAATCACTCACAGTGACTACAATCTCGCAGACATCAAATCGGATAAAAGCTACCTAGAGATATTTGAGATATTTCACCGGAAGTAAAATTTATTTGCTTATTTAACATCGTATTGAAGACATATCAAAGATTTTATACTGATGTATTTATTTCATGTAAAATAAATAAAATAATTAAAAAAAATAATTTTTGAAGTGCTACTGGTGACGACCGGAAGTTACGACGAATCAAACAAAATAGTGTAAACACATATTCATACATAGGTCTATCATCCCATAAAGTTTGATTGTTCAAGTCATTACCTTTTTTGAGATCTCGAGGAATCAAGGTTTTTAATCTCGGGACAGGAAACGGACAAACGGAAGTGTTCAATGAAAATGAAAGTTAGTATTTTTTAAACTTAAAAAACAGGACTTTATTGCCTACCAATTTATAAAAAATTGTCAAAAAAAAACCCAGTTAACCTCATAAACAACCTAATTAGTTTAAACTATTTTGGTGTGGACCGGAAGTGACGGTTGACAAAATGAAAATAATTTAACACATCTTCTATCAAATGTCTATCATCCATGTAAATTTCGTGTCTTGGTCATTCAAAGTCTCGGAGATCTCGTTGTTACAACATTTGTTTTAAAAAAACTACCTGAGATATTTGAGATATCTCACCGGAAGTAAATTTTTTTTGTTCATTTATCATCGGATAGATGATATATGTAAGCGTTTATACTTACATTTGAATTCTGTGGGAAATAAATTAAATGCGTAAAAAAATAATTTTTGAAGTGCTTCCGATGCCGACCGGAAGTTACGCCGACCAAAACAAAATTGTGTGTACTTATCTACATACATAGGTCTATTATTCCATAAAGTTTGGCTGTTCAAGTCATTACCGTTTTTGAGATATTGAGGAGTCAAGGTTTTTTGTCTCGGGACAGGAAACGGAAAAACGGAAATGTTCAATGAAAATAAAAGTTAGACTTTCTTTAACACTAGACAACGTGACTTCATTGCTTAACATTTTGTCTAATAATACTGAAGAAAAACAGTAAAACTTATAACCAGCTTGATTTCTTTAAACTCTTCCGGTGTGGACCGGAAGTGACGGTTGACAAAATGAAAACTGTTAAACACATCTTCTATCAAATGCCTATCATCCATGTTAGTTTCATGTCTTAGTCACTTACAGTTTCTGAGATCTCGTTGTTACAACATTTGTTAAAAAAAGACAACCTGAGATATTTGAGATATCTCACCGGAAGTAGAATTTTTTTGTTGATTGAACATCGGATAGATGATATATGTAAGCATTTATACTCATATTTCAATTCTGTGTTAAATAAATTAAATGCGTAAAAAAAAATAATTTTGAAATGCTTCCGGTGACGACCGGAAGTTACGACGAACAAAACAAAATAGTTTAAACACATCTACACATATAGGTCTATCATCCCACAAAGTTTGGAAGCTTAAGTCATTTTCGTTTTTGAGATCTCGATGTCACTAGCTTTTTGTCGCGGGACAGAAAACGGACGACCGGAAATGAATTTTGAGAAAATGAAAAAAACGCCTGGAGATATTAGCATTATCTATCAGTTCTGAAAATTTCAGAACAATCTATTCAGCCATCTCTGAGAAATCTTGTGGACAAAAAAAGGAAAAAAAAAATAATAATAACTAGACTCTTGTTGCTATAGCAACAAAAAGGTCTTCCGTTCTCGTATAAATGTATTATTGTGTAAAACGAAACAAAAAAAACCCACCAAACTTCTTTCAAATATTTATCATCTATGTAAATTGTGTGCTTTCATAACTTACAGTTTCTAAGATCTGCTTAATAAGATGAACTACTTGAGATATTTGATATATCTCGCCGGAAGTAGATCTTTTTTGTTTATTTCACATCGCATAAATGACTTATGTAAGCATTTATACCTAAATAAATATTCTTTGTTAAATAAAAAATAAAGTTAAAAAAAAAAAATTAAAGTGCTTCCGGTGCCGACCGGAAGTTACGCCGACAAAAACAAAATTGTGTATACTTGTCTACATACAAAGGTCTATCATCCCACAAAGTTTAGTTGTTCAAGTCATTACCGTATTTGAGATTTTGAAGAGTCAAGGTATTTTGCTTCGGGACAGGAAACGGACAAACGGAAGTATTCAATGAAAATAAAAGTTAGATTTTTATAAACACTAGACAATGTCTTTTTATTGCCTAACATTTTATCTAAAAATATTGAAGAAAAACAGTAAAACTTAAAAACAGCTTGATTTTTTTCAACTCTTCCGGTGTGGACCGGAAGTGACGGTTGACAAAATGAAAACTATTAAACACATCCTCTATCAAATGTCTATCATCCATGTAAGTTTCATGTCTTAGTCAATTACAGTTTCTGAGATCTCGTTGTTACAACAATTGTTTAAAAAAGACAACCTGAGATATTTGAGATATCTCACCGGAAGTAGAATTTTTTTGTTTACTTATCATCGAATAGATGATATATGTAAGCATTTATACTTATATTTCAATTCTATGAGAAAAAAGTTAAATGCTTAAAAAAAAGTAATTTTTGAAGTGCTTCCGGTGACGACCGGAAGTAACGCCGAACAAAACAAAATAGTGTAAACACATTTACATTATATAGGTCTATCATCCTGCAAAGTTTGATTGTTTAAGTCATTACCATATTTAAGATCTCGAGGAGTCAAGTTTTTTGTTTTGGGACAGGAAACGGACAAACGGAAGTACTCAGTGAAAATTTAAAGTTAGTAGTTCTTATGCATTTGACAACTGGGTGTTATTGCCTATCACATTCTCTAAAATTGGACAAGAAAAACAGTTAAAATTTTAAACAGCTTGATTTGTTTGAACTCCTCCGGTGTGGACCGGAAGTGACGGCCGACAAAATGAAAGCAGTTAAACACATCTTCATTCAAATGTCTATCATCCATGAAAGTTTCGTTTCTTGATCACTTATACTTTTTGAGATCTCGCGGGTACAAATTTTTTTCTTAAAAACCTACGTGAGATATTTGAGATATCTCACCGGAAGTGGAATTGTTCTTGTAATTGAACATCGCTTAGATGACATATATAAAGATTTATACTTATATATTCATTCTATGTAAATTAAGTTAAATACTTAAAAAAAATTAATTTTTGAAGTGCTTCCGGTGACGACCGGAAGTTACGACGAACAAAACAAAATAGTTTAAACATATCTACACATATAGGTCTATCATCCCATAAAGTTTGAATGTAAAATTCCTTGTCGTTTTTGAGATCTCGAGGTGACAAGCTTCTTTGTCGCGGGACAGGAAACGGACGACCGGAAATGAATTTTAAAAAAATGAAAAAAACGCCTCGAGATATTATCATTCTCTATCATTCCTGAAAATTTCAGGAAAATCTATCCACTCATCTCTGAGAAATTCTGCCGACAAAAAAGGGGAAAAAAATAATAATAAGAAAGAAAGAAAAAACCTAACAATCACTATAAGGTCTTCCGTTGGAAACGGAAGACCTTAACTAGACTCTTGTTGCAAGAGCAACAAAAAGGTCTTCCGTTTTGATATACATGTATCAATTCAACTGTAAGATATTGCTTCTCTCATATAGAAAAAATAATTGATATGATAATATTTGTAAATGAAATATTCAGTACTTACTTCCATGCAAAACAATGAAAATGAAAAAGAAATCAATTTTTGAAGTACTTTCTGTGACGACAGGAAGTAACGCCGAACCAAACCAAACATGTTGAACATTTGTACAATCATAAGTCAATCATTCCTAAAAGTTTGGTTGTTCACGTCTCTGTATAATCTGAGGTCTCGTTGAAACAATATTTTTTTCTCGGGACCGAAAATGGATGATCGGAAGTGATTAATAAAAACAAAAGCTGGTATTTGTCGTACATTTGCCTAGCGTACATCACTGTTTATCAGGCTAGATGAAACACCCAAGAAAGTCAGTTAGACTTTTTTAAAACTTGATTTGTTTGAACCCTTCCCGTGAGAACCGGAAGAGACGATTGACAAAATAAAACCCGTACGACATATCTTCAATCAAATGTCAATCATTCGTTAAAGCTTTGTGTCTCAATCACTCACAGTGACTACAATCTCGCAGAGATCAAATTGGATAAAAGCTACCTAGAGATAATTGAGATATTTCACCGGAAGTAAAATTTATTTGCTTATTTAACATCGTATTGAAGATATATCTAAGATTTTATACTGAGTATTTATATCATGTAAAATAAAGTAAATAATTTTAAAAAATAATTTTTGAAGTGCTTCCGGTGACGACCGGAAGTTACGACGAATCAAACAAAATAGTGTAAACACATATTCATACATAAGTCTATCATCCCACAAAGTTTGATTGTTCAAGTCATTACCTTTTTTGAGATCTCGAGGAATCAAGGCTTTTAATCTCGAGACAGGAAACGGACGAACACAAGTGTTCAATGAAAATGAAAGTTAGTATTTTTTAAACTTAAAAAACAGGACTTTATTGCCTACCAATTTATAAAAAATTGTCCAAGAAAAACAGTTAAACTCATAAACAACCTAATTAGTTTAAACTCTATTGGTGTGGACCGGAAGTGACGGTTGACAAAATGAAAACAATTTAACACATCTTCTATCAAATGTCTATCATCCATGTAAGTTTCGTGTCTTGGTCACTTAAAGTCTCGGAGATCTCGTTGTTACAACATTTGTTTTAAAACAAACTACCTGAGATATTTGAGATATCTCACCGGAAGTAATTTTTTTTGGTTTATTTATCATCGGATGGATGATATATGTAAGCGTTTATACTTATATTTCAATTCTGTGGGAAATAAATTAAATGCGTAAAAAAATAATTTTTGAAGTGTTTCCGGTGCCGACCGGAAGTTACGCCGACCAAAACAAAATTGTGTATACTTGTCTACATACTTTGGTCTATCATTCCACAAAGTTTGGTTGTTCAAGTCATTACCGTATTTGAGATCTTGAGGAGTCGAGGTTTTTTGTCTCGGGACAGGAAGCGGACAAACGGAAATGTTCAATGAAAATAAAAGTTAGACTTTCTTTAACACTAGACAATGTGACTTAATTGCCTAACATTTTATCTAAAAATATTGAAGAAAAACAGTTAAACATATAACCAGCTTGATTTCTTTAAACTCTTCCGGTGTGGACCGGAAGTGACGGTTGATAAAATGAAAACTGTTAAACACATCTTCTATCAAATATCTATCATTCATGTAAGTTTCATGTTTTAGTCACTTACAGTTTCTGAGATCTCGTTGTTACAACATTTGTTTAAAAAAGACAACCTGAGATATCTGAGATATCTCACCGGAAGTAGAAAATTTTTGTTTAATTATCATCGAGTAGATGATATATGTAAACATTGATACTTATATTTCAATTCTGTTTTAAATAAATTAAATGCGTAAAAAAAATAATTTTGAAATGCTTCCGGTGACGACCGGAAGTTACGACGAACATAACAAAATAGTTTAAACACATCTACACATATTGGTCTATCATCCCACAAAGTTTGGAAGCTTAAGTCATTTTCGTTTCTGAGATCACGATGTCACTAGCTTTTTGTCGCGGCACAGGAAACGGACGAACGGAAGTGAATTTAGAAAAACTGAAATTAGAAATCTTTAGATATTTTTATTTTCAATCATCCCTGAAAATTTAAGGAAAATCCATCCAGAAATCTCTGAGAAATTCACTAAACAAAAAGGGGAAAAAAATAATAATAATAATAATAATAATAAAAAGAAACATTACAATCACTATAAGGTCTTCCGTTGGAAACGGAAGACCTTAACTAGACTCTTGTTGCTATAGCAACAAAAAGGTCTTCCGTTTTGATATACATGTATCAATTTAACTGTAAGATATTGCTTCTTTCATATAGAGAAAATAATTGATATGATAATATTTGTGAATGAAATATTCAGTACTTACTTCCATGTAAAACAATGAAAATGAAAAAGAAATCAATTTTTGAAGTACTTTCTGTGACGACAGGAAGTAACGCCGAACCAAACCGAACATGTTGAACATTTGTACAATCATAAGTCAATCATTCCTAAAAGTTTGGTTGTTCACGTCTCTGCATAATCTGAGGTCTCGTTCAAACAATATTTTGCCTAGCGTACATCACTGTTTATCAGGCTAGATGAAACACCCAAGAAAGTCAGTTAGACTTTTTTAAAACATGATTTGTTTGAACCCTTCCCGTGAGAACCGGAAGAGACGATTGACAAAATAAAACCCGTAAGACATATCTTCAATCAAATGTCAATCATTCGTTAAAGCTTTGTGTCTCAATCACTCACAGTGACTACAATCTCGCAGAGATCAAATTGGATAAAAGCTACCTAGAGATATTTGAGATATTTCACCGGAAGTAAAATTTATTTGCTTATTTAACATCGTATTGAAGACATATCTAAGATTTTATACTGAGTATTTATATCATGTAAAATAAATAAAATAATTTAAAAAAATAATTTTTGAAGTGCTTCCGGTGACGACCGGAAGTTACGACGAATCAAACAAAATAGTGTAAACACATATTCATACTTAGGTCTATCATCCCACAAAGTTTGATTGTTCAAGTCATTACCTTTTTAAGATCTCGAGGAATCAAGGCTTTTAATCTCGGGACAGGAAACGGACAAACAGAAGTGTTCAATGAAAATGAAAGTTAGTATTTTTTAAACTTAAAAAACAGGACTTTACTGCCTGCCAATTAATAAAAAAATGTCAAAGAAAAACAGTTAAACTCATAAACAACCTAATAAGTTTAACTCTATTGGTGTGGACCGGAAGTGACGGTTGACAAAATGAAAACAATTTAACACATCTTCTATCAAATGTCTATCATCCATGTAAGTTTCGTGTCTTGGTCACTTAAAGTCTCGGAGATCTCGTTGTTACAACATTTGTTTTAAAAAAAACTACCTGAGATATTTGAGATATCTCACCGGAAGTAATTTTTTTTGTTTTTTTATCATCGGATAGATGATATATGTAAGCGTTTATACTTATATTTCAATTCTGTGGGAAATTAATTAAATGCGTAAAAAAATAATTTTTGAAGTGCTTCCGGTGCCGACCAGAAGTTACGCCGACCAAAACAAAATTATGTATACTTGTCTACATACATTGGTCTATCATTCCACAAAGTTTGGTTGTTCAAGTCATTACCGTATTTGAGATCTTGAGGAGTCAAGGTTTTTTGTCTCGGGACAGGAAGCGGACAAACGGAAATGTTCAATGAAAATAAAAGTTAGACTTTCTTTAACACTAGACAATGTGACTTAATTGCCTATCATTTTATCTAAAAATATTGAAGAAAAACAGTTAAACATATAACCAGCTTGATTTCTTTAAACTCTTCCGGTGTGGACCGGAAGTGACGGTTGACAAAATGAAAACTGTTAAACACATCTTCTATCAAATATCTATCATTCATGTAAGTTTCATGTCTTAGTCACTTACAGTTTCTGAGATCTCGTTGTTATAACATTTGTTTAAAAAAGACAACCTGAGATATCTGAGATATCTCACCGGAAGTAGAATTTTTTTGTTTTTTTATCATCGAATAGATGATATATGTAAGTACTTATACTTATACTTCAATTCTGTGTTAAATAAATTAAATGCGTAAAAAAATAATTTTGAAATGCTTCCGGTGACGACCGGAAGCTACGACGAACAAAACAAAATAGTTTAAACACATCTACACATATAGGTCTATCATCCCAAAAAGTTTGGAAGCTTAAGTCATTGTCGTTTCTGAGATCACGATGTCACTAGCTTTTTGTCGCGGGACAGGAAACGGACGAACGGAAGTGAATTTAGAAAAATTGAAATTAGAAATCTCTAGATATTTTTATTTTTAATCATCCCTGAAAATTTAAGGAAAATCCATCCAGAAATCTCTGAGAAATTCACTAAACAAAAAGGGGAAAAAAATAATAATAATAAAAACTAGACTCTTGTTGCTATAGCAACAAAAAGGTCTTCCGTTTCTCATGTATAAATCTGTAAAAAAAAATGCATTTCTCTTATAAAAAGAAAAAGGATGTAATCGATACTGTGATGGAATCTTTCAGTAACTTTTTCTATGTGAAACAAAACAAAACGAGAAAAAGTCATTTTTGAAATTTGCTCTGACGACCGGAAGTTACGCCGGATCAACCGGAACATGGTAAACATATCTTCATACATTGTTCAATTTTCCCTCAAAGTTTGGATGCTTAAGCTTTTATCAGTTATGAGATCTCGTTGAGAAAAGGTTTATTGTCTCGGGACAGGAAACGGACGAACAGAATAGCTTAATGAAAAATATGTTAATATATCTTAAACATTTTCCTCTCGTACACTACTGTTTATCAAGCTTACTGAAACAGTGAAACAAAAAAAACAGTTAATCAACAATGTCATTTGTTTGAACCCTTCCGGTGAGGACCGGAAGTGACGGCTGACAAAATGTAACACGTTAAACACATCTTCTATTTAATGTCTATCACCTATGTAAGTTTTGTGTCTTTATCACTAACAGTTTCTGATTAACGGCGGGTACACAATTTAGTATAAAAAAGCTACGTCAGATATTTGAGATATCTCACCGGAAATAGATTTTTTTTTGTTTATTTAACATCGCATAAATGACTTATGAAAAGATCCATACTAAAATAATTATTCTATGTAAAAAAAACTACAAAAGGTAAAAAAAAGTAATTTTTGAAGTGCTTCCGGTGACGACCGGAAGTAACGCCGAACAAAACAAAATAGTGTAAACACATTTACATATATAGGTCTATCATCCTGCAAAGTTTCATTGTTTAAGTCATTACCATATTTAAGATCTCGAGGAGTCAAGTTTTTTGTTTTGGGACAGGAAACGGACAAACGGAAGTACTCAGTGAAAATTTAAAGTTAGTTGTTTTTATGCATTTGACAACTGGGTGATATTGCCTATCACATTCTCTAAAATTGGAAAAGAAAAACAGTTAAAATTTTAAACAGCTTGATTTGTTTAAACTCCTCCGGTGTGGACCGGAAGTGACGGCCGACAAAATGAAAGCAGTTAAACATATCTTCATTCAAATGTCTATCATCCATGAAAGTTTCGTTTCTTGATCACTTATACTTTTTGAGATCTCGCGGGTACAAATTTTTTTCTTAAAAACCTACCTGAGATATTTGAGATATCTCACCGGAAGTGGAATTGTTTTTGTAATTGAACATCGCTTAGATGACATATATAAAAATTTATACTTATATATTCATTCTATGTAAATTAAATTAAATACTTAAAAAAAATTAATTTTTGAAATGCTTCCGGTGACGACCGGAAGTTACGACGAACAAAACAAAATAGTTTAAACATATCTACACATATAGGTCTATCATCCCATAAAGTTTGAATGTAAAATTCCTTGTCGTTTTTGAGATCTCGAGGTGACAAGCTTCTTTGTCGCGGGACAGGAAACGAACGACCGGAAATGAATTTTGAAAAAAATGAAAAAAACGCCTCGAGATATTATCATTCTCTATCATTCCTGAAAATTTCAGGAAAATCTATCAACTCATCTCTGAGAAATTCTGCCGACAAAAAAGGGGAAAAAAATAATAATAATAATAACTAGACTCTTGTTGCTATAGCAACAAAAAGGTCTTCCGTTCTCATATAAATGTATTATTCTGTAAAAAAAAAAAACCAAAAGAAACCCCACCAAACTTCTCTTAAAAACTTATCATCAATGTACATTATATGCTTTCATCACTTACAATGGATCTAGCAGAACAAAATTAAGTTTTAACACAACTTGAGATATTTGAAATATCTCACCGGAAGTAGATCTTTTTTGTATATTTCACATCGCATAAATGACTTTTGTAAGCATTAATACCCCCCAAAAAAAATTCTTTCTAAAATAATATATATATGTTAATAAAAATAACTAAAAAAGGTAAAAAAAAAATTTTATAAGCGCCTCTGGTGACGACCGGAAGTTACGCCGAACAAAACAAAATAGTGCAAACACATCTACATATTTAGGTCTATTATCCTGCAAAGTTTGATTGTTCAAGTCATTACCATATTTGAGAACTCGAGGAGTCAATGTTTTTTGATTCGAGACAGGAAACGGACAAACGGAAGTACTCAGTGAAATATCAAAGTTAGAAGTTCTTATGCATTTGAAAAAAAAACTTTACTGTCTATCAATATATCTAAAACTAGCAAAGAAAAACAGCTAAACTTATAAACAGCTTTATTGGTTTGAACTCTTCCGGTGTGGACCGGAAGTGACGACCGACAAAACGAAAGCAGTTAAACACGTCTTCAATCTAATGTCTATGATCCCTGAAAGTTTCGTGTCTTAATCACTTATAGTTTTTGAGATCTCGCGTGTACAAAATTAATTTTTAAAAAGCTACCTGAGATATTTGAGATGTCTCACCGGAAGTAGAATTTTTTTGTTTATTTATCATCGGATAGATGATATATGTTAGCATATATACTTATATTTCAATTCTATGTGAAATAAATTAAATACGTGAAAAAAATAATTTTTGAAGTGCTTCCGGTGACGACCGGAAGTTACGACGAACAAAACAAAATAGTTTAAACACATCTACACATATAGGTCTATTATCCTACAAAATTTAAATGTTCAAGTCAATGCCGTTTCTGAGATCTCGATGATACAAGCTTTTTTGACGGGGGACAGGAAACGGACAAACGGAAATGAATTTTGAAAAAATGAAAAAAACGCCTCGAGATATTATCGTTCTCTATCAGTCCTGAAAATTTCAAAGAAATCTATCAAGCCATCTCTGAGAAATCTTGTGGACAAAAAAAGGAAAAAAAAAAATAATAATAATAATAATAATAAAAAACATTACAATCACTATAAGGTCTTCCGTTGGAAACGGAAGACCTTAATAAGAAAGAAAAAACCTAACAATCACTATAAGGTCTTCCGTTGGAAACGGAAGACCTTAACTAGACTCTTGTTGCAAGAGCAACAAAAAGGTCTTCCGTTTTGATATACATGTATCAATTTAACTGTAAGATATTGCTACTCTCATATTGAAAAAAATAATTGATATGATAATATTTGTGAATGAAATATTCAGTACTTACTTCCACGTAAAACAATGAAAATGAAAAAGAAATCAATTTTTGAAGTACTTTCTGTGACGACAGGAAGTAACGCCGAACCAAACCAAACATGTTGAACATTTGTACAATCATAAGTCCTAATTATTAAATATATATAAATAAATAAGTCCTAATAATTCCTAAAAGTTTGGTTGTTCACGTCTCTGCATAATCTGATGAGGCCTCGTTGAAACAATATTTTTTTCTCGGGACCGAAAATGGATGATCGGAAGTGATTAATAAAAACAAAAGCTGGTATTTGTCGTACATTTGCCTAGCGTACATCACTGTTTATCAGGCTAGATGAAACACCCAAGAAAGTCAGTTAGACTTTTTTAAAACATGATTTGTTTGAACCCTTCCCATGAGAACCGGAAGAGACGATTGACAAAATAAAACCCGTAAGACATATCTTCAATCAAATGTCAATCATTCGTTAAAGCTTTGTGTCTCAATCACTCACAGTGACTACAATCTCGCAGAGATCAAATTGGATAAAAGCTACCTAGAGATATTTGAGATATTTCACCGGAAGTAAAATTTATTTTCTTATTTAACATCGTATTGAAGACATATCTAAGATTTTATACTGAGTATTTATATTATGTAAAATAAATAAAATAATTTTAAAAAATAATTTTTGAAGTGCTCCCGGTGACGACCGGAAGGTACGACGAATGAAACAAAATAGTGTAAACACATATTCATACATAGGTCTATCATCCCACAAAGTTTGATTGTTCAAGTCATTACCTTTTTGAGATCTCAAAGAATGAAGGCTTTTAATCTCGGGACAGGAAACGGACAAACAGAAGTGTTCAATGAAAATGAAAGTTAGTGTTTTTTAAACTTAAAAAACAGGACTTTATTGCCTACCAATTTATAAAAAATTGTCCAAGAAAAACAGTTAAACTCATAAACAACCTAATTAGTTTAAACTCTATTGGTGTGGACCGGAAGTGACGGTTGACAAAATGAAAACAATTTAACACATCTTCTATCAAATGTCTATCATCCATGTAAGTTTCGTGTTTTGGTCACTTAAAGTCTCGGAGATCTCGTTGTTACAACATTTGTTTTAAAAAAACTACCTGAGATATTTAAGATATCCCACCGGAAGTAATTTTTTTGTCTATTTATCATCGGATAGATGATATATGTAAGCGTTTATACTTATATTTCAATTCATATGGGAAATAAATTAAATGCATAAAAAAATAATTTTTGAAGTGCTTCCGGTGCCGACCGGAAGTAACGCCGACCAAAACAAAATTGTGTATACTTGTCTACATACATTGGTCTATCATTCCACAAAGTTTGGTTGTTCAAGTCATTACCGTGTTTGAGATCTTGAGGAGTCAAGGTTTTTTGTCTCGGGACAGGAAGCGGACAACGGAAATGTTCAATGAAAATAAAAGTTAGACTTTCTTTAACACTAGACAATGTGACTTAATTGACTAACATTTTATCTAAAAATATTGAAGAAAAACAGTTAAACATATAACCAGCTTGATTTCTTTAAACTCTTCCGGTGTGGACCGGAAGTGACGGTTGACAAAATGAAAACTGTTAAACACATCTTCTATCAAATATCTATCCTTCATGTAAGTTTCATGTCTTAGTCACTTACAGTTTCTGAGATCTCGTTGTTACAACATTTGTTTAAAAAAGACAACATGAGATATCTGAGATATCTCACCGGAAGTAATTTTTTTTTGTTTTTTTATCATCGGATAGATGATATATGTAAGCATTTATACTTATACTTCAATTCTGTGTTAAATAAATTAAATGCGTAAAAAAAAATAATTTTGAAATGCTTCCGGTGACGACCGGAAGTTACGACGAACAAAACAAAATAGTTTAAACACATCTACACATATAGGTCTATCATCCCACAAAGTTTGGAAGCGTAAGTCATTTTCGTTTCTGAGATCACGATGTCACTAGCTTTTTGTCGCGGGACAGGAAACGGACGAACGGAAGTGAATTTAGAAAAACTGAAATTAGAAATCTCTAGATATTCTAATTTTCAATCATCCCTGAAAATTTAAGGAAAATCCATCCAGAAATCTCTGAGAAATTCACTAAACAAAAAGGGGAAAAAAATAATAATAATAAAAAGAAACATTACAATCACTATAAGGTCTTCCGTTGGAAACGGAAGACCTTAACTAGAGTATTGTTGCTATAGCAACAAAAAGGTCTTCCGTTCCTCAAGTATTGATCTGGAAAAAAAAATCATTTTTGAGTACTTTCTGTGACGACCGGAAATTACGCTGGATCAGACAGAACATATTAAACATATCTTCATACATTGTTCTGTCTTTCCTCAAAGTTTGGATGTTTAAGTTTTGTTAGTTAGGAGACCTCGCTGAGAAAAGTTTTTTGTTTCAGGACCGGAAACTGACAAACGGAAGTGATTAAGGAAATTAAAAGTAGATATTTTTAGTACATTTACCTACGGTACGTAACTGTTCATCACACTGAGTAAATTGTTTAAAAAATCTAAACTTTTTAAAAAAAACTTCATTTTGCTTGAACCCTTCGAGTGAGAACCGGAAGTGACGGACGACCAAATGAAACTAACTAAACACATGTTCAATCAAATGTCTATCATCTATATAAGTTTTGTATCTTGGTCTTTTAAAGTTTCTGAGAACTCCGAGTACAAATTTTTTTAAAAAGAAAGCTACCTGAGATATTTGAGATGTCTCACCGGAAGTAGAATTTTTTCGTTTATTTATCCATGTGTAGATGAACTTTTGTATTTCTTTTGCTAAAATGTTACTTCAATGCTAAATAACCCAAATATTTTAAATAATCAAATTTTGATGTACTTCCTGTGACGACCGGAAGTTACGCCGGATAAAGCAAAATATAGTAAATACATGATCAAACATAGGTCTATCATCCCACAAAGTTTGGTTGTTCAAGTCGTTACCGTTTTTGAAATCTCGTCGAAAAAATTTTTTTGTCTCGGGACAGGAAACGGACAAACGGAAGTGCTCAATGAAAAATTAATTTATTATTTGTTGTGTACTTGCCCATCGCACATTATTGTTCATCGAGCTAACTAATACTATCAAAGGAAAACAGTTAAACTTATAAACAGCTTGATTTGTTTGAATTCTTCCCGTGTGGACCGGAAGTGACGGCCAACAAAATAAAAGCAGTTAAACACATCTTCAGTCAAATGTCTATCATCCCTAAAAGTTTCGTGTCTTGATCACTTATACTTTTTGAGATCTCGCGGGTACAAAATTTATTTTTAGAAAGCTACCTGAGATATTTGAGATATCTCACCGGAAGTGGAATTTTTCTGTTGATTGAGCATCGCTTAGATGACATATATAAAGATTTATACTTATATATTCAATCTATGTAAAATAAATTAAATACGTAAAAAAAATTATTTTTGAAGTTCTTCCGGTGACGACCGGAAGTTACGACGAACAAAACAAAATAGTTTAAACACATCTACACATACAGGTCTATTATTCCACAAAGTTTGAATGTAAAAGTCCTTGTTGTTTCTGAGATCTCGAGGTGACAAGCTTTTTTGTCGCGGGACAGGAAACGGACGACCGGAAATGAATTTTGAAAAAATGAAAAAAAACGCCTCGAGATATTATCATTATCTATTATTTCTGAAAATTTCAGGAAAATCTATCCACTCATCTCTGAGAAATTCTGCCGACAAAAAAGGGGAAAAAAATAATAATAATAAGAAAGAAAGAAAAAACCTAACAATCACTATAAGGTCTTCCGTTGGAAACGGAAGACCTTAACTAGACTCTTGTTGCTATAGCAACAAAAAGGTCTTCCGTTTCTCATATTTTAATCTGTAAAATAATTGAATTTCTCTTGTAAAAAGAAAATGAATATTATAATTATAGACTGTAAAGAAAATGTATATGGAGTAATTATAGTTATATGAAAATAAAGGCAGAAATTTTTGAGTACTTCTAGAACCACCGGAAGTCACGCCGGATCAAAGAAAACTTCATACATTGCTCTGCGTTTCCCCAAAGTTTCATTGTTAAAGTATCGGTCAGTTTTGAGATCTCGTTGAGAAAATGTTGTTTGTTTCTGAGGACCGGAAACGGACAATTTATGACACAAATGAGCAATGAAAATAAATAAAGAATTTTTAGTACAATTACCTACGGCACATATATAACATTTCCTCAGACTGAATAAAATATTTAAAGAAAAAAATCTATACTTATTTAAAACTTCTTTCGTGAGAACGCTTCCAATGAGAACCGGATGTGAAAATGGAACCCCTTAAACACATTAATTTCAATCAAATGTCTATCATCCATATAGGTTTCGTGTCTTGATTCCCTAGTTTTCGAGATCTCGCAGTTATATTATCTGTACGAAAAAAGCTACACAAGATATTTGAGATGTTTACCAGAAGTAGAATTTTTTCGTTTATTTAAGCATTTCGACACGATAGTTCGATTGTTGATCTTGTCATGAACATATGGCTTTTATCTACTCTGTATAGAGTTTCTCACCAAATATTTTGTAATGTATGGAGTTGATTACTAATCAAAACGCGTGAAAGGGTGTGGACAAGGACAATGATATCCAGAATAATATAAGAAATTGTACAGATGTCATAACCATTTATTATGAATTACTAAAGTTTTAAAAGACATATTATAATCAATTATTCCTGTTAAAAGTGGAATGATTGTTATAACAAATACAAATAGATTCTTCAAATCTATATTTTAAATAATAAAACATTTCTGTTAAAAATGAAATAACTGTTATAACAAAGGCAGATGATAGATTCTCCAAATCTATTAGTTTGCCTATTAAAACTACTGCATGAATAGTTGTTATAACAAAGACGAAGAATAGATTGCAAATCTATATTCCAAATTAAAAAAAAGAAGTGGAAAATGTTTTTCACATTTATAAAACTTATAGTTCTATCTTTTTTATATATTTATGCATGCGCATAATGAAATGGTACCCAAAAAACCATCTACATTGTAGTCACTATATGATATATTGTAAAAAGAAAAAAATAAATGCATAATTATATGCATTGATGATTGTACTGACAAATATTTAGCAGATCCAAAATACAGGTACATTATAGTTAAAATTGTAAAACTGAGAGTTATATGAATGGTGAATGTCTAGTAAAATATTTAGATTGCCTTATAAATAGCATACATGATATTTTATCTAAGTAAAGGATTGTAAACAATAACAAAAGGCCCGTGGGCCACATCACTCACCTGAGTAATCAATAGGCATGATAAAATCAGCTTAATGGAGTGATAATACAAAATATCTGGACAATGCGGTATGATACATCTCAAAACTGTGTAAATAAAAATCCATTTCCCCCCTAAATATTCTTATGTTTATAATGAAGTCAATTTTCTAACAGGTTGGTTTTATAGTCATATCACATGTTTGAGGTTTGCAGTTCTCAAAAAGAAATTCTTTTTGTTTATATATGGGATGTTAACCTAGATCAAACTCGGAACCCCTTGTGAGACCGAAGAATCATCCAGGGGCCAGACTCTAATCAATTTTAAAGAATCAGCAATATGTCAAAATGATTGCATACAAGTAAAACCATATGTGATAGCATTTCAGTTTTTGTGAATAATTAAAATGTTTCCTTTGTACAATTGGATCCCTAATGTGGCTTCACATGACCGCTCAAGATTTTGAATTTAACGACTTTAAATCTACACTGAAGTTTTTTGCATTAATTAAGTTACAGCTTTTCTAAGCAAATGATTTTTAAAAAGAAGATTTTTAAAGATTAACTTTATATTCCTCTGTAAAAATTCAATCGACAATTGTTGCTCCAACCTACCCCGGGGGTCATGATTTTCACAACTTTAGATCTACACTACCTGAGGATGGTTCCACTCAAGTTATAGCTTTCCTGGCTGATTGGTTTGTGAGGAAAGAATTTTTAAAGATATATTCTATATAATCCTATGTAAAAATTTGACCCCCCACCCAATTGTGGCCGAAGCCAACCATCGGGGTTATTGATTTGCTAAAGTACCTGAGGATGCTTCCACGTAAGTGTCAGCTTTCCTGGCTGGTTGGTTTCTGAGAAGAAGATTTTTAAAAATTTACTTTATATATTCCTATGTAAAAAATTTGACCCCCCATTGTGGCCTCACCCTACCCCGGGGTGTACTTATTTTCAGAACTTTGAATCAACAATAGCTGAGGATGCTTTCACACAAGTGTCAGCTTTCCTGGCCAAACGGTTCATGAGAAGAAGATTTTTGAAAATTTCACAAAAATTTGCAATAATTTATAATTATCTCCCCTTGTAAAAAGGCGTGGTCCTTAATTTTCACAACTTGGAATTCGCTTTGCCTAAGGATGCGTTGTGCCAAGTTTTGTTGAAATTGGCCCAGTGGTTCCAGAGAAGATGTTGAAAATGTGAAAAGTTTACAGATGGACAGACAAACGGACGACAGACAAAATGTGATCAGAAAAGCTCACTTGAGCTTTCAGCTCAGGTGAGCTAAAAACTGAAAAATAGAATTTAACCAAAATCTTAATCAATGACATGTCTTTTTGGGCATTATGGAACTATTCACTCTTCTTCTTCTTCTTGGGGTTGATGACTTTGCTACAAAGAAAGTTAGGACAAACAATGCAAACATTTCCCATTATTATAAAATCTTCGTAAGAAATTTGTTTATATTCCTAGTTAACATCTCCTATGTATATAAAAAGAAATAAAGATATCTTGTATTATGTACTTTTTATCCAATTACATCACAATTTACTGACAGGAACATATTTTTTTTTAATGAAAATCATGAAAAGGCGAGCTGAAAAAACTTATACTATAATTAATCAGCAGTGAGTACTTTTACAAAGATTTCTAAATCTTACACTTCAGCAATTGTGAGTCCCTTTGCTTTGCCACTTATAGAGACACAATCTTGAAATAGTTTTCCTGGGAAAATTGTTTCCAGTAGACAATTGTCCACTTTCAGGGTTTTTCCATCTACTATGATATAATTGGAGTCTCTGAAAAAAAGAATTGAAATAAGTCTCTTAAAAAGTATTGTATTGCAGTTGTTATTAGGCAAGAGCTCGATATTTGAATAATTAACATACGTTATATTAATATCAGGTGGAATGTATTATTTTCACATGTAAGCAATTCAATATAGTGAAAACTGTCCTAATGGGACTAATACCCCAGCAAATCAAATTCCAATGGAGCAATTTACTTTATGTGAATTTCCCCAATTTGAGTAACTACCGGTAAAATAATTGAATCATAGAGGTCTGTGACATTTAAATAAAGAAATATATTTTGGGTTTGTAACAACAATATTTACACAAGATATTTCATTTAAAAAAGAACGAAATTGAAAATGTCAAATTCAGAATTTGACTGTATAATGTATATACATGTTATGTAATACATTTATTTCTGTATCTGATGATGTATTTTTTGCATGTGTAAGAAAAAAAATCCACATTGACTATATATATAACCCTTCCCCTAAAAGATTTATTCATGTGAACAATGAGCCAAAAAGGGGTAGGTGGAGAGTATATATGCTGTGAAAAAAAGATTTAAAATGATGAGATATGACGTTGACTCCTGACATACAAGTTCATTCAAGGTCACTGCAAACCCTTTATGCAAAGGTACTCTCAGATTGGGCCAAGGGAAGAGAACATATCCTCCGCACTAGAGATTTCAGAAGGACAGTCAGATGGATGAACAAAGTGATTATTATAAGGGGCCCACAGAGCAGGACCTTAAAAATAGTAAAGTGCATGCATATTTATATTATTATTAGAACTTACTCAAGTATTTCCAACCCTTCTATTTCACCTTGAAATAGTGTCTCTTCATCTGTTTCCTGCATTACAATAAAAACATACATAATCAGATGTTTCCTGAATGATATTGTGTGTGTGTGTGTGTGTGTGTGTGTGTGTGTGTGTGTGTGTGTTCACAATATGAAAAAAAAATATGGCTCTTCATATCATAAGGATTGTATGTGCTTAGTGTCTATTCCTGCGCTTGCATGGGATATTATCTGGTGTATTTAAAAGTAAATGCATGGATTAGCAAATTCCAATTCAGTGAATGTAAAATCAATACTGTGCATTAATTTTACCCCATTTTATTAAAAGATGAGGTTGTGTTCATCTGATTCATGCACCTATTGGGTATATAAACACATGCATATTAATGACCAGTATAAACCAGCCCAAACATGAGAACCCTTGAACCTAAGGCCATAAATTTCACATTTTTTTGGAGGTATCCCTGATTTTGATAGTAATTCAATCTGCTATAGGTTTATATATATCTGCTAAATGTCCAGAAGTGGATGAAAGCTTTAAAAAAAGAAGTAATGCATATTAATTACAATATGCCCAAAAGAATGTCACCTTGGCTAACTACATAGATCTCCCAACCCTGGAATATCAATTTTACAAATTGGTCAACTGAATTGCCTGATTAAACAGTTTTTTTTTTGTAGTTGTTTAGCAGTTTTAGAATTATTTGGCATTATACGAAAGCAGTCAAAACGATACACATTTTGGAGGCAGCTAGTTTCATTACTGATTATTATTAAGCATATAAGCACTTGGGTAAGCTGTTCTCTTAGCAGGTATCTGAGCATTTCTTGTAATATTTGAGAAATATCAGTTTTATATTGATAGCAAAGGCAAGTACATGATTCTTTAAAATTTATCTCCAACTCAGTAAAAGTACCAAACTCGGCCATCGGCCAATGCTAGATAAACTGCTTGACGACTGTTTCTGTGTACTCATCATATATGTAGATCCTCAAGGATCAGGATGTCTAAGCAGCTATATTCGCAGTTTTAGTCACATATCCTAGCAGTTTATTGAAATTCATTTGAATTTTTCAGCTAAAATAACTGCCTAAAGACTGCTGAATTTCATAAAAAGCTATGAATGAGACTGATCAGTCAGTGGCGGGTGTGGAAGGTTAAAGTACTATTAACAAACTATTGGACGGAACAGTGATGCATGTATATTTACCTGAAGTTTTGTCAGGTTTGTGGAGTTAAGACTCATACTCCCTTTCCAGACGGCAACTTGTACACATGAGGCAGTGATGATTGAGTCTATGGGTGGGACTACCAAGTCTGCAGCTTCCCCCCATAACTTGCATATTATAATGTCTTGGCCGTCAAGAGACTCGAGGGTTAATTCTTTCCTCCTGCTATTAGAGCTCTCTATCAAATCTGAAGACTGGATAAAATATAAACAAAAATTGTTAAAAATGAAATAAGAGGCTCAGTTGCCATATTATTTACTAAGCAATTAACAACAGGCAACACATTTAATCCTTAAAGATGTATCTTATACATTGGAAGTTTGAACTTCTTGTTGGACCCTACTATTTTTGTGTTGCAAATTCACTAAGAATCTTTAATGCATTATGCAGGATTATCACAATTAAATAGTTTGTGTAAGACTTTTAGAAAATTATTCCCTGAAATATTCTAACTTGGGCTTCAAAACAAACCAAAGATCCCATGCACTTGTTATTTCAGGTCTTGCTGAAATTGCTGCTTTAAAATAGACAAACTATGAATTGCAGGGACAAATGATATCTAGTGTTCTTCACGTCAACCACATACACATGTTTTGAAAAACCTCAATTTGCTCTGAGTGGTGTAAAACAATGTAATGGCAATTTTATAAAATTTCTATGTTAGGCCATGTTAATGCTTCAAAGTGACAGAGGTTTTTATGGTAGTGAGCTTCCTGGTGTACATAATCATGAATTCGGTTTCTTTTAAAGATGTGTGGGAGTAGAGAAAAAGATTTTTAAATATTGTATGCATAAACACTATATGACTATTTTGGTCCCACCATAGAGCCAGAATCTCAACCGCTTCGGACATAAAATTTATAGTTTTGGTAGAGGGCTTCTTTATCTACAAAATTTTTCTTACAAATGTGTGGGAGTAGATAAGATTTTTAAATATAATATACATTTATAACACTATTTGACAAGTTTAGCCTTATTTGTCCTATAGTCAAAACCCATACCCCAGGGGACATGGAATTTACAATTTTGGTAGAGGGCTTCCTGGTCTACATAGTTAGGATTTGGGTTTTTCTTTAGATCTGTGGTAGTCAAGAAGATTTTGAAAAATAGTGAAGTATTTTAGTTACCGGTAGCCAGGTTTTTTTTCAATCAGGTAACACAATGGATTATAGTAATAGGCATTTAAATAGAAATTAATGTTGATTCATAATCAATATGACTTACTTTCCTCAATATACCCTTCACGGAGACCATAGTTTTGGGTTGCATTAAGTATGTGTCCTGTACCATGTGCACCGGGGGATTCAATATGGAATCTACTTTTTCTTTGTCCACCCGGAACTTTGCACACTGGAACACCTGTTAAAATGCATAGTAACTGTGTTACGCTTTGAAAAGCTATAAAGTACAAATGTGGAATTAAAATATTAAGTATAATTATAATGTTTGCTTGTTTTTAACTTGCACTTTGAACTGCTTTTGCGGTTTTGTGAAGTATACATATGCGTGGTGAAATCTATCATAAAGCTCTTTGGGTTAAGATTCATTTAGACTGCAAGTTATCAAACACTTGTAATTTAATTTTACATGTAAAATGATGCGACAAGGGAAATAACTTTTCCATATTGTAGCATTAAAATGTTATATTTCATGCTTGTGAAATTAATTACTATATCATATGAATTAGTTATGTGTAAATTTATTACATCTATATGCATATATACAGGGTGATTTGTAATTTACAAATAAAATATTCAACAACGGATCCGCAGATGTCCGTCAGATGTCTGTCATTTATCCATCCCATTAGCACCCACTTACATTAGGATAGTGTATTTATAAGAACATGTTGGGATGCTGCAGGAAAAGTTCCAGCACAAATGTAAAAAGTTTTCGGGATTTGGAGTAAAAAAAAAATATAGTGCAAGTTACGTGGTTAGACTGCAATATTTTGTCGGACCCCTCTTTTTCAGAGATTATTTTTTTTTTTTGAATTTGCACATGTATTTTATAAACATGAAAAAATGTTATCGTATTAGGCTATTCACATTTTTTTTTTACACTAATGGACATAGTAACTTACCCTCGATGTGTCGTTTAGTCTAACTGTGTCCTCAACCACTGATACGTTGACTAAGAGGTAAAAATTCTCCTTCTGTAGACGGAACTTTTCCGGGTATTGAACAGTTTTTATGGTTTTGCCGTTTTCTTCATACGCAATTGTACTGAAAAATGTTCCCCTGTCACTTTTCCTAGTATTGGCATCTGCAATCACATACACTTTTAAACGTAGCCCCGCCATCTTCGGAAATGAAGTTTTCCGCACAAACTGTGCGTGAACGCGGGAATTTTTAGCGGGTAAATTTTCGTTGAATGACGTATAATTAATGCTTCGTCATAGGATCGGAAGGTTGGGGGGTGTTGTGTTGTAAACCATGCAAGCACGTAGCATTATTTTTTTAAAAAGTAAGCTGGGGGCAGAATCATAAAAAAAATCTTTTCAAGCAGAAGAAAGGGGAAAGTTACAATTTCTGATTTAAGTCGGGAAATCCTAAACCTAACAACACAAAAAGTTTTTAAAAAATGTAAATATAAGCATTAGTTCATTATTTTTTTTAAATATATAATCTCATAACTGCAGCGGTGTGTGCATACACGTTTTCATAACTCGCTAACGCGCGTTACTCAATTTGTATGCACACATCGCTGCAGTTATATTTATTTATATATTTCAAAAAATAATGATTCAATGCCTAAGTGAAGGAATTGAAATTAGTATGAGAACCTGATATGTATCTCTATTACAATTAATACATAACACTTATAGAAAAACTTAAGAAAAAAATTTCACTCGAGGTTGTTCTCGGAAAGGGGGGGGGGGTCGGTGGGTGAGCGAGAGATGGGTGAGCAGTATCTTGAAAATAATGTTATCTGAGTACCTTTTCATGAAACTATATTACTGAGATAGTGATGGTAAACGAGCGTTTGTAGTACTTAGGACATGTAAATATTCTACAGATGTGCAAAACTAACTGAACTATAAAATAACTCTTAATTGGACTCAAAATAATGTTGTCTTTGTCTTCCATATAAATTTGTTATAAAGCAATATATTGCATGCATATGTATAATCGATGCATTGGGTTTAAAATCTAACAAACAAAAATATTTAAAGTAAGGGAATGGATACATGTACACCGTTAAACAATGAAACTATGTGCAAACATAGGACAAGAAAGAAAAAAGAAGAACATAGCAGAAAGCACGGATAGATAAGAGTCTAATCAAATGTATAAAATAAAGAAAATTGAAAAAAAAAAAAAAAACAAATAGTGAAAAAATTAAAATTAACATCATAAGAAAACAAGAATAACATATATTATACCAACATGAATACAAGTTGTTTACTTTAATTTATTACTTGACCACGGGTAGGTTAGATCATTAAACCTCTTTGCAAATTCTGATAAAAGAAAATCGATGGTAAATAATGATATTTAAAATCATTTACATTAGGTCTTAAATTGAGACTGGAAGTAACGCCGAGTATAAAGGAACTCGTTTGGTCTTTTACCTCAAGGGAAAAAACCACATACAGATAATTGTGTTTTATATCATCTCTGAAAGTTATCTATTCAGGTTTCTATGAGAAATCGTCCGAAAGGGGGTCAAAAGGTGTGATAGGGCGGTAATTCAGCGATCTGAATTCTGTATGGAACGAAATATCGAGACACCGTTTGTGACGTTGTTCCGTCGTTTTGATGGTGTTCACGTCTGCTGCGAGAAAACTGTAATAAGAAGCTAGAAAAGAACGAAAAGATTTCTGAACCCGTAATCGGTTGATTATTATCATCATCTTTTGCAAGAGATTTACACATTACGAGGTAAGTACTTGATGCAACTTCTTTTGCATCAAAATTTACATGAAAAAAGTAGTTTGATGATTTCGCACAGCAATTGAAGACTGGGATCACAGAGGCATCTTCTTTATTTTTATTTTGTTAAAGGAACTTTCACAATTTTTTTTTCTAATTTAAGGTTTAAAATGATTAATAATGGTATTTACAATGTTTGACCAGAGACATATATAACAGTTAGTATATACGTCCCTGGTTTAACTGGATTTTTTGTTCGGTGAAGTGTATAGTCTACAACAGGCTTGTAATGTCATAAACTGATAATATATCCTGGCGTTACCGGTTTTCGATAGTGCAAAACTTTTCACGTTTTAAAAATTGTTCCGGGTTGTCCTCAATTATAATTTATTGTTATATTAACAATCAGCAATCCCTTATGTATTTGTGATGTTTTGTATTCAAATCAACAAAAATTCTAAAAGCGATTTGACAATTTATTAGCCCCTTCACGGTAACTGCGGTACTGCTCTTTTGCAGGGCAAAATGACATAATTTGGTGAAATATGACGAAACGTCAATTGTTTCATTTACGTCATATAATTATCTACCTACTAAAATTTCGGCAAAGTATATCAATTTGCCCTGCAAGAGAGCAGTACCGCAGTTATCGTGAAGGGGTCTATTGATCTGCCATAATCATTGTTGTTTTGACTGACGTCACCTATTTTCGATAGGAAGTATGGTGCGCTGTTATTGGTAAAAGTATAAAAAATAAAACCAATTTGTAGAGTTCTTATTTTTTCTAATTCACAAATAAATCATGCTTCATTATATACTAATGAATAAATAGAAAAGTTTATTTTAGCTGTTTATTACGTTTGATTTGTTGAGCATTCAATTGACTGACCTGAAATTGAATTGGAAATGTCACATTATGAGACCATGTGATTTGTGTGTCATATATTACATTAATTCTTTTTTTGATGTTTAAAATGATTATCCATGGTATGTAGACAAAATTTCACGTTAAATCTTATCAGAATGAAAATTATTTGTTATGAAATAAACAATTTATATACAGAAAATCATTTTAAAGCAAAGAAGATATGCCGAAATTCACAATAAAATGATTGTAATGTGCTTCCATACAATTCATTTTTGACCTTAAGTGAACTCAAAATGAGGTTAGTCTATATTTAGACAACAATCTTGAACTTTTTTACAGACGAGAGTAATAGATGATCAATAGCTGTTTTGGGGCATAAAAGTTGGCATTTTTCAGTTGGATATTTTTGCTTTAGAAAAAATGGTGTTATTTGAAACGGATTTCAAGAAAAGCCTTCCTACCTCTACCAAAGAAAAATTCTTAAATTGTTTAGCGAAAAAATATGCATAAACCCACCAACTAATTATTGAAAATTCTTCCTTGAAAAATGACAACTCCATTATCAAATTTTCTCTTTGAAAAGGAGGCTATCGAAAATAGGATACTATCGAAAATAGGTAACGGCACAATATTGAAAAAAAAAATAGTTATAATGATGTTACCTTGTAAAAAAAAACAGAAAAACAAAATACATGTATCATACCAAACCATAAGTTTGGATGTCGTAAAATTATTAACCAATAAATACCATCAATATCATTTAATGGCACATTTTTAGTTTTTTCTTAATTATACAATAAGGAAAAATATATATGTCACCGAGGGGGTTAGGGCACCATAGAATAAGGGGAAACTAACTCATATAGGCCCAGCCCAAGAGACAGGGGGTCAGCCTATAGATATTAGGCTTAAATTGACCTCTAAGTCGGATATGCATAGAGCTATAACTCGAAGGCAGGTTTCACAATTTATTGATTAAGTGATTTGAATTAACTAGGAATTATCAACAATAACCAAATATAACAAAGTCAAATAGAACAGGATACAAATAATAATTTCTTAAATTGCCAAATGAGTCAGGTTTAAAGTTAGCTCAATGTTGCTTAGTCTTACTGACAGACTGGTGGACAGTCAACTAAATAGTCAGTATGAAGACATAAGCAACATGAGGTAGTGGCCAAAAGTGTCTGACTGGTTTGAATAAATTCCTAACTGTATTTATAATCTAAAAGATAATTAATGAAAGTGAGGTACAGTACTCATGATAATAACTCAAAAGCTAGGACAACTCAGAACAATTATATTGACTAATTGGGGATAATTAGCAGAGCAGACTGACCCTCGCTAATTACTTGTCATCTGGCATGAGTCAACTCTCAAACACATGTTATACAAAATGACACACCATGACATATTCCCCCCTGCTCGACAATGTTTGTCCTCAAACACGATATTTACAAGTGAAAGTTTATACAATCGTACCTGTCTGAAAATAAAAACTTTGAAAAAACATACTGATATGCTATGCAAAAATAGTAGTACTACATGACATACAAAATATTGGTTAATGTTACATTTTGAAAGAAATTCATGGCATGAAAGAGATAAATAATTTTCACTTAAATCTAAAATAACGTAGATATAAGAAATAATATGCGTGCACTCATACCATTTCTTGGATCTACTTTGTACTAAACCTAAGTTTGGTTTAAAAAGTAAAATAAAATTAAAGCAGATGAATTTCTTTGCAATTGATCAGGCATGATTAAAATTACATTACACAGATATCAAACATGATATAATATCGACAGTTCTACATTGACATGAATGTTAGTAATTATTGAGGGATGCTCATTTCTTCACAGTATTCACTTTTCAAATCCTCCAGGAGAAATGTGACAAGACCAAATGGTAAATCATTGAATGGAACCCACTGTGGTGGCACATAAGGATTTTCAAAACTCATTAGATACATGGGTTCACACTGTTGACAGAATCGTACTTCATGGATTTTCCTTCCAGTTACCATTTGCCACAGCTCTCGATTCCGCTCGTGTATCTGCAAGCGTTGATTTCGAAGACGATTGATGTCATCTTGTAGTAACTGTTCATCAAGTTGTTTGGATATGGATGAAATAAATTTACAAGCGTAGGAACTAGCTGATGTCAGTGGTTTCCATATGGAATCCGATGAACCAGTCTGAATCAGAAAGTAGGCTCGTCCGTTCATCATGCGTATGGCCCGTAATTGTTCTTTGCTGTCCAATGCTGTAGCACTTAAAACATTGACAGAACTTGTCTTGGAATTATTGTTTTGGGTTGACTTATCTTCCTGGGGCTGTTTGTCTTGTTTGTTGAAGAACTTGTGTTTGGTCTGATGTAGAGGTCTCTTCCTCTTCTTTCCGCTCATGGTTCTGTCAGCATGGAATTGGCGTACTAGATGAGAAGGAATTTTGCATGGAAAATGCCATTCTGTATTTCCAGTTGAGAACTTAACTTTGTAGTAGAGAGTCCCATTTCCTCTGTTAGATGCTAAGAGCCGGTCAATTGTGTCTGCCTTGAATGGTGTGCAGGAGCCTCGTTTGCAGTCTTTGCATGAAGGTCTGGTATCAGCAATAGGTGGATTTCTAGGTTGATGTAGGTGGTTGTTGTTCTTGTGCTGATTTTGTGGATCTGGTTGTGGCTTCTGATTCTGTTTCTGTGGCCTCTTATTGCTTTGCTGTTGGTTGGGTTTCTGTGGCTGCCTACTGTGTTGCTGTAAAGGCTGATTGTGTTGCTGGGGTTGATTTTGTTGCAGCTGATTCCTTTGCTGTGGCTGCTGATTCTGTTGATGGGTCTGCTGATTCTGCTGTTGCTGCTTGTGTTGTTGAGGAGGCTGATTATGTTGCTGTGGCCGCTGATTTTGTCGTCTGTTCTGTCTTGGTGGTTTATTTTGCACTCTTGGTTGGTTGTTTGCTTGATTAGGTACCGCAGGTGCATTTTGTCTAGCTGGCTGATCAGCAGGTCTGTCTGTGTTCTGGTCAAGTTCATCAGGATCCAGTTGAGCATTGTCATTAGCATGTTCTGGAGGAGGGTTAGTTGGCCTTGTGAGAGGATCATGGTATGGTTTCAAACGATGGGCATTAACCAGTGACTTTACCTCTTTGTTGTTTGCACAATTCCTGATTTTGTAGGTGTGACTTTGTCTGTTCACCATGGTGATGTAATATGGACCAACCCACTGGCGATGTAATTTTGGAGCATTACCAACTGGAACTTTGGTGCAATATAACCAAACACGTTGAGTTGGAAAGAAATCTGGTTCCTTAGCTGTCTTATCATATCGTTTTGTATTTCTTTCTTGGGCTAGTTCAATATTTTCGGAAGCAATCTTTCGTGTTCTTTCTAAGTTTTGTAGAATTCGTCCAAGGAATATCTTGTGGTCCTGAGCCAAGTGTTCTTTTGGTACTAAGGAGGAATCAATAGGGAGGCACATCTCTCTTCCATAAAGCATGAAGTATGGTGAGAAATCAGTTGACTGAGTGGCAGGAGTTGCTCGGTATGCCATAAGGATCCCTGGGAGTAGAAGATCATCCCAGTCATCTTGCTGTCCTTTAGCATAGCAGCGTATAGCTTGGAGAATGACGGAGTTCATCCTTTCAACAGATCCATTGGTTTGCGGATGATAGGAGCTCGTTAAATGCCTTGTTATTTGGAACATCTCTGAGAGTGCCTTTACAAGATTAGAGACAAAATTCCTTCCGCGATCTGAGATAAGTGTTCTTGGTGCTCCGTATCTTGTTATTATCTCCTTGTATAAAACTCTTGCAACCTCACTGGCTTCTTGAGTTCGTAATGGAAATGCTTCACACCATTTGTAATAACTGTCCACTACCAGAAGAATATGTTTGTGTTTGTCTGGAGTTGTTGGAAGTCCACTTAGAATGTCCATATGCCACCTCCCAAATATATCATCACTTATTTGTGGCTTCAGAGGTGGACACTTAGCACCGTAATTGCGTTTACTTTGTTGACAAGTTTCACAAGTCTGAACATAGCGTTTTATATCGTCATACATTGAGGGCCAGAAGTATTTGTTGCGTAGTGCAGCATATGTTCTTTCAAATCCTTGATGACCACCACCAAGAATACAGTCGTGGTATGATCGCAGTACATCATCACGGAGAGCTCTTGGAACTGCAACTTGCTTAACTAAACGTTCATGTTTTGGAACTTTCTTGCATCGTTTTGAGTAGAAATGTTTCAAAATTCCATCTTCAAGTTCGAAGTTGTAAGACTCAACCAATATAGTTCTGGCAATCGCTGAATCATTGGGAAGTTCTTGGTTTAGTTTGTACTCATAGATTCCTTGAAAGTCAGGGCACTGTTGTTGCAAGTTTGCCATTTTCTGTAAAACAAGTTCTGGAGATGTCCTTTCTTGTAAACTGGCAATTACGTGTTCTTCTAATTCCCCTGGATAGACTAGAACAGTTTCTGTGTATTCTTTGTAATTGACATAGTAAAGGTGTTCGCCTAGGTCTGGTGAATCTGTATGTGTAGAATTGTCATGCTGTTGTCTGGATAAGCAGTAAGCTGGATTTTTGCTTCCATCACGGTGGATGATCTAGAAGTTGTAACCTTGAAGTAGAAGGCTCCATCTTCCCAGGCGACCTTGACAATCTCCGATCTTCTGTAGGTATTTGACAGCCATATTGTCAGTAAACACAGTGAATTCCTGGTTTGCCAAATAACGTTTAAAGTGCTGGATTCCCTCAACAAGAGCCAAAGCTTCTTTGTCTGTTATATGCCATTTTAATTCAGCACCGTGTAGTGATCTACCTCCATAAGCTATGGCATGTTCGCGTCCATTCTGAATTTGACTGAGCACATATCCCATGGAATATTCAGAGGCATCTGTTGAAAGAATAAATGGCTTGTTAAAGTCTGGAAAAGCAAGGATTGGAGCAGTAACGAGTGCATTTTTCAAGGTGTCGTATGCTTTCTGGCAACTTAAAGTCCATTGAAATTACACATTCTTCTTTAGTAGGGATGTTAATGGAGAAGCGATTTCAGCATAGTCTTTGACAAATTTTCTGTAATAATTTGCCATGCCAAGGAAACTCTTCACTTGTTTGGTGTTTTGCGGGACTGGGAACGTTTTAACTTTTTCTGTATTTTCTGGATTTACTCTTACTCCATGTTTTGATATAATGTGTCCTAAATATTTGACTTCTTTCTTTGCAAAGATGCACTTGGATGGATGTAATTTTAGATTCGCACTACGCAAGCTTAAAAACACTAGATGCAGATGTTGTAAGTGTTCCTGAAAGTTCTTTGAAAATATTAGCACATCGTCAATGTACACAAGAGCAACTTTGAAATTCAGATTCCGGAGCACCTTTGTCATCAGGCATTGGAAGGTCTTTGGTGAGTTCATCATTCCAAAGGCCAGTCTATTAAATTCACTCCTTTGTGGGTAATGAATGCACTCTTGTGTTTTGTAGCAGGGTCCAAAGGCACAGAATCAAGTGTTGAGTAAATTTCTGGCTTGGCATCAGCTAAAGTGTCAAGAATATCCGACATGTGAGGAATCGTGAAATACATAGGTTCTGTGATTCTGTTCAATGCTCGAAAGTCAACACAGAAACGATATTCATTCTTAACTAGCACTACTGGACTATAAAATGGTGAGGTGGATTCTTCAATGATGCCATGTTTTTCCATTTCATCAAGTTGTCGTTCTAACTCGGCTCGCATCTGGGGAGACTGGCGATAAGGTGCAGAACTGACTACTTTGTCACCTTTTGTACGGATTGTATGGTAATGCATATCTTTTTCCCAAGTTCTGATAGGTCCTTTGCAAAAATGTTCCTGTTCTGAGCTAGAAATTTACAAAGTTGTTGTCTTTGAATATTGTCCAAATCACAAGAGTCTAAATCAATTCCTATGTCAGACAAGGTCATAGTCATTCCTGCTGTTGGGGATAATGGACATCTTCAAAATTTACAGGTTGTGCAGCAGCGATTTGAAGGTTAGATTTTAAATAGACAGGAAGGTTTGTTGGATTTAAGACTCTGTAGATGCCGATTTGGTTATCATCTAGATAGGTGACTGTTTTTCCTCCAGCTACAGAGAATCTTGATTGAAGAGAGTTACTAGGTTCTAAAGTCACAGTTGCTCCAGGTGAGTTATTTGGAATCTTGACAGGCAGAATTGTTTCTGAATGGGGTTCAAGAATGATGTGATTGACGGTCTCAGCCATTGTTGTAATTGCTCTTTGGTCACGAATTGTTGAGACAGTTTTATGATCAGCACTTCCGGATTCAATGCTGTAGTTAAGATTCTTCCCTGGAAATGGAATTGTCAATGTCATATTTTCAAAATCAGTCCTAATTGTATTTCTTGCAGGAAATCAAGTCCAAATATGACTTTTGCATGTAAGGTTTCAAACACTCTGAATTTTTGCTTCACTGTAATGTGTCCGAAAGTTACTTCCAGTATAACTTCTCCAAGAACAGGATGGACTTCTCCACAGACACCGACAGCACTAGTTATGGAAGATTCTTGTATGTCTGCATTATGTTGCAATAGCTGTAATCGGTGTTGACTTATACAGCTTATGGAAGCTACACTGTCAACCAAGCACTTGATGGGTGTATTCTGTAGTTGAGCTTCTTCAAAGTTCCTCTCCATTGCTGCAGTGAATTGTAGTTCATGTGTCCCCTGGGTCATGCAGGAAAGTTGAGAGCATCTCTTCTTCTGACAGTACCATCCCTGGGAAACTTTTCTTCGTCCCATGACTGACTTCAAGTTTGTAGAGCTATTCTAAAACTATAAGAGAATAGGCAGTAGCATGAAAACCAAGATGGACTAGAATTTTCATGTCATTTACATTTCTGTAAGCAAATAACATAGAAGTCAGAGATGAAATGAACTTGAATTATCCACACGAAGTGTATATTTTATGATTGAAAGTGGAAGAATATCAACAAAGTTGCACTTATCTTTCAGTAGTGTGCGACTCCCATTCGGAATTTCTGGCTCTATTCCATCTCATGGAATAACCTCTATAAACTAAAACTATCCTGTCTATTGACCAATACCTTCTAGCCATAGCATAAATCAACTATGCATACCCGGATTCTCCACCACATCTGTCACCGAGGGGGTTAGGGCACCATAGAATAAGGGGAAACTAACTCATATAGGCCCAGCCCAAGAGACAGGGGGTCAGCCTATAGATATTAGGCTTAAATTGACCTCTAAGTCGGATATGCATAGAGCTATAACTCGAAGGCAGGTTTCACAATTTATTGATTAAGTGATTTGAATTAACTAGGAATTATCAACAATAACCAAATATAACAAAGTCAAATAGAACAGGATACAAATAATAATTTCTTAAATTGCCAAATGAGTCAGGTTTAAAGTTAGCTCAATGTTGCTTAGTCTTACTGACAGACTGGTGGACAGTCAACTAAATAGTCAGTATGAAGACATAAGCAACATGAGGTAGTGGCCAAAAGTGTCTGACTGGTTTGAATAAATTCCTAACTGTATTTATAATCTAAAAGATAATTAATGAAAGTGAGGTACAGTACTCATGATAATAACTCAAAAGCTAGGACAACTCAGAACAATTATATTGACTAATTGGGGATAATTAGCAGAGCAGACTGACCCTCGCTAATTACTTGTCATCTGGCATGAGTCAACTCTCAAACACATGTTATACAAAATGACACACCATGACATATAGCTTGACGGACATTTGATTGATGAAACAAATTTGGTTACAGTATAATTGTTATCAATGAGAAATGAACAGTCATTTCAAAAACTTCTGGTAGATAGCATCTAGGCTATTATTCATGTACAATTTGTCTAAATTAATCTGATATGTCAAAAGTGGTGGTAGGGGTGTGTGAATAGAAAATTTGGACTATAGTTGCACATTCATTCAACAGATTTTTTTGGTGTCAGTAAATCGAACCAGTAATGCACTGTTTTAATCATCCCAGTAGTTCCCTGTAATCATGGCAATTTTTATCACTTTACACTCTCACGAAAATCAGCAAGACAATAAAAACAATAACGATGTAAACCACATACAGTCTATGTTAACTCTAAAGTTCACCTCAGTACACTCTCAATCAAAAATAATAGAGTGACGTCACAAAGGGTTACACATTGATTCGATAGATTTTTTCGGCGTCAGTAAATTTTGACTCACAATTCAAAGTACCAATGGTTTCCAATCTCACATTCTTGCAAGAATCAATTAAAATTATATAAATATAAGTAATAAGGAATCATTCTTTGAATATTATGAGGTGATAATTTCGGTCGGGGTGTGATCAAATCTATCATAAAGCCCTTTGGGCTTTATTGGATTTGATCACGCCCCGACAGAAATTATCACCTCATAATACTCAAAGAATGATTCCTTATTCCTTAATTCGAATGCAAGAAGATAAGCAATAATTACGATTTGATTTAAAACTTATTTATTTTATGTTGTGTTTATGCTGCAGTTAAACGTTATTGTTTTACAGAGACATTTTAAAAAACAAAGATTGATCATATGTACGATATATATATAAACTATATATGACGATATATGACATACATTCTTCACAATGTTCTTTTTTTAAATAGAGTTTATTGATGTTCCGGTAGTATGTGGGCACGCAAGTTTAGCTGTGGGTCCATAGACTTTGAAAAGTTAGGGGCCCACATGGCTCCTAAGGTTTCAATTGTTAAGCACAACCCTGTAAAGAGCTGAAGGATTAGAATTTTCATGATTATGAGAATTATTCTTTTTTTTTCTTTTTTCTTTTAAAAAACGATGCTACGTGTACGTTCCTGGAAATTACCTTAATTATAGTGAATAAAATAAATGTGAGCATTCATCCAAATGAGTGCAAGTTACAACTGTTTCCTATATCTGAAGAAATGTCCTCATTCTTTAGCTTTGCAAGATTTTGAGAAGATTTTGGTTATTTCGGCAGATTTACAATAACTTCAGTTAGAGTAATTTCCCCTTATTGGTGCCTTATAATTTGGCGTTATTTGAAGTTATGGGTTATATAGTACAAAATCGATACGTAGTGTTATCACAGGCAAAGACACTGGAAAATGTAAATATGAAACTGTAAAGGTCAAATGAGACAGGTGCATGCTTTTGACACCGGATATTGTTAAACAAACATTGACCACGCGACGAGTCAACAGCTAGTAGGTTGACAATGGTTTTCGAGGGGTGTCAATTTCAACTGGTACCCTCCCAAGTAGGCACTATTTATTTTATTATACTGAATGTCTTTTTTTATAGCAATTTTTACTGTTTTTATATAGAAAAGACGCGAGTTTTACGACGAACCGTACGCGCATAATTTACGCGCATGTAGCAATTCGTTCTATCGCCCCTTTGCCAAGTGTGTTGCTAACGCTGAGGGTATGGGAACGGATTGTCAACTGCGTCTTAGCCAATCAGATTTCAGTATTTAACATGAAAGTATAATAATAGATATTGGCAGCTATGCTCCCGCGGCATTCAGAAACGCGCTCTGTAAAAAGCAACCCCCAATTTTGATCAAATTTTCGCTGAATTAAGGCGTGAATTATACACATGACTCTATGGTACTCACTCTAACAAATAATAAAAAAACAAACCAAATACAATCCTATTCTAGAAAAACCGCTCACCATGTGGACGACCAGATTTTGAATTTCTTATCGCCCACATGAAATTTTACTCACATTGGTGAGTGGGTGAGTGGATATCACAACCTTGCTTTAGCAGTTCAATGGTTTCTTTATTTTCACTTCCATTTATTACATGCTCCCAATCCCAAGGAGGGGGGGGGGGCAACTCCATGTTCCTTTAATATTATAAGCAAATATTTTTAAGCGTAAATTAAAAAAAAAGTTAAAAATTAATTTTTTTAAAAAGTGGAGGGGGCAACTCAATGATAAGTTGATTTTCTATGTGTAAATTGAAAAAAAAAAATTAAAAATTATTTTTTTAACATCGGGGGGGGGGGGGGGGGGGCGGGGCGGGGGGAAAATAACCATGTATACAGTATTTTGGGAATTTTTTTATACTATTGAATAAACATCGTTTGAATACAGAGGTATTTATAAATATATAGAATATTTAAGAAAATGTGCAGCATGAATATCTTAGGACAGACTATAGACAAGGGGCTAATGGCAGTAACAAAGTTAATATAGTCTGTCCCAAGATATTCATGCAGTACGTTTGGACGATTTTCAATAAAAATACAAAATGTGAACTTTAAATGTTTATTTTTCAATCCATTTCGATTATTGAAACCTCCATTGCTGAAGAGCTCCTGTCAATGTTATAGATAGTCTGTTTCATAAGTGTAAAATCTTCAACCATTTGAAAACACACGACACACAATTTGTAACAATATTAATATGTGTTACTAAAGTTTGTTATCAAAGTATATATAATTAGTTGAAAAGTTCGGAAAGTCACAACTCACAGAGTTCAATTATATTTTTAATAGTTTCTTTATTTAGCAGAAGATGGTATTTGCATGATTATTGATTAATATTAAAATAGCATGATCAGAAGAAGTAAAAGGTTAAAAACGCAAAAATTTAAATGTTATACATAAGGGGGGGGGGCTCAATTTTGTCAAATTTTATTTGCAAATTTTCAATGTTCATAATATGCTTTAACAAGGTATTTCTTTTGTGATCGACATCTTGAGTCATAAGCATTTTAGTTGTATAATTCTCTCTCTCTCCCTCTCTCTCTCTCTCTCTCTCTCTCTCTCTCTCTCTAAATATATATATATATATTTTCAGAATTTTTTTTTGCTTTGTAAATTTTAGAGTAGAACCCTTTTTCTGCCTTGTAACCCAGGAGGAGTACTTGTCAAGAGAAAACGTGTAGAAAATTAAGGTTGCTGTGAAGTTGTGAAGAGTTATAAGGTGAGCACTAACAATTCATTTTTTAAAACTTTGTTTAGATGGTACTAAAAGGGGCATGGTCACAAGTTTGGACAATATTTAGTTTTCTGTTTTTATACCCCTGCTACAAAGGAAAAGGGGGTGTACTGTTTTACCCTTGGGTGTCTGTCTGTCCATCTGTCTTTCTGTCTGTCCATGTGGAACAAAAATTTGTCACATTTTTCTCAGCAACTATTGAATGCAGGTGCTTGAAATTTTAACAAACTCTGTGTTTAGGCAATATGCCATATGGTGGGATTTATTTTTGTACTAATAGGACCTCAACTTCCTGTTAAATGACAACTTTATATTTAGGCTAAATTTTTAAAGATATTTTCGTAAAACATTTCTTATCAACTATTAATCACAGATGTTTGTTATTTAACACAGTCTTTCTTTAGGCATGCTATTTGTGTATCAATTGGAAGTTAACTTTCTGTTGCATGTTGACTTTGCTTAGACCAAAAAAAAAAAATACCTGTGTTTCCGGTAACCCGACCAACCCTAATTTAACGCGCCGACCCTAGCACTTTTTATTGCAAATTAGGATTACAAAATGTAATTTGTTCTAAAACTACAGTTTTCAAAATGCACGCACTTAAAAAGACGCTTGCAACAAATGATTAAAAAACGTCTTTTTTCAAGTGTTTAAAAGATTTCACATGTGTAGATCAAGGACCAACCTAGGGGGCGACTTGCTTTATGATCGCTAACCTCGCTGGAATTTTCTCCAAAAGAGAAGTTGAAGTCGCCCTGTATTCTGCCTTAACGATGGTGTAAATTAACTCCAAAAGGCAATAGACTGATAATTATCTAATTCAAAAGACGTTTTTAACAGACACAGTTAATCCCTGTTGTGATTAATAACTACTGACTGTCTTATCTTTAGAGGTTATAAATACGGGTGATGCAAACATATATCGTGCATTGAAAAGTACAACCGATATTTAATACATTTCGTGTTGATATTACAATTAGTTGGTAACTTGTAATTAATTAATAACTCTGCCAAATTAATGCAAACCGTTTGTTTACATGCAGTTATCTTTAAAATTAAGAAGATCATCTACCTAGCTAACTGTTGTAATTGGGTCATAGGGTAGGACTAATGCCTCCAAAATACACAGAAGTGCATAAACTGATTTTGTGTCGCTTGGCTAACTCAATTACAAAACATTTTATCTATATAATGTATGAATACATTAAAAAAATGAAATTAAATAAATTGGATAAGTTTTTAAAAGTTGCCTATGATTCTAAGACTGATGCTGAAATGTTTGTTGATCATTAGAATTGTCTTGCTAAACAAATTAAATAATGTAAAGTAATATTAAATACTTGTTTACAGAAAAATCAAAAGGATGATGTGCTATAACTACTTTGTGGGGTTCCTTCTCATTTGATGAATTACATGAAATCTGCAACAATTTTGGTAGTTTTGAAACAAGTAAATAAAAACGTCTTTTAAACAGTTTGGACACATTATAATTATGAGGACATCTGGATTATCATTACTTTTAAGAAAATATTGCAGCAGAAAATCATCTTTGTTTGTAGCCATTTGTTGTTTTTGAGGAAAGATGAAAATAATTGATTGGCGTTAGTACGAAAATGATACCTGTATGGCTGACAATACTTTGAATTATGAAGCTTTTTAACATAATTATCATATGAAAACATTTTCCAGTCGAATGTTTTCATCAATCAAGTGAGTAAGCTAGGTTATAAAATGTCACACAAAATTACACCAAGTAAACAATTATTTAAGGGAAGAACAATTTACTTAAAGTTTTTTACTGTAACCTTAGCAACTTTTGCCACAGAGTTCAAACACTGCGTACTGGCTTCAAGACTATCTGGCGATCCTCTGTCCGTCAATCTTTGTTAACTTTCACATATAAGATACGAGCTGTAAAAATTAAATGTATCTCATCGGCATGGTATATTCATAGAGCTTAGCATCTTAAATAAACTCAAAAAAATATTCACTTAGATGTGGAAAATGAAAATTACGCTAATTTAAGTTCGATTTTTTTTCATAAATACCAATACACAAAACAAAAAATATTGCAGGTAAATGGTAACCACCTTTTCCAGTATTTTCATCATATGAAATAGATATGTATTACATGACCTCTGAGACAAAATATTAATGAAATAAAATGTTGGCATAATTTTATTGTGTAGATTCAACATATTCAAATTATGATTACACACGATAAGGTAGGCCCACAATGGGTGCAGATTTTTAAACTGATATACGTCTTAGAAAATGTATGAAATGTTTTATCTTTAAAGAGCTAATACTGTTCTCATATGTGCAAAACTGCAGGAAATAATATACCGGTGTTATATATAATTTATATATTGCAATATATTTTCACCCCACCCCTTTATAAAATATTGAGTCTAACATCAGAAAATTATGGTACTTAACTTTGCTAAATATTAAATTTTACTGCTCTTAATTATTTAAAGTGTTTTAAGTCAAAGTAGTTCGCTATTGTTGCTCAGGTGAGCGATGTGGCCCATGGGCCTCTTGTTTGTTTTTTTTTTAAATGTGAAAAAAATTAAAATATCCTTTGTTTTGTCATGCCATAATATGGTGGGATTTATATTAGAATAAATCTAATGTTAACTGTGTTTACTTTGCATAGATTTTGCTGACATTAGAGCTGGGGTATCATTAGTGGGGATTGACTTACAGATATCTTGTTATAATTTTCAAAGAAAGAGTTGTTGATAAGTACCTATTTAACAGAGCATACTCTAAAACCTGGCCTGGCCTGGCCTGGCCCCATTGGCCAATCTTAAGAAAATGTGGAAAAAATGTTCTTTAGGCAAACAAATTTCAAGGGGCCAAAATATGAGGCCATGCAAAATTTAAGTCAAAAGTGAGGCCAACTTTGAGGTCAGGCCAGGCCAATGACAACAGGCCAGGTCAAGTTTGTGAGTATGCTGTGTAAAAGGACCAGGAGATCTTTATTATGCTTAAGAACTAGGTACAGTTTCAGTCATATTTTGCCCTGTTTTAAAGTGATTTTTAAAATTAAAGTGTTACATTTATTTACACCAGAACACTAGGGCTGTCACGATTAACCGAAACATCGGTTAACCGCGATTCAAACTCTATCGGTTCGATTCGACACGTTCTTTCCGGATTTCGATTCGATTCAGGTTTGGTTTTTACATTAATAGATTAGTTATTGTTACGCGCTCTCTGATTGGCTAGTCTGTTATAAAGTAAACATTACACACGAAAATGGCCGGGAAGAAGTCGGCAGTTTTGGATTACTTCGATTTCCTTAAAAAAGACGGAACAGAAGATAAAAATTTCACTGTTTGTAACATTTGTTAAATGCAGATAAAGTATATGACTCGTAGTACGTCATCTATGACTGCTCATATCCTTCGAAGACATGGAATCACGTTATCGAAAACGAAAGCTGCACCCGAGAATCGTGAGAAAAACAAACACACATCAACTGGGCAACTTCGTTTACCAAAAGCACTTGGTCTATGAAATAAATACCCAAGATCATCGACAAGACATGGTGATATTACGAGATCTATCGGCGTTTTTATTGCGAATGACATGAGGTTTTATTTTATGTTACTGTGCCCAGAAAGGCCAAAACTTTACAACTATTTACCTGTTAATAAATCTAAAAAAGGTTGTTTTATTATTTATTTGAATTATCAAATACAACAGATTTTTCTATGAAAATAAAAGCAATTTCTTATTTTGGTAATCGAATCGAAATTATTCGAAAATCGAGGTTTTTGTTTGAATCGAATCAATTCGAATTTTTTCTGAATCGTGGCAGCCCTACAGAATACCCATCAATTAAGAATCTATAAATAGTTGCCTGAATTGACTTTTACAAGGGTAATTGTGACATCATAATTAGTTCGTTTTCCTCATATTTTTCTTAAAACTAAGCAGGTGACACCCATTTTTAGTTCATCAAGACAAAGTCGGGGGCACTTTATGATATACATGTACTGTCGGCGTCCGGACCTGGTTAAAGTTTTTGTTGCAGGTTCTGTACAGTATCTAAGTTATTACTTGTTCTATCTTTATCAAACTTCTTGATAGTTGTGTTTGTTGTTAAATGATATAACATAAAAAAATTAACTTTCCTACAAAAGTGTGGAGTTTATTTTATTTTGACTTACACTATCAAGTTGATTGCACATTGACCAGGCCTGTAACTTTTAATATGTGTATAATGTACAGATTATATGAGTTATAAAAGTATTTATGATTATCTTACTGTAGTATTTTTTTCAAGAAAAATTTAGTCATATATATATATTTTAGTTTGCACCCTTATTTTTATGGCTGTACATAGTACATGTAGGTGAGGAGATCATAGCGTGTAGCGGTGTACAACAATGTATGACTGCACAATTAATACCTAAAGTTGTAACTTTGCAAACATAGTGGTGTCGTCGCACACTACTACCAATATATTTATTTCCAATCTCACTAAGAGAGTCGGGAAGATATACGCGGACTCCGGACTGTGGCTGCAGATGATTCTCGTTGACAGTCTTCCAATACATCGATGCGCAAGTTGACCTTGAAACGGACCAGTTTCATAACTTTGAATTTCTCTAACACAAACTGTCTTATTCATTCCCAGAATTCCAATTTATGGAAGAGCAATTGAAGTTTCATCCTAACTTAGTCAGCCTGCGGGCAGACTAAAAATATACTACAGGTGACACTCGATGGTTCGAACTTCGATCTTTCAAAATTCTTGATCTCTCGAAGTGAAATCACGGTCCCAATTTTTTTCTCTATATAACTAAACAAATTTACTTTTGATCTCTCGAACTCCGATCTCTCAAAGTTCTTGATCTCTCGAAGTAAAAGTTTAAACCTGGGTCCCGTAATACATATCGCATTGTTTTTCACTCTTTATAACTCGAAGCGGTTGCTGTGTACACACGCGGTTGATCAGGCGTATAATTGTATATATGCGTGGACCTTACCTGGATGGTCGAGTGAATGCCTTTGGGCTAGCGTGGTAGTGTTAATTGGTTGATTACATGACACTACACCTTGCTTCCTTCAAAGGGTAGATAGGTAAATTGAAACTGGTGAAAGTTAAGTATATTAAACCCCTCTTAACTAAAAATATTCTGTGATTAAGAAAACATAATATACTTTAATGATTTTAAGGTGAAAATACGAATGAAATCATGTAAGATTATCCTTACATGTTATAAATATAAACTTCCGGCCACTATAATTTTAGAACCGAAATAACCGGAACAAAAGTTTCCGGATTTTTAAAAACTTTCGATCTCTCGAACATTTGATCTCTCGAAGTTAAATCATGGTCCCCTGAAGTTAGAGTTATCGAGATTCACCTGTATATTCAGAGTGATTTATGGGACAGGGAAGAAGCGTGAGCAGTCGAAACCCTCCCCAATCCCAGGATTTCTGGATAAGTTACATTTTTTAGTAGAATGAAAGCAGCTTTTTTTCCTGTTTAAACTCCTTATCCTAGAATCAGTGTTTATCATTAAGATATGGGGGGGGGGGGTTAAAAAAAATGTTTGGCTTCTAAATAGTACAGATATTTTTGTATTTGATTTATTAGAGTATTGCTATACTTTATTGGATCAGAGTTATACAAGTAAGTGCTCAGGTGAGCAATGTAGCTAGGCTTGAGTATCACCAGCTACCTCACGATACGATACGTATCACGATATATTAATACGATACATCATGTATCACGATATAGTTGTAAACTATAAATAAACTGGTATGTATGTTACCTACCTCTATAAGGCCTAAAAAAAATAATGGTTTGTTTCCGCTTTCATGCTGAGAAAAAGTAGGGTCAGTCTGTCAGAATTTTTTTTTATTTTTTCAAATATTTTTTTTTCCTTTAACATTGCAGTATCCATACATGCTGGTTAAATCACTGACATTGCTGAATGGTATATAAAATGAGAAATACTTTTAATATCATTCCTGGCTATTAAACTGGTCTTAAGAAAACACAAAAATTATATTATATATCAGATACTTCCTCTGCCAGTGATGAGAGCATTAGTAAAATCTACAACATATGGAAACATACAGCCATTTTGAAACAAAACGTTTAAGTTACACTGATTTGAAAAGATTAACTGCTTCAAGCGTTTTACTGACCAAAATTTTGAGTAATTTTTTTCCAAATCAGATAAAAACGGTAATAAACGATTTTCAATCAAAAATCCTTAAAAAAAAGATTTTGAGTTGGGGGGTAAAAGCTAGGGTCGGTCAGGAAAGAGGAAACAAACCATTTTTTCCTTAGGCCTAAGAATCAGTATTGCATGAAGAAATTATGTCAACTATTTACAAAATCAACAAGCTGTAGCGATATAAAATTCAATTGATTAGAACAAAATGAACAAATTATTTCTAACTTTTATTGAAATTTCTTTATCTCTTCATGTTATGTATACTATGTATCTATACTAGAAAGTCAATGAAAATTAACTCATACATGATATCATGATACACAGGTGACGATAGGATACACGTATCGTCGGCCCTCACGATCAATACGATCGATATATCGCCGTATTGTTACACTTCTAAATGTAGGCCATAGGTCTTTTATCACTTATTTAGGTAAAAAATTTTGGTAATGTCTTAATTCTGAATTGGACATTTTTGATTGTTGTAGCTATGCCATAATCAATGTTTGAAATAACTGTCAGCCTGACCACCCAAAACGCATAACTTTTGGCACAGGCGAACTAATTTGTTTGTACAAGCGCCCGACTGGACGTGAATTTTTTAAGCCAAGTGTATACATAATATCGGGATTGGAGTTTTAAGAATTTTTAACTGATTCTTGTCATACTATTGCTTTCCTTGTATGGTCATTTAACAAAGTCGAGACAAGCGTTTAATTCACGTAGTCTATGCTTGACATGTGAGCATGGCGAAGTAGAGTCCCCAGACATGCTATGGAATATTATAGGGCAATCTCAGCGAGATTCGTCGAAAAATTTTGACGTACGTCTCTTCTGAATCTTAGACTAGTGTGACACACATTGATTCAGTAAAATTTGCTTCAACTTCGGTCGGTTGTTACAATAGAATACGCTGAATTAAATCAACTACTGCCTTCAACTTTTTACTTTGAACATCGAACACAATCCAAATCAAAAAGGGAAAATCAAAATTCCTTTTTTTTGACCCTGTTTTCCATATCTGCATCCATTTAGACCCCTTTTTGCCAAAAATAAGCCTTTACAAGTCAAAGTTCATGGAATTTTCCTGAATCATTGACATTCAAATGCATTACACAGACATTTAAAATGAGGTATGTACCTCTTATCCATTTAAAAACTCATGAAGCATCAGAGGAACGTTCCTCTTTTCACTTAAACTGAATTCCGTACAGTTCAATCTGAGGAACATTTCACTTTTTTTCAACTAAAATATTCACAAAGCATCTGAGGAACGTTCCTCTTTCACCTGACTTAAAATCTTGACAAGTCATCTGAGGAACGTTCCTCTTTTCACTTCAACAGAAATCTTGACAAGTCATCTGAGGAACGTTCCTTTTTTCACTTCAACAGAAATCTTGACAAGTCATCTGAGGAACGTTCCTCTTTCACTACAACTGAAATCTTCACAAAGAATCTGAAGAACGTTCCTCTTTTCTCTTTAACTGAAACCTTTACATGGTGCCTGAGGAATGTTCCAATTTCCTACATTTGAAAGTAAATTACAGCATTTTTGTGAACAATTCAAAAAACAATTGTTTTTTTTTTTTTTTACATTTTTGGTCGGTCTGTTCTATCAGTGCCCCTTGTGTATTTTTTAAGCGGCAAATACATGTATATTAATTGGTGTAAAAAATTGATCTTGTATTGTAGATCAAATTATGATTAATTGTTTTCAATAAAAGTACAAAGGCATGTAATTAAGAATTCCAATTTAATATTTCTTTTAATATTCAATATCAAGTTTATTTAGTAATTAGATTAGATGTTTATATAATTAAAAATTTAACTATATTAATAATTGTCTCAGTGCATATATATGTTTTTATAATTATTAAAAACATAAAGCTCGCATCCATCAAATTCAGGATTGAGTTCCCAAGTAGAGCTGCATTTTCCTGAAAGCTGCCTTTCACTTAATTCAGTCTTTGATATATGGTTGACAAGAGCCAAGGTTTATCTTCTGTTCTGTTTATCTTCTGTTCATACTGTTTGACTGGCTGGATGGCTTCTTAACTTTTCTGTGGCCCCATTGATTTCCTTCCACGGGGGATGTCCAGATCTTCTATAGAATCTATGTATGATACATATTTGCATTTTAACTCATCATTGCTAATTAATAACTTCCTGTTATTTCATTTCATAATAAAGATCTGGCTGTGATGCTTTTTTTTGTTAATTACACATAAATTCTCAAAACATACATTTAAGTATTGACATTCTTTAAGAAGAAATACCCAGTATATATATTAAAGGTCACATCAGTTTCTCCCTGCTTAACTTGAGAGAGAGAGAGAGAGAGAGAGAGAGAGAGAGAGAGAGAGAGAGAGAGAGAGAGAGAGAGAGAGAGATTTGTTCAAGAAATATTTCTCTTTGGATATTTATACCTATATACCTAAATATGTTTAAACATTTACAGAATCCATCAGGATAATTAAATAAGCATGACTTTGATTTGAATCTACAAAACATCAATATACTCTTCAATTTCTACTCTAATCTTAAACACATTGGTACATGTATCATTGCAATTTTTCTTTTTTTTTGGATGGCGGCAGATCTTAACACTTCACATCAAATCCCAAAGCTATTGTTATCAGGCGGTCATTCTCGGGAGTATGAAAATGGTTCACAGCTGTAAATTATTTGTTTTAAGCCAGACAGCTGAGCAGATGGGATTTGCATCACTTAATTAAAGCAGGAATTATTATTAACATCAAACAAGAACATTGTATAATTCAGATTCTGTTCATCCTATCAATTTAATGTTGCAGCAAGGAAATACCAGAATTCAGTAATTTAAACTTGATGAGCTTGGTCAAACTTATTTTTGTTTGAAATTTAGAAGCATAAAATATTCAGAATATTTGCTCATCGTAAATTTGGACTTGTCATACTAAGGACTTTATGTTTGTTTCATCAAAAGTCTCAGTTACCTCTGTGCCCTACCTAAGTTAAGCTAAACAAAATCATTCAAGCTTAGGAAGTTCCTAAGATTTTGTTTGTATAATATTTTACATTCACACATACAGGAGCAGATAAGAATTACGCAATAAACCCGTATATTCTTTGTAACCGGTAATTTGAGAGAGAATGAATTGATTGTAGTATCTTTCTTGTTTTTTGCTACATGTACATATATTTCTTTATTTTAAATATTATTTGGATATGACCCCATGAATCAATTGAAAACATTGGTCACTGCTAGAATTTCTGGTGTTCTCTAACATGTCTAAGATTTTGTTTGTATAATATTTTACTTTCACACATACAGGAGTAGTTAAGAATTACGCAATAAACCCGTATATTCTTTGAAACCGGTATATTTTTAATTTGAGAGAGAATGAATTGATCGTAGTATCTTTCTTGTTTTTTTGCTACATGTACATATATTTTTTTATTTTAAATATTATTTGGATATGACCCCATGAATCAATTGAAAACATTGGTCACTGCTAGAATTTCTGTTGTTCTTTATAAATGATCCAGTGCATTTTTAGCTCACCTGAACCGAAGGTTCAAGTGAGCTTTTCTGATCACCCGTTGTCCGTCGTCCGTCCGTCCGTCCGTCCGTCCGTCTGTCCGTCTGTAAACTTTTCACATTTTCGACTTCTTCTCTAAAACCACTGGGCCAAATTTAACCAAATTTGGTACAAAGCATTCTTATGGAAAGGGGATTTTAAATTGTTAAAATAAAGGGCACAGCCCTTTTTAAAAGGGAGATAATTGCGAAACAGTGAGTATAGGGTGTGTGTCTTTAAAAATCTTCTTCTCAAGAACCACTGCACCAGAAATGCCAATATTTTCACAAAAGCTAGTGTATATAGTGAAGATTTTAAATTGTAAAAATCATGACCCTCGGACCAAAACTGGGGCCCCAGGCGGGATTCAAAGTTTAACATAGAAATATACATAGAAAATTGTTTACAAGATTTACAAGATTTTTGTTCCATTTATTCAACTAATTATATAAATTGTGCACCAAAAAACCCAACTGTGTCTCCCTGATTATTGACAACTCATGGCATAAGTATATAAGTTTGTTTAATCAAGAAATGACGGATGAAAACGATAAGGTGTAAAAATTCACTAAACATTATTTTAGTTTATCGCTTACAGTTTAGTTGGAGACCGTGCCCGATAAAAATAAAAATTAATATGTAATTTTTTTGTTGTCGGGCACGATCTCCAAAATGATTGTAAGCGATAAATGTATCTTGTGATTTTGTTGCAATATTGGTTTAGCATTATAGATACGGCATAGACTGGTTCGCCAGCCATGATAACGCGTCATAGGAAATAGCAGTGACGAGAAAAAAATATTTTTAGGCCCACTAGTTATCTTAACACGCTTGTGATTCTTTCGGAGAGTCAATAGATTTATTTTAAAAGTAAAACGGCTTTAATAGTTATAAACAAAGAAAGAGAAACATCTTTCGATTAAGTAAAACCGCTACAAAGTGTTAGCCTGAAGAAACCTCTGGAACCCAGACAACTGTATATTTATTTTACCTACTGGTTATGGAAAGTCCTTATAACTTAAAAAAAAAAGAGAAAACAATTTCTACACTGACACGATCCCACTCTCTAAGTTAATACCTCCATATTTTATAAACACATGATAAGATAATATGTACAGACCATATTGTGTGTAGCCTGTGTGCATTCAATTTATATGTGCTTACTTATTCTTATCGGACCTTTTCGAGAAAACGGAGCTAAATCAGATCGTTACCATCCTCAGCAGCCCCATAAATAATTGGCATGGATTGGAATGCTACGAGCAGTCTAGTGCTCCGAGTCTGCTGACCCAATTATAACTTACTCAACAATGAAAATATTTATACATTTCCGATGTAAATTAATATTTACAATACCCACATAAACGATGTATTGTCAACGGTGTCAATATGAATTTGTTTTTGTTAATTTGATATTTATTGTCAAATTCATGTATAGTTCTTCTTAAACCTTCTTTCTTTGATCCGCCTCAATCTTCTTTCCGACTTATTTTAAGTGTGCGCATTTGCTGTGCGCGAAGCTGCAGTGAGTTTTCCCACTGTCATGGCGGTGGTGCATGGTTACCTGTCCTTGAATTTCCTAACGGCAGCGTTTGGAATGAAAGGCAGGCTATCCAGTCTAAGATACGGCAGATCAACGCACGTGGTGTTGATTTATTTGTAAACAACACTAGTCTTGTTTCACACGGAAATTGAAATAAATAAGTTTTATTATAATTAGGGAAACACTGTTAATGTGTTACACTCGTATACTAATGACGAACCCGCGAAATTTGTTCAAAGACTGTTTAAAGCAGAAAGAAGTTAATTTATTTTTGAACTTTGAAATTTCTTCGATTTTTGTAACCATGGTGAGTTATGATTCATTGTATTACAAATGCATCGTAGTGATGCATTTTTAATACAATGAATAAGGAAATAGACTGAGTATACAATCACATGGTGATGTTAGAATTGCAAATAAAAATAATGTTGCATATGTGCGAATTTAGTTATACAAACGTAATACTGATATTATTTGATATACGACTACTGGTACAGAAATTTAAATTAATGATATCTATATTAAAGAAAATGTCAGCTCGACGCCTTTGTGGCCGTACCGGCCTTTGATATGTATAGGGAAGATTCTAAATTGTAAAAATTGTGACCCTCGGACCAAAACTGGGGCCCCAGGCGGGGTTCAAAGTTTAACATAAAAATACATAGGAAGAATGTTTAAAAATCTTCTTCTTAAGAACCACTGCACCACAAATGCCAACTACGTATTTTATAAGGATTGAAATATACTGAGTATACAATCACATGGTGATGTTAAAATTGCAAATAAAAATATAGTAGCATATGTGCGAATTTAGTTACACAAACCATTTTTATTCTGATATTATTTGATACATGTATACGACTATTGGTACAGAAATTTAAATTAATGATATCTATTTTAAAGAAATACTGGGGCACCAAGAGGGGTTCAAAATTTAACATTTTAAAAAATATATAGAAAACGTTTAAAAATGTTCTTCTCGAGATTTACAATGTTACAGTTTGTGGAATTACTGTGCATGCATCCCTGGCTTATGTAGATTCTTAATTGGTAAAATCGTGACCCCCGTACTAATACTGGGGCCCCAAGAGGGGTCAAAGTTTAATATAGAAATATATAGGTAACATGTTAAAAAATCTTCTTCTTGAGAACTATACAATGCTACAAGTTGTGAGATTACTATGCATGCAACCTTGGATAATGTAGATTCGATAGTTTTAAATAAGTGACCCCTGGACTAATACTGGGGACCCAAGATGGGTTAAAAATTTAATGTAGAAGTATATATGGAAAATGTTTAAAAACCTTTTTCACGAGAACTACAATGCTTCAATGTGTCAGATTACTACGTAAGCATCCTTAAATAGTGTATATTTGAAATTATAAAAGCTGTGACCCTCGATCCAATACAGGGGCCCCAAGAGGGGTTCAAAGTTTAACATAGATATACATGTATAGAGGGAAAATGTTTAAAAATCTTTTTTTTTAAAGTTCTAGAGAACTTCAATGCTTCAACTTGTGAGATTACTATGCAAGCATCCTTGAATAATGTAGATGCTAAATTAATAAAGCAGTGACCACTGGACTAATACTGGGGCCACAAGAGGGGTTCAAAGTTTAACATAGAAATATATATGGGAAATGTTTTTAAAAAGTTTTTCTCGAGAACTATTATGCTACAGTTTGTGAGATTACTATGCAAGGATCCTCAAATAGTGTAAATTCTAAATTGTTAAAGCCAACCATAAACCTCGGACCAATACGGGGCCCCAGAAAGGGGTTTAAAGTTTAAAATAGAAATAGCATATGCTACGACATAGAATGTTACAGGGAACTGTTGTTCAGGTGAGCGATGTGGCCCATGGGCCTCTTGTTTTGTCTAGTTGGTCCATTATAAATAGCCCGTGTTAACATATACAGATATGCTTAATCCTAAATAAAAATGCTCATTGAGATATTCACCGTAGTGTACCTATAACTTCAATTTCTTCAAATTCACAATTCACTGTTGTTAATTGTTAATTTCCTTCCTTTCACTTCAATTTTTTACATGCTCCTAAAAAGTGTGGGGGGGGGGGGTTGACTACATGTCAATTCAATTTTTGATATGTATATTTAAGAAAAATGTTTGCTGCGAGAAAAAGTGAAGAGAGGGGGATTTGCCCCCACCCCACCCCACCCCACCCTGATGCTACGTGCCTGCTTGTAACGGTTGATTTAAAAATGAGGTGTTTTTTGTTTTAAAGAAAATACTGCAAATAAATGCATCTTGGCTGATAGAAGAAGCGAGGATAAAAGGCAAATTTCTGAATGAACCGGCATTTCCATGGATGATTTAGCATCGACATTCCTAAACCACTTAATTTGCGGTCACTCCTACCCCCCTTCCCCCTTCCCCCGACAAAAAAAATCAAATGAAGAAAACACCTAACATTTTTCCCGTAAAAGAAAAGCTTATTTCGTGGAGGGATAGGACAAATCATCCAGTCATTCTGTAATTGAGTATTTATGTAGTATTTATTCCTTTTTAAGATGTCAGTAATTCTCGGGCATGTATAATTGAATTATCACAGTGCACTAGCTATAACTATAAACCCGCTATCCATCTGCGCGTGCAAGATAATCTAAAAAATGTAAAAATTAAAAGTCCACACGAAAGAAATTAATTGAAAAAATATATGTATAATTTAATAGTTTGAATGTTTTCAGTTTAGAAGCAAAGTAGATATATTACAAGGAGAGGATATACGTATTAGGCTATGCCTGTTGTCCAATCCTATTGAATTTATTCAATAAAATGTGTTTAAATAAATTAGAAGTAAAGTGAAAAAGTCTTAATGATATGCGTAATCTAGTATTTTTGTTCAACTTTAATGTGCATATCATTCATTTCAATATATAACATAAACAGTCACCATGTTAAGTTTGTTCCTAAAACATCAATTTACCTGTCTTAAAGTTAAAAGTAATGAACTTAAGAAAAAGTTCTTTCCTAAGATATAACTTAGTCTTAAATATGCTTTGTGAAATGGGCGCCTGTGCACTCATTAGATTAATTCTTTCACATTTGTACAGGTTACAACTGTGTGACAATTCATTTCGGCAGATTCATTATACATTTAATATTTAACTTTTTCTTAAATAGAGCATGTTTCTATTCCATATGACTTAATATCTGTTAACTTTATGATTTTCCTATTTACAAAGTCTGATTTGTAAGATCTAAAACTCACATCATGTAAATGGAGTTAATAGTGTTATACTGAATTCATTGTCCCAAGAGGGCCATTTTCCTAGCAATGGTTTAGATAAACATTTGTAGGGGAAATTGATAATCTGTAAAATGAGAAGTGGCTAGCAGATTACACTGTTTCAAAAGAGCCTTGTGGGAGTATTAGTCCCAGAAGGACAGCTATAGTATGAGATTAATTTAAAATTAAGAATAACAAACCTTTTCCATCTCGATCAAGCTCTGTCCAAATTAATGCTCCCCATCCACTAGACCAGCAAACAATTCACATGCAGTGATTTCAAATGAAAATCCACCAGGTGCAATTTTGTCACTTCCAATCATCATAACCTATAACATGACATTGTATTATGATTATAATTTGATTTTGCATTTCATTTTAAAAATTTGATGATTACAATAAATATTTTAAATATCAGATAATCAAAGATTTTGTATCAAATTAATTTATATGCTTTAGGTTTGCAATTACCTTGATTGTAGTGAATTAGCAGAAGAGCAAAAGAAAATTAGTTATGTATTTTAAACATTTGAATATAATAAAAGTATTTATTACCTTGATGCATCCTGTGATGTTTGCAACTGCACTTTCCAAACAATATTTCCATTCTGCTTCATAAAGTACACATGCAGTGTTAATCCTTTAAATTAAATTTGCGACCACATTTTGCATCTGTTCCTAAAGCAGTGGCTCTCAAAGTTCACACAGTTACTATTATTAGCACACCCCTAACATCTTATCAGCATTCAGTTAGTGATTGACATCTGATAGAAAACCTTAGCATGTGCATGTAACAGCAAGTTGTTACTCAGCTTGAAATGGCCGATGACATTAGCAAACCTTAAGATTCGTTAAATGAAGCAGAGGAGTATGAGTCTTTAGGTCATAACATTTCTATTGACCACGCTGAGAAGTTATTTACAGGATATACTAGAGTAAAATTAGATATTTTCTAGTTGATAAACATGAAGTACTCCAAGAAAGCCAAAAAGTGAGTTGGTTTTTTTTTACTTAAAATTTCCTCCTTAATACCAGAGGTAGATTTGTAGATTTATCAAAACTACAAGTACACTATTGAATTATAGCTCATGTATGTTGTGATTTTATTAGGAAGGGAGGGGGGTAATTGTTAGCTATTGTAAGATATAATTTACATGTGTATTAATATAATGATTGCAGTTCATATGAGAGCTGCAATTCAACATTTTACATCCTAATGTTTGTTACTATCATCCAGCTCAAAGAATTTAACAAATGCAAATTTCTGGTAACCTGATTGTTTTCTCAAAGCTTAGGTCCTGTCACACCAGATTTCATTCCCCAAGAGTTTCACGACATTGTTATATTTCTGGAATTGCTGTGGGATAGCAGGGAAATTCAAAAACATTGTGCAGTTGTATTTTAAATTTTTACAAGGTGAAAATGTAACTGCATTCCTACAAACTTCTACTTTTAACAAATGACTGCGCTCCCACTGAGTGCTCATAATGTGCTTGAGTTTTGACTTCGAGTTTACGGTGTGTGTGTGTGTGTGCACCTTTTTTCATCAGTTCTTAAATTACTTAACCAACATCATATAATTGTTTCAGCGGCTTGACACAAAGTTTTTGATTTTATATTTAAAATGGTTAAATTATGAGCTGCAAACCCGCAATTCATCAGGAGTAATTTTGCATAATTGTTAAACAAGTGATTTAATAAGTGACATAATTAGTATGTCTTCTAAATTTCAATTGTGCTTATTAGCTACATGTACAATAGGGGCTTTAGTGAAAATCTTCCCTGCAATAACCACCGCAATGTATCATATCAATTTGCATCATGATAGATATTAAAAATAAAATTAGGGTTTTCCAGTAGAATGTTGACAATCGAACATCAATTATTTATAATTAATTTAAGCAGAACCTTTTTTTAGTCTGATTGCACAGACTGGCGAACAGACGGACGGACGGACAAGGTGATTCTTATAAACCCCCCAAACTTTGTTTTTGGGGGTATAGAGACAGTAAACTTAAGGTCAGTCGCGGGTTTAAAGTTTTGCACCTTCTGCGCAGGGTATTGCGCAATAATTAAAGAAAATAGTTTTAATGTCGTAAAACGCAAATGCAGAGAAAAAAATGTTCAAATATTCAGGTAATCATGTAACGTTTTTATTTTGAAAATTTACTTATCATAAAAATTATTTTTAAAGAAGTGAATCCTTAGAACAATGTTCAGAAGTATTTTAATTATTTCGCCTCTTCTTCAAAATTGACGTTATCCACGTCGGAGTCAACGTCTTACGATGACGTCAGTTGAGACTTTGACATAACTATTGACAAAAATAAACGTCGTTCATTTTTTTTGCAGCGTCAATTATTAAGATTGAAATTATAATTTGCAAAATCAGAAACATATACACGATCTTTTCATATTCTGTGTTAGGGGAAAGGTATTTTTTATCTATTACAAATTGAATTAAATTTTATTCATTAACATATGCATATATCCTTTTATTCTATGCAATTCTATAGCCTATGTAAAATGGCTACCAGGACACGTTGATAGGACCAAACTATGAGGGCAGATAGCATAAAAACTATCTGGTCAATTTCATTTTAATTTGGCAAAAACTTTACTTATATATGTTAACCTTCTGAAAATTAAAAGAAAATCGTATGTTTGTATTTTTGTTACATATGAAATTGAAAATAACCCCTTTTTTCCTATATAATCCTATATAAAATGTCGGGGATGATTTGGACATACGCCCAAAATTTGAGTGTGGTAAATAGATAAACTACCCTGTCAATTTACCTTATATTTTGCACATAATTTACTCATAAATTGACCTTTCACAGGAAAAAAATCAAAGGAAATCGTATGTTTGAAACATTCTCCCCCGAGACTCCTTAAGAATGATTAATTAATTTACTTTTTAATTTGTCAAAATCAATGTTTCAATTTGATTTCGAAAGAGTGATACAGTAACACTATACATTTATTGCATGATGGTGAGAGAAATATGAAGATTTATTCCCCCAAGAAAAATCACGTTTCCCAAGGGCTTTGCCCGAAGGAAAAATGATTTTTCTGGGGGAATAAATCTTCATATTTCCCTCAAGAAAAATCATATTTCCCAAGGGCTCTGCCCGAGGGAAACATGATTTTTCTGGGGGAATAAATCTTCCTATTTCCCGAACATTCATGCAATAAAATATTTGTTTTATACCGAACAACATATGATTATACAGAATACGTCGATTTCTAATATTTTTTTACATGTCGAAAGCAATAACGTTGTGATTGTTTGGGTTTTTTTTTTTTTTTTTTTGTTATTGTCTCTCATAAATTCGAATCAAATATAGTAAAATTGGTTTTTGTGACATAAAGAAAATTTAAATGATTAAATTGACTTCATCATATTTATCAACATCGTATGCTCAAATTGGCTTTTTCATACCTTTGGAATGAAAAATCCCGAGATTTCCGAAGAGGTGAGATACGATATTTATTCCCCGGAAGACACAACGTTTTGTTCGCCCTGTCACGGGACTCTCTAGACCAATCAGATGACGCGTTATATAAAATAATCATATTGAGGTACATGTATAATAATATATAAATAGCGAAGCAGAGGTTGACAATGGTTTTTGAGGGGTGTCAATTGCAACTGTTATTTTATTATACTGAATGTCTTAATTTTAGAGAAACCGTACACGCATAATTTACGTGCATGTAACAATTCGTTCTATTGACCCGTTGCCAAGCGTGTTGGTAACGCTGAAGGTAAGAGAACGAATTGTCAACTGCGTCTAAACCAATCAGATTTCAGTATTTAACATGAAAGTATGATAATAGAATTTGTCTTTTATAAGTTTTACAAAGAGGATTATTGCTAGTCACATTTTGCGTAATGATTAGAATACTTAAAAAAGGAAATGTTTTGAAGTCCTCGGTTTAGAAGTAAACATTTTGTTAAATGAAATGAGGAACATTTCTCAGATGCAGTGTAAAGATTTCAATTCAAGGGAAAAGAGGAACGTTCCTCGGATGTTTTATACAGCTTTCAGCAATCAACATGTGAAAGATTGTACATTCCTCAGATGTTTTATGTAGCTTTCAGATGAAGTGAAATGAGGAACGTTCCTCAGATACAGTGTAAAGATTTCAAGTCAGGAAAGTTCCTCAAATGCTTTGTTAGGATTTCAGTTTATATAATTAAGTGAAAAGAGGAACGTTCCTCAGATGACTTGTCAAGATTTCTGTTGAAGTGAAAAGAGGAACGTTCCTCAGATGAAATGTAGAGATTTTAGTTTAGGTGAAGAGGAACGTTCCTCTGATGCTTCGTAAATTTTTATAAGGATAAGAGGAACGTTACTCATTTTAAACATCTGTTTAATAAATTTAAATGTCAATGATTCAGGAAAATTCCATGAACTTTGACTTGTAAAGGCTTATTTTTGGCAAAAAGGGGTCTAAATGGATGCAGATATGGAAAACAGGGTCAAAAAAAAGGAATTTTGATTTTCCCTTTTTGATTTGGATTGTGTTATCGTTTTAATTCTCTTAGAGTATCAACATAAAATGTTGGTGTCCTACTGTTAAATGATTTAAATTCCACAAAATATGAACATGTTTATTTTTCAATAAACAATTCACAAGGAGAGGCCTGCACCCTGGCAATGGGTTTTTCCTTAACAGGAGGTAACCCAATCAAACCTTGCCCATGAGAACCCAAGTCAGCAGGAGACTCTAGATCTGATCTAATCTCATCTTGAGGAATGTCATCTTGTCTCTGTTGTCGTTTGATCAACTTTCGTTTTTCTCGCTCCTTTCTGCCAGTCAAAGACTTTCTCTTTGGCATCTTTAATATTTAAAAAACATAAATAAATAAAAACTCAAACATGTAAATAACAGAAAACATGCATTATGGCCAGTGTTTTAAACTTGTCAAAAAACTAGTTAGACACTCAGGGCTGACAGTTAGTATAAGTTGTCAGCCCTGTTAAAATTGAACAAGCGTAGAGGAAAAAGTTGACAATTGTTTTTTTTTTATTTGCATGTAAAACATTCAAAATCTGTTTTTCAATTTCGTTCCATCATAAACTTGTTGTTTTTGGTTGTTCTGTTATCATCCACTAATCTCAGCGAGATTCGTCGAGACTGAAAAAATTTTGATGCAAGTCTCTTCCAAATCTCTGAGAGTATATGACCTTGACTAAAACTCTTAAGCATTGGAGGTGTAAATGCATCATTGCATGTGGAAATGAATTGAAAAATAAACATGTTCATATTTTGTGGAATTTAAATCATTTAACAGTAGGACACCAACATTTTATGTTGATAGTCTAAGAGAATTAAAACGATGTTCAAAGTAAAAAGTTGAAGGCAGTAGTTGATTTAATTCAGCGTATTCTATTGTAACAACCGACCGAAGTTGAAGCAAATTTTACTGAATCAATGTGTGTCACACTAGTCTAAGATTCAGAAGAGACGTACGTCAAAATTTTTCGACGAATCTCGCTGAGATTGCCCTATAATATTCCATAGCATGTCTGGGGACTCTACTTCGCCATGCTCACATGTCAAGCATAGACTACGTGAATTAAACGCTTGTCTCGACTTTGTTAAATGACCATACAAGGAAAGCAATAGTATGACAAGAATCAGTTAAAAATTCTTAAAACTCCAATCCCGATATTATGTATACACTTGGCTTAAAAAATTCACGTCCAGTCGGGCGCTTGTACAAACAAATTAGTTCGCCTGTGCCAAAAGTTATGCGTTTTGGGTGGTCAGGCTGACAGTTATTTCAAACATTGATTATGGCATAGCTACAACAATCAAAAATGTCCAATTCAGAATTAAGACATTACCAAAATTTTTTACCTAAATAAGTGATAAAAGAAATATTGCCTACATTTAGAAGTGTAACAATACGGCGATATATCGATCGTATTGATCGTGAGGGCCGACGATACGTGTATCCTATCGTCACCTGTGTATCATGATATCATGTATGAGTTAATTTTCATTGACTTTCTAGTATAGATACATAGTATACATAACATGAAGAGATAAAGAAATTTCAATAAAAGTTAGAAATAATTTGTTCATTTTGTTTTAATCAATTGAATTTTATATCGCTACAGCTTGTTGATTGATTTTGTAAATAGTTGACATAATTTCTTCATGCAATACTGATTCTTAGGCCTAAGGAAAAAAATGGTTTGTTTCCTCTTTCCTGACCGACCCTAGCTTTTACCCCCCAACTCAAAACCTTTTTTTTAAGGATTTTTGATTGAAAATCGTTTATTACCGTTTTTATCTGATTTGGAAAAAAAATACTCAAAATTTTGGTCAGTAAAACGCTTGAAGCAGTTAATCTTTTCAAATCAGTGTAACTTAAACGTTTTGTTTCAAAATGGCTGTATGTTTCCATATGTTGTAGATTTTACTAATGCTCTCATCACTGGCAGAGGAAGTATCTGATATATAATATAATGTTTGTGTTTTCTTAAGACCAGTTTAATAGCCAGGAATGATATTAAAAGTATTTCTCATTTTATATACCATTCAGCAATGTCAGTGATTTAACCAGCATGTATGGATACTGCAATGTTAAAGGAAAAAAAAAATATTTGAAAAAATAAAAAAAAATTCTGACAGACTGACCCTACTTTTTCTCAGCATGAAAGCGGAAACAAACCATTATTTTTTTTAGGCCTTATAGAGGTAGGTAACATACATACCAGTTTATTTATAGTTTACAACTATATCGTGATACATGATGTATCGTATTAATATATCGTGATACGTATCGTATCGTGAGGTAGCTGGTGATACTCAAGCCTAGCTACATTGCTCACCTGAGCACTTACTTGTATAACTCTGATCCAATAAAGTATAGCAATACTCTAATAAATCAAATACAAAAATATCTGTACTATTTAGAAGCCAAACATTTTTTTTAACCCCCCCCCCCCCCATATCTTAATGATAAACACTGATTCTAGGATAAGGAGTTTAAACAGGAAAAAAGCTGCTTTCATTCTACTAAAAAATGTAACTTATCCAGAAATCCTGGGATTGGGGAGGGTTTCGACTGCTCACGCTTCTTCCCTGTCCCATAAATCACTCTGAATATACAGGTGAATCTCGATAACTCTAACTTCAGGGGACCATGATTTAACTTCGAGAGATCAAATGTTCGAGAGATCGAAAGTTTTTAAAAATCCGGAAACTTTTGTTCCGGTTATTTCGGTTCTAAAATTATAGTGGCCGGAAGTTTATATTTATAACATGTAAGGATAATCTTACATGATTTCATTCGTATTTTCACCTTAAAATCATTAAAGTATATTATGTTTTCTTAATCACAGAATATTTTTAGTTAAGAGGGGTTTAATATACTTAACTTTCACCAGTTTCAATTTACCTATCTACCCTTTGAAGGAAGCAAGGTGTAGTGTCATGTAATCAACCAATTAACACTACCACGCTAGCCCAAAGGCATTCACTCGACCATCCAGGTAAGGTCCACGCATATATACAATTATACGCCTGATCAACCGCGTGTGTACACAGCAACCGCTTCGAGTTATAAAGAGTGAAAAACAATGCGATATGTATTACGGGACCCAGGTTTAAACTTTTACTTCGAGAGATCAAGAACTTTGAGAGATCGGAGTTCGAGAGATCAAAAGTAAATTTGTTTAGTTATATAGAGAAAAAAACTGGGACCGTGATTTCACTTCGAGAGATCAAGAACTTTGAAAGATCGAAGTTCGAACCATCGAGTGTCACCTGTAGTATATTTTTAGTCTGCCCGCAGGCTGACTAAGTTAGGATGAAACTTCAATTGCTCTTCCATAAATTGGAATTCTGGGAATGAATAAGACAGTTTGTGTTAGAGAAATTCAAAGTTATGAAACTGGTCCGTTTCAAGGTCAACTTGCGCATCGATGTATTGGAAGACTGTCAACGAGAATCATCTGCAGCCACAGTCCGGAGTCCGCGTATATCTTCCCGACTCTCTTAGTGAGATTGGAAATAAATATATTGGTAGTAGTGTGCGACGACACCACTATGTTTGCAAAGTTACAACTTTAGGTATTAATTGTGCAGTCATACATTGTTGTACACCGCTACACGCTATGATCTCCTCACCTACATGTACTATGTACAAAAATAAGGGTGCAAACTAAAATATATATATATGACTAAATTTTTCTTGAAAAAAATACTACAGTAAGATAATCATAAATACTTTTATAACTCATATAATCTGTACATTATACACATATTAAAAGTTACAGGCCTGGTCAATGTGCAATCAACTTGATAGTGTAAGTCAAAATAAAATAAACTCCACACTTTTGTAGGAAAGTTAATTTTTTTATGTTATATCATTTAACAACAAACACAACTATCAAGAAGTTTGATAAAGATAGAACAAGTAATAACTTAGATACTGTACAGAACCTGCAACAAAAACTTTAACCAGGTCCGGACGCCGACAGTACATGTATATCATAAAGTGCCCCCGACTTTGTCTTGATGAACTAAAAATGGGTGTCACCTGCTTAGTTTTAAGAAAAATATGAGGAAAACGAACTAATTATGATGTCACAATTACCCTTGTAAAAGTCAATTCAGGCAACTATTTATAGATTCTTAATTGATGGGTATTCTGTAGGGCTGCCACGATTCAGAAAAAAATCGAATTGATTCGATTCAAACAAAAACCTCGATTTTCGAATAATTTCGATTCGATTACCAAAATAAGAAATTGCTTTTATTTTCATAGAAAAATCTGTTGTATTTGATAATTCAAATAAATAATAAAACAACCTTTTTTAGATTTATTAACAGGTAAATAGTTGTAAAGTTTTGGCCTTTCTGGGCACAGTAACATAAAATAAAACCTCATGTCATTCGCAATAAAAACGCCGATAGATCTCGTAATATCACCATGTCTTGTCGATGATCTTGGGTATTTATTTCTTAGACCAAGTGCTTTTGGTAAACGAAGTTGCCCAGTTGATGTGTGTTTGTTTTTCTCACGATTCTCGGGTGCAGCTTTCGTTTTCGATAACGTGATTCCATGTCTTCGAAGGATATGAGCAGTCATAGATGACGTACTACGAGTCATATACTTTATCTGCATTTAACAAATGTTACAAACAGTGAAATTTTTATCTTCTGTTCCGTCTTTTTTAAGGAAATCGAAGTAATCCAAAACTGCTGACTTCTTCCCGGCCATTTTCGTGTGTAATGTTTACTTTATAACAGACTAGCCAATCAGAGAGCGCGTAACAATAACTAATCTATTAATGTAAAAACCAAACCTGAATCGAATCGAAATCCGGAAAGAACGTGTCGAATCGAACCGATAGAGTTTGAATCGCGGTTAACCGATGTTTCGGTTAATCGTGACAGCCCTAGTATTCTGGTGTAAATAAATGTAACACTTTAATTTTAAAAATCACTTTAAAACAGGGCAAAATATGACTGAAACTGTACCTAGTTCTTAAGCATAATAAAGATCTCCTGGTCCTTTTACACAGCATACTCACAAACTTGACCTGGCCTGTTGTCATTGGCCTGGCCTGACCTCAAAGTTGGCCTCACTTTTGACTTAAATTTTGCATGGTCTCATATTTTGGCCCCTTGAAATTTGTTTGCCTAAAGAACATTTTTTCCACATTTTCTTAAGATTGGCCAATGGGGCCAGGTCAGGCCAGGCCAGGCCAGGCCAGGTTTTAGAGTATGCTCTGTTAAATAGGTACTTATCAACAACTCTTTCTTTGAAAATTATAACAAGATATCTGTAAGTCAATCCCCACTAATGATACCCCAGCTCTAATGTCAGCAAAATCTATGCAAAGTAAACACAGTTAACATTAGATTTATTCTAATATAAATCCCACCATATTATGGCATGACAAAACAAAGGATATTTTAATTTTTTTCACATTTAAAAAAAAACAAACAAGAGGCCCATGGGCCACATCGCTCACCTGAGCAACAATAGCGAACTACTTTGACTTAAAACACTTTAAATAATTAAGAGCAGTAAAATTTAATATTTAGCAAAGTTAAGTACCATAATTTTCTGATGTTAGACTCAATATTTTATAAAGGGGTGGGGTGAAAATATATTGCAATATATAAATTATATATAACACCGGTATATTATTTCCTGCAGTTTTGCACATATGAGAACAGTATTAGCTCTTTAAAGATAAAACATTTCATACATTTTCTAAGACTTATATCAGTTTAAAAATCAGCACCCATTGTGGGCCTACCTTATCGTGTGTAATCATAATTTGAATATGTTGAATCTACACAATTAAATTATGCCAACATTTTATTTCATTAATATTTTGTCTCAGAGGTCATGTAATACATATCTATTTCATATGATGAAAATACTGGAAAAGGTGGTTACCATTTACCTGCAATATTTTTTGTTTTGTGTATTGGTATTTATGAAAAAAAAATCGAACTTAAATTAGCGTAATTTTCATTTTCCACATCTAAGTGAATATTTTTTTGAGTTTATTTAAGATGCTAAGCTCTATGAATATACCATGCCGATGAGATACATTTAATTTTTACAGCTCGTATCTTATATGTGAAAGTTAACAAAGATTGACGGACAGAGGATCGCCAGATAGTCTTGAAGCCAGTACGCAGTGTTTGAACTCTGTGGCAAAAGTTGCTAAGGTTACAGTAAAAAACTTTAAGTAAATTGTTCTTCCCTTAAATAATTGTTTACTTGGTGTAATTTTGTGTGACATTTTATAACCTAGCTTACTCACTTGATTGATGAAAACATTCGACTGGAAAATGTTTTCATATGATAATTATGTTAAAAAGCTTCATAATTCAAAGTATTGTCAGCCATACAGGTATCATTTTCGTACTAACGCCAATCAATTATTTTCATCTTTCCTCAAAAACAACAAATGGCTACAAACAAAGATGATTTTCTGCTGCAATATTTTCTTAAAAGTAATGATAATCCAGATGTCCTCATAATTATAATGTGTCCAAACTGTTTAAAAGACGTTTTTATTTACTTGTTTCAAAACTACCAAAATTGTTGCAGATTTCATGTAATTCATCAAATAAGAAGGAACCCCACAAAGTAGTTATAGCACATCATCCTTTTGATTTTTCTGTAAACAAGTATTTAATATTACTTTACATTATTTAATTTGTTTAGCAAGACAATTCTAATGATCAACAAACATTTCAGCATCAGTCTTAGAATCATAGGCAACTTTTAAAAACTTATCCAATTTATTTAATTTCATTTTTTTAATGTATTCATACATTATATAGATAAAATGTTTTGTAATTGAGTTAGCCAAGCGACACAAAATCAGTTTATGCACTTCTGTGTATTTTGGAGGCATTAGTCCTACCCTATGACCCAATTACAACAGTTAGCTAGGTAGATGATCTTCTTAATTTTAAAGATAACTGCATGTAAACAAACGGTTTGCATTAATTTGGCAGAGTTATTAATTAATTACAAGTTACCAACTAATTGTAATATCAACACGAAATGTATTAAATATCGGTTGTAATTTTCAATGCACGATATATGTTTGCATCACCCGTATTTATAACCTCTAAAGATAAGACAGTCAGTAGTTATTAATCACAACAGGGATTAACTGTGTCTGTTAAAAACGTCTTTTGAATTAGATAATTATCAGTCTATTGCCTTTTGGAGTTAATTTACACCATCGTTAAGGCAGAATACAGGGCGACTTCAACTTCTCTTTTGGAGAAAATTCCAGCGAGGTTAGCGATCATAAAGCAAGTCGCCCCCTAGGTTGGTCCTTGATCTACACATGTGAAATCTTTTAAACACTTGAAAAAAGACGTTTTTTAATCATTTGTTGCAAGCGTCTTTTTAAGTGCGTGCATTTTGAAAACTGTAGTTTTAGAACAAATTACATTTTGTAATCCTAATTTGCAATAAAAAGTGCTAGGGTCGGCGCGTTAAATTAGGGTTGGTCGGGTTACCGGAAACACAGGTATTTTTTTTTTTTGGTCTAAGCAAAGTCAACATGCAACAGAAAGTTAACTTCCAATTGATACACAAATAGCATGCCTAAAGAAAGACTGTGTTAAATAACAAACATCTGTGATTAATAGTTGATAAGAAATGTTTTACGAAAATATCTTTAAAAATTTAGCCTAAATATAAAGTTGTCATTTAACAGGAAGTTGAGGTCCTATTTGTACAAAAATAAATCCCACCATATGGCATATTGCCTAAACACAGAGTTTGTTAAAATTTCAAGCACCTGCATTCAATAGTTGCTGAGAAAAATGTGACAAATTTTTGTTCCACATGGACAGACAGAAAGACAGATTGACAGACAGACACCCAAGGGTAAAACAGTACACCCCCTTTTCCTTTGTAGCAGGGGTATAAAAACAGAAAACTAAATATTGTCCAAACTTGTGACCATGCCCCTTTTAGTACCATCTAAACAAAGTTTTAAAAAATGAACTGTTAGTGCTCACCTTATAACTCTTCACAACTTCACAGCAACCTTAATTTTCTACACGTTTTCTCTTGACAAGTACTCCTCCTGGGTTACAAGGCAGAAAAAGGGTTCTGCTCTAAAATTTACAAAGCAAAAAAAAATTCTGAAAATATATATATATATATATTTAGAGAGAGAGAGAGAGAGAGAGAGAGAGAGAGAGAGAGAGAGAGGGGGAGAGAGAGAGAATTATACAACTAAAATGCTTATGACTCAATATGTCGATCACAAAAGAAATACCTTGTTAAAGCATATTATGAACATTGAAAATTTGCAAATAAAATTTGACAAAATTGAGCCCCCCCCCCCCTTATGTATAACATTTAAATTTTTGCGTTTTTAACCTTTTACTTCTTCTGATCATGCTATTTTAATATTAATCAATAATCATGCAAGTACCATCTTCTGCTAAATAAAGAAACTATTAAAAATATAATTGAACTCTGTGAGTTGTGACTTTCCGAACTTTTCAACTAATTATATATACTTTGATAACAAACTTTAGTAACACATATTAATATTGTTACAAATTGTGTTCGTGTGTTTTCAAATGGTTGACGATTTTACACTTATGAAACAGACTATCTATAACATTGACAGGAGCTCTTCAGCAATGGAGGTTTCAATAATCGAAATGGATTGAAAAATAAACATTTCAAGTTCACATTTTGTATTTTTATTGAAAATCGTCCAAACGTACTGCATGAATATCTTGGGACAGACTATATTAACTTTGTTACTGCCATTAGCCCCTTGTCTATAGTCTGTCCTAAGATATTCATGCTGCACATTTTCTTAAATATTCTATATATTTATAAATACCTCTGTATTCAAACGATGTTTATTCAATAGTATAAAAAAATTCCCAAAATACTGTATACATGGTTATTTTCCCCCCGCCCCCCCCCCCCCCCCGATGTTAAAAAAATAATTTTTAATTTTTTTTTTTCAATTTACACATAGAAAATCAACTTATCATTGAGTTGCCCCCTCCACTTTTTAAAAAAATTAATTTTTAACTTTTTTTTTAATTTACGCTTAAAAATATTTGCTTATAATATTAAAGGAACATGGAGTTGCCCCCCCTCCTTGGGATTGGGAGCATGTAATAAATGGAAGTGAAAATAAAGAAACCATTGAACTGCTAAAGCAAGGTTGTGATATCCACTCACCCACTCACCAATGTGAGTAAAATTTCATGTGGGCGATAAGAAATTCAAAATCTGGTCGTCCACATGGTGAGCGGTTTTTCTAGAATAGGATTGTATTTGGTTTGTTTTTTTATTATTTGTTAGAGTGAGTACCATAGAGTCATGTGTATAATTCACGCCTTAATTCAGCGAAAATTTGATCAAAATTGGGGGTTGCTTTTTACAGAGCGCGTTTCTGAATGCCGCGGGAGCATAGCTGCCAATATCTATTATTATACTTTCATGTTAAATACTGAAATCTGATTGGTTAAGACGCAGTTGACAATCCGTTCCCATACCCTCAGCGTTAGCAACACACTTGGCAAAGGGGCGATAGAACGAATTGCTACATGCGCGTAAATTATGCGCGTACGGTTCGTCGTAAAACTCGCGTCTTTTCTATATAAAAACAGTAAAAATTGCTATAAAAAAAGACATTCAGTATAATAAAATAAATAGTGCCTACTTGGGAGGGTACCAGTTGAAATTGACACCCCTCGAAAACCATTGTCAACCTACTAGCTGTTGACTCGTCGCGTGGTCAATGTTTGTTTAACAATATCCGGTGTCAAAAGCATGCACCTGTCTCATTTGACCTTTACAGTTTCATATTTACATTTTCCAGTGTCTTTGCCTGTGATAACACTACGTATCGATTTTGTACTATATAACCCATAACTTCAAATAACGCCAAATTATAAGGCACCAATAAGGGGAAATTACTCTAACTGAAGTTATTGTAAATCTGCCGAAATAACCAAAATCTTCTCAAAATCTTGCAAAGCTAAAGAATGAGGACATTTCTTCAGATATAGGAAACAGTTGTAACTTGCACTCATTTGGATGAATGCTCACATTTATTTTATTCACTATAATTAAGGTAATTTCCAGGAACGTACACGTAGCATCGTTTTTTAAAAGAAAAAAGAAAAAAAAAGAATATTTCTCATAATCATGAAAATTCTAATCCTTCAGCTCTTTACAGGGTTGTGCTTAACAATTGAAACCTTAGGAGCCATGTGGGCCCCTAACTTTTCAAAGTCTATGGGCCCACAGCTAAACTTGCGTGCCCACATACTACCGGAACATCAATAAACTCTATTTAAAAAAATAACATTGTGAAGAATGTATGTCATATATCGTCATATATAGTTTATATATATATCGTACATATGATCAATCTTTGTTTTTTAAAATGTCTCTGTAAAACGTATAACGTTTAACTGCAGCATAAACACAACATAAAATAAATAAGTTTTAAATCAAATCGTAATTATTGCTTATCTTCTTGCATTCGAATTAAGGAATAAGGAATCATTCTTTGAGTATTATGAGGTGATAATTTCTGTCGGGGCGTGATCAAATCCAATAAAGCCCAAAGGGCTTTATGATAGATTTGATCACACCCCGACCGAAATTATCACCTCATAATATTCAAAGAATGATTCCTTATTACTTATATTTATATAATTTTAATTGATTCTTGCAAGAATGTGAGATTGGAAACCATTGGTACTTTGAATTGTGAGTCAAAATTTACTGACGCCGAAAAAATCTATCGAATCAATGTGTAACCCTTTGTGACGTCACTCTATTATTTTTGATTGAGAGTGTACTGAGGTGAACTTTAGAGTTAACATAGACTGTATGTGGTTTACATCGTTATTGTTTTTATTGTCTTGCTGATTTTCGTGAGAGTGTAAAGTGATTACAGGGAACTACTGGGATGATTAAAACAGTGCATTACTGGTTCGATTTACTGACACCAAAAAAATCTGTTGAATGAATGTGCAACTATAGTCCAAATTTTCTATTCACACACCCCTACCACCACTTTTGACATATCAGATTAATTTAGACAAATTGTACATGAATAATAGCCTAGATGCTATCTACCAGAAGTTTTTGAAATGACTGTTCATTTCTCATTGATAACAATTATACTGTAACCAAATTTGTTTCATCAATCAAATGTCCGTCAAGCTATATATTTTTCCTTTTTGTATAATTAAGAAAAAACTAAAAATGTGCCATTAAATGATATTGATGGTATTTATTGGTTAATAATTTTACGACATCCAAACTTATGGTTTGGTATGATACATGCATTTTGTTTTTCTGTTTTTTTTACAAGGTAACATCATTATAACTATTTTTTTTTTCAATATTGTGCCGTTACCTATTTTCGATAGTATCCTATTTTCGATAGCCTCCTTTTCAAAGAGAAAATTTGATAATGGAGTTGTCATTTTTCAAGGAAGAATTTTCAATAATTAGTTGGTGGGTTTATGCATATTTTTTCGCTAAACAATTTAAGAATTTTTCTTTGGTAGAGGTAGGAAGGCTTTTCTTGAAATCCGTTTCAAATAACACCATTTTTTCTAAAGCAAAAATATCCAACTGAAAAATGCCAACTTTTATGCCCCAAAACAGCTATTGATCATCTATTACTCTCGTCTGTAAAAAAGTTCAAGATTGTTGTCTAAATATAGACTAACCTCATTTTGAGTTCACTTAAGGTCAAAAATGAATTGTATGGAAGCACATTACAATCATTTTATTGTGAATTTCGGCATATCTTCTTTGCTTTAAAATGATTTTCTGTATATAAATTGTTTATTTCATAACAAATAATTTTCATTCTGATAAGATTTAACGTGAAATTTTGTCTACATGCCATTGTCTACATGGATAATCATTTTAAACATCAAAAAAAAGAATTAATGTAATATATGACACACAAATCACATGGTCTCATAATGTGACATTTCCAATTCAATTTCAGGTCAGTCAATTGAATGCTCAACAAATCAAACGTAATAAACAGCTAAAATAAACTTTTCTATTTATTCATTAGTATATAATGAAGCATGATTTATTTGTGAATTAGAAAAAATAAGAACTCTACAAATTGGTTTTATTTTTTATACTTTTACCAATAACAGCGCACCATACTTCCTATCGAAAATAGGTGACGTCAGTCAAAACAACAATGATTATGGCAGATCAATAGACCCCTTCACGATAACTGCGGTACTGCTCTCTTGCAGGGCAAATTGATATACTTTGCCGAAATTTTAGTAGGTAGATAATTATATGACGTAAATGAAACAATTGACGTTACGTCATATTTCACCAAATTATGTCATTTTGCCCTGCAAAAGAGCAGTACCGCAGTTACCGTGAAGGGGCTAATAAATTGTCAAATCGCTTTTAGAATTTTTGTTGATTTGAACACAAAACATCACAAATACATAAGGGATTGCTGATTGTTAATATAACAATAAATTATAATTGAGGACAACCCGGAACAATTTTTAAAACGTGAAAAGTTTTGCACTATCGAAAACCGGTAACGCCAGGATATATTATCAGTTTATGACATTACAAGCCTGTTGTAGACTATACACTTCACCGAACAAAAAATCCAGTTAAACCAGGGACGTATATACTAACTGTTATATATGTCTCTGGTCAAACATTGTAAATACCATTATATTAATCATTCTAAACCTTAAATTAGAAAAAAAATTGTGAAAGTTCCTTTAACAAAATAAAAATAAAGAAGATGCCTCTGTGATCCCAGTCTTCAATTGCTGTGCGAAATCATCAAACTACTTTTTTCATGTAAATTTTGATGCAAAAGAAGTTGCATCAAGTACTTACCTCGTAATGTGTAAATCTCTTGCAAAAGATGATGATAATAATCAACCGATTACGGGTTCAGAAATCTTTTCGTTCTTTTCTAGCTTCTTATTACAGTTTTCTCGCAGCAGACGTGAACACCATCAAAACGACGGAACAACGTCACAAACGGTGTCTCGATATTTCGTTCCATACAGAATTCAGATCGCTGAATTACCGCCCTATCACACCTTTTGACCCCCTTTCGGACGATTTCTCATAGAAACCTGAATAGATAACTTTCAGAGATGATATAAAACACAATTATCTGTATGTGGTTTTTTCCCTTGAGGTAAAAGACCAAATGAGTTCCTTTATATTCGGCGTTACTTCCAGTCTCAATTTAAGACCTAATGTAAATGATTTTAAATATCATTATTTACCATCGATTTTCTTTTATCAGAATTTGCAAAGAGGTTTAATGATCTAACCTACCCGTGGTCAAGTAATATATTAAAGTAAACAACTTGTATTCATGTTGGTATAATATATGTTATTCTTGTTTTCTTATGATGTTAATTTTAATTTTTTCACTATTTGGTTTTTTTTTTTTTCAATTTTCTTTATTTTATACATTTGATTAGACTCTTATCTATCCGTGCTTTCTGCTATGTTCTTCTTTTTTCTTTCTTGTCCTATGTTTGCACATAGTTTCATTGTTTAACGGTGTACATGTATCCATTCCCTTACTTTAAATATTTTTGTTTGTTAGATTTTAAACCCAATGCATCGATTATACATATGCATGCAATATATTGCTTTATAACAAATTAATATTTTGAGTCCAATTAAGAGTTATTTTATAGTTGAGTTAGTTTTGCACATCTGTAGAATATTTACATGTCCTAAGTACTACAAACGCTCGTTTACCATCACTATCTCAGTAATATAGTTTCATGAAAAGGTACTCAGATAACATTATTTTCAAGATACTGCTCACCCATCTCTCGCTCACCCACCGACCCCCCCCCCCCTTTCCGAGAACAACCTCGAGTGAAATTTTTTTCTTAAGTTTTTCTATAAGTGTTATGTATTAATTGTAATAGAGATACATATCAGGTTCTCATACTAATTTCAATTCCTTCACTTAGGCATTGAATCATTATTTTTTGAAATATATAAATAAATATAACTGCAGCGATGTGTGCATACAAATTGAGTAACGCGCGTTAGCGAGTTATGAAAACGTGTATGCACACACCGCTGCAGTTATGAGACTATATATTTAAAAAAAATAATGAACTAATGCTTATATTTACATTTTTTAAAAACTTTTTGTGTTGTTAGGTTTAGGATTTCCACGACTTAAATCAGAAATTGTAACTTTCCCCTTTCTTCTGCTTGAAAAGATTTTTTTTATGATTCTGCCCCTAGCTTACTTTTTTAAAAAATAATGCTACGTGCTTGCATGGTTTACAACACAACACCCCCCAACCTTCCGATCCTATGACGAAGCATTAATTATACGTCATTCAACGAAAATTTACCCGCTAAAAATTCCCGCGTTCACGCACAGTTTGTGCGGAAAACTTCATTTCCGAAGATGGCGGGGCTACGTTTAAAAGTGTATGTGATTGCAGATGCCAATACTAGGAAAAGTGACAGGGGAACATTTTTCAGTACAATTGCGTATGAAGAAAACGGCAAAACCATAAAAACTGTTCAATACCCGGAAAAGTTCCGTCTACAGAAGGAGAATTTTTACCTCTTAGTCAACGTATCAGTGGTTGAGGACACAGTTAGACTAAACGACACATCGAGGGTAAGTTACTATGTCCATTAGTGTAAAAAAAAAATGTGGATAGCCTAATACGATAACATTTTTTCATGTTTATAAAATACATGTGCAAATTCAAAAAAAAAAAAATAATCTCTGAAAAAGAGGGGTCCGACAAAATATTGCAGTCTAACCACGTAACTTGCACTATATTTTTTTTTTACTCCAAATCCCGAAAACTTTTTACATTTGTGCTGGAACTTTTCCTGCAGCATCCCAACATGTTCTTATAAATACACTATCCTAATGTAAGGGGGGTGGTAATGGGATGGATAAATGACAGACATCTGACGGACATCTGCGGATCTGTTGTTGAATATTTTATTTGTAAATTACAAATCACCCTGTATATATGCATATAGATGTAATAATTTTACACATAACTAATTCATATGATATAGTAATTAATTTCACAAGCATGAAATATAACATTTTAATGCTACAATATGGAAAAGTTATTTCCCTTGTCGCATCATTTTACATGTAAAATTAAATTACAAGTGTTTGATAACTTGCAGTCTAAATGAATCTTAACCCAAAGAGCTTTATGATAGATTTCACCACGCATATGTATACTTCACAAAACCGCAAAAGCAGTTCAAAGTGCAAGTTAAAAACAAGCAAACATTATAATTATACTTAATATTTTAATTCCACATTTGTACTTTATAGCTTTTCAAAGCGTAACACAGTTACTATGCATTTTAAAACAGGTGTTCCAGTGTGCAAAGTTCCGGGTGGACAAAGAAAAAGTAGATTCCATATTGAATCCCCCGGTGCACATGGTACAGGACACATACTTAATGCAACCCAAAACTATGGTCTCCGTGAAGGGTATATTGAGGAAAGTAAGTCATATTGATTATGAATCAACATTAATTTCTATTTAAATGCCTATTACTATAATCCATTGTGTTACCTGATTGAAAAAAAACCTGGCTACCGGTAACTAAAATACTTCACTATTTTTCAAAATCTTCTTGACTACCACAGATCTAAAGAAAAACCCAAATCCTAACTATGTAGACCAGGAAGCCCTCTACCAAAATTGTAAATTCCATGTCCCCTGGGGTATGGGTTTTGACTATAGGACAAATAAGGCTAAACTTGTCAAATAGTGTTATAAATGTATATTATATTTAAAAATCTTATCTACTCCCACACATTTGTAAGAAAAATTTTGTAGATAAAGAAGCCCTCTACCAAAACTATAAATTTTATGTCCGAAGCGGTTGAGATTCTGGCTCTATGGTGGGACCAAAATAGTCATATAGTGTTTATGCATACAATATTTAAAAATCTTTTTCTCTACTCCCACACATCTTTAAAAGAAACCGAATTCATGATTATGTACACCAGGAAGCTCACTACCATAAAAACCTCTGTCACTTTGAAGCATTAACATGGCCTAACATAGAAATTTTATAAAATTGCCATTACATTGTTTTACACCACTCAGAGCAAATTGAGGTTTTTCAAAACATGTGTATGTGGTTGACGTGAAGAACACTAGATATCATTTGTCCCTGCAATTCATAGTTTGTCTATTTTAAAGCAGCAATTTCAGCAAGACCTGAAATAACAAGTGCATGGGATCTTTGGTTTGTTTTGAAGCCCAAGTTAAAATATTTCAGGGAATCTTACACAAACTATTTAATTGTGATAATCCTGCATAATGCATTAAAGATTCTTAGTGAATTTGCAACACAAAAATAGTAGGGTCCAACAAGAAGTTCAAACTTCCAATGTATAAGATACATCTTTAAGGATTAAATGTGTTGCCTGTTGTTAATTGCTTAGTAAATAATATGGCAACTGAACCTCTTATTTCATTTTTAACAATTTTTGTTTATATTTTATCCAGTCTTCAGATTTGATAGAGAGCTCTAATAGCAGGAGGAAAGAATTAACCCTCGAGTCTCTTGACGGCCAAGACATTATAATATGCAAGTTATGGGGGGAAGCTGCAGACTTGGTAGTCCCACCCATAGACTCAATCATCACTGCCTCATGTGTACAAGTTGCCGTCTGGAAAGGGAGTATGAGTCTTAACTCCACAAACCTGACAAAACTTCAGGTAAATATACATGCATCACTGTTCCGTCCAATAGTTTGTTAATAGTACTTTAATCTTCCACACCCGCCACTGACTGATCAGTCTCATTCATAGCTTTTTATGAAATTCAGCAGTCTTTAGGCAGTTATTTTAGCTGAAAAATTCAAATGAATTTCAATAAACTGCTAGGATATGTGACTAAAACTGCGAATATAGCTGCTTAGACATCCTGATCCTTGAGGATCTACATATATGATGAGTACACAGAAACAGTCGTTGGAGAGTTGGAGATAAATTTTAAAGAATCATGTACTTGCCTTTGCTATCAATATAAAACTGATATTTCTCAAATATTACAAGAAATGCTCAGATACCTGCTAAGAGAACAGCTTACCCAAATGCTTATATGCTTAATAATAATCAGTAATGAAACTAGCTGCCTCCAAAATGTGTATCGTTTGGACTGCTTTCGTATAATGCCAAATAATTCTAAAACTGCTAAACAACTACAAAAAAAAACTGTTTGATCAGGCAATTCAGTTGACCAATTTGTAAAATTGATATTCCAGGGTTGGGAGATCTATGTAGTTAGCCAAGTTGACATTCTTTTGGGCATATTGTAATTAATATGCATTACTTCTTTTTTTAAAGCTTTCATCCACTTCTGGACATTTAGCAGATATAAACCTATAGCAGATTGAATTACTATCAAAATCAGGGATACCTCCAAAAAAATGTGAAATTGATGGCCTTAGGTTCAAGGGTTCTCATGTTTGGGCTGGTTTATACTGGTCATTAATATGCATGTGTTTATATACCCAATAGGTGCATGAATCAGATAAACACAACCTCATCTTTTAATAAAATGGGGTAAAATTAATGCACAGTATTGATTTTACATTCACTGAATTGGAATTTGCTAATCCATGCATTTACTTTTAAATACACTAGATAATATCCCATGCAAGCGCAGGAATAGACACTAAGCACATACAATCCTTATGATATGTAGAGTCATATTTTTTTCATATTGTGAACACACACACACACACACACACACACACACACACACACAATATCATTCAGGAAACATCTGATTATGTATGTTTTTATTGTAATGCAGGAAACAGATGAAGAGACACTATAGAAGGGTTGGAAATACTTGAGTAAGTTCTAATAATAATATAAATATGCATGCACTTTACTATTTTTAAGGTCCTGCTCTGTGGGCCCCTTATAATAATCACTTTGTTCATCCATCTGACTGTACTTCTGAAATCTCTAGTGCGGAGGATATGTTCTCTTCCCTTGGCCCAATCTGAGAGTACCTTTGCATAAAGGGTTTGCAGTGACCTTGAATGAACTTGTACGTATGTCAGGAGTCAACGTCATATCTCATCATTTTAAATCCTTTTTTCACAGCATAATAATACTCTCCACCTACCCCTTTTTGGCTCATTGTTCACATGAATAAATATTTTAGGGGAAGGGTTATATATATAGTCAATGTGGATTTTTTTTCTTACACATGCAAAAAATACATCATCAGATACAGAAATAAATGTATTACATAACATGTATATACAGTCAAATTCTGAATTTGACATTTTCAATTTCGTTCTTTTTTAAATGAAATATCTTGTGTAAATATTGTTGTTACAAACCCAAAATATTTTTCTTTATTTAAATGTCACAGACCTCTATGATTCAATTATTTTACCGGTAGTTACTCAAATTGGGGAAATTCACATAAAGTAAATTGCTCCATTGGAATTTGATTTGCTGGGGTATTAGTCCCATTAGGACAGTTTTCACTATATTGAATTGCTTACATGTGAAAATAATACATTCCACCTGATATTAATATAACGTATGTTAATTATTCAAATATCGAGCTCTTACCTAATAACAACTGCAATACAATACTTTTTAAGAGACTTATTTCAATTCTTTTTTTTTCAGAGACTCCAATTACATCATAGTAGATGGAAAAACCCTGAAAGTGGACAATTGTCTACTGGAAACAATTTTCCCAGGAAAACTATTTCAAGATTGTGTCTCTATATGTGGCAAAGCAAAGGGACTCACAATTGCTGAAGTGTAAGATTTAGGAATCTTTGTAAAAGTACTCACTGCTGATTAATTATAGTATAAGTTTTTTCTGCTCGCCTTTTCATGATTTTCATTTAAAAAAAATATGTTCCTGTCAGTAAATTGTGATTTAATTGGATAAAAAGTACATAATACAAGATAGCTTTATTTCTTTTTATATACATAGGAGATGTTCACTAGGAATATAAACAAATTTCTTACGAAGATTTTATAATAATGGGAAATGTTTGCATTGTTTGTCTAATTCAACTTTTTAAAATGTCACCGAACACATTTTCTAACATTATCATCCGGGTACTTCCCTGTAGATATATATATATATATATATATATATATATATATATATATATATATATATATATATATATATATATATATATATATATATAAGAGCAAGGCATTAATGTTAATTAATGCATAAAACATATACCACCTACCAAAGGTGTAAAATTCATGGCCCTTTCATTTCATGGATATACATACAGTCCCTTAGGGTGCATAAAACCAACAAAATCATACCTTGTAGTGAACATATATTTAATCTTTTTCTCAGATATTGATGCAGAAAAACTATCTATCTGAGATTTTTGCATTTAACTATTTATATCATTAGAATATATTTTGATAGATTTAACATGAACATGTATTATTATTCTTTTTTTTTTTTTTACCTGTAATTGGTATACTTGCTGTACTTATAAATAAGTGAATCCCCTAAGACCTCTATTACATCATCATTTCTAATGTTTGCATCTATACTAACATATTCAAAGAAACCAATAGCGCAGCACGACACAAACATGTAAATGCATGCAAAGTTAACAGTTTTTTTTTCAGTAAATAAACAAATTTTCAATGAAATAAGCATTTATATTACACATTCAGTATAAAAACATATTTTGCAACTTGGTTACATTTTGCAATTCAAGATAAAATTACATCATTTTGTTCAAATTGACCTTCCATGCATAAATAAATATGCTGATAACAAAGAAATTCATACCTTGTACAGTTTCAAGTGCTTTTATCACATGCCTAACTTTCTCTTTGTAGCAAAGTCATCAACCCCAAGAAGAAGAAGAAGAGTGAATAGTTCCATAATGCCCAAAACGACAGGATTAAGATTTTGGTTAAATTCTATTTTTCAGTTTTTAGCTCACCTGAGCTGAAAGCTCAAGTGAGCTTTTCTGATCACATTTTGTCTGTCGTCCGTTTGTCTGTCCATCTGTAAACTTTTCACATTTTCAACATCTTCTCTGACCCACTGGGCCAATTTCAACAAAACTTGGCACAACGCATCCTTAGGCAAAGCGAATTCCAAGTTGTGAAAATTAAGGACCACGCCTTTTTACAAGGGGAGATAATTATAAATTATTGCAAATTTTTGTGAAATTTTCAAAAATCTTCTTCTCATGAACCGTTTGGCCAGGAAAGCTGACACTTGTGTGAAAGCATCCTCAGCTATTGTTGATTCAAAGTTCTGAAAATAAGTACACCCCGGGGTAGGGTGAGGCCACAATGGGGGGTCAAATTTTTTACATAGGAATATATAAAGTAAATTTTTAAAAATCTTCTTCTCAGAAACCAACCAGCCAGGAAAGCTGACATTTACGTGGAAGCATCCTCATGTACTTTAGCAAATCAATAACCCCGATGGTTGGCTTGGGCCACAATTGGGTGGGGGGTCAAATTTTTACATAGGATTATATAGAATATATCTTTAAAAATTCTTTCCTCACAAACCAATCAGCCAGGAAAGCTATAACTTGAGTGGAACCATCCTCAGGTAGTGTAGATCTAAAGTTGTGAAAATCATGACCCCCGGGGTAGGTTGGAGCAACAATTGTCGATTGAATTTTTACAGAGGAATATAAAGTTAATCTTTAAAAATCTTCTTTTTAAAAATCATTTGCTTAGAAAAGCTGTAACTTAATTAATGCAAAAAACTTCAGTGTAGATTTAAAGTCGTTAAATTCAAAATCTTGAGCGGTCATGTGAAGCCACATTAGGGATCCAATTGTACAAAGGAAACATTTTAATTATTCACAAAAACTGAAATGCTATCACATATGGTTTTACTTATATGCAATCATTTTGACATATTGCTGATTCTTTAAAATTGATTAGACTCTGGCCCCTGGATGATTCTTCGGTCTCGCAAGGGGTTCCGAGTTTGATCTAGGTTAACATCCCATATATAAACAAAAAGAATTTCTTTTTGAGAACTGCAAACCTCAAACATGTGATATGACTATAAAACCAACCTGTTAGAAAATTGACTTCATTATAAACATAAGAATATTTAGGGTGAAAATGGATTTTTATTTATACAGTTTTGAGATGTATCATACCGCATTGTCCAGATATTTTGTATTATCACTCCATTAAGCTGATTTTATCATGCCTATTGATTACTCAGGTGAGTGATGTGGCCCACGGGTCTTTTGTTATTGTTTACAATCCTTTACTTAGTTAAAATATCATGTATGCTATTTATAAGGCAATCTAAATATTTTACTAGACATTCACCATTCATATAACTCTCAGTTTTACAATTTTAACTATAATGTACCTGTATTTTGGATCTGCTAAATATTTGTCAGGACAATCATCAATGCATATAATTATGCATTTATTTTTACTTTTTACAATATATCATATAGTGACTACAATGTAGATGGTTTTTTGGGTACCATTTCATTATGCGCATGCATAAATATATAAAAAAGATAGAACTATAAGTTTTATAAATGTGAAAAACATTTTCCACTTCTTTTTTTTAATTTTGAATATAGATTTGCAATCTATTCTTCGTCTTTGTTATAACAACTATTCATGCAGTAGTTTTAATAGGCAAACTAATAGATTTGGAGAATCTAGCATCTGCCTTTGTTATAACAGTTATTTCATTTTTAACAGAAATGTTTTATTATTTAAAATATAGATTTGAAGAATCTATTTGTATTTGTTATAACAATCATTCCACTTTTAACAGGAATAATTGATTATAATATGTCTTTTAAAACTTTAGTAATTCATAATAAATGGTTATGACATCTGTACAATTTCTTATATTATTCTGGATATCATTGTCCTTGTCCACACCCTTTCATGCGTTTTGATTAGTAATCAACTCCATACATTACAAAATATTTGGTGAGAAACTCTATACAGAGTAGATAAAAGCCATATGTTCATGACAAGATCAACAATCGAACTATCGTGTCGAAATGCTTAAATAAACGAAAAAATTCTACTTCTGGTAAACATCTCAAATATCTTGTGTAGCTTTTTTCGTACAGATAATATAACTGCGAGATCTCGAAAACTAGGGAATCAAGACACGAAACCCATATGGATGATAGACATTTGATTGAAATTAATGTGTTTAAGGGGTTCCATTTTCACATCCGGTTCTCATTGGAAGCGTTCTCACGAAAGAAGTTTTAAATAAGTATAGATTTTTTTCTTTAAATATTTTATTCAGTCTGAGGAAATGTTATATATGTGCCGTAGGTAATTGTACTAAAAATTCTTTCTTTATTTTCATTGCTCATTTGTGTCATAAATTGTCTGTTTCCGGTCCTCAGAAACAAACAACATTTTCTCAACGAGATCTCAAAACTGACCGATACTTTAACAATGAAACTTTGGGGAAACGCAGAGCAATGGATGAAGTTTTCTTTGATCCGGCGTGACTTCCGGTGGTTCTAGAAGTACTCAAAAATTTCTGCCTTTATTTTCATCTAACTAAAATTACTCCATATAAATTTTCTTTACAGTCTATAATTATAATATTCATTTTCTTTTTACAAGAGAAATTCAATTATTTTACAGATTAAAATATGAGAAACGGAAGACCTTTTTGTTGCTATAGCAACAAGAGTCTAGTTGTTATTCTTTTTTTCCCCCTTTTTTGTCGGCAGAATTTCTCAGAGATGACTTAGTAGATTTTCCTGAAATTTTCAGGAGTGATATAGGATACTAATACCTCGAGGCGTTTTTTTCTTTTTTTCAAAATTCATTTCCGGTCGTCCGTTTCCTGTCCCGAGACAAAAAACCTTGTCTCCACGAGATCTCAGAAACTGTTTACACTTGAAAATTCAAATTTTGTGGGATGATAGACCTATGTCTGTAGATGTGTTTAAACTATTATGTTTTGTACGTCGTAACTTCCGGTCGTCACCGGAAGCACTTAAAAAAATAATTCTTTTACGTATTTAATTTAATTTACACAGAATTAATATATAAGTATAAATCTTTATATATGTCATCTAAGCGATGTTCAATCAACAGAAAAATTCCACTTCCGGTGAGATAACTCAAATATCTCAGGTAGCTTTCTAAAACTAAATTTTGTACCCGCGAGATCTCAAAAAGTATAAGTGATCAAGAAACGAAACTTTAATGGATGATAGACATTTGAATGAAAATGTGTTTAACTGCTTTTATTTTGTCGGCCGTCACTTCCGGTCCACACCGGAGGATTTCAAACAAATCAAGCTGTTTATAAGTTTAACTGTTTTTCTTTTCCAATTTTAGAGAAAGTGATAGGCAATAAAACCCAGTTGTCAAATGCATAAGAACTATTAACTTTAAATTTTCACTGAGTTCTTCCGTTTGTCCATTTCCTGTCCCAAAGCAAAAAACTTGACTCCTCGAGATCTTAAATATTGTAATGACTTGAACAATCAAACTTTGCAGGATGATAGACCTATATATGTAGATGTGTTTACACTATTTTGTTTTGTTCGGCGTAACTTCCGGTCGTCACCGGAAGCACTTCAAAAATTACTTTTTTTTACCTTGTGTAGTTATTTTACACATAAGTCATTTATGCGATGTTAATTAAACAAAAAAAGATCTTTTTCCGGTGAGATATCTCAAATATCTCACGTAGCTTTTTTATACTAAATTGTGTACCCGCCGTTAATCAGAAACTGTTAGACACAAAACTTACATAGGTGATAGACATTTGATAGAAGATGTTTTTAACGTGTTACATTTTGTCAGCCGTCACTTCCGGTCCTCACCGGAAGGGTTCAAACAAATGACATCGTTGATAACTTTAACTGGTTTTTTATTTACACTGTTTCAGTAAGCTTGATAAACAGTAGTGTACGGGAGGAAAATGTTTAAGATATATTAACATATTTTTCATTAAGCTATTCTGTTCGTCCGTTTCCTGTCCCCAGACAATAAAACTTTTCTCAACGAGATCTCAAAACTGACAAATGCTTAAGTATCCAAACTTTGAGGGAAAATTGAACAATGTATGAAGATATGTTTACCATGTTCCGGTTGATCCGGCGTAACTTCCGGTCGTCAGAGCAAATTTCAAAAATGACTTTTTCTCGTTTTGTTTTGTTTCACATAGGAAAAGTTACCGAAATATTCCATCACAGTATAGATTAAATCCTTTTTCTTTTTATAAGAGAAATGCATTTTTTACAGACTTATACATGAGGAACGGAAGACCTTTTTGTTGCTATAGCAACAAGATTCTAGTTATTAAGGTCTTCCGTTTCCAACGGAAGACCTTATAGTGATTGTAATGTTTCTTTTTAAGGTCTTCCGTTTCCAACGGAAGACCTTATAGTGATTGTAAGGTTTTTTCTTTCTTTCTTATTAAGGTCTTCCGTTTCCAACGGAAGACCTTATAGTGATTGTAGTGTTTTTTCTTTCTTTCTTATTATTTTTTTTTCCCCTTTTTTTTCGGCAGAATTTCTCAGAGATGGCTTTATGGATTTCCCTGAAATTTTTAGGGATGATAGAAAATGATAATATCTCGAGGAGTTTTTTTCATTTTTTAAAAATTCATTTCCGTTCGTCCGTTTCCTGTCCCGCGTCAACAAACCTTGTTCCCTCAAGATCTCAGAATCGGCAAACACTTGAACATCCAGTCTTTGTTGGATGATAGTCCTATATCTGTAGATGTGTTTAAACTATTTTGTTTTGTTCGTCATAACTTCCGGTCGTCACCGGAAGTACTTCAAAAATTATTTTATTTATGTATTAAATTTATTTTACGTAAAATAAATCTGATAGTATGAATCCTTACATGTGTCATCTAAGCGATGATATTTTAACAAAAACATTCTACTTCCGGTGAGATATCTCAATTATCTCAATTAACTTTTTTAAAACAAATTTTGTTCCCGCGAGCTCTCAAAAACTATAAGTGATGAAGACACGAAACGTTCATGGATGATAGACATTAGATTGGAAATATGTTTAACTGGTTTTAATTTGTCGACCGTCACTTCCGGTCCACACCGGAAGAGTTCAAACAAATCAAGCTCTTTATCAGTTTAACTGTTTTCCTTTGATAGTATTAGTTGGCTAGATGAACAATAATGTGCAATGGGCAAGTATACAAGAAATAATAAATTAATTTTTCATTGAGCACTTCCGTTTGTCCGTTTCCTGTCCCGAGACAAAAAAACTTATTTCGACGAGATTTCAAAAACGGTAACGACTTGAACAACCAAACTTTGTGGGATGATAGACCTATGTATGAACATGTGTTTACAATATTTTGTTTTATCCGGCGTAACTTCCGGTCGTCACAGAAAGTACACCAAAATTTGATTATTTCAAAATATTTTGGTTGTTTAGCATGGAAGTAACATTTTAGCAAGAGAAATATAAAAGTTTCCGGTCGTCACAGAAAGTACTCAAAAATTGACTTTTTGTTTTGTTTTACATAGAAGTAATTACTGGGAAATTCCATCACAGAATAAATTATATACATTTTCGTTTAACAAAGGAAATGATTTTTTTTTTTCAAATTAATACATGAGGAACGGAAGACCTTTTTGTTGCTATAGCAACAAGAGTCTAGTTATTATTATTTTTTTCCCCTTTTTTGTCGGCAGAATTTCTCAGAGATGAGTAGATAGATTTTCCTGAAATTTTTAGAAAAGATAGATAATGATAATATCTCGAGGCGTTTTTTTCATTTTTTCAAAATTCATTTCCTGTCGTCCGTTTCCTGTCCCGCGACAAAGAAGCTTGTCACCTCGAGATCTCAGAAACGACAAGGGCTTTTACATTCAAACTTTGTAGGATGATAGACCTATATGTGTAGATGTGTTTAAACTATTTTGTTTTGTTCGTCATAACTTCCGGTCGTCACCGGAAGCACTTCAAAAATTATTTTTTTTACGTATTTAATTTAATTTACATAGAATGAATATATAAGTATAAATCTTTATATATGTTATCTAAGCGATGTTCAATCAACAGAAAAATTCCACTTCCGGTGAGATATCTCAAATATCTCAGGTAGTTTTTTAAAAATAATTTTTGTACCCGCGAGATCTTAAAAAGTATAAGTGATCAAGACACGAAACTTTCATGGATGATAGACATTTGACTGAATATGTGTTTAACTGCTTTTATTTTGTCGGCCGTCACTTCCGGTCCACACCGGAAGAGTTCAAACAAATCAAGATGTTTATAAGTTTAAGTGTTTTTCTTTGCCAATTTTAGAGAAATTGATAGGCAATAATGTCCTGTTGTAAAATTCGGAAGAACTACTAACTTTAAATTTTCACTGAGTACTTCTGTTTGTCCGTTTCCTGTCCCAAAACAAAAAACTTTACTCTTCGAGATCTCAAATATGGTAATGACTTGAACAATCAAACTTTGCAGGATGATAGACCTCTAAATGTAGATGTGTTTACATTATTTTGTTTTATTCGGCGTAACTTCCGGTCATCACCGGAAGCACTTCAAATCTTTTTTTTTTTTTACCTTTTGTAGTTATTTTACATAGAATGGTTATTTTAGTATGGATCTTTTCATAAGTCATTTATGCGATGTTAAATAAACAAAAAAAGATCCATTTCCGGTGAGATATCTCAAATATCACAAGTAGCTTTTTATACTAAATTGTGTACCCGCCATTAATCAGAAACTGTTAGTGATCAAAACACAAAACTTACGTAGTTGATAGACATTTGATATATGATGTATTTAACGTGTTTCATTTTGTCAGCCGTCACTTCCGGTCCTCACCGGAAGAGTTCAAACAAATGACATTGTTGATAAGTTTAACTATTTTTTTTTGCACTGTTTCAGTGAGAATGATAAACAGTAGTGTACGAGAGGAAAATGTTTAAGATATAATAACATTTTTTTTCATTAAGCAATTCTGTTCGTCTGTTTCCTGTCCCGAGATAATTAAACCTTTTCTCAACGAGATCTCATAACTGACAAATGCTTAAGCATCCAAACTTTGAGGGAAAATTGAACAATGTATGAAGATATGTTTACCATGTTCCGGTTGATCCGGCGTAACTTCCGGTCGTCAGAGCAAATTTCAAACTTGACTTTTTCTCGTTTTTATTTTGTTTCACATAGAAAAAGTTACTGAAAGATTCCATCACATTATGGATTATATCCTTTTTCTTTTCATAAGAGAAATGCATATTTTCTACAGATTTATACATGAGAAACGGAAGACCTTTTTGTTGCTATAGCAACAAGAGTCTAGTTATTATTATTATTAAGGTCTTCCGTTTCCAACGGAAGACCTTATAGTGATTGTAATGTTTTTTATTAAGGTCTTCCGTTTCCAACGGAAGACCTTATAGTGATTGTAATGTTTATTATTATTAAGGTCTTCCGTTTCCAACGGAAGACCTTATAGTGATTGTAATGTTTCTTATTATTATTATTATTATTATTTTTTCCTTTTTTTGTCCACAAAATTTCTCAGAGATGGCTGGAAAGATTTTCTTGAAATTTTCAGGACTGATAGACAATGATAATATCTCGAGGCGTTTTTTTCATTTTTTCAAAATTCATTTCCTGTCGTCCGTTTCCTGTCCCACAACAAAAAGCTAGTGACATCGAGATCTCAAAAACGATAAAGACGTGAGCATCCAGACTTTGTGGGATGATAGACCTATATGTGTAGATGTGTTTAAACTATTTTGTTTTGTTTGTCGTAATTTCCGGTCGTCACCGGAAGCACTTTAAAAATTATTTTTTTTACGCATTTAATTTATTTCACACAGAATTGAAATATAAGTATAAATCCTTACATATATCATTTATCCGATGATAAATAAACAAAAAAAATTTACTTCCGGTAAGACATCTCAAATATCTCAGGTAGTCTTTTTTAAACAAATGTTGTAACAGTGAGATCTCAGAAACTAAAAGTGACCAAGACATGAAACTTACATGGATGATAGACATTTGATAGAAGATATGTTTAACCGTTTTCATTTTGTCCACCGTCACTTCCGGTCCACAACGAAAGAGTTCAAACTAATCAGATTATTTATGAGTTTTACTGTTTTTCTTTGACAATGTTAGATAAATTGATGGGCAATAAAGTTCTGTTGTCTAATGTTAAGTAAATACTAGCTTTCATTTTCATTGAACACTTCCGTTTGTCCGTTTCCTGTCCCGAGACAAAAAACCTTGACTCTTCGAGATCTCAAAAACGGTAATGACTTCAACAATCAAACTTTGAGGGATGATAGACCTATGTTTGCACATGTGTTTACACTATTTTGTTTGATTCGTCGTAACTTCCGGTCGTCACCGGAAGCACTTCAAAAGATTGTTTTTTTCATATTTTATTCATTTTACATAAAATGAAAATATCAGTATAAAATCTTAGATATGTCATCTATACAATGTTAAATAAGCAAATACATTTTACTTCCGGTGAGATATCTTAAATACCTTTAGGTAGCTTTTCTTTTTACAAATTTGATTCCCGCGAGATTTTAGTCACTGTAAGTTTTTGAGACACTAAGCTTTAACGAATTATAGACATTTGATTGAAGATGTGTTTAACGGGTTTTGTTTTGTCAACTGTTACTTCCAGTTCTCATCGGAAGGATTCAAACAATTCATGTTTTTAACAAGTTTGAATGACTTTTTTGGGCGTTTCATCTAGCCTGATAAACAGTGATGTACGCTAGGCAAATGTACGATAAATGCCAGCTTTCCATTTTATTAATCCCTTCCGTCCGTCCATTTCCGGTCCCGAGACAAAAAGTATTGTTTCAACGAGATCTTAGATTTGACAGAGACGTGAACAACCAAACTTTGAGAGAAGATCGACTTATAAGTGTACAAATGTTTAACATGTTTTGTTTGGTTTGGCGTTACTTCCGGTCGTCACAAAAAGTATTTCAAACATTGATTTTTTTTTTTATCATTCTCGTTGTTTTACATGAAAGTAACGTCTGGATAATTTGACTTGACTTGACTTGATCAATCAAACTTTGTGGGATGATAGACCTATGTATGTTCATGTGTTTACACTATTTTGTTTCATTCGTCGTAACTTCCGGTCGTCCCCAGAAGCAATTCAAAAGATTGTTTTTTCTTATTTTATTTATTTTACGTGAAATGAATATATCAGTATAAAATCTCAGATATGACAACTATACAATGTTAAATAAGCAAATTAATTTTACTTCCGGTGAGATATCTCAAATATCTCTAGGTAGCTTTCCTTTTTTCAAATTTGATGCCCGCGAGATTTTAGTCACTGAAAGTTTTTGAGACACAAAGCTTTGATGAATGATAGACATTTGATTGAAGATGTGTTTAACGGAATTTATTTTGTCATCCGTCACTTCCGGTTCTCACCAAAAGGTTTCAAACAAATCAGGTTTTTAACAAGTTTGAATGACTTTTTGGGGTGTTTCATCTAGCCTGATAAACAGTGATGTACGCTAGGCAAATGTACGAGAAATACCAGCTTTTGTGTTTATTAATCATTTCCGATTGTCCACTTCCAGTCCCGAGACAAAAAATATTGTTTCAAAGAGATCTCAAATTTGGCAGAGACGTGAACAAACAAACTATAAGGAAAAATTGACTTATGATTGTACAAATGTTTAACATCTTTAAGGGTTTTTCTTTGACTGTTTACTTAGCTTGATAAACTGTATAGTACACTAGGTTAATGAATGAAAAAGAGTTACAAACTTTTAATTTCACTGAGCAGTTCAGGTTTCTCTCGCTCACCTGACTGATATATCTCAACTCTGCTTGCAGGGCATTCAGAAAACAAAAACAATATATGAATAAATAAATAATTAATTTTATTCAGCAATACACAATTTGTTGATTTTATGACATTATTGTTAAATAATAAATTGGGCAATTTTGTATGAGAAAATCCAACATTAGATTTTACATACGTTAAGAAGTAAAAATTCTTTAAAACAAAAAGAATAAATGAAACCAATAAAAAAAAATTATCATGCTGACATTGTTAATCTAACAATTGAATATGTCGTGGAGTTTTTCAAAGACAATAAACTTGCATATTTTGAAATTTTATACCTTTTCTTATAGTGTTATATGATTATTTCAAAGAGATGGGTTACCTGTTTTTATGGGCTGGCAAGTGACACTGTCTTTATCAATGAACAATGTCCACAGACGTTGACATGTAATCATTATGGACAAAGATGCAATTCCATGGGTGATCTCATTTTAAAAAGATTCTATGTCTAAGACGTTGACGAAATAATCATTGATGGGATTGTAAATTGGTGTGTAAGAGTGATTCAAAATATTCCTGCCCATTTGTGTCCCATGAATAGATAATTCCACAACAATACACATCAACTAACAAAGTAATCAGTGATGGAGTTTGTTTTCCTTCCTGTGAATTTTCCGAGTGACAAATGATAACTTGTGAATGAATATATCTTGGATATTTTCCCTTTCATCAATTTCAATTATATTTCTTTCATGGGCACGTGTATTTTGATAGAAAATCCTCCAAATGTGATAGAAGCAATAACTTGGGACAGACTATGGATGATGTTTAAATATAGCATATACAAGGCATACTTTTTCGTATAATCTATAGTATCTTAAATCATTGCATGAGTTTATACACATAAATTGTCAATGAAGAATACCACTACTTGTACATGTATAATAACAAAGTTATAGATTATTAAATTCAAATACACATATCACAAAATGTAAAGCACTTCTCTTGCTCAAGTAAATAATTTTTTTCTACTTAATATAATTAAACAAAGCAAAAAAGCAAAGGGATAAATACAATTTTCTTAAAATATCATAATGATAATGATACAATAGTATGTCATTCCTTCATTTTTCATCAATAAGAACACATGAACACATATCTAGTTTATTAAGGTCTTCCGTTTCCAACGGAAGACCTTATAGTGATTGTAGTGTTTTTTGTTTGTTTGTTTCTTTCTTTCTTTCTTATTATTATTTTTTTTTCTCCTTTTTGTCGGCAGAATTTCTCAGAGATGACTGGATAGATTTCCGTGAAATTTTCAGGGATGATTGAAAATGATAATATCTCGAGGCGTTTTTCTCATTTTTTCAATAATCAGTTCCGGTCGTCCGTTTCCTGTCCCGCGTCAAAAAACCTTGTTCCCTCGAGATCTCAAAAACGGCAAACACTTGAACATCCAAACTTTGTGGGATGATAGACCTATATGTGTAGATGTGTTTAAACTATTTTGTTTTGTTCGTCGTAACTTCCGGTCGTCACCGGAAGCACTTCAAACATTTTTTTTTACGTATTTAATTTAATTTACATAAAATGGATATATAAGTATAAATCTTTATTTATGTCATCTAAGCGATGTTCAATCAACAGAAACATTCCACTTCCGGTGAGATATCTCAAATATCTCAGGTAGCTTTTTAAAAATAAATTTTGTACCCGCGAGATCTCAAAAAGAATAAGTGATCAAGACACGAAACTTTCATGGATGATAGACATTTGACTGAAGATGTGTTTAACTGCTTTTATTTTGTTGGCCGTAACTTCCGGTCCACACCGGAAGAGTTCAAACAATTCAAGCTGTTTATAAGTTTAACTGTTTTTCTTTGCCAATTTTAGATAAATTGATAGGCAATAAAGTCCTGTTGTCAAATGCATAAGAACTACCAACTTTAAATTTTCACTGAGTACTTCCGTTTGTCCGTTTCCTGTCCCAAAACAAAAACTTGACTCCTCGAGATCTCAAATATGATAATGACTTGAACAATCAAACTTTGCATGATGATAGACCTATATATGTAGATGTGTTTACACTATTTTATTTTGTTCGGCGTAACTTCCGGTCGTCACCGGAAGCACTGCAAAATTTTTTTTTTTACCTTTTTTAGTTATTTTACATAGAATGATATTTAAGTATGGATCTTTTCATAAGTCATTTATGCGATTTTAAATAAACAAAAAAGATCCATTTTTTGTGAGATATCTCAAATATCTCACGTAGCTTTTTTTAACTAAATTGTGAACCCGCCGTTAATCAGAAACTGTTAGTGATCAAAACATAATACTTACGTAGGTGATAGACAATTGATAGATGATGTGTTTAACGTGTTTCATTTTGTCAGCCGTCACTTCCGGTCCTCACCGGAAGGGTTCAAACAAATGACATTGTTGATAAGTTTAACTGGTTTTTTTTTACACTGTTTCAGTAAGCTTGACGAGAGGAAAATGTTTAAGATATATTAACATTTTTTTTTTACATTAAGCAATTCTGTTCGTCCGTTTCCTGTCCCGCGACAACAAACCTTTTCTCAACGAGATCTCATAACTGACAAAAGCGTAAGCATTTTTTTTTTTTTACAGATTTATACATGAGGAACGGAAGACCTTTTTGTTGCTATAGCAACAAGAGTCTAGTTATTATTAAGGTCTTCCGTTTCCAACGGAAGACCTTATAGTGATTGTAGTGTTTTTTGTTTCTTTCTTTCTTTCTTTCTTTCTTATTATTATTTTTTTTTTCTCCTTTTTTGTCGGCAGAATTTCTCAGAGATGGCTGGATAGATTTTCCTGAAATTTTCAGAGATGATAGAGAATGATAATATCTCGAGGTATTTTTTTCATTTTTTCAAAAATCATTTCCGGTCGTCCGTTTCCTGTCCCGCGTCAAAAAACCTTGTTCCCTCGAGATCTCAGAATCGGCTAGCACTTGAACGTCCAGACTTTGTGGGATAATAGACCTATATTTGTAGATGTGTTTAAACTATTTTGTTTTGTTCGTCGTAACTTCCGGTCGTCACCGGAAGTACTTAAAAATTATTATATTTATGTATTTAACTTATTTTACATAGAATGAATCTGATAGTATAAATCCCTACTTGTGTCATCTATGCGATGTTAATTAAACAAGAATATTCTACTTCCGGTGAGATATCTCAATTATCTCAGGTAACTTTTTTAAAACAAATTTTGTTCCCATGAGATCTCTAAAACTATAAGTGATAAAGATACGAAACTTTTATGCATGATAGACATTTGAATGAAGATGTGTTTAACCGGTTTTATTTTGTCAACCGTCACCTCCGGTCCTAACCGGAAGGGTTCAAACAAATCAAGTTGTTTATAAGTTTAACTGTTTTCCTTTGACAGTTTAAGTTAACTTGATAAACAATAATGTGCGACAGGAAAATATTTAAAAAAATGACTGACTTTTTTTTCATTGAGCACTTCCGTTTGTCCGTTTCCTGTCCCGAAATAGAAAACCTTGTTTTAATTAGATCACAAAAACGAACAGGACTTGAACAACCAAACTTTGTTGAATGATAGAACTATGTATGTACATGTTTTACAACTATTTTGTTTTATCCGGCGTAACTTCCGGTCGTCACAGGAAGTACTCCAAAATTTGATTTTTTAAAACTTTCTTATTGTTATCATAGAAATAACTTGTCATTAATAGATACAATTGGTCATCTACACATGGTTAAATAAATATAAAAATTCAACTTCCGGTGAGATATCTCAATTATCTCAGGTAGCTTTCTTTTATACAAATTTTGTACCCGTGTGATCTCAGAAACTGTAAGAGATCAAGATACAAAACTAACAATGATGATAGACATTTGATTGAAGATGTGTTTAAAGGGTTTCATTTTCTCTTCCGTCACTTCCGGTTCTCTCCGGAAGCGTACAAGCAAATGAAGTTTTTAATAACTTTATACTTTTTTCTTTGATTATTTTATTCACTCAATAAACTGTTATGTATTGTAAGTAAATGAACTAAAAATAATTAATTTTAGTTTCTTTAATCACTTCTGTTTGTCCGTTTCCGGTCCCGTGACAAAAAATCTTTTCTCAACGAGATCTCATTACTGACAAAAACATGAACATCCAAACTTTAAGGAAAGACAGACAATGTATGAAGATATGTTTACCATGTTCTGTTTGTTCCAGCGTAACTTCCGGTCGTCAGAGCAAGTACTCAAAAATGACTATTTATCTTTTTTGTTTTGTTTTACATAGAAATAACACACAGTATCTTTTATATCCTTTTTCTTTTTATTAATGAAATGCATTTCTTTTACAGATTAATACACGAGGAACGGAAGACCTTTTTGTTGCTATAGCAACAAGAGTCTAGTTATTATTATTTTTTTTTTCCCATTTTTTGTCCAGAAGATTTCTCAGAGATGGCTGGATAGATTTTCTCCAAATTTTCAGGACTGATAGAGAATGATAATATCTCGAGGCGTTTTTTTCATTTTCTCAAAATGTATTTCCGGTCGTCCGTTCCCTGTCCCACGACAAAAAAGCTTGTCTCCACGAGATCTCAGAAACGACAAAGACTTTTACATTCAAACTATGTGGGATGATAGACCTGTATGTGTAGATGTGTTTAAACTATTTTGTTTTGTTCGTCGTAACTACCGGTCGTCACCGGAAGTAATATAACAATTATTTTTTTACGTATTTAATCTATTTTACATAGAATGAATCTATAAGTATAAATCTTTATATATGTCATCTAAGCGATGTTTAATCAACAGAAAAATTCTACTTCCGGTGAGACATCTCAAATATCTCAAGTAGCTTTATTAAAATAAATTTTGTACCCGCGAGATCTCAAAAACTATAAGTGATTAAGACACGAAACATTCATGGATGATAGAGATTTGACTGAAGATGTGTTTAACTGCTTTTATTTTGTCGGCCGTTACTTCCGGTCCACACCGGAAGAGTTAAAACATATCAAGTTGTTTATATGTTTAACTGTTTTTATTTGCTAATTTTAGATAAATTGATAGGCAATGAAGTCTCGTTGTCAAATGCATAAGAACTACTAACTTTCAATTTCCACTGAGTACTTCCGTTTGTCCGTTTCCTGTCCCGAGGCAAAAAACCTTGACTCCTCGAGATCTCAAATATGGTAATGACTTGAACAATCAAACTTTGCAGGATGATAGACCTTTATATGTAGATGTGTTCACACTAATTTGTTTTGTTCGGCGTAACTTCCGGTCGTCACCAGAAGCGCTTCAAAAATTATTTTATTTACTTTTTTTAGTTATTTTACATAGAATGATTATTTTAGTATGAATCTTTTAATAGTCATTTATGCGATGTTTAATAAACAAAAAAGATCCATTTCCGGTGAGATATCTCAAATATCTCAAGTAGCTTTTTAATACTAAATTGTGTACCCGCCGTTCATCAGAAACTTTTAGCGATCAAAACACAAGACTTATGTGGGTGATAGACATTTGATAGTTGATGTGTTTAACGTGTTTAATTTTGTCAGCCGTCACTTCCGGTCCTCACTAAAAGGGTTCAAACAAATGACATTGTTGATAGGTTTAACTGTCTTTTTTAAAAACTGTTTCAGTAAGCTTGATAAACAGTAGTGTACGAAAGGAAAATGTTTAAACTGTATTAACATTTTTTTTTCATTAAGCAATTCTGTTCGTCCGCTTCCTGTCCCGAGACAATAAATCTTTTCTCAAAGAGATTTTAAAACGGACAAATACTTAAGCATCCAAACTTTGAGGAAAAATAAAACAATGTATGAAGATATGTTTACCATGTTCCGTTTGATCCGGCGTAACTTCCGGTCGTCAAAGCAAATTTCAAAAATGACTTTTTCTCGTTTTGTTTTTTATAGAAAAAGTTACTGAAAGATTCCATCACAGTATCTATTACATGTATATCCTTTTTCTTTTTAGAAGAGAAATGCATTGTTTTTAGAGATTTATACATGAGAAACGGAAGACCTTTTTGTTGCTATAGCAACAAGAGTCTAGTTATTATTATTATTTTTTTCCCACTTTTTGGCCACAAGATTTCTCAGAGATGCCTTGACAGATTTTCTTGAAATTTTTAGGAATGATAGAAAATGATAATACCTCGAGACGGTTTTTTCATTTTTTCAAAATTCACTTTCTGTCGTCCGTTTCCTGTCCCGTGACAAAAAGCTTGTCACATCGAGATCTCAGAAACGATAAAGACTTGAGCATTCACACTTTGCAGGATTATAGACCTATAGCTGTAGATGTGTTTAAACTATTTTGTTTTGTTCGTCGTAACTTCCGGTCGTCACCGGAAGCACTTCAAAAATTATTTTTTTAAGTATTTAATTTATTTAACATAGAATGAAGATATAAGTATAAATCTTTATTTAGGTCATATAAGCGATGTTCAATCAACAGAAAAATTCCACTTCCGGTGAGATATCTCAAATATCTCAAGTAGCTTTTTAAAAAAAAATTTTGTACCCGCGAGATCTCAAAAAGTATAAGTGATCAAGGCACGAAACTTTCATGGATGATAGACATTTGACTGAAGATGTGTTTAACTGCTTTTATTTTGTCAGCCGTCACTTCCGGTCCACACCGGAAGAGTTCAAACAAATCAAGCTGTTTATAAGTTTAACTGATTTTCTTTGCCAATTTTAGATAAATTGATAGGCAATAAAGTCCTGTTGTCAAATGTATAAGAAATACTAACTTTCAATTTTCACTGAGTACTTCCGTTTGTCCGTTTCCTGTCCTAAAACAAAAAACTTGACTCCTCGAGATCTCAAATATGGTAACGACTTGAACAATCAAACTTTGCAGGATGATAGACCTATATATGTAGATGAGTTTACACTCTTTTGTTTTGTTCGGCGTAACTTCCGGTCGTCACCGGAAGCACTTCAAAAATTATTTTTTTTACCTTTTGTAGTTATTTTGCATAGAATGAATATTTTAGTATGGGCTTTTTCATAAGTCGTTTATGCGATGTTATATAAACAAAAAAAGATCCATTTCCGGTGAGATATAGCAAATATCTCAAATAGCTTTTTTATACTAAATTGTGTACCCGCCGTTAAGCAGAAACTGTTAGTTATCAAAACACAAAACTTATGTAGGTGATATACATTAGATAGATGATGTGTTTAACGTGTTTCATTTTGTCAACCGTCAATTCCGGTCCTCACCGGAAGAGTTCAAACAAATGACATTGTTGATAAGTTTAACTGGTTTTTTTTACACTGTTTCAGCAAGCTTGATAAACGGTAGTGCACGAGAGGAAAATGTTTAAGATATATTAACATTTTTTTTCATTAAGCAATTATGTTCGACCGTTTCCTGTCCCGAGACAATAAACCTTTTCTCAACGAGATCTCATAACTGACAAAAGCTTAAGCATCCACACTTTGAGGAAAAATAGTACAATGTATGAAGACATGTTTACCATGTTCTGTTTGATCCGGCGTAACTTCCGGTCGTCAGAGCAAATATCAAAAATGACTTTTTCTCATTTTGTTTTGTTTCACATAGGAACAATTACCGAAATATTCCATCACAGTATCGATTAAATCCCCCTTCTTTTTATAAGAGAAATGCATTTTTACAGACTTATACACGAGGAACGGAAGACCTTTTTGTTGCTATAGCAACAAGACTCTAGTTAAGGTCTTCCGTTTCCAACGGAAGACCTTATAGAGATTGTAATGTTTTTTATTATTAAGGTCTTCCGTTTCCAACGGAAGACCTTATAGTGATTGTTAGGTTTTTTCTTTCTTCTTATTATTATTATTATTTTTTTCCCCTTTTTTGTCGGCAGAATTTCTCAGAGATGAGTTGATAGATTGTCATGAAATTTTCAGGAATGATAGAGAATGATAATATCTCGAGGTGTTTTTTTCATTTTTTCAAAATTCATTTCCGGTCGTCCGTTTCCTGTCCCGCGACAAAGAAGCTTGTCACCTCGAGATCTCAAAAACGACAAGAAATTTTACATTCAAACTTTATGGGATGATAGACCTATATGTGTAGATATGTTTAAACTATTTTGTTTTGTTCGTCGTAACTTCCGGTCGTCACCGGAAGCACTTCAAAAATTAATTTTTTTTAAGTATTTAATTTAATTTACATAGAATGAATATATAAGTATAAATCTTTATATATGTCATCTAAGCGATGTTCAATTACAAGAACAATTCCACTTCCGGTGAGATATCTCAAATATCTCAGGTAGGTTTTTAAGAAAAAAATTTGTACCCGCGAGATCTCAAAAAGTATAAGTGATCAAGAAACGAAACTTTCATGGATGATAGACATTTGAATAAAGATATGTTTAACTGCTTTCATTTTGTCGGCCGTCACTTCCGGTCCACACCGGAGGAGTTAAAACAAATCAAGCTGTTTAAAATTTTAACTGTTTTTCTTTTCCAATTTTATAGAATGTGATAGGCAATAACACCCAGTTGTCAAATGCATAAGAACTACTAACTTTCAATTTTCACTGAGTACTTCCGTTTGTCCGTTTTCTGTCCCAAAACAAAAAACTTGACTCCTCGAGATCTTAAATATGGTAATGACTTAAACAATGAAACTTTGCAGGATGATAGACCTATATATGTAAATGTGTTTACACTATTTTGTTTTGTTCGGCGTTACTTCCGGTCGTCACCGGAAGCACTTCAAAAATTACTTTTTTTTACCTTTTGTAGTTTTTTTTTACATAGAATAATTATTTTAGTATGGATCTTTTCATAAGTCATTTATGCGATGTTAAATAAACAAAAAAAGATCTATTTCCGGTGAGATATCTCAAATATCTGACGTAGCTTTTTTATACTAAATTGTGTACCCGCCGTTAATCAGAAACTGTTAGTGATAAAGACACAAAACTTACATAGGTGATAGACATTAAATAGAAGATGTGTTTAACGTGTTACATTTTGTCAGCCGTCACTTCCGGTCCTCACCGGAAGGGTTCAAACAAATGACATTGTTGATAACTTTAACTGGTTTTTTTGTTTCACTGTTTCAGTAAGCTTGATAAACAGTAGTGTACGAGAGGAAAATGTTTAAGATATATTAACATATTTTTCATTAAGCTATTCTGTTCGTCCGTTTCCTGTCCCGAGACAATAAACCTTTTCTCAACGAGATCTCATAACTGATAAAAGCTTAAGCATCCAAACTTTGAGGGAAAATTAAACAATGTATGAAGATATGTTTACCATGTTCCGGTTGATCCGGCGTAACTTCCGGTCGTCAGAGCAAATTTCAAAAATGACTTTTTCTCGTTTTGTTTTGTTTCACATAGAAAAAGTTACTGAAAGATTACATCACAGTATCGATTACATCCTTTTTCTTTTTATAAGAGAAATGCATTTTTTTTTTTACAGATTTATACATGAGAAACGGAAGACCTTTTTGTTGCTATAGCAACAAGAGTCTAGTTATTATTATTATTATTATTTTTTTCCCCTTTTTTTGTCCACAAGATTTCTCAGAGATGGCTGGATAGATTTTCTTCAAATTTTCAGGGTTGATAGAGAATGATAATATCTCGAGGCGTTTTTTTCATTTTCTTAAAATTCACTTCCTGTCGTTCGTTTCCTGTCCCGCGGCAAAAAGCTATGGTCAATGAGATCTCAGAAACGATAAAGACTTGAACATCCAAACTTTGAGGGATGATAGACCTATAGGTGTAGATGTGTTTAAACTATTTTGTTTTGTTCGTCGTAACTTCCGGTCGTCACCGGAAGCACTTCAAAAATTATTATTTTTAGGTATTCAATTCTTTTTGCATAGAATAAATATATAAGTATACATCTATACATATGTTATCTATGCGATGTTATATCAACAACAAAAATCTACTTCCGGTGAGATATCTCAATTATCTCAGAAAATCTTTTTAAAACAAATGTTTGAACCACGAGATCTCAAAAACTGTAAGTGATCAAGACACGAAACTTACAAGGATGATAGACATTTGTGAGAAGATGTGTTTAAACGCTTTCATTTTGTCTACTGTCACTTCCGTTCCACACCGGAAGAGTTCAAACAAATCAAGTTGATTATATGTTTCACTGTTTTTCTTTGATAATTTTATTTCAAATAATAAGCAATACAGAAGTGTTGTCAAACGTAAAAAAAATAGTAACTTTTTTTTTCAATGAGCACTTCCGTTTGTCCGTTTCCTGTCCCAAGACAAAAATTAATGACTACATGAGATCTCAAAAATGGTAACGACTTGAACAACTAAACGTTGTGGGATGATAGATCTATGTATGTAGACGTGTTAAATCTATTTTGTTTTGTTCGGCGTAACTTCCGGTCGTCACCGGAAGCACTTCAAAAATTAGTTTTTTATACCTTTTCTAAGTTGTTTTTTATAGAATGAATAAGTAGTATAAATCCTTACATAAGTCATCTATGCGATGTTTGACAAAAACATTTTACTTCCGGTGAGATATCTCAAATATCTCAAGAAGCTTTTTTAAAACCAAATGTTGTACCCGCCAGATCTCAGAAACTGTAAGTGATCAAGACACGAAACTTACATGAATGCTAGACATTTGATAGAAGATGTGTTTCACGTTTTTCATTTTGTCAACCGTCACTTCCGGTCCTCACTGGAAGGGTTCAAACAAATCACGTTGTTTATAAGTTTAACATTTTTCCTTGAACAGTTTTACTTAGCATGATAAACAATAATGTTTTATAGGCAAATGCTCGGGAATTATAAACTTTTAGTTTCATTGATCACTTCCTGTCGTCCGTTTCCTGTCCCGAGACAATAAACGTTGTATCCACGAGGTCTCAAATACGGTAATGACTAGAACAAACAAACTTAGTGGGATGATATACTTATGTTTGTCGATATGTTAAACAGGTTTTGTTTGAATCAACGTAACTTCCGGTTGTCACAGAAAATACTTTAAAAAGGGTTTTGTTTTCTTCATTTTCTGCGTTTAGCTTGGTAAGTTCTGAGAGTTTTCTTCAAAGTAAGTGTTATATGGAACACATTTCCTACTTGGAAGAAGCATTGCTTTTTAATAGATTAATACATGTTAATAAGAACGGAAGACCTTTTTGTTGCTATAGCAACAAGATTCTAGTTATTATTATTATTATTTTTTTCCCCTTTTTTTGTCCACAAGATTTCTCAGAGATGGCTGGATAGATTTTCTTCAAATTTTCAGGGTTGATAGAGAATGATAATATCTCGAGGCGTTTTTTTCATTTTCTCAAAATTCACTTCCTGTCGTTCGTTTCCTGTCCCGCGGCAAAAAGCTATGGTCAATGAGATCTCAGAAACGATAAAGACTTGAACATCCAAACTTTGAGGGATGATAGACCTATATGTGTAGATGTGTTTAAACTATTTTGTTTTGTTCGTCGTAACTTCCGGTCGTCACCGGAAGCATTTCAAAAATTATTATTTTTAGGTATTCAATTCTTTTTGCATAGAATAAATATATAAGTATACATATATACATATGTTATCTATGCGATGTTATATCAACAACAAAAATCTACTTCCGGTGAGATATCTCAATTATCTCAGAAAATCTTTTTAAAACAAATGTTTGAACCACGAGATCTCAAAAACTGTAAGTGATCAAGACACGAAACTTACAAGGATGATAGACATTTGTGAGAAGATGTGTTTAAACGCTTTCATTTTGTCTACCGTCACTTCCGGTCCACACCGGAAGAGTTCAATTAAATCAAGTTGATTATATGTTTCACTGTTTTTCTTTGATAATTTTATTTAAAATAATAAGCAATACAGAAGTGTTGTCTAACGTAAAAAAAATAGTACCTTTTTTTTTTTAATGAGCACTTCCGTTTGTCCGTTTCCTGTCCCGAGACAAAAAGTAATGACTACATGAGATCTCAAAAATGGTAACGACTTGAACAACTAAACTTTGTGTGATGATAGATCTATGTATGTAGACATGTTAAATCTATTTTGTTTTGTTCGGCGTAACTTCTGGTCGTCACCGGAAGCACTCCAAAAATTAGTTTTTTTTTTACCTTTTCTAAGTTGTTTTTTATAGAATGAATAAGTAGTATAAATCCTTACATAAGTCATCTATGCGATGTTTGAAAAAAAAATTTTACTTCCGGTGAGATATCTCAAATATCTCAAGAAGCTTTTTTAAAACCAAATGTTGTACCCGCCAGATCTCAGAAACTGTAAGTGATCAAGACACGAAACTTACATGAATGATAGACATTTAATAGAAGATGTGTTTCACGTGTTTCATTTTGTCAACCGTCACTTCCGGTCCTCACTGGAAGGGTTCAAACAAATCACGTTGTTTATAAGTTTAACATTTTTCCTTGAACAGTTTTACTTAGCATGATAAACAATAATGTTTGATAGGCAAATGCTCGGGAATTACAAACTTTTAGTTTCATTGATAACTTCCTGTCGTCCGTTTCCTGTCCCGAGACAATAAACGTTGTATCCACGAGGTCTCAAATACGGTAATGACTAGAACAAACAAACTTAGTGGGATGATATACTTATGTTTGTCGATATGTTAAACAGGTTTTGTTTGAATCAACGTAACTTCCGGTTGTCACAGAAACTACTTTAAAAAGGTTTTTTTTCTTCATTTTCTGTGCTTGGTAAGTTCTGAGAGTTTTCTTCAAAGTAAGTGTTATATGGAATACATTTTCTACTTGGAAGAAGCATTGCTTTTTAATAGATTAACACATGTTTATAAGAACGGAAGACCTTTTTGTTGCTATAGCAACAAGATTCTAGTTATTATTATTATTTTTTTCCCATTTTTTGTCCAGAAGATTTCTCAGAGATGGCTAGATAGATTTTCTTGAAATTTTCAGGACTGATAGAGAATGATAATATCTCGAGGCGTTTTTTTCATTTTCTCAAAATGTATTTCCGGTCGTCCGTTTCCTGTCCTACGACAAAAAAGCTTGTCTCCACGAGATCTCAGAAACGACAAGGACTTTTACATTCAAACTTTGTGGGATGATAGACCTGTATCTGTAGATGTGTTTAAACTATTTTGTTTTGTTCGTCGTAACTTCCGGTCGTCACCGGAAGTAATATAACAATTATTTTTTTTACGTATTTAATCTATTTTACATAGAATGAATCTATAAGTATAAATCTTTATATATGTCATCTAAGCGATGTTTAATCAACAGAAAAATTCTACTTCCGGTGAGACATCTCAAATATCTCAAGTAGCTTTATTAAAATAAATTTTGTACCCGCGAGATCTCAAAAACTATAAGTGATTAAGACACGAAACATTTATGGATGATAGAGATTTGACTGAAGATATGTTTAACTGCTTTTATTTTGTCGGCCGTCACTTCCGGTCCACACCGGAAGAGTTAAAACATATCAAGTTGTTTATATGTTTAACTGTTTTTATTTGCTAATTTTAGATAAATTGATAGGCAATAAAGTCTCGTTGTCAAATGCATAAGAACTACTAACTTTCAATTTCCACTGAGTACTTCCGTTTGTCCGTTTCCTGTCCCGAGGCAAAAAACCTTGACTCCTCGAAATCTCAAATATGGTAATGACTTGAACAATCAAACTTTGCAGGATGGTAGACCTTTATATGTAGATGTGTTTACACTATGTTGTTTTGTTCGGCGTAACGTCCGGTCGTCACCAGAAGCGCTTCAAAAATTATTTTATTTACCTTTTTTAGTTATTTTACATAGAATGATTATTTTAGTATGAATCTTATAATAAGTCATTTATGCGATGTTTAATAAACAAAAAAGATCCATTTCCGGTGAGATATCTCAAATATCTCAAGTAGCTTTTTAATACTAAATTGTGTACCTGCCGTTCATCAGAAACTTTTAGCGATCAAAACACAAGACTTATGTGGGTAATAGACATTTGATAGTTGATGTGTTTAACGTGTTTAATTTTGTCAGACGTCACTTCCGGTCCTCACTGAAAGGGTTCAAACAAATGACATTGTTGATAGGTTTAACTGGCTTTTTTTAAAACTGTTTCAGTAAGCTTGATAAACAGTAGTGTACGAAAGGAAAATGTTTAAGCTGTATTAACATTTTTTTTTCATTAAGCAATTCTGTTCGTCCGCTTCCTGTCCCGAGACAATAAATCTTTTCTCAAAGAGATTTTAAAACGGACAAATACTTAAGCATTCAAACTGTGAGGCACCGGAAGCACTTTAAAAGTTTTTTATTAACTTTATTTTTTATTTAACAAAGAATAATCATTTAAGTATTAATGGGTACATAGGTCATTTATGCGATGTGAAATAAACAAAAAAAGATCTACTTCCGGAGAGATATATCAAATATCTGAAGTAGTTTATCTTATTAAGCAGATCTTAGAAACTGTAAGTGATTAAAGCACACAATTTACATAGTTGATAAATTTTTGATAGACGTTTGGTGGGTTTTTTTGTTTTCTGTTTTGTTTTACACAATAATACATTTATATGAGAACGGAAGACATTTTTGTTGCTATAGCAACAAGTGTCTAGTTATTATTATTTTTTTCCCATTTTTTGTCCAGAAGATTTCTCAGAGATGGCTGGATAGATTTTCTCCAAATTTTCAGGACTGATAGAGAATGATAATATCTCGGGGAGTTTTTTTCATTTTCTCAAAATGTATTTCCTGTCGTCCGTTTCCTGTCCCACGACAAAAAAGCTTGTCTCCACGAGATCTCAGAAACGACAAGGACTTTTACATTCAAACTTTGTGGGATGATAGATCTGTATGTGTAGATGTGTTTAAACTATTTTGTTTTGTTCGTCGTAACTTCCGGTCGTCACCGGAAGTAATATAAAAATTATTTTTTTACGTATTTAATCTATTTTACATAGAATGAATCTATAAGTATAAATCTTTATATATGTCATCTAAGCGATGTTTAATCAACAGAAAAATTCTACTTCCGGTGAGACATCTCAAATATCTCAAGTAGCTTTATTAAAATAAATTTTGTACCCGCGAGATCTCAAAAACTATAAGTGATTAAGACACGAAACATTCATGGATGATAGAGATTTGACTGAAGATGTGTTTAACTGCTTTTATTTTGTCGGCCGTCACTTCCGGTCCACACCGAAAGAGTTAAAACATATCAAGTTGTTTATATGTTTAACTGTTTTTATTTGCTAATTTTAGATAAATTGATAGGCAATAAAGTCTCGTTGTCAAATGCATAAGAACTACTAACTTTCAATTTCCACTGAGTACTTCCGTTTGTCCGTTTCCTGTCCCGAGGCAAAAAACCTTGACTCCTCGAGATCTTAAATATGGTAATGACTTGAACAATCAAACTTTGCAGGATGATAGACCTTTATATGTAGATGTGTTTACACTATGTTGTTTTGTTCGGCGTAACTTCCAGTCGTCACCAGAAGCGCTTCAAAAATTATTTTATTTACCTTTTTTAGTTATTTTACATAGAATGATTATTTTTGTATGAATCTTTTAATAAGTCATTTATGCGATGTGTAATAAACAAAAAAGATCCATTTCCGGTGAGATATCTCAAATATCTCAATAGCTTTTAAATACTAAATTGTGTACCTGCCGTTCATCAGAAACTTTTAGCGATCAAAACACAAGACTTATGTGGGTGATAGACATTTGATAGTTGATGTGTTTAACGTGTTTAATTTTGTCAGCCGTCACTTCCGGTCCTCACCGAAAGGGTTCAAACAAATGACATTGTTGATAGGTTTAACTGGCTTTTTTAAAAAACTGTTTCAGTAAGCTTGATAAACAGTAGTGCACGAAAGGAAAATGTTTAAGCTGTATTAACATTCTTTTTTTTCATTAAGCAATTCTGTTCGTCCGCTTCCTGTCCCGAGACAATAAATCTTTTCTCAAAGAGATTTTAAAACAGACAAATACTTAAGCATCCAAACTTTGAGGAAAAATAAAACAATGTATGAAGATATGTTTACCATGTTCCGTTTGATCCGGCGTAACTTCCGGTCGTCAAAGCAAATTTCAAAAATGACTTTTTCTCGTTTTGTTTTTTATAGAAAAAGTTACTGAAAGATTCCATCACAGTATCTATTACATGTATATCCTTTTTCTTTTAAGAAGAGAAATGCATTGTTTTTAGAGATTTATACATCAGAAACGGAAGACCTTTTTGTTGCTATAGCAACAAGAGTCTAGTTATTATTATTTTTTTCCCATTTTTTGTCCAGAAGATTTCTCAGAGATGGCTGGATAGATTTTCTTTAAATTTTCAGGACTGATAGAGAATTATAATATCTCGAGGCGTTTTTTTCATTTCCTCAAAACTTATTTCCGGTCGTCCGTTTCCTGTCCCACGACATAAAAGCTTGTCACCTCGAGATCTTAAAAACGATAAGGACTTTTACATTCAAACTTTGTGGGATAATAGACCTATATCTGTAGATGTGTTTAAACTATTTTGTTTTGTTCGTCGTAACTTCCGGTCGTGACCGGAAGTAATATAAAAATTATTTTTTTTACGTATTTAATTTATTTTACATAGAATGATTCTATAAGTAAAAATATTTATATATGTCATCTAAGCGATGTTTAATCAACAGAAAAATTCTACTTCCGGTGAGACATCTCAAATATCTCAAGTAGCTTTATTAAAATAAATTTTGTACCCGCGAGATCTCAAAAACTATAAGTAATTAAGACTTTTATGGATGATAGAGATTTGAATGAAAATGTGTTTAACTGCATTCATTTTGTCGGCCGTCACTTCCGGTCCACACCGGAAGAGTTCAAACATATCAAGTTGTTTATATGTTTAACTGTTTTTCTTTGCTAATTTTAGTTAAATTGATAGGCAATAAAGTCTCGTATTCAAATGCATAAAAACTACTAATTTTCAATTTTCACTGAGTACTTCCGTTTGTCCGTTTCCTGTCCTGAAGTAAAAACCTTGACTCATCGAGATCTCAAATATGGTAATGACTTGAGCAATCAAACTTTGCAGGATGATAGACCTATATGTGTAGATGTGTTTAAACTATTTTGTTTTGTTCGTCGTAACTTCCGGTCGTGACCGTAAGTAATATAAAAATTATTTTTTTACGTATTTGATTTATTTTACATAGAATGAATCTATTAGTATAAATCTTTATATACGTCGTTTAAGCGATGTTGAATCAACAGAAAAATTCTACTTCCGGTGAGACATCTCAAATATCTCAAGTAGCTTTATTAAAATAAATTTTGTACCCGCGAGATCTCAAAAACTATAAGTGATTAAGACACGAAACTTGTATGGATGATAGAAATTTGACTGAAGATTTGTTTAACTGCTTTTATTTTGTCAACCGTCACTTCCGGTCCTCACCAAAAGGGTTCAAACAAATGACATTGTTGATAGGTTTAACTGGCTTTTTTTTTTTACAATGTTTCAGTAAGCTTGATAAACAGTAGTGTACAAGAGGAAAATGTTTAAGATATATTAACATTTTTTTTTTCATTAAGCAATTCTGTTCATCCGCTTCCTGTCCCGAGACATTAAATCTTTTCTCAAAGAGATTTTTTAACGGACAAATACTTAAGCATCCAAACATTGAGGAAAAAAAAACAATGTATGAAGATATGTTTACCAAGTTCCGTTTGTTCCGGCGTAACTTCCGGTCGTCAAAGCAAATTTTAAAAATGACTTTTTCTCGTTTTGTTTTGTTTCATATAGAAAAAGTTACGGAAAGATTCCATCGCAGTATCTATTACATGTATATCCTTTTTCTTTTTATAATAGAAATGAATTGTTTTTACAAATTTACACATGAGAAACGGAAGACCTTTTTGTTGCTATAGCAACAAGAGTCTAGTAATTATTATTTTTTCCCAGTTTTTGTCCAGAAGATTTCTCAGAGATGGCTAAATAGATGTTATTGAAATTTTTAGGAATGATAGAGAATGATAATATCTCGAGGTGTTTTTTTCATTTTTTCCAAATTCATTTCCGGTCGTCCGTTTCCTCTACCGCGACAAAAAGCTTGTCATATCGAGATCTCAAAAAACGATAAAGACCTTAAGATCCAAACTTTGTGGGGTGATAGACCTAGAGTTGTAGATGTGTTTAAACTATTTTGTTTTGTTCGGCGTAACTTCCGGTCGTCACCGGAAGCACTTCAAAAATTATTTTTTTACTCATTTAATTTATTTCACCAAAAAATTGAAAAATAAGTATAATTCTTAACGTATGTCACGTTTCCGATGCTAAATAAATAAAAAGAAATTACTTCCGGTGAGATATCTCAAATATCTCAGGTAGCTTTTTTAAAACAAATTTTGTACTTGCGAAATCTCAGAAACTTTAAATTACAAAGACAAAAAACTTACACGGATGATAGACTTTAGATTGAAGATGTGTTTAAACGGTTTCATTTTATCAATCTTCACTTCCGGTCCACACCAAAAGGAGTTCAAATAAATCAAACTTCTTATCAGTTTAACTGTTTTTCTTTGATAGTTTTAGTTAGCTTTATTAACAATAATGTACGATAGGCAAGTACACAAGAAATATTAAATTTAATTTTCATTGAGCACTTCCGTTTGTCCGTTTCCTGTCCCGAGACAAAAAGTCTTATTTCGATGAGATCTCAAAAACGGTAACGACTTGAACAACCAACCTTTGTGGGTTGATAGACCTATGTATGTACATGTGTTCACACTATTTTGTTTAATCCGGCGTAACTTCCGGTCGTCACAGGAAGTACACCAAAATTTGATTGTTTTAAAATTTGTTGGTTATTTAGCATGGAAGTATCATTTTAGCAATAGAAATACAAAAAATCATTTACACGTGGTTAAATAAATGAAAAAGATTGTACTTCCGGTGAGACATCTCAAATATCTGAGGTAGCTTTCTTTTATAAAAACTTTGTACCCGCGAATTCTCACAAACTGTAAGAGATCAAGATACAAAACTTATATGGATGATAGACATTTGGTTTAACATGTGTTTAAACGGGTTTCATTTGGTCGTCCGTCACTTCCGTTCAAGCAAAAGAAGTTTTTAAAAGATTAAATTTTTTTAAAAATTTTACTCAGTGTGATAAACAACAACGTACCGTAAGTTAATATACTCAAAATATATACTTTTAATTTTTTAAATTACTTCCGTTTGTCCGTTTCTGGTCCCGAGACAGAAACCTTTTCTCAACGAAATCTCATAACAAACAAAAACTTGAACATCCAGACTTTAAGGAAAGTTATGAATATATGTTTACTATGTTCTGTCTGATCCGGCGTAACTTCCGGTCGTCACAGAAAGTACTTAAAAATTAACATTTTTTGTTTCATAGAAATGATAACTGAGAAATTCATTTACAGTATATATTATATCAATTTTCTTTTTACAAGACAAATTCATTTTTTCCCCCGATTAATACATGAAGAACGGAAGACCTTGTTGTTGCTATAGCAACAAGAGTCTAGTTAATCATCCAATTGTCTACGGGTTTTCCGTCTTTTCCCGATTACGACAAAGAGCACACGCCGGGTGTGACCGGTCAGAAGAGGATGCTCACTCCTCCTAGGCACCTGATCCTACCTCCATATTTTTGGAGGTCCGTTTTGCTCTGCATTGAATTTGTTTTTCGTTTTATGGATTTTTGAGATGGTTGACGGATTGTTATTGTCATTTTTTCACTCGATAATTTTGTAATGATTGTCATGCATGACCGCGAATCATAAAAAAATTATATCTTTTCCTTTATATATAGCTTTTTCTTAGGGCATATCGTGGTCGTTTGTGGTTGAATATTGTTTGTCAGTTTTGTTTTATGTCGACCTACATTTTAACTGGGTCACTGATTACAAAGCTGTTGTTATTGTTCGCCATTGATCATGTGCTAGGAATGCCGACTGGGAACCTTTATTATTTTTATAGAACGTAAATGAAAACTCACAAAACATCCCATCGAAATAAGTTTTTGAGAGATTCTATGAACGTTTTTGGTTAACAAGCGTCGCAAGTACTGTTTCCATTGTCAAGGGTACTTGTATATAACGTTAAAATGTAAGTCTCCGGAGACCAGTGGTGACTTGCCCAATCTCTTCAAACATTCATGTTCCCTCGCTAAGCTAATTAGATAGTATCTGAAGTTTTTGTATCCGGTAATTTATAACCTAATTAGATATAATCTGAAGTTTTTGTATCCGATAATTGTTTTCATTATTTTCCGCATAAAATAGTAACTGTGAAAAATATTCCTGTATGCTAATATACTTGGTAGCGTACTGTTAAACTGCACTCGATGTATTTGCCTTTAGATATGTTGTCCATGTTTTTATTGATACAAGTGTTTGCGATTTCACAGGCTTATGGTGAGTTTACATGCATATTATGTAATTTACCTTAAAAGGATATTATATAATGCTTAATATTTCATTTTACTTATATAACATTTTAATTAAGGCATTTATCTACCTGCAATTCTCACTACTATATGTAGCTTTATTAATCCATTCATTTCCTAATTATGCTTGCTTGGTATTTTCATAAACCATGTTAACATTTCATTCCCGAAATATTTTGTTTTTAAAGAAATCAATATATTAAGATAAAAAAGAGATATTTACATGAAAGAATGTTTAAATTTATTCAGATTATATAAGATTTTATAGAAATTTCATTTATAAGATTATATTTTTTTAACATGAAAGGACAACAAATGTAAGGAAAAATCAAAGAAAATCACACTTTAATTAATTGCTTTTGTGTATTTATAGGATTATATTTTTCGTAACATGAAAGGACAACAAATGTAAGAAAAAATCAAAGAAAATCACACTTTAATTAATTGCTTTTGTGTATGAATACCATTCATAAATAAATTAAAGTTAAGCTAGACCCTCTCAATTTTGTAAAAAAAAAATATCTAATGTTGTTTATGGGGTGTATTTTGGCAGTTAATGTTGCCCTCAACAAACCATCATACCAGCAGTATCCATACAGACCAGGTGACGATACGTACGACGCCAGTAACGCTGTGGACGGACGTAAATCTGACCTGAGTGGGGATGGAGGTCAATGTGCTGAATCGGAGTACGGTAAACGAACCGCCACCTGGTGGGTGAACCTGACCAGTATCCAAAGTATCCATCACATCACCATCTACTTCAGAACGGAAAACCTTGGTATGGTCACAGTCATTATGTATTTTGGAAATGATATCCTCTGTGGTATAAACTGTCATCACGTTTTTACCCGTTTTACTTATACAAGGGTTGATCCAAAAGTTATGTCACACTATGCACCGCGCTTTTTCACTGGCGCTGTATTGTATAAAATGATACATCAACATTTTCCTTACAAAATTCAAATTCGAATGAAAATTTTCATTAAAATTCGTTGAACACCTAACAAGATATTGATGTTAATAGCATGATATATACGTGAAATCGCCGCGTCATGAGTTTACGTAATTTTAAAGGTTTGTAATTATGAATAAATTACATGCTTAAAGATTTGAAAAAGCCCCAAACGGCACAATATTTTGAAACATATAAATTATAAACTTTTTCTACCTGTTTTAAAAAATAAGGGACCGTTACCGTCCATTTCGGTTATCTACGCAATGCCTTTTGTCTCCAGATCAAGGAATAAAAAGGCTGGACATGCGAATAGTGATTCGATGCTTTATTTTGCTTCGATGGGTAGAAATCACTACAAAATTGTATGAAATTGATAAATCAACCTAACATTAAGAGCGGGGGAACGGGGTACCCTTAACGTGGTTCCAATATCTAATAAAAGCATGTTTCATGTTAATAAATAAATTAGATAGACAGAAGATATACGCTCTGAAGGAAAGTTAAAACTAGGTTCTTACGTCATGAGCCCTATCATAAAGCTACGTCAATGACTTCTTGAAGAGACCTCAACAAACTGATCGCACATTAAATAATATCCAATATACTACCCAATCGATTACAAAAAGATAAATTAGTTACTTTATGACACGTTATTTTAAAAAAATGTAAAATAAAGCATCGTGGCCAATTTATATACAGTACTAAATTACGAAATTCTACCAGAACGCCAAAGATCTAGAAATGACGTCGCTAGCGTGCGGCGACTATCCTAACCTCACGATCTACGAAATATATTATCTTCAGAAATATGTAAAATAATGCATTGAAATTTTCAGATCTGAATCGAATTAGGTAGATATCTCAAAGCACGAATTTTTGTCACTTTACGCGGATTTTTCACGATTTTATCGTATCTGTGACATTACTTTTGGATCAAGCCTCGTATGTTTACAATTTGGTTTTATCACATTACTAAATCTTTATATGATTTTCCCTGTTAGTTTGGAAGATGCAATACCGAAAAAAATGTTAAGTTCAGTGTAATAGAAACTGGGAAAAATTAAACTGTTTCAATGGCTGTTAAGAACATGAACATTAAATGAAACAATATATCAAACACATGCATAATTTTTAAATTTAAATTACAAATTAAAGAGAAACTTAGATATTGAATTAAAGAGTTTGCTAGATTCACTTTATAGATAGGTTTGTTCATGTTTTAAATTGAGATAATATGCTTAGGAGTCTTTTGAGGTGAGATTTGCGGTTACAGGTAGATTACTCACATATTTTCATTGTGACTTAACACCAACTACCTTATTCATGTATTTATCACATTTGTCTGTCGTCCGTATGTCTGTCTGTCCGTCTGTAATCTTTGAACATTTTCAACATCTGCTCCAGAACCACTGGGCCAATTTCAACTAAACTTAGCACAGAGCACCCTTAGGCAAAGAGCATTCAAAGTTGTGAAAATTTAGGGACACGCCCTTTTACAAGGGGAGATAACTAGCAATTATTGAAAATTTTCGTGAAATTTTCAAAAATCTTCTTCAGAACCATTTGCCCAGACAATCTGAAACTTATGTGGAAGCATCCTCAGGTAGTGTAGATTCAAAGTTGGGAAAATTATAACCTTTGAGGGCAGGGTGGGGACACAATGGGAGTCGATAATTACATAGGAATATATAGAAAAATCTTTTAAAAATTTTCTTCTCGGAAACCAATCAGTCAGGAAAGCTGAAACTTATTTGGAAGCATCCCCAGGTAGTGTAGATTCACAGTTGTGAAAATCATGACCCCCGGGGGTAGGCTGTGCCACAATGAGGGGTCGAATTTTTTTACATAGGAATATATAGAGTAAATCTTTTAAAAATCTTCTCCTCAGAACCCAATCAGTCAGGAAAGCTGAAACTTGTGTGGAAGCATCCTCAGGTAGTATAGATTTCAAGATGAGAAAATGATTACCCTCAGGGATAGAGTGGGGCCACAATGGAGGGTTGAATTTTAAAAGACTTTAAAAATCTTGTTCTCAGACACCAATCAGCCAGGAAAGCTTTAACTTGTGTGGAAGCATCCTCATGTACTGTATATTCAAAGTTGTGAAAATCATGACCCCCAGAGGTAGGATGGGGCCACATTGCGGGGGTCGATTTTTTTTTACATAGAAATATATAGAGAAAAGGCTTTAAAAATCTTATTCGCAGACACCAATCAGCCAGGAAAGCTGAAACTTGTGTGGAAGCATCCTTAGGTAGTGTATATTCAAAGTTGTGAAAATCATGACCCCAGGGGGTATTGGGGACAACAATAGGGGGGTCGAATTTTTACATATGAATATAAAGAGTTAATCTTTAAAAAATCTTCTTTTCGGAAACCAATCAGTTAGGAAATCTGAAACTTATGTGAAAGCATCCTCGAGTAGTGTAGATTCAAAGTTGTGAAAACTCCTGGGGGTAGGGTGGGGCCACAACGAGGGTTGAATTTTTACATAGGAATGTATAGAGAAAAGTCTTTACAAATCTTTCTCTCAGAAACCAATCAGCCAGAAAAGCTTTAACTTGTGTGGAAGCATCCTCATGTAGTGTTGATTGAAAGTTGTGAAAATTATGACCCCCAGGGGTAGGGTTGGGCCACAATTGGGGGTTGAATTTTTTACATACGAATATATTGATTAAAGTCTTTAAAATCTTCTTAAAAACTAATTAGCCAAAAAAGCTGAAACTTGTGTGGAAGCATCCTCAGGTAGGGTAAATTCAAATATGTTCAAAGCATGATCCCCGGGGGTAGGATGGGGTCACAACGGGGAGGGGATAGTTTTATATAGGAATCTTTAAAAAGATATTTTTCTAAAAAAAAACATTTACTTAGAAAAGCTGTAACTTTTGTGGAAACAACTTCATATAGTGTTGATTTAAATTCATTAAAATCAAAATCTTGAGGAGTAGGATGGGGCCACATTCGTGATCCAACTGTACAAAGGAAAACATTTTAATTATTCACAGAAACTGAAATGTTATCACATATGGTTTTACTTATATGCAAGCATTTTGACATAATGCTGATTCTTGTTTAGATTGGTTAGACTCTAGCCCCTGGACGATTCGTGGGCCTCACAAGGGGTTCAGATCGATATCACTATTGAATTCCAAATCCACTGATATTCCCAAAAATTAACTGACATTGTCTGACATCCACTGTACATTGGCTGTACCTCACTGTACATTTCTACTGAACAGCACTGTGTCCCACTGTACGCCACTGTACAGTCCTACTGACTTTCATTGTACCCAACTGCACGCCACTGTACAGGGCACTGACCAGCACTGTACCCCACTGTACGCCACTGTACCGGACACTGACCAGCACTGTACCCCACTGTTCGCCAATGTACTATTAATTTGAGAAAAAAAACCCACTGATATTCCCAAAAATTAACTAACATTGTCTGACATCCACTGTACATTGACTGTACCTCACTGTACATTTCTTCTGAACAGCACTGTATCCAACTGTACGCCACTGTACAGTCCTACTGACTTTCATTGTACCCAACTGCACGCCACTTTACAGGACACTGACCAGCACTGTACCCCACTGTACGCCACTGTACCGGACACTGACCAGCACTGTACCCCACTGTACGCCAATGTACTATTAATTTGAGAAAAAAAACAGATTTTTAAATCTTCAGTATATTTTTTCTTCGATATTAACTTTTATTATGCTGTATATAGCATTAACATTATGTATACAGATAACTTGACGGAAAAAATGCAACAGGTTGTTAAATTTATTAAGTCTCCCAAAACGAAGTTTGGAGACTTATTGTTTTTGTACGATTCTTCTTCTTCTTTCTCGCTCTGAACTTGTCCGTCGTGTTTTTCAGAGATGGCTGAACATAATTGTACAAAACTATAGGATACGATAGGCCTGCATATCTAGATGTGCACGCTCGTTTGATTTTTCTCATTTGGGGTTGGTCAACCACCTTTCTGGGGGGTCAAAAGGGTGTGGGGTCTAACATTGAACCTTATGGGAAAAATCGACGACTCTATTGTAAATGGTTATAACTTAAAAACAGACAAAGATAATAATATAGGGTTTTCAGAATGATAGATTGACTGTTACAGGAAATATTTAGGGTTTGTAAGATCTTACACTTGTGGTCATCCCCACCCCCCAGGAATTAGAAATGACCATATATCTCAGAAACTGTTAGAATCCTGACCCCTAAATCATATATATTCTTGTTTTATGTGTTAAGGAGCATCAAATGGTATGTAGGTGATGGGCCCCGGGGGTGGTACTGACCCCCTCAAACTGGAAGGGCCTAAATATCTTGAAAACGGTCGAGATCCCAACCCCTAAATAATATATATTCTTGTTCCTTGTGTTAAGTGGCATCAAATAGTATGTAGGTCATGGGCCCCGGGGGTGGTCCTGTCCCACCTCAAACAGGAAGTGCCAGATTATCTTGAAAACGGTTAAGAACCCTACCCCTAAACCATATATATTACTGTTCTCTGTGTTAAGGGCCATCAAATGGTATGACGGTCATGGACCTTGGGGCTGGTCTTGACCCCCTCTCAAACAGGAAGTGCCAGAATATATTGAAAACGGTTAATATCCCATCCAAAAACCATATATATTCTTGTTCCTTGCGTTAAGGGCCATCAAATGGTATGTAGATCATAAGCCTCAAGGGTGGTCCTGACCCCCCTCAAACAGGAAAGGCCAAAATATCTTGAGAACGGTTAACAACCCCACCCCTAAACCATATATATTCTTGTTCCTTGTGTCAAGGGGCATTATATGGTATGTAGGTCATGGGCCCTGGGGGTGGTACTGACCCCCCTCAAACAGGAAGTGCCAGAATATCTTGAAAACGGTTAATATCCCCACCCCTAAACCATATATATTCTTGTTCCTTGGGTATTGTTAGTTCACCTGATATATAGTAAAGGACCCCTGGGAACATCATGAAACTTTGTGGGTCATCCCTACTCTATATGATAGCCTTGTTCGTTTGGGAGACTTTATAATCGCCCCGATTATAATTACATCTTGTTTAATATGTTTTAATTATTAACGTATATTGTTATTGAATGTTACGATCATAAAATTATTATAAATTCCCTAGCTATAAGGTGAACGTTCTGAATTTTACATGTTGAATCTGATTATTAAAAAAGTGCATGTCATTATGTTTATTATGCCAGTCATTGGAAAAAAATATCCTCCCCCCACCCCCACAACCAGCAAGGTTACATAATCATTTCCTATTGATGATATATGACAAGCCCTCGTTTAAATGATCGGATTGTTAATTTTCTGTGTCTCATGAGCTGTGTTTTAGCCACTAAAAACAGTCAATTAAACGCAGAATCCACAAAATATATTCATGCTTGTTCTTTATGTACACATGTCCAAGTATCATGACTGCCCGCTTGACTACACAGGTACATTTTGAAGATAGCGTGCGATAACTGTATATAAAGATTAGCCTCATGTACCATTTAATGGTTAAAGTGAATAAACTGAATTGAAAATTGAATTGAATTTTACGAAATAACACCTACTGCAGGATACATTATAAATTTTAAACATAATAATTGACATATTAAGCGGTAAACTGTATCATTAATTTCAGCAAGAAATAAAAGGAAGGATTTAAATCAAGGAAGGTTGTAACATGTTTGTAATATGCGTAGCTGTACAGTTTTCTTAAAATATGATTTCCTTTTAAATGTTTTAGAAATAAGATATATAAAATGCCTTACTCTACACGTTATTCTTTGTATTAATAATGAGAGAGAGAGAGAGAGAGAGAGAGAGAGAGAGAGAGAGAGAGAGAGAGATTAATCAGAAATCGATTGGATTAAGAAATTAATTGTCTATTAATCTGCTTCTTTTACATATCGATTATTTTTCTTTATGTCTCAAGTTTATCTTTGCCAACTAACCCCCGGATTTTAATAAAAATCTGCAAACTTTAAGTCGAAAAATAAAATGTAGTATGGATAATACCCCCCTTTTTTCCGAATCCACTTGATACCCCTTGCAGTACTGTGTTATGTCGAAACAATTCATGTTAAGCAATCGGTTAATAAAATAATGCATTTTTTTAAAATTTTGACCTCGATGTTTATCATTATTAAATAGATATAATAAATCCCACTTTTGTGCAAACATTACACGCAAGTAGTCCTACATGTAAGTAAATAATAATAATCTGTTTAAAACAGATTTTAAATGCTTATGATCCTAATGCATCCGGCAACCGTAATAATTTTATTAATCAAAAGTGAAAATTCAGATTTTCTGTTTTAACAGTGTATTTCCCCGACGTTTTCATCTGTTTATTCCTAGGCTCCAACACATACACAGGTTGTCAGTTTGCACAACTTTACACAGTCACCCGGTCGTGTATATAGTCTGAGCCTTTTCTGTTAGTTCCGAGTTTTTCGTTGTTCCCAGACAGACAAAACATTTATCTGCAAACATACACAAGGAAGGAGACGGTACACCGTCGATATAAAAAATTACTTTTTAGCGTTGATTTTCAATCATTAAGTATTTTTAAGACAATCATTAAATAACGAACTTCAAATCAATTGAATCCATGGACATTATCCCGTAACTAGAAATAAATACATAATTTATTTATGCCAAGATTTGCATTTAGCCGCTGTCAACATTTCTATACATTTTACCGGTAGTACTTTATTAAAAAAACTAAAATATTCGTACGTTAGCATGGTTAGAGAGAGAGAGAGAGAGAGAGAGAGAGAGAGAGAGAGAGAGAGAGAGATTTGTTCAACAAATATTTTATAATAGATTGAAATTATCTTGTTTGCTATGATACAATATACCAAAATACTGGTTTCAGTAAATGAAGGAAAAAAACAGAAGAAAAAAACGAAAGATCATTTTAAAGGCCGAACATTTTTACCGGGTGGTAAATCTCAGGTGAGGGCGGGGCTTAATTTCTAGAGGTGTAAAAGCCTCCGGGGCTGGAAGTGTACCAGCGGTCGTGAACGCTGCTAATCACTAAACACAGGAAGCAAATATCACACAAGATATAAATAATAAGTCAGAATTGGCCTTAGTTTGAATATCTTATTGTCCTAATGACCATTCGAAGCGATTTTATACGGAAATGGAAATGTTACGTGTCGTCCGAATTTTCTCTAAGAGCACGTGTGTAAAGCACATTTTAAAAAAAATCTGCTTTCAAAATTTAACTCAGTACATTGTGTTTAGCACTTGACATTGTTTAAGACGTTAATTTTAACAAATATAATTTATAAAAAAAAAATACGATCAGTAAAAATGTTGAATGTAAAGGCAGCCATTATACAATGACAACTAATGGAGTTCGTTTTCCATGGAGTGACGTTTTCGTGCAACAAGTTCCAATCGAATATATAACCAGTAAATACAGCTTTAATAGCTCATAAGTTTGTTTTAAACAAGAAAATTTTATATGCATGTTTTGGACTGCATGCTCAGTCATCTTCGTGGAATTTATTAGGGCATATACTTTCAACATGATTCAGATATAAATTGCGTATTTCCAATAACTGAATAATAAAAATATTTTTCTCATTTATCCGACTCGTACACAATTCACCTATTACGGAAAGAGAAAATAAACATGTTTGCCTATTAATTGAAGTGTCGCTTATAATTGAAGAGATTCTAAAATTAAATTTGTAATGCAGCAAAAATACTGGGGGGCTTGAGAGAGGAGATATATTTTTCTTATTAAAACTATGTAACTATATCATGGCAACATTCTTAGCTGTACAAAAGAAGATGCATGTAGATGTATGGCAAGTGGTGATAACGAACAGTTTTTAAATTCAAAAGTATATAATTAAAAGTAGTGTAATAGAGTTAAATATTATTTGAACACTGATCTTTAATTTATCACCACATTTCATTTTTAATTTAACACCATACTTATTTTGATATCAGCGACTGGTGGGGGGGGGGGTAAGGATTTTTAAATTTTTAACATGTTTAATATCCGACTTGATTTAAATAATAAAAAACGCATCTAAAATGATGAACTTAAAGACTATTTTGTCTATTCATACATGTTATGTTTTTAAAAGTACATATTTCAACTGGATTTAATAATCTAAAGACCACAAACACCCCTATAAGGGAATTACATAATATCTTGAACAAGTTGTCAGACTGACAATTTACAAGGTTGAATATTGCGACATTCACACCTTTTGATCTTCTGAAAGTATGTATGCTATACACAGATACTGCCTCGCTGATCTTCTTGTGAAGTAAAACTTCATAGACATTTTAAAGTCCAGACCAATTGTACTTTCTCTTTTGAAAAAAAATTCAGTAGGTTGAGCAATATGGTGGATTTTTTTTTATTGTTAAAAAATTGTCCCTCCTCCACATATATGTTACATTAAAGTTTTAAAATTCAGAGAATTTAAAATTATCTATAAATTGTAATACATGGTTTTAAACTCTCTGAATTTAAAAACTTTAATGTAGCATATATACTTATATTTATTTGACAATATTGATTAAATTAAATTCATTGTTAAAAAAAAAAAAAAATTAGTTACTAAAACATTAATATTAAAATTTATATAAATATTTTCCCCTTTTAATTGAATAATTTGCTATATTTTGTATGATAATTGGATTCTGAGTTTTTAATACATGTGCGGATCGGAGGAGTGGGGGGGGGGGGGGGGGGGCAGAGGATAATTCATTTTTTTAAACTTAAATAGTACAATTATCCAATATATGTCTAAGCTCCCCAGAAAACAATGATATCCCTGCCCTTTCCCTGGAAAAAATTCTGACCGGGCATGTAATTATATATGAACTTAAAGAAATATAAGCCAATTTTCTCTCTTGTAAGCAATAGGAAATAATCAAAACAAATCCAGATTTTGGTCTCAAATAAAGTAAATATTCAATTCATTGTGTAAACATAATAACTTATATAAACATAGGTACAGTGGGTTACAGTGGTGTACATTGTTTGTCAGTACCCTGTACAGTGGTGTACAGTGGGGTACAGTGCTGGTCAGTGGGTAGGTACTGTGCTGTCCAGTGGAGTACAGTGGCTCTGTACAGTGGGGTACAGTGGGATACAGTGTTGTACAGTAGTTATGTACAGTGGGTGTACAGTGGATTTACAGTAGGGTACAGTGATTGAACAGTGGATGTCAGACAATGTCAGTCAATTTTTTGGAATATCAGTGGATTTTGAATTCAGTAGACTGTAGTGAGAGTTTGATGTAGGTTTATATCCCATTTATAAACAATTGTTCAGAATCTTTTTTTAGAACTGCAATGCTCGACATGTGCTATGACTATAAAATCATCCTGTTAGAAAAGGGACTTGATTATAAGCATAAGAATATATAGGGGGGATGGATTTTGTTTATACAGGATGTACATGTATTACATGTATACCACATTTTCAAAATATTTTGTATTATGACTGCATTAAGCTAATGTTTTCATGCGAGTGAAAGTGAGCGATTTGGCTCATGGGCCTCTTGTGGTAGATATGACGTCAATATTTATATGAATTATTTCGTAATTGAGTTCCGTTTTGTTTTTAATTTAGTATGGGTTTGTAGTTTACAGTGAAAAAGTAACAGGCTGCAGGCATTTTATTAATTTAAACAAAAACGAAGTCCGCAACATATGATTTGAAAAAGTGTTTTATAAACACCAGATTACTTATATACTAAGATTTTTCTTAAAATCCATGGACTTTGCAAGGTTTTAATGAAGGTGCTTTTGTAAACATTTTAGTAGTCCAAAATTTTTACTACTGTTGCATTTATTTTATTTTAAAATAGTTCATTAGCAATCATTAGAAACGAATCATGATATAAATAATGACATTGTTTTCGAGCATTTTAGTTATAAATAACCCTTATAATAGTCACATACACAATGTTAATATTTTTCACGAAATTATTTACATTTCCTAAAATGACAGTTTGAAATCATGCACTTTGACCTTCTGTAGTTATATAATTCTTCCGACAAAATCATTTAAAGTTTATAACAGACTTTAGTATAGCGAACAAAATGGAATGTAGCTTTGGTACAATACCTTAGAACTGCATGCCGCAAACCTGACCTAAAAGTTCTGAATCACAATTGACGAATTAATCAATCTTCCATTTATGCCAATATATCAACGCATGACCAAAGGTAAAAAATAAGTAACGCTATGAATGGCATGGAGTTTTCATAAGTAAAGATTGTGTAATAACGAAACTGTTCAATGCTATCAAAATTATTAGACAACAGTTCGCGCAAAGTTATAATAAAACATACTTGTGTCTCATCTAAAACCGCAGTATATCGAATTGTAGCAGGTAGACAACATAGAAATCAAACGATAGTCTTCGTGTTAACCTTTTTTTCATAGTTGTACTTTAAGTATACCTTGACCCCCTAAATGCAGATTAACACAAACAATCTTGAACATCTATTCATAACTAGCGTGGCAATTAGATAAAATTTCTATATGTAAAAAGATGATTCGTTCAATCACGATATAGTTCTTGGCGTGTTTTAGAGTGACACTTGAATTGTCAGATTTGGGTTTTACCTCCTGTAAATAACGTTTTTTTTTCTTCAAATTATGAGCAACCATTAGGTATATGTTATTTTTAAAAATGATATCTATAGCACAAATATCCTAGATTATATTCAAACAAACCAATGATTTTCATTATAAGATATTGTGTTAAAGAAGGCGCTAGCACGATAAAGAAACCTTCGTATGTATAGCTCCTCGAAATCATATTGAGTTTTTTCAGAGTCAGATATTAAAAGGATTAGGAATTTTAGATTAACTTGAGAAATGTTTCATGTTATCTACCCACCACGGTTATCAGTAATATTATCTCCACTAGTGTACCTTAATGTTTTTATTGGGATTCAAGTGATATTTTGTTAAACAATAAGATGTTAGGTGCCTTTTCAAGTTCTTTACTGTTTGGATTAAACGTGCTCAGTTTTTAAGAGAGGGTTCAGACCGCCCTTTTCGCCACACACTCTCTCATGCAATATATGACACTGACTGAATTCCAATTAGATAGCACGGTCGTATCGCTATGACATAAAAAAGTATATAGTTTTAAACAAGGAAGTTCCAATTATTTAAATATTATATTTTTCCCCCGACATTTCTTTCTAACGATAGCTGCTGAACATTTTATATTACGCTTTATATAAAATCTTTGTCCAGTACTTTTAATTCACAATAGAATACAACCAGTGTTATTAACAAAAATCTGTTAAAATGGTCAAAATACGGTATCATAACATGCTTAACATGTACCGCAACTTGCCGAATATATACGCACCTTTTTTTCTAGAAAATTTTCTTGTGAGAAAAAAGTGCGTATTATACACCCCGATGGAATTTTGGCACATATTTTAACAGGTAAAACATTGGCTATAGTAGTTCAGTACATAGCCTTTGTACGGAAATGCTACTTCTGTTTGTTTACCGCATTTAGACAATTAAAGATTATTGTTCGGGCGTTATTAGCAGACAAGTAAATTGAATTAAAACGGCCATTAAACATGAGTATAAACTGTTTATTCAGCAACCTGAGCTGTGCATACACCATCTCAGTGTACGCCGCCATTACAGTTGTTATTAATAAATTTGTGCAATAGAGTGAAAATGAATTTATTCGGTGCTTTTACTTCATTAATTTGAAACCTGGAATAAGAGGCCACCTGTCTTAAGCGGCCAGTTTGTCATTGTCCCACGTGGCCTCTTAAAACAGGTGCGACTGCATATTGAAATGGTTTAATAATAGGTTACTTGGTTTTTTTTTTTTATTTTCTCAGACAATTCTCAGGATTTAGCATCCACGATTGTATTCGATAATATGATAAATTATGGTGGTGTTATTATTTTAAACGACAAATACATGAAACTTGCATATATTTTCCATATAAGCGTGTGTTAAACCATTTAGATATTTTAATCGATAGGTGCATGGATAATGTATCGCATATAATGCAGTTGATATTCAGCAATTTTACAGTTAATATTGTAAAAAAAGAATCATATCAACTTGTTTTTCTTTGGATCGATAACGTCTTGTACAGATAACTGGTATCGGACGCACCTAGCAGACGGTGTTCTTGGATTCTCTGTGTATGTCTCCAATACCACGGATAGATCACAGGGAACGTTGTGTTTCGAGGACAATAACTTCGCAATACACACAATACCTTCTGTCTTCACAACAAACTGTTTTGTTCACGGCCAATATGTCATCTACTACAACGACAGACTACCAGGAGTTGTCTACCCTTACGGTTATAATACTTATGTATATAGTGGCCTATGTGAAGTAGAGGTGTATGGTTAGTGTTTTTTATAATTTCAATAACCTTTAAAAAACGTTTTAATATTTTTTTTTTATATTTGGTCACATGTCTACCTTTGTTGTCAAATTATAGAACATTAAAACAGTGTGTAGACCAGCTGTATTAAATCACCCATGTGACAAAGTGTTGTTGATTTAATTAAAGCTATCAAACTTTATTCAGTCAATAAAATTGTTTGTTTTACTTCTGAATTCCCACCCCGAAAAAAAAATAAACATAACCAAACAAGTGGTAAGTTGTTATGATTATCAATTATAAAATCGATGTGAATTATTAAAACTAGGCACATAGGAACTTTTTGTTTTTTAATCAATATAAAGGTGACTGAATGAAAGGATTGTATCATTCCAAACATTTCATTTAGCATCAATTTAACTGAATGACAAATCCTCTTCCTGTAAGGGTCATGGGTGTTACATGTATGTTAGGGCGGAGTAAAAGTGGCGAGATTATATAACTAAACAGATCGCATATACATTAAAGTTTGTTATTTGGTGTTGTTGATTTTTTAATACTTCCGTAGGTGTTAGGTTGGATTATCTGATTTGTGTATTCAATCCCTAAAAACCCTCTGGTGTGTTACTCAAAATAGAAAGGAAAAAAAATTATTTGAATAGGTTAATGGATGGTGGACGATAGTGTCTATATCTTATTATAAACTTCATGACTCTGAGGTCAGATATCTTAGGATGAGAGACGGAGTTGTATGTTAGTCATGTAGTGGATATGCATTGATTGTTTTGCATCAGTGCATTATCGGAATGTTTGTACATCGTGTCATGATTTCCAATTACATAAAAAAAACCTTTTTAGGTTTATGACATCTTCGCTAGCCAAGGGTGTTCGGTCCACAATGGCTTGATGAGGGTGGAGCTCATTACTGGTCTATCACACATACATCACTAGTGTGTCTGGGTTTTTAATCTACTATACTACTAGCTAGCCAAGAAAATGAAAACATTGCTGCGATATACTTTTAACTCATTCTTAATTATACGTTTCTTAAGTTACATGTTTTTTTTATGTCATTATGTAAACGTATTGTTAACCGTACCCAATGTTGTCAAGTACATGGGAATGCTTTTTGTTAAACAGTTGTCCGAACCCTTGTCCTTATGCATATGATTACCGTACACATCTAATAAAAATGTTTTGGGGTTGTTGGTTTTTTTTTTATAATTTCCAATTGCTTTAACCTAATGAAATGCATAGTGTTTAACGTTTGAACTTTTACGATGGTCTTGATCAGGTACATTTATTCCAATATGATTACTACCTACGCATATTTTTATTAATCAATTCATTATTGTCAATAAATGGAAATATTATCCATTAAATGAATATTTCACAGGGTAAATTTACCAACAAATACAAAATATCACAGTTAAACCCATTGACCTCCTCTTGTTTTCTCACAAGTCACAAAGTCACCTAAAGTTTCCTTACTAGTTCCCTTACAAATTCAGAGATATACTCCTATACTTACTGTTGATGTAAACAAAATGCATGAGACTCGGTTAAAATTTACGACCATTACAAGAGATATTACTTAAATTATAAAGCATTTCTTTAAAAGTTGTCCAGTAACATGGTTTTGCGGGTCTTATTCTTTTGTTCTAAATGTTGCAATATGTTTCTGGTTGAATTGGAAAATGTCTTCATGAACATTCATGCATACCAATGTACACAGTCACGTAAATGAGCGCCTCTTGCATCTTATTTCATTAAGAATAAATTAAATATAATAAAACAAAAAAAATGTAATAAATAACTTTTAATGTACAGGATGTCCGGCAACAGAGTTTTACGGATCTAACTGCTCCATTCCCTGTCCTGATGTCAACTGTGAGTACTGTCACATAGAGACGGGCACTTGCCAGGGATGTAAACCTGGCTACCAAGGTCATCATTGTGAACTAGGTAAGGAATGATTTCAATAGACAAACATTATTAACTATACGTGTACAGGCTATTGGCATAGGTAGAACTTATCAAACTCGGGGATATTTGTTTTCATCCTGAAGCAGTCATACGAAACATGTAAAAGCATGCATTGATTTGTTAAATGTGTATAATAAAAGATCATATACATGTGTGTCCTTGTGATTTAAAAAATCAAAAACATTGAAATAGTTTATTTTAGAACCCATTCGATTCCAAATAAAAAAAATTGCTTTACTGATTAGTTCATGTATGTAGTTTTAGAGTTTCACAAATGTTAATAGAAGTATTATTAGTGTGCATTTTTTTATACAACAAAAGGCGAATACAAGCAATAGGCTATAGCAAATTTACGGCTATAATTAATTTTCATTTCTGTCACAGTAAAGTCTTTATAATTGCATAAACATAAAGAAAAAGTCGCTTATTAGGAACACAGCTATACCGAATTTACGACTGTAACTAACTAACTGTAAGACCTCGCTGATGGAATTTCAACGCAATTTTTAAATTTTTGTAAAGGATATTGTACATTGCTAATTTCATTACAGATACATGAAATAAAAAAAACTGTTGAATGCTACGGTGTTTATCCAATGGATTTATTACGGTCTTGTAATCTCATCGCATATCGTTGGACTTTTAATCGTCATACATATAGCAGAGCAAAACACATCATAGCAAAGAATACGTTATAATTTCAGCTAAGTTTTAAATGTTAACTTATAATCTTTATAAGATTAAATAGACGCATACACCAATAAAATTAAGTTGGCATTCACAAAAAATAAAATTACATTTACAAAGACTGAAAATAAATCAGGGTGGAAAAAATCATCACGCATACATGAAATTAACAATAAATATTTTTTTTTAATGTTTGTACATTCTTTAGAAAAAAAAATCAGTTTTGAAATGCAAATTAGTGGTAACTTAATTATGTATTATTAAATCTCATCTCAAGGTAAAGTTAATCTCATTTAAAATATTTCATAATATCCAAAAAAAAAAAAAAAACAACAAAAAAAAAAAAAAAAAAAAAAAAACCCCAACCAAAACACTTCTATGGATTATCTTAGCATGAAGCCTTAGTAGTTATATCCCTGTATCACATCTTCATCTTCGTCAATACTTGGGGCACTTAGACTTGGGGCACGTATTTTTACTAGGCAGCTGGTTCATATAGCTAAAACAACTATTTCTCAATTTAACCATGGTAAAAGGCATAGTCATATTAAAAAGATATTACTTATGATAAGTACTTTTACACTGTGACTGAATGTTTAATTAATAAATACATAATTATAATCAACTATTTCAAAATCTATGTAATTAGCATACCTTTAAATCATTATCAATCTCATATCACTTAAGTGAGTTTGTATAAATGCATATCAATTTCCATTATAGATCATTGTGCATTTGTGTATCATATATAGTTTATACACACGGGTTACAATTGGTAGAACGCGTCCATATTTTCTGTGTCTTTTAAAGATGTCAATGAGAGAAAGAGTTGTTTACATAATGTTTTCTGTTCTTCAATACAAAAGAGTTACTGGAAGGGCAATAAATCTTAATGAAATGTAGGTGTTTTTTTCCTTGAAATTCAAGATTTTTTTCCTCCAAATATTTTTTTTAAAATTAAAATAACACAATTCTTATTTTGGGAATGTAAACATGTTATACAAATAACTTTATATTAGGAAGGTTAAACAGACATTTTGACTGCGTTCAAAAGATATATCCTCATAAGTTATAAAGACAATATATAGCAGATCAGACAAAACTAATATTTACAGCTCTCCCTGAAAACATCCAAACCTAAATATTTTACATACAACAAAAGATTTAGCCAGTAGTAGGTTATATTTTTGCAAAGTTTTATGAGAATTGATAACCATTGCTTTCCTACAAATGTTAGTGCTGACAGAGAATTACTCTTAATGTCTGATATTCTATGTTTATTTTTTTTTACATTAATTACTTATATATTTCTCATAAAGACCGTTAGGTGCGATGTTTCTTTCATTGCAAAGCAAAACTTTAAATCTCCGAGAAACACGTAACACGAATGATTCTTACTACCCTTTTAATAGCTGTACATTTCATCAGGTTATCTTTCAAGTCGGTTCACTTAGACTGATTCCTGGGCATTATTTTTGTGGGCTAGGGAACCAAGCTACCAAACGTTTATCTGAATCAGGATCGGGATTTCATGCAATTATGTTATAGTTCGAAAGCGGGCAGATTGTAAAGTTTACGGTTACTGTACAGAAACAGACTTTTCCTTAAAAAAAAAATGAGAAATGAGTTTATGTTATGCCGAAAGTAAGTCATGCTTTAAATAGCATGCATCGCGATGTTTTGAGTTTTACCAAGAAAAATATTTACGTATTTTGGCAATGAGTCATTAAATAATTATGTGATTGCATAAACGATTGAATAATAATGTCACTGTTTAAACATTTCAATCTCTAGAAAAAAGCATCAACATTTTATACGAAACTGTACTTAACTGGGGTATCATCACTTTAGAGTGAGTCTGTAGTGTCTTTATATTGTCAAATGATGCACATTTTGAGGTTTTTTTTTTAACTTGAACTTTGCACATTTTCATTATCTTTATTAGTATCTTCAATTTTTTATCAAACACATTGGACGAAACAAATCGACAAAACGTAAAGTCTACATGTTTTTCGAGTTAAGACATGACCTTATTCTGTAAACCAAGTTTAATTCGCGACTTTATTTTGCGATTTACCGAAAACCAAGACTAGTTGGCGGCGAGAAAATTTCGCGACGAAGATTTCTCACGCGAATAAAAGTTGATATACAGTAGGCCTATAGAAAATTGAAAAGGCATACCGTAATCGCCACAATGGACCAAAATTAACAATGATTCAGTTAAGCTGTTATAATAAGCGCTTTATAAATGATAATATGTTTTACGGTGCGACCGTTGAGGCGAGCGCAGCAGGAATGACACATATCTTGCATCATGGTCATCTCTGTGATATTTTGACCCCTGTCAGTTAACGTAAGATAATTTTTGAGTGATGGAAAAAATATGTCTGAAATTAAAAAAAAATGATATGTCAATTTCGAATGCATACATATCTGCTAATATTACACATGGCAGCTTGTTTGAGTGTTTCAATTTCTCTAAACAAAATACTGTTTGTACATAACCAATAGAACTATAACGAGTGTGTATTTTTCTTATCAAATCTTAGATGTGATGCAGTATAATCTACGAACTTCAACAATATTTTTCTTTAAATTGAAAAAAGACGGTTTTTATCAAAGATAAGATGCTGCATTAAAAACAAAGATTGACAAAAAATGATTAAAACATCTGCAGAGAAACGTAATATCTTATATCGCGTAATCGAAAACGATTAGAATATCAGATTGTCAACTCTGGTTTGTTCTATGCACATCCCATTTGAATATTAATATTATTTTGTCTCAACATATGAATATAGTAAGATACATAGAATGGGTTTCAGGTGTATTTTATGAAAAATGTAAGAAATATTCATTTGGTAGAAATGCGTAATTCAAGCTATACAAACCATATCATTTCATGATCATGCATACATATCAGGCTTCGTCAATAAATGTTGAGAGTGGGGTAAACAAAGTTGTGTTGATTAGAAACTATATTTAATTTTACAATTGTAATTTTGCGTAATTGTATGTTTCCATTATTTATAATATGTAACCAAAGTGTTATATGTATAATGTGTAACCAAAGTGTTTTATTTATAATATGTAACCAAACAAAGTGTTGTATTTATAATATGTAACAAACAAAGTGTTGTATTTATAATATGTAACAAACAAAGTGTTGTATTTTTAATGTGTAACCAAACAAAGTGTAAGATTTTAGGTGATGAAGCGTAACATTAAAATAAAATAAGTCGGTGAACTATTCAAAGAACAATTATAGTTATGATCAGTTACTGGTTTGTTTGTTTTTTTCACACCAGCTTGCCCACTTGGGTTTTTTGGAAAAGACTGCAGGAAGAAATGCAAGGAAACGTGTCTAGGGTGTAATAATGCCAATGGTATGTGTGCTGCTGGGTGTTTACCCGGCTGGATAGGAGACTTTTGCGATATAGGTACATTTTGTGTATTTTCTAACTGTTGATTTTATTTTTGGCTGTCTTCAATATTTGTTTTACATTAATGTTTTTGTTTTAGTCAATTATAGTTGAAACCTTTCAACACACAAGTCACAATTCCGTTTGCAAAAATATGCTTATTCCACTCTCTTACATAACTATTATTTTCTAAGCCATCTACACCACTCGTTTCTATTCAATAAGCTTTTGAAAGTCATAACGTAATCCTTTTTTTTCAATTGCGGTTTTCTTTTGACGATTTGCGACTGGTATATTTATTTGTCATATCTAACAGAAGAGTGAGTTTTAGAAGAAAAAAATATGTATGCTTCTGATGACATATCTAATGCACGTAATACTTTGTTAAGTTTTCATGTCGCGTTTAACTTGATCTACGTTGTATTGTTAGCAAAACATTATTAAAAGACAAATCATTTAATGCGAAAAAAAATGTTTTCTTCATTAAATCGGGCTTTACAATTTGAAGTGACAAGATGGCCTATTTAAAAAAATGTTTATGTTATTGTGATATATGTAGATCAACGCACATTTAAATAGAAAATTAAATATGCTCGATTTTGACAAAATCATCACTTCATCCTCAAAAAAGTGTCACGTCTTTGTGTTCTCTGCATTATTAGTATTGCAGTGGCACAGTAAAAAGACTAATATATTGTTTTAGAAGAATTTTGGCTAGAAGCAAACATTCCTAATAACCGTCGATTGATGATATATGTCGAAATTAAATTTTAAGTAAAATGTGTTGCCAGAACATGAACACATTGAAGTGATGTCAGCAGACTTCAATAGACAAACGACAAAAGTAGAAATAACATTTATATACAAACAATACATACTGACAACTATTCCTCGGGTAATAGAAATGTGCAACTCCCACACCCCATTTATATATCTGTGGATTCTTTGTAGGCTGATTTTAATTTTTTTTTTCTTTGTTGCAATGTGTTTTGGTTTTAAATAACTTTTTCCTTGATTATAATTGATTGTTAAATTCGTTATTTATGCAAACCGTTCATCAAACTTATAAATAATTTGAGAAAAAAAAGTAATCACATAGATCATTCATGAAAATTTAGAACGTTTTACTCATTTCAGAGTGCCATACGGAATTGTATGGTGTCTCATGCAATGAAACATGTGGACACTGTCGTGACGTAAACCAGTGTGACCATACTAATGGTACATGCTTAACTGGTTGTTCTGCTGGTTATTTGGGAGATTTATGTCAAACACGTGAGTACAAATGTAACCATAAGTCCATCATATATATCAGTGTGTAAATGAATAAGTAGAGACCACGAAACGTGCTTCTACACCAGTTGCACAGTTATGTTTCGCACGCTTTTTGAACGGTGCAGTTAGCTTTGTAAACGGTGCGGTTTGTTTTGTGAACGATACAGTTCATTTAGTGAACGATACGAATCTTTCTTTGCATGATACAGTTGGCTTCCTGCATGGACATAGCTAAAAATAGCTGTACGCTTTGTAAACGGTTTGCGCGCTTTATTAATAAGGTACATGTAGGCGTGGCATGATTACTTTGAGTTTATTCGATACAATTTTGTTTAAAATTTCTCCGATTGACTTCAACAAGGTAGTAATTATGACAAGCATGTTTTTCTTAATTTATATGATGCATTATTTGCATATAATTTAATTCTGGTTGTAACGCGGCATTTGGATGGATATAATGTCTTTGTTAAATCTGTATAGCCTGGTTTGCACGTCACAAGACACGTCACAATGTACCATCGTCAAAAACGTACTAATCCGCTTGAAGTTACGTTTGAATATATATATTAGTTGAGTGATCTTTTAATAATATTATCAAGCATCTTTCTATTTCTATACTAGGATTTAAGTCATTAAATACTGTTAATCAATTTAAAATTGCTAAGGAAAATCCCTCGGACTTCAATCCGATGATTCTTTAGTTTTTTTTATCGTTGTCTTGCTTCTGGGCCAGTTGTTAATTTGACAAGCATCTTTCTATTTAGTTAGTTCATAATTCGTATGATAAGCCTTTATTGCGGATTGTGGTCGACCAAATTCTCCGGTGAATAGACAATTTAAATATACAAGCAAAAATGATCAGATAAAAATGAGTTTCAGTTTTGAAATCTTGAAATGAACTGTAATAACATTATTCGACTTGGAATTATATTCATTCAAATATTGCTCCTATGTTCTCATACACTTGTTTGTATATACAGGTCACACCTAACCCGTCATCTCTTCTATTACTTAAAAAATAACATCGTGTGTATAGTCAAAATATGACTATTATTGTTTGTCAAACAATACATTTACATTTAACATATTTCGTAAAATATACACAATTGGATCTAATCGCAATAAGTCAATTGCTTTTAATGGAGATATTTATCATTTTGTTGGACATGTTTCGGCTCTTCACTGTATGCACGTGAGTGAGCAGAGGTTTCAAATTGATTGCATACCTTTTTGTTTTTTTAGGTCACCTGAGTAAACTCAGTTTATCTATCTGTTTTCGTCCGTCGTCGTGCGTCGTGCGTTAACAATTTACATTTTTAAATTCTTCTTAAAAACTACAAGGCCAATTGTTCCCATTTTTGGTGTGAAGCATCTTTATGGTAAGATGAATGTAAATTGTGAAATTGGTGGCTCTACCACCACTAGGGTGCCACAGGTGGGGCCAAATATGCAAAAAACAGCCAAATTTTCAAAAATCTTCTTCTCTGCTCCCACACATGTGAGGAAAAAACTGAATGCATGGTTATAATGTCCATGAAGCCCTCTACCAAAATTGTGAAATTCATAGCCCCTGGGTCAGGGGTTCAGGCTCTAGGGTGGGACCAATATGGCCATATAGTAAACAATGTATTAAATGTTAGAAAATCTTCTTCTCTACTCCCATATATATTTGTTAAAAACTAAATATATGGTTATGATGTCCATGAAGCTTTCTACCAAAATTGTGAAATTCATGGCCCCTGGGTCAGGGGTTCAGGCTCTAGGGTGGGGCCAATATGGCCATATAGTAAAAAATGTATTAAATCTTAGAAAATCTTCTTCTCTATTTCCATAGATATTTGTTAAAAACTAAATATATGGTTATGATGTCCATGAAGCTCTCTACCAAAATTGTGAAATTCATGGCCCCTGGGTCAGGGGTTCAGGCTCTAGGGTGGGGTCAATATGGCTATATAGTAAAAATGTATTAAATCTTAGAAAATCTTCTTCTCTACTCCCATAGATATTTGTTAAAAACTAAATACATGGTTATGATGTTAATGAAGCTCTCTACCAAAATTGTGAAATTCATGGCCCCTGGGTCAGGGGTTCAGGCTCAAGGGTGGGGCCAATATGGCCATATAGTAAAAATGTATTAAATCTTAGAAAATCTTCTTCTCTACTCCCATAGATATTTGTTAAAAATTAAATACATGGTTATGATGTCCATGAAGCTCTCTACCAAAATTGTGAAATTCATGGCCCCTGGGTCAGGGGTTCAGGCTCTAGGGTGGGGCCAATATGGCCATATAGTAAAAATGTATTAAATCTTAGAAAATCTTCTTCTCTACACCCGTAGATATTTGTTAAAAACTAAATACATGGTTATGATGTCCATGAAGCTCTCTACCAAAATTGTGAAATTCATGGCCCCTGGGTCAGGGGTTCAGGCTCTAGGGTGGGGCCAATATGGCCATATAGTAAAAATGTATTAAATCTTAGAAAATCTTCTTCTCTACTCCCATAGATATTTGTTAAAAACTAAATGCATGAATATGATGTCCATGAAGCTCTCTACCAAAATTGTGAAATTTATGGTCCCTGGGTCAGGGGTTCAGGCTCAAGGGTGGGGCCAAAATGGCCATATAGTAAAAATGTATTAAATTTTAGAAAATCTTCTTGTGAAAAACTAAAGGCCTGGATATGATGTACATGAAGTCTTCTACCTAAATTGTGAAATTTATGACCCCTGGGACAGGTGTTTTGGCACTAGGGTGGGGCCAATATGGCACAGGAAGGGCCCAAATATCTTGAAAACGGTTAAAATCCCCACCCCTAAACCATATATATTTTTGTTCCTTGTGTTAAGGGCCATCAAATGGTATGTAGGTCATGGGCCTCGGGGGTGGTTCCTGACCCCCCTCAAACAGGAAAAGCCAGACTATCTGGAAAACGGTTAAGAACCCCACCCCTAAACCATATATATTCTTGTTCCTTGTGTCAAGGGGCATCATATGGTATGTAGGGCATGGGCCCTGGGGATGGTCCTGACCCCCCTCAAACAGGAAAAGCCAGAATATCTGGAAAACGGTTAAGAACCCCACCCCTAAACCATATATATTCTTGTTCCTTGTGTCAAGGGGCATCAAATGGTATGTAGGTCATGGGCCTCGGGGGTGGTTCCTGACCCCCCTCAAACAGGAAAAGCCAGAATATCTTGAAAACGGTTGAGATCCCCACCCCTAAACCATATATATTCTTGTTCCTTGTGTCAAGGGGCTTCATATGGTATGTAGTTCATGGGCCCCAGGGATGGTCCTGACCCCTCTCAAACAGGTAGTGCCCGAATATCTTGAAAACGGTTAATATCCCCACCCCTAAACCATATATATTCTTGTTCATTGTGTCAAGGGGCATCATATGGTATGTAGGTCATGGGCCCTGGGGATGGTCCTGACCCCTCTCAAACAGGTAGTGCCCGAATATCTTGAAAACGGTTGAGATCCCCACCCCTAAACCATATATATTCTTGTTCCTTGTGTCAAGGGGCTTCATATGGTATGTAGTTCATGGGCCCCAGGGATGGTCCTGACCCCTCTTAAACAGGTAGTGCCCGAATATCTTGAAAACGGTTAATATCCCCACCCCTTAACCATATATATTGTTGTTCCTTGTGTCAAGGGACATCATATGGAATGTAGGTCATGGGCCCTTGGGGTGGTCCTGACCCCTCTCAAACAGGTAGTGCCTGAATATCTTGAAAACGGTTAATATCCCCACCCCTAAACCATATATATTCTTGTTCCTTGTTTATGTTAGTTCACCTGATATATAGTTAAGGACCCCTGGGAACCACATGAAACTTTCCCTTGCTTCTTCCTAATGGAGTTAGCTTCCTTTGCTTGTTCATATGTAGTAATTAATCGTTGAATATAATGTAATTATAAAGAAGTTGTATGATCAAATCAGTTATGCAAGGCTTTTTATCATTTGAAACAAAAACAGTTTTTAATCTTTCAAAATAAACAAATAGACTTGTTAATAGTAAAGTAATAATTGGCTAACTAAAATCACTGATATATAAAGGTAAAATGATTTTGGTATATATGCCAGATGGTGATTCTCAACGAATGTTGAATATTCAAAAACTGGAACAGGAGAAGTGAGTAACTCATGATGGCTTTTATCGATAAAGCTGGTTTTTTTTCGTTTGTTTAAATGCCCATAGGGAGAGTTTCTGTCTGCCCCAGGGGGATGGGGGATTGGAGGTTGTTTTAGATAAAACATGAATAATAGCCACCTTGTTATTATTATTAAATTATATTCTATCAGAGTATTGCACCTTTTCAATATCAGGTCATGCACTCTTTTATGATCTTTTAAGTTTTTCGCTAAAATTATAGGTTTAACAGTTCTTTTTGAAAGATTTCAGGCAGGGAGGTGGTCGTCATTACAAATTAAAAATTTTTCTATTCCAGAATAAAACTTAACTAAATGCATATATGAGACTCCTTGACAAGTTTGTGTATGGGTTATGCTACTCAGGTGACCGTTAAGGCCTTTTGGCCTCTTGTTTAAACCAACTCAGCGATATATGAACATGCACCACTCACTGGTATTTGATTGAATTATATTCTTGTATAGTGTACATATCGTGAAGTTTTTCTGGATCGGGTGTGTGAATTGACAGTTTTTATTGAACTTTTGTAATATTTATTTTTTCTTAGCACGATACATGTCATTTACCTATTTACTCACATTATTGATGTAAACATGACACGGAAACATACCCGGTAATTAACAATGTAAAAGTAATAAATATATTAAGAATTAATTCAATTGAAAATACGACAGCGAGTAAAAGGGACACTGATCTCCAGTACACGAGTTAAAAACACATGGTCGAAGGAAAATGATTGTTAAATAATTTCAGTTAGGAACACTTTCTTCAATATGATTTAAGAAAACATAAACAATTGATACATTTTTCAGACGATAATTTTCTTCTAGCTATGTAGGAGGAGCCAAGTAGCACGCGACGCATGGCGTGACCTGAATTGATTGACAGGCGTAGCAAGTGGAATCCTGAAATTAAATCCCGTTCAAATGATTACTGAAACCTAAAGCGACATAATTATTTTTAATAAAAAAAAAGAAAAAAAAATAAAATTTAAACTTTAATTCAAGACTTATTGTTAACAAGTTGTGAACATTTTTATCTTACAAGTTTTTAAGATATCGGTGATGAAAGTTTTGTCGATAACCAAAGAAATGATTGAGGTCTAAGAAAAAAAAATACATTTAACAATTTTATAACGGTTTCAAAAATAAATAACGCTGCGAATTTTAAGTATATATTATTTAATCCCGTATAAAAAAAAATCAAGCAAAATATTAAACTTTTCCGGTCAACGATAATCTCCGTCCGTCTTCATCAAAGGACAATGGTTAATCAAGCCGTACATGGAAGATGCACGCTTATTGCACTTGCGGTACGCTTTTTTGTCGTTTTTGGCGGGTCTTGTATAAATTTTCATGGCACTCTTTTTGCACGGTACGGTTCTTTTTGTGAACGGTACGGTTCGTTTTGTAAAACGGTACGGTTCGCTTTGTGACCGGTACGGTTCGTTTTGTGAACTGTACGATTCGTTTCTTGCACGGTACGGTTTGTTATAGAGGTGTAGTAGCACGTTTCAGGGTCTGTAAAATGAAAATAATAGGTATACATTAACTGATCAAATTAATGAGTATATCATGATTTCTTACAAAAATATAGGTGTTAATTCGTTTTCACCAGGTTGCCAACCTGGATTTTTTGGACAAGACTGTTCTGAGAAATGCATTGACACATGCAATGGATGTAATAATGTCAATGGTCTGTGTGATTATGGTTGCATACCTGGCTGGATAGGATATTTCTGCAATAAAGGTACATGTATTGCTCAGAATTTATACACGCCGTAGGGCGAATTTCTGAAGCAGGTGCTAACTGTCATCACCATTGTAATCGAAAAAAAAAACATATATACATGTATAGGGTGCATCTGATGCTGCAAAATAATTGTAAAAATTTACAACAAAATAAAAGTGAAACATCATTATCAACTTTTGTACAACCTAAATGTTTATTTCCAAAAGACATGAACCCAGGTCCCGCTGTCACCAAAATTTCCAATCCTCAACTCAAATTCTCAATAGAAATGTACATACATTTGAGTTCAAAACTCAGACTTGAGGCTGAGTATTGACTTGAGGAAACTTGGTGACGGCGGGGGCAGTTCAGTTAAGTTCAGCTAGTTAAAACAGCGGACTGGGAAACAATAACCTTTTCGACTTTTGACTAAAGTTTTTTGTTGCAATTCAAAATATTTATTTGTTTTGCATTATTTGTTGTATAAAATGTCAAACCCACTCGCATATGCATGCGAAACAATTTTTATTTCAAAACGTAGAGGGAGATGCAGTTTATCGTAACTCTTTTCTAAATTTCATTCTTTAAGTTACATTTCACAATAATTTTGAACACTGTCCAAATGCAGTAGGTATAACATAAACAGATTAACAGGTTAAACTTGAAGCAAACATATAGCACAATATGATATAAAAACTCAAGGGGATATTTGTGCGCCATCATGTATTGTACAAACAACCACACGTAATACATATTGTTATGTTCTACGTTTATCGTTTAAAGCTGAACACCGCTCGTAAATAGGCCCTGTCCGCCATATTTCTCTGCCCCCACTGTTATCCCTACAACCCCTATATAAGCTACAGACCTCTTAACAGTTCAAAGTATTTCGCTATAGATGTCTCACCTGTGTGGACGTACATCATGCCTCGCCGGTAACTCGGTCGCGATGAAATTATCAAGTTTTACGCACTTTTTTCAAGCCAGAAGAATACTAACACCAAATAAACTGCTCAAGATATAATTTAAAAACAGAATATGCATATTTAAATAAGAAATAAATGCATACAATTCAAAGACCACAAAAGGAATTCTACAGGTCGGCCACGAGTTTCAGGTGTGCAATCGGATGTAACGAAATCGAAGGGTTTATATACCAGGTACCTGTGTGACGGTGCCTATTTACGAGCGGTGTTCAGCTTTAAGAATGTGACAAAGAATCCTATGGTATTGAGTGTAATAAAATTTGTGGACATTGAGGTGATCTGAACCAATGCTCTAATGTCAATGGCTCTTGCTTAACCGGGTGTTATGTAGAACACGTGAATAGATAATCACCAAGGTACATGCTTAGCTGGCAGTTTATTATGATATAGAAATATTATATAAAAAACAAAATTATAATGAAGCGGGCTTATTGTAAAAAAGGTTACAGCACGTCATTTTTTTCAATTACGTGATGCGATTTGTAGTAATAACATAAACAGGTTTAAAATAATATTGCGGCAAACATGCATAATAGTCGAATCGTAAGTCAGTACTTCCATATAAGTGGAACATGCTTAACTGGATGTGATAAAGGTTATCAAGGAGGATTGTGCAACATACGAGAGTACACAAAACATCTCTAAAAAATGCATAGATAGATAGATAGATAGATAGATAGATAGATAGATAGATAGATAGATAGATAGATAGATAGATAGATAGATAGATAGATAGATAGATAGATAGATAATTTTGTACTACATTGTTAGAAATTCTACAGATTTTAAATAGTCGAAAAAAAAATAATTACAAGATATTTATAGTATTTGTTCTACGTAATCTACCTTTATTAAAGTCATTAAAACAAAATATAATCATACAACCTAAATTGCACACAGTTTTATATTGTCTTATGATTATAACGACCAATACTGTGTTTCTTATGTTAGATTTCAACAACTTATCAATACCACCTGTATTGCTGGGTTCATTATTTGCCACTATAATATTTTATTATATCTCTGTTAATATTTTCTATAAAAAAATAAGAGGAATACAACTGTTATTCTATCATAGCGTGAAATAGTTTCCGTCAATGGTGAATAGTTATCGTAACTATTCACCCGCATTATTTTATTTCCTCGTTATTTTTTTAAGTTAGGAACACCCTTGGTGTAATCCAAGTCGCTAAGTTGATTTCAAAGTCATATTACTCATATTTATTTACCTTCAAGAAAGCATTGAACGCCGACAAATAAAGTTTTCTTCGGTTTAAAAAAAAACCTACCTATTTACTGACCATTCGGACAATAGCAGGATTATTGTTTCCTTCGATAGCAACAATATTCCTCGGCTTCGACTCATAAAATAGTTGCTGTATCGGGGGACAATAAACTTGCTATCGTCCTCATAGCCAGTAAATATGTATATACTATGCATGATTGTCTACACTCGTTAATCTTCCGCTGATATACGAATCAACTTAACTTACGTTATTCAATATTTTAAGATGTTTTTGCAAACTGTACTTATATTTCGTGTACAGTTAAAAAGTAAAAAAAAAATTAAAAAATTAAGAAGACCGCGAATGGTACATGTAATGCGCAAGGTAACATTTTACAACAGTTTAGCTGCAATAATTGTAATGGTGACAGTTTTTGGAATGGTTTGGTAAGTAAATATTTTTCTTAGCATGATCTGATTTAAAATGATATTTGGGAAGGAAAGACAATATATTTTGATGATTTAAAAGGCAATATGAATGATGCACGTATAAAACATCATTTTGAGCACTGTGCAGTCTACGACTAAAACGTAGGTTGTAAAAAGTAACGAAACGAAACCGAAGTTGATATATTTTGTACATAATGCACAGTGAGGATACTCATATAATATGATATCCAATGTGATTTGTTGATGTTTAAGGATGTCTTTGTTTTACGTTGATATCATTTTGTTTTAACTTCAGTATTACCTACAATGGCTTAGATGATATATATTGGGTTTTTTTATAAATAAAAAGCCCTGAAAGTTAGTCTTTAACTTTTAAAGAAAAATTAAATCAAATTTAGATATATAACTGTATAGAAGTTTCTAAAAACAAATTTAAGTTTATGTATGGATTTGCATGTGTATTTAGCAAAGAACCGTATTGATGTTTGTAATATTTATGATGGAATACAACTATATTATTATTTTGTTGCAAACGAAATAGACTTCAAATTATTGTTATTTCTCTATTGACTTTGTTGACAATAGTAGGTATTGCTCGTCTGTATTGGAGGAAATATCCTTAGATCCGGGTGATGATTGCCTTTTTATAAATATAAAATCTGATGATTTTATCATTAACAGTAATATTTTAAAGGCAAGAATTAAAAATATTTATCATAATTTTATCTAACGTAATTATATAAACACTGATCATTTCTTCTTTCTTACCTGACTAACATTATGCAATTTGCCTACAGGGAGACCAGATGTCTTATCAATGTGAGTATATTTAAGCGATGCTTTTAGGAATGCTCAGAGTTAATGACCAAATAAAGAACACGACAATAGTACCAAAGAAAGATACCTAGAATAATAGTATTTTCAAAAAGAGAACATTATATAGAATATAGATAGAAAAAGAGCAATGCAAATAACAAACTAAATGGAACTTTTTCGGCGAAATAAATGACAATTGATATACATATGAATTGTGTAAATATATAAATATATTTATATTTCTTTTAATTGTATATGTCAGTATTTGTTTGTCTATTGGTAAGTGTACGTATGTCGTGCAGGTATTACACTACCAATATATCTCTACTAAGGTCCAAAGCAGATGGAAAGTCCAGGGTCACAATTCCTCAACGAAACCCAAAGAAGACTAGTGCATAAACCCCCCGAGCAGAAAGAATCATACTGACGTCATTTCCAAGTACCGCGTTATCTAGGGACATTTAGGGAAACAATTAAAACACGGTGCATGTATTAAAATTGACATGGATCTCTTCTGATATTCAGCAAATCTTGATCGAGCAGTTGTTTGGTTATAAAAATGTTAACTCAACAATCAATCATAAAACTGTTTGTATGACCATAAAAGCTTTATGTTGAAGGATTCTAATAAATACTTATGTCTATCTGAAACCAACACCAGAAACAATGGATGGTTGGTGTTCCACATTTGTTAAGCGTTATGTCTACATATTACCTATATTGCAATTGTATCCTTATTGGACAAAACAATTCATTTTTCATTTAATCAAAAATTTAGTAAAATGTAAAGATTTTTAGACAACGAATTTAAAATGAAACCAATTATGAAAGCGTTTCCATATATTTTTTAAAGAAAACAAATTTAAGAGAATGTTTTTATTTTCAAAACCTTTAGATGATGTACTTAAATACTTGTGCATGTACTTATATTCGAAATTTAAAATCAGTATAGCTGACTTGCCGGAAAAATATATCTTCCTAAACAATTTAATAAATGGATGTTGTAATTAAATTGTGGATGAAAGGAATATGTTTTTATGATATAAACTTATTGCATTATAACATTGTATTAGTGTCCATTGTCTCTGTGATTGGTGTTTAATTATTTGAGAATAAATATACATATATGTCGCTTTTTAAATAGAGTGCAAAAGTTAAATGACAAAACAATGACATCGGTCATTTCTATTCATGTCACATTTTACGTCATTGTATTTCATTATTGCTTATCAATGTATTTATTTCAAGAAATAATTATGTTTATCAATGCATTTATTAAATGTATGTTTTGTTTATGTTTAAAAAAACCAAAATTTTACTAAATGAATGAATTATAAACCACCTCTAAAATATGTTCATTTAAATTTTAGAGTCAGTCAATGTTCAGTAGATAATCAACTAGCTTATTATTGTAAAGGAGATCCACAGGCTCAAAAAAGTAAAAACTATGATAAGAAACAACTTGTTACATGTGCCACAGAGGAAAACATATTTCGGATAAATATTATTTAAGGAAATGATAAGGCCGTGGTTCTTGAAATGAGTTGACATTTTATAGATCAGAAGCGAAAAAAAAAGATTTTGATTTTAAAAGAAAAGATGAAAAGGAAACTGTGACAACGATTTATTACTAGATTTCATTGGATAAAAGACAGTTGATGAACGTTTAATATGTAAAAGAAAATAATTCAATTTTTTTTTTTTTTATTATTATTTTTTTCATAAATTAAATAAAATGAAATAGTTTGATATACTCTACTATTTAACAGTTCAAGGGTTGTTCGATGTGAAATATGTAGTGAAGCACAGGGCGATACCGCTTTGTTCGATTTCGTGGATGATGATACTCTTAAATAGATCTATTCAATACCTGTAATACGATATGATCACTAGTTGGTTATTGATTCGTGCCCATTTTTTCGGTGCGTCTTTTGAACAAGTTACACCTAACCTTAATTAAGACCCAAAGTTCAAGGACACTTCGAAAAATGTTTAGAGGAGGATATATGCAACATTGTAACTCCATTATAAAAATAGATGCTCATTTCCTCAAATAATCGTTTATTTAGACAATTCTTTAAAATAATTGATTAATATTATAATTAATATAGCAAAATGTAATACATTGTTAACTCAAACACTTATTTTTTCAACCAATTAGACGCATTTTCATGAAGTACACTTATAACCGGATAAAAACATCCGAAGTTTAACAAGATATTTAATTGCTTGCCCTTGAACATTTGCAAGTGTCAATTAAGAGATCCTCTCAAATCTCAATACATATGACTGTACACAATCCAAACGCACAACTAACAAACACGTCTGTATCTTATTTATTTCTTTTAAAAGAAAAAAAGATTAATAGGAGAAACCGCCTTAATTTTTTTTATGATAAAACAGATGTAAGCAAAAAGGGAAAACAAGAGGCCCATGGGCCACATCGCTCACCTGAGCAACAATAAACATAATAAAATCAGCTTTATGGAGTCATATACAAAATATCTAAACAATGTCGCATAATAGATTCTGTATTAAAAAAAAAATTCCCTTGCATATTCTTATGTTTATCATTGAGCCCCTTTGTAACAGGGTGGTTTTACAGTCATATCACATATTGAGCATTGCAGTTCTCAAGAAGATGATCAGACTTAAACAACTATTTATATATGGATTATAAACCTACATCAAATTTTGAACCCCTTGTGAGGTCCAAGAATTGCCCAGGGGCCAGAGTCTAAACAATTTTAAAGAATTAACAATATGTCAAAATGTTTGCAAATAAGTAAAACCATATATAATAACATTTGAGGTTTTGTGAATAATTTAAATGTTTTCCATTGTAAAATTGGAATCCCCCCCCCCCATTGTGGCCCAACCCTACTCCTGAAGAATATGGTTTTGACAAATTTTAATCTATACTATCTTAACTGACTGAAGCTTTTCTAAACAATTTGTGTTTAGAAGATGATTGTTAAAGATTTTCCCCTATATATTCCTATGTAAAAATTTGTCACCCCCCCCCCTAAATTGTGGCCCCACCCTACACCCTGGGATCATGATTTGAACAAACGTTAATCTTCTCTACCTGAGGATGCTTCCACACAAGTTGCAGCTTTTCTGCATGATCGGTTTTTGAGCAGAAGATTTTTAAAGATTTTTCTCTATATATTCAAATGTGAAAATTCACCCCCCCCCTCTAACTGACGCCCCACCCTACCTATAAGGATCATAATTTTATCAAACTTGAATATACCCTAACCGAGGATGCTTCCACACAAGTTACAGCTTTTCTGGCCGATCGGTTTCTGAGAAGAAGATTTTTAAAGATTTTTCTCTTTATATTCCTATGTAAAAATTCGACCCCCCACTGTGGCCCCATCCTACCCCTGGGGATCATGATTTGAACAAACTTGAATCTACACTACCTGAGGATGCTTCCACGCAAGTAATAACATTTCTGTCCAATCAGTTTCTGAGAAGAAGAGTTTGAAAGATTTTTCCTTATATATTCCTATATAAAAACTCGCCCCCCACCCCATTGTGGCCCCACCCTACCCACGGAGAACATGATTTGAACAAACTTGAATCTACACTACCTGAGGATGCTTTCACACAAGTTACAGCTTTTCTGCATGATCAGTTTCAGAGAAGAAGATTTTAAAAAATTTACTCTATATGTTCGTATGTAAAAATTTGACCCTCCATTTTGGCCCCAACCTACCCCTGGGGATCATGATTTGAACAAACTTGAATCTACACTACCTGAGGATGCTTCCACACAAGTTACAGCTTTTCTGCACGATCGGTTTCTGAGAAGAAGTCTTTAAAGATTTACTCTATATATTCCTATGTAAAAATTTGACCCTCATTGTGGCCCCACCCTACCCCTGGGGATCATGATTTGAACAAACTTGAATCTACACTACCTGAGGATGCTTCCACACAAGTTACAGCTTTTCTGCACGATTGGTTTCTGAGAAGAAGATTTTTAAAGATTTACTCTATAAATTCCTATGTAAAAATGTGACCCTCCATTTTGGCCCCACCCTACCCCTTGGGATCATGATTTGAACAAACTTGAATCTACACTACCTGAGGATGCTTCCACACAAGTTACAGCTTTTCTGCACGATCGGTTTCTGAGAAGAAGATTTTTAAAGATTTACTCTATATATTCCTATGTAAAAATGTGACCCCCATTGTGGCCCCACCCTTCCCCTGGGGATCATGATTTGAACAAACTTGAATCTACACTACCTGAGGATGCTTCCACACAAGTTACAGCTTTTCTGCACGATCGGTTTCTGAGAAGAAGATTTTTAAAGATTTACTCTATATATTCCTATGTAAAAATTCGACCCCCCATTGTGGCCCCACCCTACCCATGGAGAACATGATTTGAACAAACTTGAATCTACACTACCTGAGGATGCTTCCACACAAGTTTCAGCTTTTCTGGCCAAATGGTTCTTGAGTAGAAGATTTTTGAAAAATTTCAACAAATTTTCAATGATTTTTTATTATCTCCCCTTGAAAGAGGGCGTGGCCCTTCATTTTAACAAACTTATATCCCCTTTACCTAAGGATGCTTTGTGCCAAGTTTGGTTGAAATTGGCCCAGACAGACAGACGGACAGACAGACTGACGCCGGACAAAAAGTGATCAGAAAAGCTCACTTGAGCTTTCAGTTCAGGTGAGCTAAAAACTAATCACAGCGAAGACGGTGTATTATCGTCGTTCACTTTGTGCCCTGTAGTAACGCACTGCATTAACCTCTAATGATACAACAACCACTACTTATATAAAGTTGCATTTGTGGTCAAAATCTTGGCCATTAGTTATATAATTTTATCATTAAACGGACAACCTAGCTGTCCATTATTTTTACAAATTATGAACTATATCATTAAGGGTAAAATCATCACTTCGACTAATGATATGAGAGAGAGAGAGAGAGAGAGAGAGAGAGAGAGAGAGAGAGAGAGAGAGAGAGAGAGAGAGAGAGAGATTCATTATGTCTGTTAAAATTAGAACCACTTAACTATTTATATTTGTTATGTCTAAAGGTCAAGTTATAATTAAAATGCGAGTTATAATTTGATAACAAATTACTTATAATTTAATAACAAATATCCTATTGTGAGTTCTTATGGAAACATTATAAATTATACAATTATTTCCTGAAGGTTTTTGTTTTCCCATACAGATAAGTGTTTCCTTGTTTATCGTGGACTAAACTAAACAGTTCACAATCTCTGAAACATGAAGACAAATGGTTTGTCAAAAAAAAAAAACACACCGAGGTATACCTTAAGTAATGAAGCTTGCTAAATTTGATACAATGATGATATATGAAGTACGTTATGATACATATTTTTAATAAAGAATCATATTTATGAAATATTTCATAACGCAACGACCGAGATTTTAATTTAAACTCGTTAATATGTGTTGTAGCAGAACAACATGACTGGGCGGGTATTTCAGTCCATATGTCTTTTCTAACGTGACACTGTTAATGAGATCAGAAATGTTGCATAGACCAGAATATAATTTCTTACGTTTACGTTTACATTATAATCAAAATGATATTGCTATAAAGCTAATCTTATCGTACGTGTTATAGACAGTTCATGCATTATGTAGTAGTCTTTACCACACATCCGTCCCATTTCTTTAACTAAATACCAAATAGTTAAACACTCTAGAAACTAAATAGTGAACTCTTATTAAATTCACCACCATTCTAACTATATCAAATATCGTTTAAATGGTATTATGTATTTTCATATGTTCAGACTCCGGATAAACTGATACTATTCAGAAATATCCTGACATGCATTCATTTACTTTTCGAAGATACTGTGGAATCATCACTGTTCGTGGGGGATCAATGTTCGTGGCTTTCGTGGTTAACCTTTGCCAACGAATTTACATCCCCATGAAAGTATATACTAGTACATGTACAAGAATTTGTTTAATATTTGTTAAAATTATCCCAGACTTGCTACCGACGAAATTACGTCCCCATGAACCAGAAATATGATGGCTACCCACGAACATTGACCCCCACGAATAAAAATGATTCCACAGTATTTATATAACAGTTTTCCTGACTATACCAAAACAAAGGTTAATCCTCTACAAATCGTACACTGATAAATTTTCGCATGGCTTGCACCAGACAATACCTGCAGTAAGACCAATACTGGAACTTGACGCCCAGTTGCACATTTTTTCCCCGAAATTTTTATTTGAAATTTGCCGTTGTTCTAAACATAGAATCCATCTTGGTTATGGTCTTGATATATTGGTTTTGCCTACATGTACTCTAAGGAAAGCATATTCATGAAATGCTAAAACAAAAGAAGCCATGAATGGCCATATTTGGAACCATAATTTGCATACATAAGGTAATGCTACCAGAAGCTCGTCCACATTGTCATGAGTAATAGGTTGTCGCACAAAAGAGAGCTAAAAATGTCGCTGTGCCTCACCTAACAATTTCAAAATCAAGATACGATTTCAGATGTTTTGGATGTTTGACAATATATAATAGAAGCAAATACGGCAATATAATAATGGTAATAAGTTGTGATGAAGAAAGATGTTTTGCTGCAATCCAACAGCTACGGAGATTGGAAGTAATTATTATAAATTATGAAAATAGACTTTTATAGTTTTAGTCCAACGCCCATAGAACCATTTATCTCAAAACCTAAAGATTCAATTGCATTAGTTTGTTAATGTAACTAAAGGGACATTCCTTAGAATGGTCTATGAACACTGATCAAGCGGCAGGATAGCGCATTATTTCCTTAATTACATATTTGTTAGATAAGGCATTTATATGAAAAATTAAAATCTTCGTAGTCGAACTTTGGTTTTGCATTCCACTGCACATATGACTTAACTTATTTTATATAATTTGTCCCAAGATAGCTTAATCTCCATAAACCTAGTGTCAATCTAAATTACCAGAAGATCTTACATAATATTTACCTTGAAAGTCCCTTAGAAAAGAAACGAAAAACCATGAGTTCTCATAAATATGTTTTAAAATATATAAACACTTCTTTTGCAGGTTGAAAATTATTTTTGTAAAAAATGTAATCTACCACATCAACCGTATATATTTACATTTTGAAATATGTTTCCTTAAATGAACCTACAGAAAAGAGAAAACGTTCAATTCCGTGTGAACTGTTTAAGGGTCAATAGGTCACTAGTGACCAAATTACATGGCGCATTAATATCTACATGTAAAGTACTGCTTTTCATGTAAACAAATATAAAGTAGGTCACAAAGATAAAAATTAATGCAAGGTGATTTATAGTGTTCTTTTTGAATATTTCACAATTGTTTTTGCATTTAAAAATATTTTTTTTCAATAAAAAAATATTAAACTGTGTGTTGTTATTCAATTAAGTTGCCCGTCTGCTCTTTCACTGTACATATACATGAAGATGGCAGAATATGGAGAATTTGAAGTAGGTGGAAAAGATATAACAGATGTGTTTATTATGCTGTTTGACAACGAAATTATCTTTCTAGCTTGGAGGCTATTTCTAATATGTCTGAAATACCTAAGATGTGTAAAGAGCTAGAAAAACCAGCTTTAACTTGCTTCCCAAAGCCAGAGACCCCTGCTCTGGCTGCTAAACCGAAAAAAGATTCCGATCTTACACAAAAAAAAGATCTGCAAGAATTTCAATATTGAAGGCAATCCAAATCAAGTAGGAAAAAACAAAATGGGGCATCAAACTATTCCAAGGTAAGCAAAATAACTTTTAAAATAATCATACACCCACCTTGACTTTGGTCTTGATAGAACCATGACTCAAAAGTAGCAGGGTTGTTCTTTTAAGTTTGAGCGATTCAAGCTTTCTTCTTTTCTAATGCATGTAATTTTAAATTTAAATAAAAAGAGCCATAAGAAGCCATCTTTAGTAATCAGGATACATAAATACAATGATACCAGAAGCTTGTCCAAAATAATAATTGTAAATAGCTGTCGTACAACGATAGAGCTGGTATGCCATTTCGTCTCATTTAACATTTTCATAGTCAAGAAATGATTTTAAATGTCTGGGATGTTTTACAATTTAAAATAATACGCTAATATGGCAATATAGTAAACAAACATTCTGAGAGTATTTCATAAGGAATACACGTCCCCTCTCGTTTTTTATTATTTTATGAAAGTGTCATTGCATACAGCTATTCAAGAAATAAACGAGATGTTATATTTAAATAAGATATAAAAGAACAGAGGAAATTCAAACTATATATTCTACTCTTAATTGAAAACAAACTTAACTTTACTCTAATTGCATGTAACACATTTTCTTTGGGATTTCCACTGTTTAGTTTAATGATTATATTTGACATGTTATACTTTAATAAGAGATAAACGAACAGAGGAAATTCAAACTTTACAGTTGATATCGAAATAACATAAAAAGTGGGTAAAATAATACTCTTCCTTTTATCTCCTGTAATTTTGCCAAGTTCATTGAGTATTCGCTGCTAGGAATTTGTGAAAACAATGCGATGCACAATATCTGCTGTACCCCGAATCAAACCAAAGAGTCAAACAGCCTAAATCCGATAAAGAACCCGATTGTAAAAATACCAAAAAAAAAAAACCCAAAAAACAAACCAAAACAAAACAAAACAAAACAAAACAAAAAAAACCTGCCGATGAAATTTACATTACAATACTTGACACTATTTTACAGAAGTTATTTCTTTGTTAGAAATGATAAAAGTAATCATACAAGTAATGAACGATAGCATTACAGACAACATATTCAGAACACAAAGAACCTGATAACGAACCCAAACATTACAAAATTGGATTATAAAAAAAAAAAATTCTCAAAATATGTGGACCACACGCTACAAAAGTGTAAACTTGATCTGTTTAACATTTTGAAGTTGTTCAGCAAGTTTCATATTTTCCCTCAAACGCATAAATAAAAAAAAAATTTGGAAAACTGAAGTGGGACGGATGGACTGACGGACGCAGAGAAAAGCTATAGTCCCCTTCGGTGAAACCGGTAGGGGAATATAAAAAAATTACTATTTATAAGTTATAATTTATTCTCCTAATTGGGTGCCTCAGCCTCAAATGATATGATAAGTTTACCACGTGATTCATAGATAAAGCAAACGTGGTTCGTACGGCAGCAAAAATATTACGCTCCTGAAATTTTTAGTTATACTTTCTTTCGTTTAAATTTTAGTGCAATAGTTTTAGTGTAGTTTGTGCGTTTTTAGTGACTTAGTGATTTTACGGACTTATCATTTCTTTTTGGAATTTTTACTCTTGTTTTAAAACTTTAACAATGTCTAGCAGCGATTCGCCCAGAGACAAGAGCTAAGGCTCAGAAACAATGGCCGTCAATGGCAATGATCATAACGATCAAACTCTTAAAGGTGACGCACCTGAGAAAAACATTGAGTCAATTGTGTTCTCAATGCAGAAACAAATGACTGAAAATCAAAAAACTATGTGGACACTGACACAAACAATGCAAAAAATGCAAGAACACGTGTTAAGTGATCCATTAAAGAGGGGAGAGAAGAGAAAAGCGCAGGATACCCCCCCCCCCCCCAGTTGGCTTCAACAAGAAAAACAAATAAGCAAGACAGCGAATCTGACAACGAGTCCGACGCGGACAACGACGGTTTTGAAGAGCTCCTCACCGAAGGGTCAGAGGAAAAAGAATCTGACGCTGACGATCTCTTAGAAGAGTTAGCAGAGTGCTTCGGTTCAGATGAAAAATGTGGCGAACCGATATACGAAAGGTAAGCGAAAGTCGCTATCGATGGTATGAGTACAAAGCTCAACAATGAAAAAATCAAGGAAATTTGCGAAAAATACTGCAGACCAAAAAAAACGTTACTAATTTGGTCACGCCCGAAGTAAACAGTCAAATCTGGACTCACTTGAACAGGAAAGTCAGGACTCAAGATGTCCGCCTTCAAAATTCCCAGGCACTGGTATGTAAAGCCTTTGTACCTCAACAGTTAGATCTATTATTTAAGGCCAAAAAGAAGGGGGGCGAATCAGCACCAATGGGTGAAGTTACAAGACTGGACAGTTTAAAGCTAATGACATTTGTGTATTGTGACCTGTCATACCGACGCAGAGAACTTATATTTCAGCCTGACAAAAATGAGGAGTTTAAAGAATTGTGCTCCAATGATCATCCCGTGACGGATAACTTGTTCGGGGACGACCTCGGAAAGGTGGCAGAGGACATTGTGGAAGGAAACAAAGTTGGTTCCAAAATATCGGGCTCTTTCCATAAAGATAAAAAACCCTACAGCCGAAAATCGTTTGGGCATGGCTACAAGCCTACGTACAACCATTATGGAGGAGCTGGAAAGCAGAACCATTTTTTAGGGCACAGACCCGCGCAACCGTTCCGGAAGAAGGTCCCGAACACTCAGTTCAAACAACGGAAATAAGGCCGCAAAACGATGTGAGTAATATTAATATACGCTTTACGAGCACAAATGATAATTTTGAAGCGGGAAAAATATCCCAGTGCATTGAAGCGTGGACAGATATTACTTCTGATGCTTCTATATTGTCCTATGTAAGAGGGTATTCAATCGAATTCGATGAACTACCTCATCAAATGTGTTCGCCTAAGCCAATTCAGTTTAAACCTGAATAAATGATTTTAATTGATCAAGAAATCAAACTTTTACTAGATAGGAAAATCATTGAAAAAGTAAAAAATTCGAATGAAGATGAATTCATTTCTAACATATTTATTAGACCTAAGAAAAATGGAAAATAAAGAGTTATTTTGAATTTGATGAGACTTAACAATTGTGTCGAATATCACCACATTAAAAGCAGCTATAAGTTTAATATCCAAGAATTGTTACATGGCGTTAATTCTGATGTACAGGATGCGTAGTATTCTTGTAAAGTCAGTGTTAATGACAGAAAATATTTACGATTTTTCTGGAACGGGCAAAAATACCAGTACACATGCTTAGCAACGGGCCTAGCGTCTGCATCAAGAATTTTCACGATATTAATGAAACCCGCTTTTTCAACTTTACGAAAACAGGGATTTTCAAACATTGCGTACATTGATGACACTTTACTTGTTAGTGACTCGGAAACTGAATGCACTGAAAATGTAAAGACTACCGCCAAATTACTGGACAATCTCGGGTTAACTGTAAATATAGAAAAGTCTATTTTCATTCCTTCAATGGAAATACAATTCTTGGGATTTATTATCAATTCAAACACAATGACAGTTTCGTTAACTGACGATTGGGCGGAATCAATCAGGCAAATGTGTCGAAACATTCTCACTTCGCAAAGCATTGTTATAAGACAATTAGCGCAATTAATAGGAAAACTAGTTGCCAGTGAGCCGGGTGTTCAGTTTGCACCTTTATACTACAAGTCATTAGAAATAGAGAAAGCCAGACTTCTAAAACAAGACTTCAGAGACTACGAAGCTCGTGTTTCACTTTCTCCAGATGCGTTAATTACCATTCAATGGCGGGTTGATAATATAAAATAATTACCCCAGAAAAATAACGCGAGATAAACATTTCATTACGATAAAAACTGACAGCTCTGGCACCGGCTGGGGCGCAATTAATGAAAAGAGAGGGGAGTGCATTCAGGGACTGTGGATTGACCAAGATAAAGAAGCTCATATAAATTTCTTGGAACTAAAAGCAGCGTTTCTCGCAATGACACGTTTATGCAATCAGCTTAATGACTGTCATGTTAAACTATGTCTGGATAACACAGTTGATGTTACTCTGAAGTTGACATTAAAAAGATGCTTGAATTTCTGATAGACAACATCTATGTAGTTTTCGGAAATCAAGTCTTCCAACAATCTGTTGGAATTCCCATGGCTACCAATTGTGCCCCATTGTTAGCAGACCTATTTTTGTATTCTTATGAAGCAGAATTTATTCAAAAACTTGTACGTGAAAAAAATAAATCACTCGCTGTGGCCTTCAACTCAACAGTTAGGTATATTGACGACGTATTATCAATTAACAATTATTATTTCCATACTTACGTCGACTCGATATATCCCAGTGGATACCACAGAGTCATCGTCATCTGTTTCATATTTGGATATTTTACTAGAAATGGACATTGATGGTAACCTAACAACAAAACTTTATGATAAACGCGATGACTTCAATTTCTCTATAGTCAACTTTCCTTACTTATGTAGCAATATACCTTCATCACCTGCATATGGTGTTTTTGTCTCTCAGTTAATTCGATACGCAAGGGTATGTTCTTCGTATGAACAGTTTCTAAGACGAGGCAACTACTGACAAACAAGTTGATAAAACAGGACTGACTGTTGATACGACGACCTTGTCAGCAAATACAATCTTCCACTGAGTCGCATGCTGACTGACGTTTTTCATACTAATTGTTAGACTATAATTAATCACCTAATTGTCTACGGACTTTTGCTGTTTTTATTTTCCCGATTACGACAGAGCACACGGCGGGTGTGACCGGTCAGCAGAGGATGCTCACTCCTCCTAGGCACCTGATCCTACCTCTATCTTCGAGGTCCTGGTTGCTCTGCTTTGAATTTGTATTTCGTTTAATGGATTTTTGAGATGGCTGACGGTTTGTTATTGAAGGGGGGGGGGGGAGGAATTGAAACCTTGAACAATCTAACAAAGTCGTTTTGGGAATTTTGTATTAAGAAAAATATGTGGGTAACGGCCTCTCATATAGCAGGGGTGGAAAATGTAGAAGCTGATTACCTTTCACGCAACTTTAATCCCGATATGGAATGGATGCTTCACCCTGAAATTTTGAAGAAATTAATAAAATTTACAGGACATGTGATATTGACCTGTTCGCATCCAGAGACAACAAACAAATTTCTACAAATGTGTCATATTCCCCTGATAAACATGCAACAGCAGTAGATGTTTTTACAATTTCATGGAGTGAATTTAAGTGTTATATTTTCTCTCCTCTCTGTGTTCTCAGCAGGATGCTCCAAAAGATAATGACGGAGAGCGTGGAGGCAGTCGTCGTGGCACCCATCTGGCCGACACAGCCCTGGATACCTCAATTATTACAGCTGATAGTGGAGAACAGCTATCTGTTACCGAACAACCCAGATGTTTTACGACTACAGAGCCAGCCGGAAAAATGCACCCGATATCCAAAATAAGACCCGGTGTTTTTCGTGTGTCCGGCAATCGTTTAAAAAATGAGGCTTACCGGACGATGCTATCGAAATACTCCTCTCCTCGTGGAGGGAATCAACAAAGAAACAGTATTGGACATATCAACAAAAATGGATGCTTGTTTGTCAGCAAAAACAAATTGATATATTTAACACAAATGTAAATTACGTTTTAGAATTTTTAACAAGACTGTATAAATCAGGTTTAGGTTACAGTAGCTTAAATACTGCAAGAAGTGCATTATCTTCTTTTTTGGAATTAGCAAATTCCGTCAATATTGGTTCACACCCCTTAGTGTGTAGATTTTTAAGAGGTGTATTTATAATGAGACCAGCATTATCTAGATACAACGTCACATGGAATGTAGATATTGTGTTAAACTATTTGCAAACTCAAGAACCTTTGAGTGAATTAACTTTGTTACATGTATCTCACAAGTTGTGAATGTTACTAGCACTATTGTCTGGACAGAGAGGTCAAACATTACATTTGTTAGACATAAGAAATAAATTGTGAAACGTTCCGATGTGACTGTAAAGAATTTGTATATGAAAATGTTGAATAGATTTAGTAACAAGAACTGACTTCCGTTTTGTGCTTGAAACAAGGGAGTGATACAATATCAAGATAAGAATTAAGGAGGTTTTAAATATTATCATTGTAATCCATATCAAATATATATACATAAGAAAAATTAAAGAATATCTAATAAATTTGAAATAAAACATATGCACGTCTGATTATTTATTTAGATTTATCAATTCTAAAGTCTCATTTGAGGCTGAGGCACCCAATTGGGAAAAGAAATTCTTAAGGTATCCGATCCATATTAGGACCTAATTTTTCCAACCTTGAATATCCATCATGTATTTTATACTTTAATATTAATTTAAAGCATTTAAAGTAGAAAAAGATTTACCGAGAGAAATTTTCAAAAATATTATTAACTAAGCAGTAACTAATTAATGAAGATTGTATTATTGTCTATGGGGACAAGAACATTTTTGTAATAAAAAAAAAATTAAATACTAGGAATATCAATAAATGTTTTGGTGGAAAGATGTATTTTATCATTAGGAATACAAAAACTATTGAAAATACATTTTATACCCTATAATTTTTTTTTAGAATTAATTTTTATAGAATAAAAGCAAAGGGGAGCAACTCTTCAAGAAAAGGAAAAGGTCATTAATCAGGACACATTCCACTCTTACATATTGTTACTTAAACATGAAAATTATGTCCAAGTATACTGAGTATTGAGCCCATATAAATCAGTTATGCATCCAGATTCATTGAATCTGGGGCTAATATGGATCGGATACCTTAAGTTAAACGAGACTTACATGGAAGGTGAAGTTTGACTGGAATTTCTTCGACCAATTGGGGTGACGAGGGATCAAATGCCCTCCCGTATATTACGTGGTAAGCTTATCATCTCATTTGATCCCTCGTGGTAAGCTTATCATCTCATTTGATCCCTCGTCACCCCAATTGGTCGAAGAAATTCAAGTCAAACTGCACATTCCATGTAAGTCTTGTTTAACTTAAGAATTAAGTAGGCGGATTTGCAGTCATGCAACACATGCATGTTAATATTATCAGTGCTACATTGAATATCCTTTTTACTTCAATACATTTCCTTCTCACGAGCTGCATTTTCAGATCAAATATTAGAAAAATGGATGTAACCAATCAAATGATTGTCTGTCAAATGGAACATTGTAAAGCATCGTTGTTTGTTGTTTGCCAGTTTTAAATATAGCTCAGTTGGATGCATCTAAAAGTTTCTATATTCAAAAAACTCTGCACTTCTCTTAACCAATGATGAAGCTTTAGAGTGTTTCCTTGATGGGATGTGGGAAGGGGAACAAGATGAACATTGCAATAAAAATAACGTAGCATGTCTATAATATGGAATATATGAATTCTTTGATACATGCAGCTTGGACGGGTGCAAAAATGCCACCTTGGCACTGACATAGTTATCCGGCACAATGTTAGATATTTAAATTTCATCATAATATTTTTTTCGGCTTCATGATTATTGTGATATTTATTTGTATCCTGTAATTATTTCCTGTATTAAAGTGCCTATAAGATAAGAACCCCGGTCAGTTATTATACGTTGTAGTTGACTTTTAACTTCACTCTAAGCATTTGCTTTTAACTATGTTATTGGTGTTTTCTTATGTGGCGTTTTTGGCGATTTCAAAGGCTTATGGTAAGATTAAATACAGATGATGTCATCTAACTTTGCAATAGTTATAGATAATAGTTTTAGAATATTTCAATATTTTTTTTATTAAGGTATAGCATTCTAATCAAGACGGATATTTACCTATACTGCTTATCAATAATATATTTCATAACCTTAGTACATGTAAATGTATTTAACATTCAATATGGATGATATGTGTAAACAATATAACTTTCATGTGATTTATATAAAAATGATGTTATGTGTATTAAGACTATGTGTGCCTTTCATTAAATCTCTTTTAATGAATTGCGTTTTATATTATTAAAAAAATAAACTAAAAACAAAAAGGAAAAAAGAAAAGAAAAAAAATAACTAGAAAGACCGATAAATGTATGTTTACTCGTTTTAAAATTTGGGTTATGTTTAATAAACTGTAACTGTACGTGTACATGAAAATAAGAAAACCATATTCAGCATGTTCAGTTTACTCTAATTGGTTTTAAATCATTTTTTTTTTACTTTGATGTAACCAAAAGCATTGTCGTCCTTAAATAATCGTCTGTTTTACATAAAACAACGTCTGATATACACTAAGTCTATCGTTATCAAAAAATATCAAATGTTTTCACCTACGTGTATTTTCGACTCAACACGTTTTTTACAACTTGTAGAATTACGCGGTATGCAGAAATTATGACGCAACAACACATAAGTTAGGATGTTATATTATATTAGTCACACATACTCGTACACGTTGAAATACGTAGCCTCTCTTTTATCCTACATCCCGCAATACAAGTGTATCAGCTGTAATACCCCGGTTATCTTTACAAGTATACTATTGTATTTCAAATGGATGTAAGATTTCACTGATCTGGGATGACTTGTTATTTTGCAACTATTCAGGTATACATGAATACATTGAACTGGATCAAACAGCAGGAACACTGCCTATATAAATATGCTATCTTCTCAGCTCATTACATTTGATAAGGAAACCTTGATGGACGTAGATATTTTTTAGGAATTTTTCGATAAACATTGAGGTCACTAGCTTAAACACTAGGTAAATGATCTTAATTGAGAGTGAAATTAACACTACAATAGTAGCGCTATAATGAACAATAGTAAGTTTTTCATTTCGTTTTTTGCGCCCCTGAGTAAACGTATTCTTTAAGGAAAAAAATACTACAATTTTGGATACTAACATACAACTGTCATTTTTGTTATTGTATACGTGTTTGGCCGCAGACCAGGTCATAGCCAAATATTCTTTCAAACAAGACAACAAACCCTTCTCTATCTCTAATCTTTTTCTTTATTTCGCTCATCAAATTTACTTATACTCTGTCCCGAGTTTCTGCTTCCACCACTTGTCGCTTGATAATTTGATAATAATAAATACCTGTATGCTCAAACTACGTTCATCCACTAATATGAAAAATGTCCAGATTATCTGTCTTGAAACGCCCCCTCTACCGTTTCAGGTTTCAATACACATTCCAAAATAGAAAGTCTACGGGAATTTTGCATTGCATCAGCCATTATTAAGCCCGGAAGATAAGGTTGAAAAATTGTGCGAGGTGTCCCGAGTACTTCCGAATGGAGAAAAGATGTAAACATTTTCCATTATAAATCTCCGTAAGAAATTTGTTTTCGTTCCTGTGAACTTTTTTGAGTGAAAAATGATAATTTGTCAATAAGGATATCTTGGATATTTTCCCTTTTATCGATTTCAACAGCATTACTTTCACAGGTATGTGTATTTTTATTAAAAAATCATCAAAAAGTGATGGAAGCAATAACTTGGGACAGGCTATAGCAAACTCTTTTTTCATTCGTTCAGCTATATAAAAAAATATACTTTCATTTCAATATGTTTCGGTTTGCACTAGCAGTTGCACTTGTTTTGCAAAATAAAAAAAGCCCAACATTTATTAGGGGTTTTTTTCTTCAATTTCCTTGTGTTTAAATATTCATCGTTATCAGTGTTGAGATTTGATATCCTGTATTGTGAAAACGGTACTGTAACAAAATGGTACATCTTATTACATGTATTTATATCTGTCCTTGCTTATTGCTTGGCTAAATCTTTTTTTTTTTTTTTAAATGTAAAACAGGTTTGCATTCAGTTTAACTGATTTACATGATAAGTACAAAAGCAAGTTCAAACTAGAATTTACAACGGCAATCTGAAATAACCTTGGCTGGGAGGAAAAATGCCCATCTTGACTCTCTTTTGGTGATTTAACTTCTTTCTTTAATGAGGATAAGACAGCTGTTATATCTTTTAACACCTGTTTAGTATTACTTTCTTTGACATCACTGGTATCATTTTCCGTTGCTCTGACATACATGTCCCCCTGGCTTTCCTGCATCATTCTGTCAGCTCTATGAAAAGCCTCTAACTCGACCGCATGACACACAGCATCATTCAAATCTACTGGCCGCGTTTGTTTTATCCGTTTTATATTTTATGTCAGGATATCTCAATGCATCTGTGAACTGTACTTAGGCCGATATTTCTTTGAGATCAACCGTTGAGGTTTGGTATGCTAAATGTGTCAGCCTACGAACGTCTTGTCCTTACTCTGAAAGTCTTCTGTTTTTCTCCCCCAAAGTTGAGCCCTATACAAATCCGTTTGGTTTGTAGGTGAACACCTTTGCTGTAGTTCTGTACATAGCGCATCGTAATTACTCTGGTCATTTGATGGCAAGTTACCTAATACACCTTGTGCATTTCCTCTAAGAGATAGTACCAAACACATTCCTTGTTAATCACTGACCAGCAATTCACCTCTGCACAAACCTTAAAGTGAGACTTGAAGTCACTCCAATTTGTAGTACCATAAAATGTAGCAGGTTTGATAAAATTTCGTTTTGGTCGACATTATGATGCAATTCAACATGTTGTGTCATGTCTCTTTGTACATCACCTATGATCACGTTTTCATTATTGCGTGTCACATGTCTATGACTGTGTATGTTTGTGTCTCTTCTGATGTTGGCGTGTCATTTAGTATCCATAATTGTCTTGGTTTGCCATATTTCTCTGACCTGCCAAATGACTAGTCAAACCACATGGTCTGCCAATATATTAGCCCTCTCACTCTGGATTGCTGTTTGGTATTCATTTAGTCTGGTTATCGCATTTTGGCGAGGCATAGGGTCTGCCAGTTGGCCACGACTAACATGCCGTTCAACTAGTTGTGTTGAATGCCTATCTCTTGTCAACTCAAACTCTAGCCTATGTATTACATCCTCTAGAAAGGATAATTCATTATTAATCAAATCATTTACGTTATAGGCCATATAAAACAATAAAACCTTGGCAACCCAAAATAAAGATTTACATAATAAAATCAAATAATGAAGCACAAAAAACATCAAACAAAGAAACGACCACCGCTGCCACCAAATAATGTAATGTGTAAATGACTCCAGTCGCTTCTTTGCTTTTCAATGTAAATATAAAAGGCATACAATTTTACCCAATCACTAATTATATTTATATTTAATATCAAAATGCCCCTACTTTGGGTACAATCAAGAGTGAATGAAGGATAACAAACGACTGGCAATGAAGGAGGAAAACCTAACTTCTGCTAAAACAATATATAGACAAGTACCAAGGACAGGTCGGCGCTATTCCGGCCCCTAACCCTGGCACTTGCTACTTTTCCTGACAAACTGTCAGTATTGTAGTTTAAAACTACCCTTATAAACAATACCACACAACAGAACAGCTTCGGCTCTATTCTGACCTAATAAATGCTGCCCAATTAGACTTTTGGACAGGATAACAAAAAATCCAAGTAGTTTAAACTAATACTTCATTATTCCAATAGATCTTACATGCTTTAATGGTATACATTCCAGTTAAATGTAAACCATAGCATTATTACAACTTGTTTTCAATCCCAATTACATAACTTTATAAAAACTTTGACACTGTATTACCTTTGTGAAAACCCTATACATCAAAGCTGTAACATGAAATGTTTTTCTACTAATGTTTCAAACAAGGACATCGATGTTTCATTATTTAGATACAAGTATTTGGTTCTAGTAAGCATTATAATGCTGTCTTCAGATGATACACTCCAAATTAAGTCTAATATTAGGCCAATAGGTTCTTAGAGGAACTAAACATAATTTTATTTATGATATAATCATTTCCCATAACCTTCTTATTTGAGTCGCTATTTTTTTGGTTCTTTGATACCACTATCTTTAATTTTTCACAGGATGAATCTCTGCCATTCATTCAACTGAAATGTGACTGAAAGGTAACTCTAAGGTGGCTGAATGGCAGAGCTATGCCATTCAGTCACCTTTCCAGACCATTCGGTTAACATTCAGTTTACTGAATGGCAGAGCTTCATCCTGTGTTTAGAATCATTTTCCAAATAATATCAAAGAAATCTTCATTTGTTATATGCAAGTCGTACTCGCTGGATTTCCGTAATGTTTGTATTTTCATAGCCATAATTTCTTTTGAGAGAGACTTGATAATTTTGTTATGATTCACGTGCATGACGCAAATCATTTAGTCATATCTTTTCCATTAAATATAGTTTTCACGTAGGGCATATCGTGCTCATTTGTGGTTGATTACTGTTTGGCAGTTTTGTTTTATATCGATCTACATTTTAACTGGGTCACCGATTACAAAGCTGTTGTTATTATTCGCCATTGATCATGTGCTAGGAATGGCGAATGTGAACAATTATTATTTTTATAGAACGTAAATCAAAACTCACAAAATATCACATCGAATTAAGTTTTTGAGGGATTATATGAAGATGCTTGGCTAAAACGCTTCGCAAGTACTTTTTCCATTTTCAAGGGTGCTTGTAAATAACGTTCAAAGTTACCGGAGTTCAGTGGCTTGTCCAATCTCTTCAAAAATTCATCTTCCATCGCCAATCCCTTTATAAGTTAATTATATATTATTTGAAGTTTTTGTATCCGGTAATATATAAGCTTATTAGATATTATCTGAAGTTTTTGGATCCGGTAATTGTTTTCATTATTTTTAAGCATAAAAGAGTAACTGAAATATATTCCGGTATGCTCATGTACTTGGTAGCGTATTGTTAACGCAGTACAGATACGGCTACACATCGCTCTGATATGCTAATGAAGGAATAATGAGATATGATGTCATAATACATGCCCCGCCTCTGTATTTCCATATATGGAAAATATACCGAAAACAGCGGTTTTGGCAAAATATACGGTTGATTTAATACTTCATGGGAAAACCTATAATAACAAATTACTCGTATGTGTATCTGATAATTTACAACAACGAGAATATACGAAGAATGTCCATAACATATCTGTCGTATGGGTGTGAATCTGCGTCCCGAAAGCGCTCGTCAGACGCTGTATTTGATGTAAACACGTGTAGCTGGTGTTCCTGATGATAACGATCATTTGATGATTTACCAGGTATGTAGAATAGATGTACAGTGCATTTGTAATGAACAAGATAACTAAGTAACTATTTTATTGTGTTTTTATACATGTACAGTGCATGAATTTCTGATCCACTTATTATGTTGTTTCGTTCAAAACATGCGAAGAGACTGTATTGTTTACATTTACAGTGATTTATACTGTACAATATACATGTATAGGTTTATTGTCGGTCCGTTTAATTGTTACTCATTTTCTTCAGAAAGTTCAATCGACACGATCGAATCAGTTCATAGCATTTGCACAGACAATACTTAGCTTTACACTACACTCAGTCTCACTACAGTTGTTTGTATGTAAACAAAGCGAGTGTGTGAAAACAGCTGATCTGGTTTTCTGAAAATCAATACAGTACAGGCTAAAGGATTATATACACCTGATTTGATTTTCTGAAAATTAGTTGACCCGTTGATAAACAGCTGATCAATAACATATTTCTTCTGTGTTGAACATTCTTCTATGACAGTTTATTTATTTAATATTTTTTTATATATATATTATATTCATCCAATTGATATAAAATGTCCATGCACATTAATTATCATTACTAGCTTTTTATATCACTGAGAGCATAACACTGTTTGAAATCTTATAATATACAAATAACTGAATTGCATGTCACATACTTCATCTGATATCTCTAAATGAGGTATATATGGACATGGTATGTTTGTTTAGAATGTGCATGTGAAACTTTCAAATAATAGCTAAAGTGTTTGTGATTTTACCCATTCATGCAAATTAGACCTTTAACAGAATGCTCAAATTGTTGTTGACATGTAGGCATATGTATGTGTGCATGTAAATTTGTATAACTTCCCATTATTTTTGTTATTTGCAGAAAAATTTAAAAATTGTCAGAATGATTTTTGAAAAAAAGGCTTGAAGAAAATGTAAGTACATGTTCTATTAATAACATATTATAAGTACAATAATTCATCACTGAAATAATGATAAATCTGATAATACGTAATATGATTGTTTTGTATGAGACAGATCAAGTAGAAAAAAAAAACATTATCATGTATGAATGGTGTCATGTTTTAAAATGATTAAATTTAAAATTTATGTTATTTTAAACCTACAATTTTGAATACTTCATGATTAAAAATTGCTCATCAACATTTAACATATATCAACAAAACATGGTATGATATCACTGTAACTGCACTAGCTTGATAGAAATCCTGTATACCTAAATCATTAATATAACACACAGAGAGAGAGAGAGAGAGAGAGAGAGAGAGAGAGAGAGAGAGAGAGAGAGATAGAGAGAGAGAGAGAGAAGTACACTGTTAAGGTTATGGCGAGTAAAATAAAGGGGTCATAGTAATCTTTCACCTAACAGGGTGAAAGTGTCGATCATTTCAAATCAAATAAAAAAAAAACTGTTTTAAAGCTGTATTTGACCATGTGCAAAACCTGATTGCAAATCTTAACTAAATAAAATGTGTATTAAGATTAATAAATTCCATTGTTTGTCAAATTGTAGAAAATAATTCTTTCATTTCAATCTTTCAGTCATTTTGATTACATGTTAAACTCACTGAAAAATCATTTTCATTTCAGATGGTATCTGCTATGTTTTGGGATTTGCATAAATGAGGTTCTTATTGGTGAAAAGTTATACACAATCTTATCCTGGGAAAATAAAATATGAAAATGATGAAAATAAAAACCTGGACTTAAAGAACAGGAAGACTGTGCTTTTGGGGAAAGAAGAGGAGTCAAACTAAGGAGTCATACAATAAATACATTGATTGACATTTTATCATACATAAAAGAAATTGAAATTGTTGAGTGTGTATGCATATACGGGTATATCAATTTTAAAATAATGTTGTCACTGAAAATATTATCATTATTATTCTCTTAGAAAGTCATTTATCTTCTTAGTATAAATGAATAAAACAAATAAACCAAGTATAATTGTTTTTATATTCATAATTTTTTTTTAAGAAGTGGAAGAGAGGAACATTTACCTTTAATCAGCTATATTAAATTGTTATATGCTGCTTGCATGCATAACAGATGTAAAGTGTTGGTGACAGAGTCTTCATCCCTTCGCATAAGATCAAGTTCAGAATTATTTAAATTTTATATATTGATTTGAACCAAAAATGGCTTTTGAATGTTACTTGCAGGATTTACACACCCTCTTTTAGTCTGAGTAATAAAAAAAAAATTGGAATGGAATTTATTTTGTGAAATATTGTAAATATATATGCACCCCCCATAAAAAAGAAAATGAGTAACCTTAAAATCATTCTTCGTGTGTAGATCTTTATTATAACCCCTATCCCCTGGAAAATTCTAATTTTATTCACACTTCACATAGTAAAAGGGCTTGGTCCCTGGCCACCTGCAAATAAATTCCTTGGACCACCCCTCCCCCTGGAAAATGTCTCAAGACAACAGTGTTGTATATAAATATGGAGTCATAAGGCACAGGCATGCTCCTAACATTAAGTATTCTTATAATCAAAACACACCCCTGACCATATAATACAGTGTACAGTGAGGTAGGGGTTATTTTTTATAGTATGAGAAAAAAATTAAATCATGTTATATGTCTGTCTTATTATAGAGTGGCTTCACCCAACCCAACCCACCCCTCAAATAATTTTGCACAATTAGGTCTCATATATTTTTTCTTTCCTTCCCCCAGAAATTAAGAAATTACTAACTCCGCGCATGCAGTAACCTAAAAAATGATGCACAACTGTTTTTGTTTACATCTATAATTACAACAGAGGAAATGCGGGTGTTTCATAGTAACCATATTGTCCCTTTTTTTATAAATAAAACAGAAACACTATGTTTAAATAATCATTTGCATAATGTACTGATGAATTCTATCTCAAAATAAATTCGGATAAGGCGAAACAATGACACCGCGCCTATTTCAGAAGAGTTACAGCTTATAGAGTTATCTCCCCTTTTGGGATCACTTGTGCGTTTGAAATGTGTATTGATTTGAGAGACCTTCCTTCCTGACAAATTAAATGCAAAAAGACAAGGGCAAGGCGGCTATGGATATTATTGAACTTGGTATGATTTTCTTCCTTTTTACGTGTACTCCATGGAAAATGATGCTCATTTGTTGAGAAATGAAGGTTTAATTTGTGATTTTTATCGAAATGTACAAAAATGCGCTATTTTGACATCAATTAGCCAGTTTTTCTACGAATTTGCAATATAAACGAGTTTTACAACTGAATGAGCATTGATTTCTATGATGTATAGATAATTTTGAGTAAGTAATCATATTACTTACTCCAAGCTTTCTTTGTCTTGCCCTTTTTTGTCTCAAATTAGCATTGACGTTTCTTGTCTAAAAGACGCCCACGTGACACTGAAAAGTCACGTGACAGTCAAATTAAGACATGGTCAAGTTAAGGTGACCCATATCTTTGCAAAATCAATCAAAAAATAGTTTAGAAAAACAGATCATCCAGAAAAAATAAAGCTAAAACAAACGACCTCCTTTTAGTGCTGTTTAAAAGCAAAATGTTGCCTTAACTGTCCTGCGTAAACTTCACTCAATGTACTTGCCTTTAGATATGTTGTCCATGTTTTTTATTTATACTAGTGTTTGCGATGTCACAGGCTTATGGTGAGTTTACATGCAAACTATGTAATCTACCTTAAAAGATATTATATAATGCTTAATTTTTCATTTTACGTATATAACACTGTAATTAAAGCAGTTATCTACCTGCAATGCTCACTACTATATGTAACTTTATTAATCCATTTATTTCCTTATTTATGCTTGTTTGGTATTTTCACAAACCATGTTTACATTTCATTCCCGAAATATTTTTTCTTTTAAAGAAAACTAGATAACCCGCGAAAGCGCGGGAATTAACACTTTACACATTTATTATGAAATAATGCTAAATATGTTGAACCATATTTTTTTTGTTCATTTTTGTATATACTTTGTCCGATTTTTTCCCTATCTTATTTTTTAAAATTGAAATAAAAAAACAAACTGTTTTTTATTGTATTTATTTCAAACCAGTGAATAATGGGTATTTAGTGTATCTCTCTCTAAATTTTGTTCTTTAGGTCAATTTTCAAAATAATTTCTATTACTGTCCCAAATAAGAATTTCAGATTAAAAACAATCTGGAGGGGGATGGGGGGGGGGGCATCAAACTTACCCGTTTTATGCATACATCATTTATCCATATAAACGAAGAATACAATACATGTAATATGTTTATGAATGTCTAACTAAGGTATACAACCAATCTGTCGTGGTATGAAAATGTATGAAATTTGAACACGCTAGTTTATGCAATATTATGCATTTGCATGCATATTTTAAACCAAAGTTGTCAAATTCAAAGTATCTGCCCTATGGTGAACTCGCCCTACACTTTCCGCCATTATATCAATCAGTCAACCCGTTTCTGCATGGGCAACTCGCTCTAGAAAGTTCTTTCCAATAATACTATAGTCGCAATAATTGTTCCATTTTATTTATTAACTTTTTGTATTAATCGAAGTCCGATCCAAGGTATCTGCCCGCGGTGCATGATGAACTCGTCCTACACTTTTCGTTAATTAGTCAAATCCCGTTCTGGAACGTTCTAAAGGCGCTTGAGTATCAAAACTAATATCGCCCACTAAAGAACAGAATTGACTCATTTAATTTATTCAACATTTGTCAAATCTTAACTTCTTTGTATTCTCTAAATAGGCGCACAGTAAATATATTTACTCTTTACGTTATCATTCAATATTATTTCATTGCAAGTATATATTTTGATCGAGACTATCCATGACTTGGATCCGCCAAAGCGTGTCCACCACCTTAATCTCATTTTTGCTATTTCGGGCTTGTTTATCGAAAATGAAAGTAGATTCTTGATTAATTTTACAATGATAACTTATCAGTTAAAATTCAGTTATACCTTACGGACATCATCACACATGTGTTGAAATACCAAAGGTGTAAGCAAGTACTCTGGTGGTGTAGGCATTTTGTAGTTTATTTGCAAATACTTTAATTTATAAGTATAGATATTTTGAATCAATATATTAGGATAAAAAAGAGATATTCACATGAGATATTTTTTTAATATATTCAGAATATATACGTTTTTATAAAAATTTCATTTATAAGATTATATTTGTTTTAACATGAAAGGACAACAAATGTAAGGAAAAATCAAAGAAAATCACACTTTAATTAATTGCTTTTGTGTATCTATAAGATTTTATTTTCCGTAACATGAAAGGACAACAAATGTAAGGAAAAATCAACGAAAATCACACTTTAATTAATTGCTTTTGTTTATGAAGACCATTCATAAGTAAATGTTAGTTAAACTAGACCCTCTCAATTTTGTAAAAGTTCTTTATAAGTGGGTGGGTGTATTTTTTTGACAGTTAACGTTGCCCTCAATAAACCAGCGTACCTGCAGTACCCATGGATAGAAGGTGACGACAGATATGACGCCAGTAACGCTGTGGACGGACGTAAATCTGACCTGAGCCATGACGGTGGTCAATGTGCTGTATCAGGTACCTCAAGAACCATTACCTGGTGGGTGAACCTGACCAGTATCCACAGTATCCATCACATCACTATCTACTTCAGGACGGACAACTTTGGTATACACGGTCATTATATATCTTGGAAATGATAGCCTCTGTGGTATAAACTTTTATCACGCATTTACTCTTTCTACCTATTTGTTTACAATTTGGTTTTATAAGATTACTAAATATCTATAGGATTTTCCCTTTTAGTTTGGAAGATGCAATAACAAAAAGAATGTTGTTGATTTTAGTGTAATAGAAACTGGAAAAAATAAACTGTTTCAAAGGCTGTAATGAACATGAACATTAAATGAAACAAAAGATAAAACACATACATTATTTTTTTAAAATTAAAATTAAAAATTAAAGAGAAATTTAGATATTGAATTCAAGAGTTTGCTAAATTCACTTTATAGATGTTTGTTCATGTTTTAAAATGAGATGACATGCCAGGAGTCCTTTAGGTAAGGTTTCCGGTTACAGGGAGATTACTTACACATTTTACCAGAAACGAAGTCCACAACATATGATTTGAAATAGTGTGTGAGAAACACCAGATTAATCATATACTAAGATAAGTTTTTCTTGAAATCCATGAGATTTGAAAGGTTTATAATTAGGGTGTTTTCGTTCCCATTATCGTAGTCCAAAATTGTTGCTATTGTTGCATTATATTTCATGTTTAAATAGTTCATTAGCAATTTATAGAAACGAATCATGACATAAATAATGACTTTTTTTTTTCAAGCATTGCCTTAAAAAGACAGTTTGAAATCATGCACTTTGATATTTTGCGTTATACATGTAACACTCGTCCAACAAAACAATCTTAAAGTTTATGACACACTTTAACGAACAAAATGGAATGTAGCTTTGGTACAATACTTTAAAACTGCAAGCCGCAAATCTGGCCTAAAGGTTCTGAATCTCAATTGACGAATTGAATATATCAACGTATGACCTAAGGTAAAAAAGTAACGGTATGAACGACAAAGAGTTTTCATAAATAAAGATTGTGTAATAACGAAAATGTTCGATGCTATCAAGATTATAAGACAACAGTTTGCGCAAAGTTGTAACAAAGCAGACTTGTGTCTCATCTAAAACCGCAATCTATCGAATTATAGCAGGTAGACAACATAGAAATCAAACGATAGTCTTCGTGTTCACCTTTTTTTTCCATAGTTGTAATTTAAGTATACCTTGACCCCCTAAATGCAGATTAACACAAACAATCTTCAACATCTATTCATGACTAGCATGGCAACCAGATAAAATTTCTATATGTAAAAAGATGATTCTTTCAATCACGATATAATTCTTGGTGTGTTTTAGAGTGACACTTGAATTGTCAGATTTGCGTTTTACCTTATGTAAATAAGATTTTTTAAAAAATTATGAACGACAAGTAGGTATATGTTATTCTTAAAAATGATCTCTATAGCACAAATTTCCTAGATTATATTCAAACAAACCAATGATTTTCAATATAAGATATTGTGTTAAAGAAGGCGCTAGCACGATAAAGAAACCTTCGTATGTATAGCTCCTCGAAATCATATGACGTTTTTTCAGGGTCAGATATTAAAGGGATAAGGAATTTTAGATTAACTTGAGAAATTTATCATGTTATCTACCCACCACGGTTATCAGTAATATTATCTCCACTAGTGTATCTTAAGGTTTTTATTGGGATTCAAGTGATATTTTGTTAAACAATAAGATGTTAGGTGCCTTTTCAAGTTCTTTACTGTTTGGATTAAACGTGCTCAGTTTTTAAGAGAGGGTTCAGACCGCCCTTTTCGCCACACACTCTCTCATGCAATATATGACACTGACTGAATTCCAATTAGATAGCACGGTCGTATCGCTATGACATAAAAAAGTATATAGTTTTAAACAAGGAAGTTCTAATTATTTAAATATTATATTTTCCCCCCGACATTTCTTTCTAACGATAGCTGCTGAACATTTTATATTACGCTTTATATAAAATCTTTGTCCAGTACTTTTAATTCACAATAGAATACAACCAGTGTTATTAACAAAAATCTGTTAAAATGGTCAAAATACGGTATCATAACATGCTTAACATGTACCGCAACTTGCCGAATATATACGCACCTTTTTTCTAGAAAATTTTCTTGTGAGAAAAAAGTGCGTATTATACACCCCGATGGAATTTTGGCACATATTTTAACAGGTAAAACATTGGCTATAGTAGTTCAGTACATAGCCTTTGTACGGAAATGCTACTTCTGTTTGTTTACCGCATTTAGAAAATTAAAGATTATTGTTCGGGCGTTATTAGCAGACAATGTTTGCTCTAAATCCGTTGATAGGTAAATTGAATTAAAACGGCCATTAAAAATGAGTATAAACTGTTTATTCAGCAACCTGAGCTGTGCATACACCATCTCAGTGTACGCCGCCATTACAGTTGTTATTAATAAATTTGTGCAATAGAGTGAAAATGAATTTATTCGGTGCTTTTACTTCATTAATTTGAAACCTGGAATAAGAGGCCACCTGTCTTAAGCGGCCAGATTGTCATTGTCCCACGTGGCCTCTTAAAACAGGTGCGACTGCATATTGAAATGGTTTAATAATAGGTTACTTGGTTTTTTTTTATTTTCTCAGACAATTCTCAGGATTTAGCATCCACGATTGTATTCGATAATATGATAAATTATGGTGGTGTTATTATTTTAAACGACAAATACATGAAACTTGCATATATTTTCCATATAAGCGTGTGTTAAACCATTTAGATATTTTAATCGATAGGTGCATGGAGAATGTATCGCATATAATGCAGTTGATATTCAGCAATTTTTCAGTTAATATTGTAAAAAAAGAATCATATAAACTTGTTTTTCTTTGGATCGATAACGTCTTGTACAGATAACTGGTATCGGACGAACCTAGCAGGCGGTGTTCTTGGATTCTCTGTGTATGTCTCCAATACCACGAATAGATCACAGGGAACGTTGTGTTTCAAGGACAACAACTTCACAATACACACAATACCTTCTGTCTTCACAACAAACTGTTTTGTTTATGGACAGTATGTCATCTACTTCAACGAGAGACTACCAGGAGTTGTCTACCCTGACGGTTATAAATATTACGTAAAGAGTAACCTCTGTGAAGTAGAGGTGTATGGTAATAATTTTTTTTTTATAATTTCAATAACTTTTTAAAAATGTTTTAAATTATTTCATATTTGGTCATACGTCTACCTTTATTGTCAAAATATAGCACAATTAAAAAAAACGTGTGAAGACCCTATGGACTATATCAGTAATGTGACAAAGTGTTGTCAATTTAAACAAGAGGCCAAATGGCCTTAACGGTCACCTGAGTAGCATAACCCATACACAAACTTGTCAAGGAGTCTCATATATGCATTTAGTTAAGTTTTATTCTGGAATAGAAAAATTGTTAATTTGTAATGACGACCACCTCCCTGCCTGAAATCTTTCAAAAACGACTATTAAACCTATAATTTTAGCGAAAAACTTAAAAGATCATAAAAGTGCATGACCTGATATTGAAAAGGTGCAAGACTCCTTGACACAAGGAACAATAATATATATAGTTTAGGGGTGGGGATCTCAACCGTTTTCAAGTTATTTGTGCACTTCCTGTTTGAGGGGGGTCAGGACCATCCCCGGGGCCCATGACCTACATACCATATGATGCCCCTTGACACAAGGAACAAGAATATATATGGTTTAGGGGTGGGGATATTAACCGTTTTCAAGATAATCGGGCACTACCTGTTTGAGGGGGGTCAGGACCATCCCTGGGGCCCATGACCTACATACCATTTGAAGCCCCTTGACACAAGGAACAAGAATATATATGGTTTAGGGGTGGGGATCTCAACCGTTTTCAAGATATTTGGGCACTACCTGTTTGAGGGGGGGGGGGGGTCAGGACCACCCCAAGTTCCATGACCTACATACCATATGATGCCCCTTGACACAAGGAACAAGAATATATATGGTTTAGGGGTGGGGATATTAACCATTTTCAAGATATTCCGGCACTACTTGTTTGAGGGGGGTCAGGACCATCCCTGGGGCCCATGACCTACATACCATTTGAAGCCCCTTGACACAAGGAACAAGAATATATATGGTTTAGGGTTGGGGATCTCAACCGTTTTCAAGATATTCGGGCACTACCTGTTTGAGGGGGGTCAGGACCACCCCAAGTTCCATGACCTACATACCATATGATGCCCCTTGACACAAGGAACAAGAATATATATGGTTTAGGGGTGGGGATCTCAACCGTTTTGAAGTTATTTGTGCACTTCCTGTTTGAGGGGGGTCAGGACCATCCCCAGGGCCCATGACCTACATACCATATGATGCCCCTTGACACAAGGAACAAGAATATATATGGTTAAGGGATGGGGTTCTTAACCGTTTTCAACATATTTGGGCTCTTCCTGTTTGAGGGGGGTCACCCTAGAGCCTGAACCCCTGACCCAGGGACCATAAATTTCACAATTTTGGTAGAGGGCTTCATGGACATCATATCCATGCATTTAGTTTTTAACAAATATATATGGGAGTAGAGAAGAAGATTTTCTAAGATTTAATACATTTTTACTATATGACCATATTGGCACCACCCTAGAGCCTGAACCCCTGACCCAGGGGCCATGAATTTCACAATTTTGGTAGAGGGCTTCAAGGACATCATATCCATGCATTTAGTTTTAATCAAATATCTATGGGAGTAAAGAAGAAGATTTTCTAAGATTTAATACATTTTTACTATATGACCATATTGGCCCCACCCTAGAGCCTGAACCCCTGACCCAGGGGCCATGAATTTCACAATTTTGGTAGAGGGCTTCATGGACATCATAACCATGTATTTAGTTTTTAGCAAATATCTATGGGAGTAGAGAAGAAGATTTTCTAAAATTTAATACATTTTTACTATTTGGCCATATTGGCCCCACCCTAGAGCCTGAACCCCTGACCCAGGGGCCATGAATTTCACAATTTTGGTAGAGGGCTTCATGGACATCATAACCATGCAATCAGTTTTTTCCTCACATGTGTGGGAGTAGAGAAGAAGATTTTTGAAAATTTGGCTGTTTTTTGCATATTTGGCCCCACCTGTGGCACCCTGGTGGTGGTAGAGCCACCAATTTCACTATTTACATTCCTCTTACCATAAAGATGCTTCACACCAAAAATGGGAACAATTGGCCTTGTAGTTTTTAAGAAGAAGTTAAAAATGTAAATTGTTAACGCACGACGCACGACGCACGACGACGGACGAAAACAGATAGCAATAGGTCACCTGAGTTTACTCAGGTGACCTAATAAAACTAGTAAAACATATTCAGTCATTTAAAGTAAAAAATAAACAAAATCAAACAAAAAACAACAAAAAGCAAAAAAACAAAACAAAACAAAAAAACAAAACAAAAAAAAAAACAAACAAACCAAAACAAAACTAAAAAAAGGAATGCAAAAAACAAAAACAACAACAACAAATAACAAAATATCAAAAAATAAATAAATAAATACATTTGAAAAAAGAAAATAAAATTAATGTATAAGTAGTTATGATTATCAATTAAAATAGTGATGTAAATTATTAAAACTAGGCACACAGAAACGTTTTGCTATTTAATCGATATAAACGTTATTAAAGATGACTGATTGAAAGGACTGTAATATTCCAAACATTCGTTTAGCATCCACATAATTAATTGGATAATCTTCTTCCTGTAAAGGTCATGGATGTTACATGTGTGTTAGGGCGGGGTTATAGTGGCGAGATAGTATGACTGAACAAATCGCATATACCTTTAAATTTTTTTCTTTGGTGTTGTTGATTATATCTTCGTAGGTGGTAGGTTGGATAACTTGATTTGTGTATTATATCTTTAAAAAATATTCTGTTATATTTCTTAAAATGTATAGGCAACTTCTTTGCATAGTTAAATACATGGTTGACGAGAGTGCCTCTATCATATTAAAATAAATCCATGACTCTTAGGTCAGTGTTCTTTAGTTTGAGAGAGGGAGCTGTATGTTAGTCATGTAGTGGATTTTTTAGGTTCATCGTTCTTTTACTAATAACATCCAGCAAGGCTTGTATATTGTGTCATGATTCCCAATTACATGAAAGCCCTTTTTAGTTTGGTGGGGGTTGAACTCATTACTGGTCTACAACACGTACACCATCAGTGTGTCTGGGTTTTTTTAATCTGTTATACTACTAGCCAAGAAAATAAAAACATTGTTGCGATATACTTTTGAGTCATGCTTAATTATTTTCCTTAAGTTACATGGAATGGAATGCAAATAAAAGTCGTACAGTGAATTTTCGTTCAAATACATGCACCAAGTAAAGAAAACATTATGTAATTTACATGTAGTGAGTACTCTTTTTTTTTTTTAACTTTTTTGATGTGGTTATGTAAACGTATAGTTAACTGTGTTCCATGTTGTCAAGTACATGGGGATGCTTCCTGTCAAACAGTTGTCCCTAGATATGCATATGTTTACCGTACACCATTGATATCAAATGTTTTGAGTTATTTTTATTGCTTGAACCTAATAAAATGTAATAGTGTTAAACTTTTTAACTTTTACTATGGTTTTTGTCATGTACATGCATTGCCTTATGAATACTACTCACGCATATTTTCATTTACCAATTCATTATTATCTATAATTGGATACAGTATCCATTAAGTGAATATTTTACAGGGTTAAATTTAAAAAAAAAATCACAGCAAAACCCCAGTGACTCACTATTGTTTTCTCAATAGTCACACAGTTACAGAAAACGCATCTGAAGTTTCTTTAAAATTCACAGATATACTCACTATACTTCCTGCTCATGTAAATGAAACGAATGGTACTCAGTTAAGATTTAATTTCATTGCAAGGGGTATATTGTTTAATGCTAAGCATTTGTTTAAAGGTTGTCCAGCAACATGGTTTTACAGTTCAAACTGTTCCGTTACCTGTCCAGATCTCAACTGTCAGAACTGTCACAAAGAGACGGGATATAGCTACTGTTGTAAACCTGGATACCAAGGTTATCACTGTGAATTAGGTAAGAAATGATTTCAATAGAAAAACATTATTACCTATACATGTAAATGTGTGTATATGGCTTCGTTACGTATTGACTAAATTACATAGCATTGATAGACATGATCAAACTTGGGGATATATGTTTTCACCCTGAAGCAGTCATACGATACATGTATAAACATGCATGGTTTTTTTAATTGTGTATAATAAAAGATCATATACATGTGTGTCCTTATGATTAACATAAAATCCAAAACATTGACATCTTTTATTTTTGGAACCCATTTGATTCCAAAAAAAATAATTTGCTTTGCTGATTAGTTTCAGACTTTTAAAAGTTTCACAAATGTTAAAAGAAGTATGGTTAGTGTGCAATTAGGTATTGTTTTATTGCAGCAAAAGGCGAATACAAAAAACAGTCTAAAGCGAATTTACGGCTATAGATGATTTTTATATCTGTCACAGTAAAGCCTTTATACTTGTAATGTGATTTCATAAGATTTCAACAAATTTGAAAAAAAGCTCGAAAGTGAAAATAGAATGTACTTATTTACATAGATTGAAAGAATGCATACTGACAATTATTCTTTGGTCAATAAAGAATTCTTATTCTTTTTTTTTTTTTTGGACTGATTTTATTGTTTTCTTTGTTTTGATTCTAAAGTATTTTTTTAAATTTGTTATTTATGCAAACCCTTCAACGAAGTTATAAACCATTTGAAAACAAAAAAAAATGTTGTCTTCACGTTAACTATTCATGCAGATTTTTGAACGTTTTATAAATTGAAGAGTGCCATACAGGATTGTATGGTGTATCATGCAATGAGACATGTGGACACTGTCGTGATTTAAACCAATGTGACCACAGTAATGGTACATGCTTAACTGGATGTTCGGCTGGTTATATGGGGGATTTGTGTCAAACACGTGAGTACAAATGTAGCCATTAGTTCCATCATATATTAATCAATGTGTAAATAAATGAGTGGGATTAAATGGATAAGTAAAATAAAAAAAAGGCATACATAAACTGTTAAAATGTAATAAGTTAATAATAACTTACTTAGAAACATACGTCACATTATTATTCGTGTTCACCAGGTTGCCAACCTGGATTTTTTGGGCAAGACTGCTTTGAGAAGTGCATCGACACATGCAATGGATGTAATTATGTCAATGGTTTGTGTGACTATGGTTGCATACCTGGCTGGATAGGATATTTCTGCAATAAAGGTATTGCTCAGAATGTATGCATGCCGAGGGCGAATTACTGAAGCAGGTGTTCACTGCCATCACAATTGGAATTGAAAAAAAAAACATCATATACATGTATAAGGTTCATTTGATGCAGCAAAATAATTGTAAAAAATTACAACTAAATGAATGTGAAACATCATCATCAGCTTTTGTACAACCGAAATGATTATTTATTAAGACATGAAACTTAAAAAACGAAACAAACTATAACGCTATTATTTGAACAAAACAGATTGACAAAAAGTAACCCACAACTAATGATTACTATTAACAAGTCTTCATTATTATTACCGTTAATAGTTTATCCTAAATTACTATACCCCCGCTCCGAAGGAGAGGGGGTATACTGTTTTACCCTTGTGTGTCTGTCTGTCCGTCTGTCTGTCCGTCCGTAACAAAAATTTCTGTCGCATTTATCTCAGCAACTATTTATCGCAGATGCTTGACATTTTTACACAGTGTTTGTTAGGGCATGCCATATCGTGGGATATATTTTTGTACCAATCGGACGTCAACTTCCTGTTAAATGACGACTTTGCTTATTTTTTAACCAAAATTTTCAAACAAATTTTCGTCAAAGATTTCTCAGCAACTATTTATCGCAGATGCTTGAAATGTTTACACAGTATTTGTATAGGCATGCCATATCGTGGGATATATTTTTGTACCAATCAGACGTCAACTTCCTGTTAAATGACGACTTTGTTTATTTTTAGCCAAAATTTTCAAACAAATTTCCGTCAAAGATTTTTCAGCAACTATTTATCGCAGATGCTTGAAATTTTAACACACTATTTGTATAGGCATGCTTTATCGTGGGATGTATTTTTGTACCAATCGGACGTCTACTTCCTGTTAAATGAGTACTTTGTTTATATTTAGCCAAATTTTCAAACAAATTTCCGTCAAAGATTTCTCAGCAACTAATTATCGCAGATGCTTGAAAATTTAAGACACTATTTGTTTAGGCATGCAATATTGTGGGATATATTTTTGTATCAATCGGACGTCAACTTCCTGTTAAATAATGACTTTGTTTATTTTTAGCCAAAATTTTCAAACAAATTTTCCTCAAAGATTTCTCAGCAGCTATTTATCGCAGATGCTTGAAATTTTAACACACTATTTGTTTAGGCATGCCATATTATGGGATATATTTCTGTACCAATCGGATGCCAGCTTTCTGTTAAATGTCGACTTTGCTTATTTTGCATATTCACATCAGAGCGGGGGGTATCACTAGTGAGCATTGGCTCACAGATATCTTGTTCTTTTTTTTTTTTTTGGTTAATTACTTATTATACCCCCGCTCCGAAGAAGAGGGGGTATACTGTTTTACCCTTGTGTGTCTGTCCGTCCGTCTGTCTGTCCGTCTGTAACAAAAATTTCTGTCGCATTTATCTCAGCAACTATTTATCGCAGATGCTTGAAATGTTTACACAGTGTTTGTTAGGGCATGCCATATCGTTGGATATATTTTTGTACCAATCGGACGTCAACTTCCTGTTAAATGACGACTTTGTTTATTTTTAGCCAAAATTTTCAAACAAATTTCCGTCAAAGATTTCTCAGCAACTATTTATCGCAGATGCTTGAAATTTTAACACACTATTTGTATAGGCATGCTTTATCGTGGGATGTATTTTTGTACCAATCGGACATCAACTTCCTGTTAAATGAGTACTTTGTTTATATTTAGCCAAAATTATCAAACAAATTTCCGTCAAAGATTTCTCAGCAACTAATTATCGCAGATGCTTGAAAATTTAACACACAATTTGTTTAGGCATGCCATATTGTGGGATATATTTTTTTATCAATCGGACGTCAACTTCCTGTTAAATGAGTACTTTGTTTATTTTTAGCCAAAATTTTCAAACAAATTTTCCTCAAAGATTTCTCAGCAGCTATTTATCGCAGATGCTTGAAATTTTAACACACTATTTGTTTAGGCATGCCATATTGTGGGATACATTTCTGTACCAATCGGATGCCAGCTTTCTGTTAAATGTCGACTTTGCTTATTTTGCATATTCACATCAGAGCGGGGGTATCACTAGTGAGCATTGGCTCACAGATATCTTGTTTTGCATGTAATCTACATTTGCAAAAGAAATATTTTTAAAAAGTTACCATTTTCCTACCTCTTGCGCAATAATAATCAGAATCAAAGATTGCCCAGTGTGGTGAAAGTCCGATTTGTTGTTTAATAAAAACAGTTTAAAATATCTAAAAGTAGGACTCGATTCTCATAGTTTTGGATGTGGTGTCATTCCAGTAGGATTTCTTTTCAAAAAACTCTCTTTATGTGTCATATCCCCCCCCCCAAAAAAAAAAGTTTTAAACAATATGTCATGAAATTGTATAATTTTAATTTTAGCCGGATTTATACAATGTTGACAATGATGATTATTAAAATCTTTATATTCTAGTAAATAAGAAACAAAAAGTATGCAAGAAACGTTTTGCTTTTGTTTTGTTTCGTATTTCTTTGTTTATATGTTCAATTCAAGTATATCTTTTACTACATACACCGTCAATTGACATTTAAATCACGTAGCATTTAAGTAACATTACAATCCGATTATATAGCTTGTAATTTCAAAGCATATCATTTAAATTTTATTCGTTATACATGAAGCATAACACATCCGATAAAATTCCAGCACATTTTCAAATTTTTATTCTTAATCTTTATGGTGTTTAAAGTTCCAACAGTTTACTGAATCCCCCAAAAAGCTGTTGATATTCAGAAAAAAATAACTAGATGATATCCCGCGCAAGCGCGGAAAATAACACTCTAACCAGTAATGGGCTTTTATTTTTTTGTGTATACACTATGTTGTTTTTCCTTAATGTAAACCCTAACCTATTTTTTTAAATTGAAATCATAAAGCAACCGGCTGGATATTTAGGGGAGCGGACAGGAATGAAAATCTTAACAGAATTTGATTATATCAGGCCTATATCTTTTTTTAATGCAGCTGACTTGAAAAAAAATAAACATTGTTCTGCTTTTGACTGGTTGTTCAGTGTTCAGTTTATTGTTGCAATTGAAAACACATTTTGTTTTGCATTATTTATTGTATTAAATGTCAACCCTCTATCGCATACACATGCCCAACAATTGTTATTTCAAAACGGGGAGAGTGATGCAGTCCATTGTAACTCTTTTCTAAATTTCATTCTTTAAGTTAAATTTCACAGTAATTTTCAACACTGTCCTTAATATATTTTCTATGCGTAAATATAAAATAAAAAGCCCCTTCCCCACTCTTTCGGAGGCAACGTCAGGAGGCAACGTCACCGTTTATGCTTACATCATTTATTCATATAAATTTCATATATACAGTATAGTTGTCAACGCAATTTGTTCGTGGTTTAAAAATTAATGTATAAAACTACAATTTGTCAGTGGTATAAAAAATCTAAAGACGCGAGAGTATGCAATGCCATATTTATTTGTATATTTTTGAACCAAAATTGTCCGATCCAAGATACTTGCCTGATGCATGATGAACTCGCCCTACACTTTCCGTCATGATGTTAATTAGTCGACCTGCGTTCTTGGTTAACCCGTTCTGGAAATTAATTTGCATCAAAACTAAAAACTAAAAAAAAATTAATTAAAGAAAGTAACTGGCTTATTACATTCTTTTAAAGTTTGCCAAATCTTCATTTCTATGTATAATCTAAATAAACTCCTGCTTAATATATTAGCCCTTTACGTTATTATTCAACATTATTTCATTGCGAGTATATATTTTGTTACAAATCCCCATTGACTTTCATCCGCCATAGCGTGACCATCACCTTACTCGCATATTTGCTATTTCAGGCTGGGTTATCAAAATTTTAAGATTTTTTTAAAAAATTAATTTTACAATCATTACTTATCACTTATAATTCAGTTATCGTTTTCGGACACCATCTCACACGTGATGAAATACCAAAGCTGTAAGCAGTTACTCTAGTGCAGGCTTTTCGTATTTTATTGGGAAAATGTCTTCATTTATAAGAATAGATATCATACTTATAATGAATGATCATACTGGTACATTTGGAAGAAAATGTTTGCATCAAAACACCTGCCACGTATCATTAACAATTTAGATAAATTTTTCTTTCAATTTTTGATGTGAAAAAAAAAATAGATATTTGAATTCCAGATTAATGTTAGTTTATTTAATAATTTACTTTGAAATGTTAAAAACTTCTGTAAGCAAAGATATTTTTGCTTAAATGTGGTTGCATATAATAGCATAGAGTGTCATTGAGCATTTAATTCAATTTATCATAGCGTTTTTCATAGCAAAGCATGACAATTTCATAGCAACGCTTAATTTTTTTTTACCGTTTAGGAATGTGACAAGGGATCCTATGGTATAGATAGATAGATAGATAGATAGATAGATAGATAGATAGATAGATAGATAGATAGATAGATAGATAGATGATTCATATGATTTTCCACCGCGTTGTTAGAAATTATATAAATTTGAAATTGTCAATAAAAATGAAGAAAGGACAGAAAAATCAAGGTAAGTCCAATGGAACGAAAATTTACAATATTTGTATAGTATTTGTTTTAAGTAATAAACCTTTATTAAGGTCGTTAAAACAAAATAAAGTCATACAACGTAAGTTGCACACAATTTTATATCGTCTTTTGATTTTAACGACTTATACTGTGTTGTTTTATGTTAGATTTCAACAATATATCAATACCACTTGTACTGCTGAGGTAAATGATTTGACTCTTTAATATTTTATTATACCTCTGTGAATATGTTTTCTGTGTAAAATAACGATGAATAAAACTGCTATTGTATCTAACCGTGAAATGGTTTCCTTGATATCTGTCCATGGTGTATACATGTAATTACCGACACTATTCACCCGCAGCATTTGATTTCTCTCGTTTTTAATCTACGTACACCTCTGGTGTTATCCTTGATGCTGAATTAAATTCAAAGTTCGATAACTCTTATTTGTTTAATATAACAAAAAACATGAATCACCGATAAATAAAGTTTTCCTCGGTATAAAAAAAACTACCTATTTACTGACTATTCGGACAATAGCAAGTTTATTGTTCCCCTCGATAGCAACTATTTTTCTCGACTTCACCTCGTGAAATAGTTCCTGTTTTGGGGAAATATAAACGTGCTATCGTCCTCATAGCTGGTAAATATGTATATAATATACGTAAATGTTACAATCTAATCCGGTTTTATTATCTACCGCTGATATACGAATCAATTTAACTTCAATATTTTAAGATGTTTTTGCAAACTGTACTGTATATTTTGTGTACAATTAAAAAATAAAAAAGAAGAAGACCGCGAATGGTACATGTAATGCACAAGGTAACATTTTACAACAGTTAAGCTGCAATGAATGTAATTTCGACAGCTTGGGGAAAGGTATGGTAAGTATTTTTTTTTATCTTAGCATGATTGATTGAAAGTGATAATTGGGAAAGAAAAACAATATATTTCGATGAGTTAAAAAGGAATATAAAGGATTCACTTATATTATATCATTTTGAACACTGTGCAGTCTACGACTAAAACGTAGGTTATCAAAAGTAACGAAACGAAACCAAAGTTGATATGTTTTGTACATAATGGACAGTTAGGATACGTATATAATGTGATATCAAATGTGACTTGTTGATGTTTAAGGATGTCATTGTTTTACGTTGATATCAATTTGTTTTTACTTCAGTGTACCAGTATTACTCAAAATGGCTTTAATGATATATCTTGATTTAAATAAATGAAAAGTCCTAAAGGTTAGTCGAAATTAACTTAAAAAAAAAATTAAATCAAATTTAGATACCTAACTGTATAGAAGTTTCTAGTTTGGAGGAAATATCATTGGATCCGGGTGATTATTGCCTTTTTATAAATATAATATAAAGATAAAATATATATCTTCTGATTTTATCTTTAACAGTAATATATTATAGGCAAAAATGAAAATATTTATCATTATTTTATCTAACGTAATTATGTAAACACTGATCATTTCTTCTTACTTACTTGACTAACATTTTGCAATTTGCCTAAAGGAAACCAGATGTCTTATCAATGTGAATATATGTGAGCGATGCTTTTAGGAATGCTCAGAAGTAATGACCACATAAAGAACACGATAAGAATATCAAAGTAAGATACCTAGAATAATAGTGTTTTTAAAAAGAGAACATTATATAGAATATACTTAGAAAAAGAGCAATGCAAATAACAAATTAAATGTAACTTTTGCGGCGAAATAAATGACAATTGATATACATATAAATTGTGTAAATATATAAATATATTTATATTTCTTTTAATTGTATATGTCAGTATTTGTTTGTCTTTTGATAAGTGTACGTATGTCGTGCAGGTATTACTATACCAATATATTTCTACTAAGGTCCAAAGCAGATGGAAAGCCCAGAGTCACAATTCCTCAACGAAACCCAAAAAAGACTAGTGCATAAACCCCCCGAGCAGAAAGAATCATACTGACGTCATTTCCAAGTACCGCATTATCTAGGGACATTTGAGGAAACAATTAAAACACGGTGCATGTATTAAATATGACATGCGATCTCTTCTGATATTCAGCAAATCTTGATCGAGCAGTTGTATGGTTACATGTATAAGAATGTTATCTCAACAATCAATCATAAAACTGTTTGTATGACCATAAAAGCTCTATGTTGAAGGATTCTTATAAATACTTATGTCTATCTGAAACCAACACCAGAACCAATGGATGAATGGTGTTCTACATTTTGTAAGCGTTATGTCTACATATTACCTATATTGCAATTGTATCCTTATTGGACAAAACAATTTCTTTTTTATTTAATCAAAAATTTAGTAAAATGTACAGATATTTAGACAACGAATCTAACATGGAACCAATTATGAAAGCGTTTGCATATATTTTTAAAAGAAAATGTTTTTATTTTCAAAACCTTAAAATGATGTACTTATATACTTGTGCATGTACTTATATTCGAAATTTAAAATCAGTATAGCTGACTTGCCGGAAAAATATATCTTCCTAAACAATTTAATAAATGGATGTTGTAATTAAATTGTAGGTGAAAGGAATATGTTTTAATGATATAAACTTATTGCATTATATTGCATTGCATTGTATTAGTGTCCATTGTCTCTGTGATTGGTGTTTATTTATTTGAGAATAAATATACATATATGTCGCTTTTTAAATAGAGTGCAAAAGTTGAAAACAATGACATCGGTCATTTCTATTCATGTCACATTTTACGTCATTGTATTTCATTATTGCTTATCAATGTATTTATTTCATGAAATAATTATGTTTATCAATGCATTTATTAAATGTATGTTTTGTTTATGTTTAAAAAAACCACAATTTTACTAAATGAATGGATTATAAACCACCTCTAAAATATGTTCATTTAAATTTTACAGTCAGTCAATGTTCAGTAGATAATCAATTAGCTTATTATTGTAAAGGAGATCAACAGGCTCAAAAAAGTAAAAACTATGATAAGAAACAACTTGTTACATATGCCACAGAGGAAAACATATTTCGGATAAATATTATTTAAGGAAATGATAAGGCCGTGGTTCTTGAAATGAGTTGACATTTTATAGATCAGAAGCGAAAAATAAAATTTTTTTATTATCATTATTTTTTTTCATAAATTAAATAAAATGAAATAGTTGAATATACTCTACTATTTAACAGTTCAAGGGTTGTTCGATGTGAAATATGTAGTGAAGCACAGGGCGATACCGCTTTGTTCGATTTCGTGGATGATGATACTCTTAAATAGATCTCTTCAATACCTGTAATACGATATGATCACTAGTTGGTTATTGATTCGTGCCCATTTTTTCGGTGCGTCTTTTGAACAAGTTACACCTAACCTTAATTAAGACCCAAAGTTCAAGGACACTTCGAAAAATGTTTAGAGGAGGATATATGCAACATTGTAGCTCCATTATAAAAATAGATGCTCATTTCCTCAAAACAATCGTTTATTAAGATAATTCTTTAAAATAATTGATTAATATTATAATTAATATAGCAAAATGTAATACATTGTTAACTCAAACACTTATTTTTTCAACCAATTAGACGCATTTTCATGAAGTACACTTATAACCGGATAAAAACATCCCAAGTTTTACAAGATATTTAATTGCTTGCCCTTGAACATTTGCAAGTGTCAACTAAGAGATCCTCTCAAATCTCAATACATATGTACACAATCCAAACGCACAACTAACAAACACATTTGTTTCTTATTTATTCCTTTTAAAAGAAAAAAAAAGATTAATAGGAGAAACCGCCTTAATTTTGTTGATAAAACAGACGTAAGCAAAATGGAAAAAAACAACAAAAAACTAACCACAGCGAAGACGGTGTATTATTGTCGTGCAGTGACCTCTAATGATACAACATCCACTAATTACATAAAGTTGCATTTGCGGTCAGAATCTTGGCCATTAGTTATATAATTTTATCATTAAACGGACAACCTAGCTGTCCATTATTTATACAAATTATGAACTATATCATTAATGGTAAAATCATCACTTCCACTAATGATATGAGAGAGAGAGAGAGAGAGAGAGAGAGAGAGAGAGAGAGAGAGAGAGAGAGAAAGAGAGAGAGAGAAGTTCACGACTGTTAAAATTAGAACCACTTAAAATAGTTATATTTGTGATCTCTAAAGATCTAATTAAAATAAAAATGTTCGTACTTATAATTTAAAACAAATATCCTGTTCTCTGATTTTATAGGAACATAATAAATTATACATATATTTCCTTAAGGTTGTTGTTTTCCCATAAATTTAAAGTGTTTCCTTGTTTATCGTGAACTAAACTAAAATGTTCACAATCTCTGAAACATGAAGTCAAATGGTTTGCAAAAAAATAACATATCGACGTACAATATAAGTAATGAAGCTTGCTAAATTTGATGCAATGATGATATATGAAGTACGTTATGATACATATTTTTAATAAAGAATCACATTTAAGAAATATTTCAATCGCCAAAGCGTGTCCACCACCTTACTCTCATTTTTGCTATTTCGGGCTTGTTTATCGAAAATAAAAGTAGGTTTTTGATTAATTTCACAATAATAACTTATCAGTTAAAATTCAGTTATACCTTACGGACATCATCACACATATGTTGCATTACCAAAGGTGTAAGCAAGTACCCTGGTGCAGGCATTTTGTAGTTTATTTGCAAAATGCCTTAATTTATAAGTATAGATTATATTCACCATCATTCTAAATAAATCTTAATATCGTTTAAATGGTATTATGTATTTTCATATGTATAGACTCCGGATAAACTGATACTATTCAGAAATATCCTGACATGCATTCATTTACTTTTCGAAAATACTGTGGAATCATCATTGTTTGTGGGAGACAAATGTTCGTGGCTTTCGTGGGTAACCCTTACCAACGAATTTACATCCCCATGGAAGTATATACTAGTACATGTGCAAGCATTTGCTTAATATTTATTAAAATTATCTCAGACTTGCTACCAACGAAATTACGTCCCCACGAACCAGACATATGATGGCTATCCACGAACATTGCCCCCCACGAATAAAAATGATTCCACAGTATTTATATAACAGTTTTCCTGACTGTACCAAAACAAAGGCTAATCCCCTACACTGATAAATTTTCGCATGGCTTGCACCAGACAATACCTGCAGTAAGACCAATACTGGAACTTGACGCCCAGTTGCACATTATTTTTTTTCCCCGAAATTTTTATTTGAAGTTTGTCGTTGTTCTAAACATACAATCCATCTTGGCTATGGTCTTGATATATTGGTTTTGCCTACATGTACTCTAAGGAAAGCATATTCATGAAATGCTAAAACAAAAAAAGCCATAAATGGCCATATTTGGAACCATAATTTGCATACATAAGGCAATGCTACTAGAAGCTCGTCCACATTGTCATGAGTAATAGGCTGTCGCACAAAAGAGAGCTAAAAATGTCGCTGTGCCTCACCTAACATTTTCAAAATCAAGATATGATTTCAGATGTTTTGGGTGTTTGACAATATATAATAGAAGCAAATACGTCAATATAATAATGATTATCAGTTGTGATGAAGAAAGATGTTTTGCTGCAATCCAACAGCTACATAGATTGGAAGTAATTATTATAAATTATGAAAATAGACTTTTATATTTTTAGTCCAACGCCCATAGAACCATTTATCTCAAAACCTAAAGATTCAATTGCATTAGTTTGTTAATTTAACTAAAGGGACATTCCTTAGAATGGTCTATGTACACTGAACAAGCGGCAGGATAGCGCATTATTTCCTTAATTGCATATTTGTTAGATACGGCATTTATATGAAGGATTAAAATCTTCGTAGTCGAACTTTGGTTTTGCATTCCATTGCACATATGACTTTACTTATTTTATATAATTTGTCCTCAGAAAGCTTTATCTCCATAAACCTAGTGTCAATCTAAATTCCCAGAAGATCTTACATTATATTTACCTTGAAAGTCCCTTAGAAAAGAAACGAAAAACCATGAATTCTCATAAATAAGTTTTAAAATATATAAACTCTGATTAAACACTTCTTTGCAGGTTGAAAATTATTTTTAAAAAATGTAATCTACCACATCAACCGTATATATTTACATTTTCAAATATGTTTCCTTAAATGAACCTACAGAAAAGAGAACACGTTCAATTCCGTGTGAAATTTTTAAAGGTCAATAGGTCACTAGTGACCAAACTACATGGCGCATTAATATCTACATGTTAAGTACTGCTTTTCATGTAAACAAATATAAAGTAGGTCACAAAGATAAAAATTAATGCAAGGTAATGTATTGTGTCCTTTTTGAGTATTTCACAATTGTTTTGCATTTAAAAATAAATTTTTTTTTCAATAAAAAAATATTAAACTGTGTGTTGTTATTCAATTAAGTTGCCCGTCTGCTCTTTCACTGTACATATACATGGAGATGGCAGAATATGGAGAATTTGAAGTAGGTGGAGAAGATATAACAGATGAGTTTTCTCTGCTGTTTGACAACGAAATTATGGAAAATCTTTATCTTTCTAACTTGGAGGCTATTTCTAATTTGTCTGAAATACCTAAGATGTGTAAAGAGCTAGAAAAGCCAGCTTTAACTTGCTTCGCAAAGCCAGAGACCCTGCTCAGGCTGCTAAACCGAAAAGATTCCGATTTTACACAGAAAAAGATCTGCAAGAATTTCAATATTGAAGGCAATCCAAATCAAGTAGGAAAAAAAACAAAATGGGGCATCAAACTATTTCAAGGTAAGCAAAATAACTTTTAAAATGTGGGACTTTGTGGGTGGGGTGGAGATGGGGCAACATCTCTTGTATGCACAAATTAATCAAAACAGAAAGCAGTGCCTGTTATAAAGGATATCTTTAACTTCAGAGTGGCATACAAAGATTTACGATGAGCCCTTGTAGTTAGATATTGTCCCTTCTGATGTTCTTGCAATTCACTTGCGCATGTTTTACTGTTAGGCCAAGCCGAAATAATCTTCGTCACGAAAAGAGAAGTTTTTATCTGTTCAAGCTGAACATTATAACAAGAACACTTTAAAAACTTGCGGTTAGCATTAAATCATCACCTGCAGGACCTGGGTCGAAACATAGATATTTTCAGGGAAAAATACTTTAAATCCGATAACCATACTCTTGATGGCATAATGAAAGTGAGGAACAAACAGATCATCGCGTGCTACCCAACACAAATAGTTTATTACTTCAGATGCTTTGAAAAAAACAATCCTCCTATTTTCAAGCTCTTACATTCTCATCCCTAGTGCTACGGCGGTATGTGTTCAATCTCCCTGTTCATCATGTATCTCGGGGCTTTGAATTTCATCACCAACTCCGTAACGATTTTTTAAATTTTCTATTTGATGAGGATGATAAAGAATATGTGGTTCTTTGACGTGAAACGCAGCAGAAGAATTTTCAGGGAGGCACCAGTAGTAATGAAGCTCCTTCTGATAAGAGAATCTATTGTGTTCCAGAGTGGCCTACTTGTCCTGCTTCGGCTTCTTTTGTCCAAAATTGTTTAGACTTTGGCCCTTGGACGATTTATCGACCTCACAAGGGGTTCAGAGTTTAATGTAGGGGACTAATAAAAAAATTAATATTTATAAGTTATAAGTTATAATTTCTTCTCCCAATTGGGTGCCTCAGCCTCAAATTAGATGATAAGGTTACCACGTGATTCATAGATAAAGCAAACGTGGTTCGTACGGCAGCAAAAAAATTACGCTCTTGGATTTTTAGTTATACTTTCTTTCGTTTATATTTTAGTGCAATAGTTTTAGTGTAGTTTGTGTGTTTTTAGTGACTTAGTAATTTTACGGACTTATCATTTCTTTTTGGAATTTTTACTCTTGTTTTAAAACTTTAACAATGTCTAGCGGCGATTCGCCCAGAGACAAGAGCTAAGGCTCAGAAACAATGGCCCTCAATGGCAATGATCATAACGATCAAACTCTTAAAGGTGACGCACCTGAGAAAAACATTGAGTCAATTGTGTTCTCAATGGGGAAACAAATGACTGAAAATCAAAAACCTATGTGGACAATGACACAAATAATGCAAAAAATGCAAAAACACGTGTTAAGTGATCCGTTAAAGAGGGGAGAGAAGCGAAAAGCGCAGGACATCCCCCAGTCGGCTTCACCAAGAAAAACAAAAAAGCAAGAGAGCGAATCTGACAACGAGTCCGACGCGGACAACGACGGTTTTGAAGAGTTCCTTACCGAAGGGTCAGAGGAAAAAGAATCTGATGCTGACGATCTCTTAGAAGAGTTAGCAGAGTGCTTCGGTTCAGATGAAAAACGAAAAGTAAGCGAAAGCGGTATGAGAACAAAGCTCAACAATGAAAAAGTAAACGAAATTTGCGAAAAATAATGCAGACCAAAAAACGTTACTAATTTGGTCACGCCCAAAGTAAACAGTGAAATTTGGACTCACTTAAACAGGAAAGTCAGGACTCAAGATGTCCGCCTTCAAAAGTCCCAGGCACTGGTATGTAAAGCCATTGTACCTCAACTTCAACCTGACAAAAACGAGGAGTTTAAAGCATTGTGCTCCAATGATCATCCCGTGACGGATAACTTGTTCGGGGACGACCTCGGAAAGATGGTTCCAAAATATCGGGCTCTTTCCATAAAGATAAAAAACCCTACAGCCGAAAATCGTTTGGGCATGGCTATAAGCCTACGTACAACCATTATGGAGGAGCTGGAAAGCAGAACCATTTTTAGGGCACAGACCCGCACAACCGTTCCGGAAGAAGGTCCCGAACACTTAGTTCAAACAACGGAAATAAGGCCGCAAAACGATGTGAGTAATATTAATATACGCTTTACGAGCACAAATGATAATTTTGAAGCGGGAAAAATATCCCAGTGCATTGAAGCGTGGACAGATATTACTTCTAATGCTTCTATATTGTCCTATGTAAGAGGGTATTCAATCAAATTCGATGAACTACCTCATCAAATGTCTTCGCCTAAGCCAATTCAGTTTAAACCTGAATAAATGATTTGAATTGATCAAGAAATCAAACTTTTACTAGATAGGAAAATCATTGAAAAAGTGAAAATTTCGGATGAAGTAGAATTCATTTCTAACATATTTATTAGACCTAAGAAAAATGGAAAACAAAGAGTAATTTTGAATTTGAAGAGACTTAACAACTGTGTCAAATATCACTATTTTAAAATGGAGACATTAAAAGCAGCTATAAGTTTAATATCCAAGGATTGTTACATAACGTCAATTGATCTACAGGATGCGTATTATTCTTGTAAAGTCAGTGTTAATGACAGAAAATATTTAAGATTTTTCTGGAACGGGCAAAAATATCAGTACACATGCTTAGCAATGGGCCTAGCGTCTGCACCAATAATTTTCACGATATTAATGAAACCCGCTTTTTCAACTTTACCAAAACAGGGATTTTCAAACATTGCGTACATTGATGACACTTTACTTGTTAGTCACTCGGAAACTGAATGCACTGAAAATGTAAAAACTACCGCCCAATTACTGGACAATCTCGGGTTAACTGTAAATATAGAGAAGTCTATTTTCATTCCTAGAAAGGAAATACAATTCTTGGGATTTAAAATCAATTCAAACACAATGACAGTTTCGTTAACTGACGATAGGGCGGAATCAATCAGGCAAATGTTTCGAAACATTCTCGCTTCGCAAAGCATTGTTATAAGACAATTAGCGCAATTAATAGGCAAACTAGTTGCCAGTGAGCAGGGTGTTCAGTTTGCACCTTTATACTACAAGTCATTAGAAATAGAGAAAGACAGACTTCTAAAACAAGACTTCGGAGACTACGAAGCTCGTGTTTCACTTTCTCCTGATGCGTTAATTACCATTCAGTTGTGGGTTGATAATGTGAATAATTACCCCAGAAAAATAACGCGATATAAACATTTCATTACGATGAAAACCTACAGCTCTGGCACCGGCTGGGGCGCAATTAATGAAAAGAGCGGGGAGTGCATTCAGGGACTGGAGTGACCAAGATAAAGAAGCTCATATAAATTTCTTGGAACTAAAAGGAGCGTTTCTCGTCATGACACGTTTATGCAATCAGCTTAATGACTGTCATGTTAAATTATGTCTGGATAACACAGTTGCTGTTACTTATATAAACAAAGTGGTGGGGGGGGGGGGATTGAAGCCTTGAACAATCTAACAAAGTCGTTTTGGGAATTTTGTATTAAGATAAATATGTGGGTAACGGCCTCTCATATAGCAGGGGTGGAAAATGTAGAAGCTGATTACCTTTCACGCAACGTTAATCCCGATATGGAATGGATACTTGACCCTGAAATTTTTAAAGAAATTAATAAAATTTACAGGACATGTGATATTGACCTGTTTGCATCCAGAGACAACAAACAAATTTCTACATATGTTTCATATTCCCCTGATAAACATGCAACAGCAGTAGATGCTTTTACAATTTCATGGAGTGAATTTAAATGTTATATTTTCTCTCCTTTCTGTGTTCTCAGCAGTGTGCTCCAAAAGATAATGACAGAGAGCGTGGAGGCAGTCGTCGTGGCACCCATCTGGCCGAAACAGCCCTGGTTTCCTCAATTATTACAGCTGATAGTGGAGAACAGCTATCTGTTACCGAACAACCCAGATGTTTTACGACTACAGAGCCAGCCGGACAAAATGCATCCGATATCCAAAATGAGACTCGGTGTTTTTCGTGTGTCCGGCAATCGTTTAAAAAAAGAGGCGTACCGGATGATGCTATCGCAATACCCCTCTCCTCGTGGAGGGAATCAACAAAGAAACAGTATTGGACATATCAACAAAAATGGATGCTTTTTTGTCCGCAAAAACAAATTGATATATTTAACACAAATGTAAATTACGTTTTAGAATTTTTAACAAGACTGTATAAATCAGGTTTAGGTTACAGTAGCTTAAATACTGCAAGAAGTGCATTATCTTCTTTTTTGCAATTAGCAAATTCTGTCAATATTGGTTCACACCCCTCAGTGTGTAGATTTTAAAGAGGTGTATTTATAATGAGAGCAGCATTGCCTAGATACAACGTCACATGGAATGTAGATATTGTGTTAAACTATTTGCAAACTCAAGAACCTTTGAGTGAATTAACTTTGTTACATGTATCTCATAAGTTGTGAATGTTACTAGCACTATTGTCTGAACAGAGAGGTCACACATTACATTTGTTGGACATAAGAAATAAATTGTGAAACGTTCCGAAGTGACTGTAAAGAATTCGTATATGAAAATGTTCAATAGATTTAGTAACAAGAACTGACTTCTGTTTTGTGCTTAAAACAAGGGAGTGATACAATATCAAAATAAGAATTAAGAAGGTTTTAAATATTATCATTGTAATCCATATCAAATATATATATATATACATAAGAAAAAATAAAGAATATCTGATAAATTTGAATTAAAACATATGCACATCTGATTATTTATTTAGATTTATCAACTATAAAGTCTCATTTGAGGCTGAGGCACCCAATTGGTAGAAGAAATTCTTAAGTTAAACGAGACTTACATGGAAGGTGAAGTTTGACTGGAATTTCTTCGACCAATTGGGGTGACTAGGGATCAAATGCCCTCCCGTATATTACGTGGTAAGCTTACCATCTCATTTGATCCCTCGTCACCCCAATTGGTCTAAGAAATTCCAGTCAAACTTCACCTTCCATGTAAGTCTCGTTTAACTTAAGAATTAAGTAGGCTGATTTGCAGTCATGCAACACATGCATGTTAATATAATCTGTGCTACATTGAATATCCATTTTACTTAAATACATTTCCTTCTCACGAGCTGCATTATCAGATCAAATATTAGAAAAATGGATGTAGCCAATCAAATGATTGTCTGTCAAATGGAACATTGTAAAGCATCGTTGTTTGCCAGTTTTAAATATAGCTCTGTTGGATGCATCTAAAAGTTTCTATAGTTAAAAAACGAAGACTTTTGGAACCTAGTCTCAACCTAGAGTCAATACTCAGGAGCAATAACATAATATGTACCTTAGAAGTCCATTCTTTTCTTAGACAAAATTTAAAAAAATGAATTCTCACAAATAAGTAAACTCTAAATAAAAAGTCACCCAACTCATGACCATGTGTGAATTGCAACCATTTACATGAATATTCCTATCTCTTCGTATACCCCCGAAAACCGTTTTTTAGGAGATGGTTATAGAATTAACCTTGTCCGTCTGACCGTATGTCCGTCCGTCAGCCAATGCAATTGTGTCCGGTTTTAATCTTTCACATGGAGAAAGATTGAAAGTTCTTACATCACACAAAGATTGCTTATGACCTAAGAGTATGTAATGATTTTGACCAAAGGTCATTTGGCCAAGTCCAAGGTCACTGAAGGAAAAGTGCAAAGTTTTTGTCCGGTCGATTTCTTTCTTATGAAAAAAGTTCTTATTTCACAAAGAGAATGCTTATCGGCATAGGGTGTATCATGATTTTGACCCAAGGTTAATTGGTCAAGTTCAAGGTAATTGGGAAGAAATAGTTTATAATTTGTTTCCAGTCTTTACCTTTCTTATGAAGACATATTGTAAGTTCTTGCTTCATAACAAGATTGTTTATGACCTTGGTTGTGTCATGAATTTGAACCAGATTCGGGTGTGCAAATTTAAAGTCACTGTCAAGATAATACATAATTCCTATGAAATTCTGCTTTTAGCACTTTCTTGTAGTCGTAAATTACAGCCACGTCCAAGGGTTGCACCTCATCAATTATACATGCGACTGGGACAAAATTAGACGGATCAAATTCTGCACTTCTCCATACCAATGATGAAGCTTTAGAGTGTTTCCTCGAAGGAATTTGGGAAGGGGAACAAGATGAACATTGCAATAAAAATAATGTAGCATGTCTATAATATGGAATATATGAATTCTTTGATACATGCAGCTCGGTCGGGTGCAAAAATGCCACCTTGGCACTGACATAGTTATCCGGCACAATGTTAGATATTTAAATTTCATCATAATATTTTTTTCGGCTCCATGAATATTGTGCTAAATATTTGTATCCTGTATTTATTTCCTGAATTAAAGTGTCAATGGGATAAGAATCCCGGTCAATTATTATACATTGTAGTTGAATTTTAACTTCACTCTAAGCATTTGCTTTTAACTATGTTATTGGTGTTTTCTTATATGGCGCTTTTGGCGATTTCAAAGGCTTATGGTAAGATTAAATACATATGATGTCATCTAACTTTGTAATAGTTATAGATAATACTTTTAGTTTTTTTTCTATTACGGTATAGCATTCTAATCAAGACGGGTATTTACCTATACTGCTTATCAATAATATATTTCATAAACTTAGTACATGTAAATGTATTTAACATTCAATATGGATTATATGTGTAAACAATATAATTTACATGTGATTTATATAAAAATGATGTTATGTGTATTAAGACTATGTATGCTTTTCTTTAAATCTCTTTAAATGAGTTGCGTTTTATATTATTTTAAAAAAATAAACGAAAAACAAAAAGGAAAAAAAAAGAGAAAAAAATAACTAGAAAGACCGATAAATGTATGTTTACTGGTTTTAAAATTTGGGTTATGTTTAATAAACTGTAACTGTATGTGTACATGAAAATAAGAAAAACATTCAGCATGTTCAGTTTACTCTAATTGGTTTTAAATCATTTTTTTTTACTTTGATGTAACCAAAAGCATTGTCGTCCTTAAATAATCGTCTGTTTTACATAAAACAACGTCTGATATACACTAAGTCTATCTTTATTAAAAAATATCAAATGTTTTCACCTACGTGTACTTTCGACTCAACACGTTTTTTACAACTTGTAGAATTACGCGGTATGCAGAAATTATGACGCAACAACACATAAGTTAGTATGCTATATTATATTAGTTACACATACTCGTACACGTTGAAATACTTAGCCTCTACATCCCGCAATACACACTGTATCAGCTGTAATACCCCGGTTATCTTTACAAGTAAAATATTGTATTTCAAATGGATGTAAGATTTCACTGATCTGGGATGACTTGTTATTTTGCAAATATTCAGGTATACATGAATACATTGAACTGGATCAAACAGCAGGAACACTGCCTATATAATTATGCTATCTTCTCAACTCATTACATTTGATAAGGAAACCTTGATGGACGTAGATATTTTTGAGGAATTTTTTGATAAACATTCAGGTCACTAGCTTAAACACTAGGTAAATTATCTTAATTGAGAGTGAAATTAACACTACAATAGTAGCGCTATCATGAACAATAGTAAGTTTTTCGTTTCGTTTTTTTTCGCCCCTGAGTAAACGTAATCTTTAAGGAAAAACCTTCATACCTTTATGCTCAAACTACCTTCATCCACTAATATGTAAAATGTCCAGATTATCTGTTTTGAAACGCCCCCTCTACCACTTCAGGTTTCAATACACATTCCAAAATAGGAAGTCTACGGGAATTTTGCATTGCATCAGCCATTATTAAGCCCGGATGATAACGTTGAAAAAGTGTGCGAGGTGTCCCGAGTACTTCCGAATGGAGAAAAGATGTAAACATTTCCCATTATAAATCTCCGTAAGAAATTTGTTTTCGTTCCTGTGAACTTTTATGAGTGAAAAATGATAATTTGTCAATAAAGATATCTTGGATATTTTCCCTTTTATCGATTTCAACAGCATTTCTTTCACAGGTATGTTTATTTTTATTAAAAATCATCAAAAAGTGGTGGAAAGCAATAACTTGGGACAGACTATAGCAAACTCTTTTTTCATTCGTTCAGCTATATAAACAAATATACTTTCATTTCAAAATGTTTTGGTTTGCACTAGCAGAATGTTTTGCAAAATAAAAAAAGCCCAACATTTATAAAGTGTTTTTTTTTTCAATTTCCTTGTGTCAAAATATTCATCGTTATCAATGTTGAGATTTGATATCCTGTATTGTGAAAACGGTACTGTAACAAAATGGTACATCTAATTATATGTATTTATATCTTTCCTTGCTTAATTTTTTTAAAAAATAAATTCCCCTGTATTAGCGTGTTTCTTGTACAACCTCATTAAATTCTTGATTTAACAAATGAAATAGATATATCTTTCAAATTAGAAGTTAATATTTAAAAATATGCTAAACATAAAGATACTTTGATATGGCGAAATCTTTTTTTTTCTTTAAAATGTAAAACAGGTTTGCATTCAGTTTAACTGATTTACATGATAAGTACAAAAGCAAGTTCAAACTAGAATTTACAACGGCAATCTGAAATAACCTTGGCTGGGACGAAAATTGCCCATTTTGACTCTCTTTTGGTGATTTAACTTCTTTCTTTAATGAGGATAAGGCATCTGGTATATCTTTTATCACAGTTTCAGTATGACTTTCTTTGACATCACTGGTGTCATTTTCCGTTGCTCTGACATACACGTACCCCTGGCGTTCCTACATCATTATGTCAGCACTACGAGAAGCCTCTAACTCGACCGCATGACACACAGCATCATTCAAATCTACTGGTCGCGTTTGTTTTATCCGTGTTATATTTTATGTCAGGATATCTCAATGCATCTATGAACTGTACTTTCGCCGATATTTCTTTTATATCAACCGTTGAGGTTTGATATGCCAAATTTGTCAGCCTACGAACGTCCTGCCATAACTCTGGAAGAAATTCTACAGTCTTCTGTTTTCTCTCCCAAAGTTGGGCCCTATACAAATCCGTTTGGTTTGTAGGTGAACACCTTTGCTGTAGTTCTGTACATAGCGCATCGTAATTACTCTGGTCATTTGATGGCAAGTTACCTAATACACCTTGTGCATTTCCTCTCAGAGATAGTACCAAACACATCCCTTGTTTTTCACTGAGCAGCAATTCACCTCTGCACAAACCTTAAAGTGAGACTTGAAGTCACTCCAATTTGTAGTACCATAAAATGTTGCAGGTTTGATAAAATTTCGTTTTGGTCGACATTATGCAATTCAACATGTTGTGTCATGTCTCTTTGTACATCACCTATGATCACGTTTTCATTATTGCGTGTCACTTGTCTATGACTGTGTATGTTTGTGTCTCTTCTGATGTTGGCGTGTCATTTAGTATCCATAATTGTCTTGGATTGCCATATTTCTCTGACCTGCCAAATGATAGCCAAACCACATGGTCTGCCAAAATATTAGCCCTCTCACTCGGGATTGCTGTTTGGTATTCATTTAGTCTGGTTATCGCATTTTGGCGAGACATAGGGTCTGCCAATTGGCCAGGACTAACATGCCGTTCAACTAGTGGTGTTGAATGCCTATCTCTTGTCAACTCAAACTCTAGCCTATGTATCTCATACTCTACAAAGGATATTTCATTTTTAATCAAATCATTTACGTTATATGCCATGGCAACCAATATAACCTTGGCAACCCAAAATAAAGATTAACGTAATAAAATCAAATAATAAAGCACAAAAAAAATCAAACAAAGAAACGACCACCGCTGCCACCAAATACTGTAATATGTAAATGAGTCCAGTCGCTTCATTGCTTTTCAATGTAAATATAAAAGGCATACAATTTTTCCAATCACTAAAAATATTTATATTAATATCAAAATGCCCCTACTTTGGGTACAATCAAGAGTGAATCAAGGATAACAAACGACTGGCAATGAAGGAGGAAAACCTAACTTCTGCTAAAACAATATATAGACAAGTACCAAGGACAGGTCGGCGCTATTCCGGCCCCTAACCCTGCCACTTGCTACTTTTCCTGACAAACTGTCAGTATTGTAGTTTAAAACTACCTTTATAAACAATACCACACAACAGACCAGCTTCGTCTCTATTCTGACCTAATAAATGCTGCCCAATTAGACTCTTGGACCGTACAGTCTATAGTAATGTTTACATAACAGGATAAAAAAATCCAAGTAGTTTAAACTAATACTTCATTATTCCAATAGTTCTTACATGCCTTAATGGTATACATTCCAGTTAAATGTAAACCATAGCATTATTACAACTTGTTTTCAATCCCAATTACATAACTTTATAAAAAACTTTGACACTGTATTACCTTTGTGAAAACCCTATACATCACAGCTGTAACATTTAATGTTTTTCTACAAATGTTTAAAACAAGGTCATCGATGTTTCATTATTTAGATACAAGTATTTAATTCTAGTAAGCATTATAATGCTGTCTTCAGATGATACACACCAAATTAAGTCTAATATTAGGCCAATAGGTTCTTAGAGGAGTTAAACATAATTTTATTTATTATATAATCATTTCCCATAACCTTCTTATTTGAGTCGCTTTTTTTTTGGTTCTTTGATACCACTATCTTTAATTTTTCACAGGATGAATCTCTGCCATTCAGTCAACTGAAATGTGTCTGAAAGGTAACTGAAAGGTGGCTGAATGGCAGAGCTATGCCATTCAGTCACATTTCCAGACCATTCGGTTAACATTCAGTTTACTGAATGGCAGAGCTTCATCCTGTGTTTAGAATTATTTTCCAAAAAATATCAAAGAAATCTTCATTTGTTATATGCAAGTCGTACTCACTGGATTTCCGTAATGTTTGTTTTTTCATAGCCATAATTTCTTCTGAGAAAGACTCGATAATTTTGTTATGATTGACGTGCATGACGCAAATCATTTAGTCATATCTTTTTCTTTAAATATAGCTTTCACTTAGGGCAGATCGTGCTCGTTTGTGGTTGATTACTATTTGGCAGTTTTGTTTTATATCGACCTACATTTTAACTGGGTCACTGATTACAAAGCTGTTATTATTGTTAGCCATTGATCATGTGCTAGGAATGGCGAATGTGAACCATTATTATTTTTATAGAACATAATCAAAACTCACAAAATATCACATCGGAATAAGTTTTTGAGGGATTATATGAACATGTTTGGCAAAAACGCATCGCAAGTACTTGTCCATTTTCAAGGGTGCTTGTAAATAACGTTTAGAGTTACCGGAGATCAGTGGCTTGTCCAATCTCTCCAAAAATTCATCTTCCTCGCCAATCCCTTTATAAGTTAATTATATATTATTTAAAGTTTTTGTATCCGGTAATATATAAGCTTATTAGATATAATCTGAGGTTTTTGTATCCGATAATTGTTTTCATTATTTTCCGCATAAAAGAATAACTGTGAAATATATTTCGGTATGCTCATATACTTGGTAGCGTATTGTTAAACTTCACTCGGTGTATTTGCCTTTAGATATGTTCATGTTTTTATTGATAATAGTGTTTGCGATTCCACAGGCTTATGGTGAGTTTACATGCATATTATGTAATTTACCTTAAAAGGATATTATACAATGCTTAATATTTCATTTTACGTATATATCATTGTAATTAAGGCAATTATCTACCTGAAATGCTCACTACTATATGAAGCTTTATTAATCCATTTATTTCCTAATTTATGCTTGCTTGGTATTTTCACAAACCATGTTAACATTTCATTCCCAAAATGTTTTGCTTTTTAAGATATCTTAAATCAATATATTAAGATAAAAAGAGATATTTACATGAAAGAGTGTTTTTAATTTATTCAGAATATATCAGATTTTATAGAAATTTCATTTATAAGATTAGATTTTTTGTAACATAAAAGGACAACAAATGTAAGGACAAATCAAATAAAATCACACTTTAATTGCTATTGTTTATGATGATCATTGATAAGTAAATGTTAGTTTAAAAAATAAACCGTCTCAATTTTGTAAATGTAACTAATGTTGTTTATGTGTTGGTTGTGTGTTTTGACAGTTAACGTCGCCCTCAACAAACCAGCGTACCAGCAGTACCCTCTATTACCAGGGTACGACAGACATGACGCCAGTCTGGCTGTGGACGGACGTAAATCTAACCTGAGCTTTGACAGTGGTCAATGTGCTGCATCATTGTCCTCAAAAACTGCTACCTGGTGGGTGAACCTGACCAGCATCCACAGTATCCATCACATCACTATCTACTTCAGGACGGAAAACTATGGTATAGTCACAGTCATTATGTATCTTAGAAATGATAGGCTCTGTGGTATAAACTGTCATCTCGCATTTACGGTTTTTATTTACATGATAACAATTTGGTTTTTATCAGATTACTAAATCTTCATATGATTTTCCTTGTTAGTTTGAAAGATGCAATACCGAAAAAAAATGTTGTTGGTTTTAGTGTAATAGAAAAGCATTAAAAATTAAACTGTTTCAAGGGCTGCAATGAACATAAACATTAACTGAAACAAATGATCAAACACATTTACAATTTTTAAATCTAAATTACAAATTAAAAAGAAAATTAGGCATTGAATTCAAGAGTTTGCTTAATTCGCTTTATAGATAAGTTTGTTCATGTTTTAAAATGAGATGATATGCCAGGAGTCGTTTGAAGTAAGGTTTGCGGTTACATGGAGATTACTCACATATTTGCATTGTGACGTGGTTTGAAATAGTAGTTTAAAAACACCAGATTACACATATACTAAGATAAGTTTTTCCTGAAATCTGTGGATTTTAAAAGGTTTTGATAGAGGTGTTTTCGTTACATTATAATAGTCCAATTTTTACCCTATTGTTGCATTTTATTTTTAAATAGTTCATTAGCAATTAATAGAATCGAATCATTACATAAGTAGTGACATTATTTTCGAATATTTTAGGTATAAATAACACTTATAATAGCCACATACAAAATGTACATATTTTTCACGGAATTATTTATATTTCCTTAAAACGACAGTTTGAAATTATGCACTCTGTCTTTCTGTAGTTATAAAACGCGTCCAACAAAATCATTTAAAGTTTATAACACACTTAAGTATAGTGAACAAAATGGAATGTAGCTTTGGTACAATACCATAAAACTGCAAACCAGCAAACCCGAATCACAATTGACGAATTTATCAATCTTCCATTTATGCCAATACATCAACGAATGACCTAAGGTAAAAAAGTAACGCTATGAACGGCATGGAGTTTTCATAAATAAACATTGTGTAATAACGGAAATGTTCAAAATTATAAGACAACAGTTCGCGCAAAGTAATAACAAAGCAGAATTGTCTCTCATCTAAAACCGCAATCTATCGAACTATAGCAGGTAGACAACATAGAAATCAAACAATAGTCTTCGTGTTAACCTTTTTTTCCATATTTGTACTTTAAGTATATCTTTACCCCCTAAATGCAGATTAACACAAACAATCTCTAACATCTATTTATGACTACTATGACGACCAGATAAAATTACTGTATGTAAAGATGAATTTTTCAATCACGATATACGTCTTGGAGTGTTTTAGACTGACACTTGAATTGGCAGATTTGAGTTTTACCTTTTGTAAATACAATTTTTTTTAAATTATGAGCGACAATTAGGTATATGTTATTCTTAAAAATGATATCTATAGCACAAATCTACTGGTATATATTCAAACAAACCAATGATTTTCAATATAAGATAATGTGTTAAAGAAGGCTCTAGCACGATAGAGAAACCTTCGTATGTATAGCTCCTCGAAATCATATTGAGTTTTTTCAGGGTCAGATATTAAAAGGATTGGGAATTTTAGATTGACTTGAGAAATGTTTCATGTTGTCTACCTATCTACCCACCACGGTTATCAGTATTATTTTCTTCACTAGTGTACCTTAAGGTTTTTATTTGGGTCCAAATGATATTTTGTTAAACAAGAAGGTGTTAGGTGCCTTTTCAGGTTATTTACTGTTTGGATTAAACGTGCTTAGTTTTTAAGAGAGGGTTCAGACCGCCCTTTTCGCCACACACTCTCTCATACAATATATGACACTGACTGAATTCAAATTAGATAGCACGGTCGTATCGCTATGACATAAAAAGTATATAATTTTAAACAAGGAAGTTCTAATTATTTAAATATTATATTTTTTCCCGACATTTCTTTCTACCGACAATCGTATACGATAGCTGCTGAACATTATATATTACGCTTTATACAAAATCTTTGTCCAGTACTTTTAATTTACAATGGAATACAACCAGTGTTATTAAAAAATCTGTTAAAATGGTCAAAATACGGTATCATAACATGCTTAACATGTACCGCAATTTGCCGAATATATACGCACCTTTTTTCTAGAAAATTTCCTTGTGAGAAAAAAGTGCGTATTATACACCCCGATGGAATTTTGGCACATTTTTTAACAGGTAAAACATTGGCTATAGTAGTTCAGTACATAGCCTTTGTACGGAAATGCTACTTCTGTTTGTTTACCGCATTTAGACAATTAAAGATTATTGTTCGGGCGTTATTAGCGGACAATGTTTGCTCTAAATCCGTTGATAGGTACATTGAATTAAAACGGACATTTAAAATTAGTATAAACTGTTTATTCATCAACTTGAGCTGTGCTTACACAATCTCAGTGTACGCCGCCATTACAGTTGTTATTAATAAATCTGTGCAATAGAGCCAAAATGAATATAATCGGTGCTTTTTCTTCATTAATTTGAAACCTGGAATAAGAGGCCACCTGTCTTAAGCGGCCAGTTTGTCATTATCCCACAAGTTGCCTCTTAAAACAGGTGAGACTGTATATTGAAATGATTTAATAATATTAGGTGAGTTGTTTTTTATTTTCTCAGACAAATCTCAGGATTTACCATCCACGATTGTATTCGACATTATGATAAATTATGTTGGTGTTATTATTTTAAACGACAAATATATGAAACTTGCATATGTTTTCCATATAAGCTTGTGTTAAACCATTTAGATATTTTAATCGATAGGTGCATGAAGAATGTATCGCATATAATGCAGTTGATATTCAGGAATTTTTCAGTTAATATTGTAAAAAAAGAACCATATTAACTTGTTTTTCTTTGGATCGATAACGTGTTGTACAGATTACTGGTATCGGACGAACCTAGCAGGCTCTGTTCTTGGATTCTCTGTGTATGTCTCCAATACCACGGATAGATCACAGGGAACGTTGTGTTTCAAGGACTTCAACAACTTCACAAAAAACACAATACCTTCTGTCTTCACAACAAACTGTTTTGTTCATGGACAGTATGTCATCTACTACAACGAGAGACTCCCAGGAGTTGTCTACCCTTACTATTATTATAGATATGTAAGGAGTGACCTCTGTGAAGTAGAGGTGTATGGTGAGTGTTCTTTATAATTTCAATAACCTTTAAAAAATGTTTTTAATATTTTTTTTTTATATTTGGTCACATGCCTACATTTGTTGTCAAATTATAGAACATTAAAACAGTGTGTAGACCAGCTGTATTAAATCAGCCATGTGACAAAGTGTTGTTGATTTAATTAAAGCTATCAAAATTTATTCAGTCAATAAAATTGTTTGTTATACTTCTGAATTCCGCCCCCCCCCCCCGAAAAATAAATAAACAAAACCAAAAAATGGTAAATTGGTATGATTATCAATTATAATATTGATGTGAATTACTAAAACTAGGCACATAGAAACTTTTTGTTTTTTTATCACTATAAAGGTGACTGAATGATAGGATTGTATCATTCCAAACATTTCATTTAGCATCAATTTAACTGAATGACAAATCCTCTTCCTGTAAGGGTCATGGGTGTTACATGTATGTAAGGGCGGGATTAAAGTGGCGAGATGGTATAACTGAACGGATCGCATATACATTAAAGTTTGTTATTTGGTGTTGTTGAGTTTTTAATACTTCCGTAGGTGTTAGGTTGGATTATTTGATTTGTGTATTCTAGCCCTAAAATCCCTCTGGTGTGTTACTTAATATTATAAAGGCAAATAAATGGTTTGAATAGTTTAATGCATGGTGGACGATAGTGTCTATATAATATTATAAACTTCATGACTGACGTCAGATATCTTTAGTATGAGAGACGGAGTTGTATGTTAGTCATGTAGTGGATATGCACTGATTGTTTTGCATCAGTGCATTATCGGAATGTCTGTACATCGTGTCATGATTTCCAATTACATAAAAACACCTTTTTAGGTTGATGACATCTTCGATACCCAAGTGTTTTCCGTCCACAATGGCTTGATGAGGGTGGAGCTCATTACTGGTCTATCACATACATCATCAGTGTGTCTAGGTTTTTAAATCTGCTATACTACTAGCTAGCCAAGAAAATGAAAACATTGCTGCGATATACTTTTAACTCATTATTAATTATACTTTTCTTAAGTTACATGTTTTTATGTCATTATGTAAACGTATAGTTAACCGTACCCAATGTTGTCAAGTACACGGGAATGCTTTTTGTTAAACAGTTGTCCGAACCCTTGTCCTTATGCATATGTTTACCGTACACTACTGATAAAAATGTTTTGGGGTTGTTGGGTTCTTTTTTATAATTTCCAATTGCTTTAACCTAATGAAATGCATAGTGTTGAACGTTTGAACTTTTACTATGGTCTTGATCATGTACATTTATTCCCATATGATTACTACCTACGCATATTTTCATTAATCAATTCATTATTGTCAATAAATGAAAACATTATCCTTTAAATGAATATTTCACAGGGTAAATTTACCAACAAATACAAAAAATCACAGTTAAACCCATTGACCTCCTCTTGTTTTCTCACAAGTCACAAAGTCACCTAAAGTTTCCTTACAAGTTCCCTTACAAATTCAAAGATATACTCCTATACTTACTGTTGATGTAAACAAAATGCATGAGACTCGGTTAAAATTTACGACCATTGCAAGAGATATTACTTAAATTTTATAGTATTTCTTTAAAAGTTGTCCAGTATCAGGGTTTTGCGGGTCTTATTCTTTTGTTCTACATGTTGCAATATGTTTCTGGTTGAATTGGAAATTCTCTTCATGAACTTTCGTGCATGCCAATTTACACAGTCACGTAAATGAACGCCTCTTGCATCTTATTTCCTTTAGAACAGATTAAATATAATCAAAACAAAAAAAAATGTAATAAATAACTTTTAATGTACAGGATGTCCGGCAACAGAGTTTTACGGATCTAACTGCTCCATTCCCTGTCCTGATGTCAACTGTCAGTACTGTCACATAGAGACGGGCACTTGCCAGGGATGTAAACCTGGCTACCAAGGTCATCATTGTGAACTAGGTAAGGAATGAATTCAATAGACAAACATTATTAACTGTACGTGTACAGGCTGTTGGCTACAATTACAAAGCATCGGTAGAACTTATCAAACTTGGGGATATTTGTTTTCATCCTGAAGCAGTCATACGAAACATGTAAAAGCATGCATTGATTCGTTAAATGTGTATAATAAAATATCATATACATGTGTGTCCTTGTGATTAAAAAAATCAAAAACATTGAAATAGTTTATTTTAGAACCCATTCGATTCCAAATAAAATAATTTGCTTTACTGATTAGTTCATGTATGTAGTTTTAGAGTTTCACAAATGTTAATAGAAGTATTATTAGTGTGCATTTTTTTTATACAGCAAAAGGCGGATACAAGAAGTAGGCTATAGCAAATTTACGGCTATAGATAATTTTTATTTCTGTCACAGTAAAGTCTTTATAATTGCATAAACTTAAAAAATAGTCGCTTATTACGAACACGGCTGTACCGAATTTACGACTGTAACTAAGTAATTGAAAGACCTCGCTGATGGAATTTCAACGCAATTTTTAAATTTTTGTAAAGGATATTGTACATTGCAAATTTCATTACAGATACTTGAAATTAAAAAAAAAACTGTTGAATGCTACGGTGTTTATTCAATGGAGTGCTCACGGTCTTACAAGAAAAAAAGACTGATTTTGAGTTTTGAGTCTTATTCATAGTTTCCCACGGTAAACTACATTTAATTTGAGTGATGTTTACAATAATAACTAGATAATTGTAATTATCAAGATGTTCTCGCTAAAGGACTGCAAAAAAAAAAAAGAAACTGTAAGTTCGAGAATTTAAATCTAAATCTATGCTATTGATCTTAATTTTTATTTGCCAGATGTGTATTTGGTTGCATGTTGTAGTATGAAACACCGTTATGAATGATAAATAAAAGCCAAATTCCTTGTTTTGCAAGTGAACTATATTGTTACATATCAAGCATTAAAATCCAGATTAAAAATGTAAAGAAGTTAACAGGTTGTATTAATAATTTTGTAACAGATGGCCATATCAATTATAAAGCGTACAACAGTTTGATATACTGCTAGCTGACTGTTTTTAGAACGGAATCGCTACACGATTTCTTAGAAGAATTTGCTGTTGACAAATAACGATTTACGGCTATAGCCTAGAGCAAGTTTTGATGTATCAGTAAATGAGTTTAATACTGGATTGTTTATTTAGTGCGGTAGTTTTTATAAAAGATATATAGCTCTCTCTTACATAAGATACAAGTATCATGCACAAATTATTGCGGCAAAAAGGTTAAAACTTGTATTCGTTTGAAATTTCAAAACACAATAGTCTTTTTATACTAATCAAAAACAGTTTTAATGAAAAAAAAACCAAACCAACAAAACAGTATTTCTTCTTTTATAAAGAACCATGTAGTCCACACCAGCTCTATTAGGTGTTTTTTTTTTACTTTTTTTTTTTTTGTTATTAAGTTTGAATTGTAGTGATTGTGTTTTTTTTTCTGAAAAGGTCATCTGTTTTTCAAACGTATTGTTTATAACAAATGATACAGCTTATGAGATATGCGCATTGTTCTGTGCAACATTATCTTGTAGTTCCGACCCAAAATGGGTCTAGTTATTATGTTCATATAGAGGTGTGCTTGCACTATGTTGCAACAAGCGAAACCCTACACATTACTTTTTCTTTCTTTATATTAAAAAGCGATGTCCCGTGTTTCGTAGCTCTTTCATCAATTGAAATTTGAAAAAAAATGGTTGTATATCCCTGATTATAGAAATCACAGACGAGATTGTAAATCTTAGCGCTTCTCTGCAAATATTTCACAAGAAAAACATATTTGTCTATTTCTGGTAGTTTATCCTTAAAATGTTAAAGAATGAAAAGTGTGACAGCTTAATGATTTAAGGTATTAGATATGAAAATAAGTTGATTTTAAGGAGGCAATATATCGTCATATCTCAGGATTGGATTTTTTACGTATCCTAAATTGTATATTGTTGTTGGAATTAGATAAGTTAAATGTAAATTTTATGAAATTGTTAAGGAATTTGAATTGGCAACGCATAAAAAAAATTTTAATAGTCTTAGTTTTTTTTACCAATTTCATCTCAATATTTTACATACACCAATAGATTAAGCGAGTAGTAGGTTATATTTTTGCAAAGTTTTATGAAATTTGATAACCATTGCTTTCCTACAAATTTTATTGATTACAGATAATGACTCTTAATGGCTGATATTCTATGTTTATTTTTTTTACATTAATTACTTATATATTTCTCATGAAGACCGTAAGGTGCGATGTTTCTTTCATTGCAAAGCAAAACTTTAAACTTCCGAGAAACACGTAACACGAAATGATTCTTACTACCCTTTAATAGCTGTACATTTCATCAGGCTATCTTTCAAGTCGGTTCACATTAAAGATATGGGGACCTTATTATCCAACGTTCCCGCTATAAATAATTTTACACGATTTTTGCGTAGAAAATATATAAGGGATGTAAAACCGGATACATGGGGGGAAATTCGGCTTGCATGGGCTAGACTGATTCCTGGGCATTATTATTGTGGGTTAGGGAACCAGGCTACCACACGTTTATCTGAATCAGGATCGGGATTTCATGCAATTATGTTATAGTTTAAAAGCGGGCAGATTGTAAAGTTTAAGGTTACTGTACAGAAACAAAGTTTTCCTTAAAAAAAAAGATCAACATGTGATATCAACTCTCAGCATCGTGAAATGAATTTACGTTATGCCGAAAGTAAGTCATGCTTTAAATAGCATGCATCGCGATGTTTTGAGCTTTACCAAGGAAAATATTTACGTATTTTGGCAATGAGTCATTAAATAATTATGTGATTGCATAAAACATTAAATAATAATGTCACTGTTTAAAAATTTAAATCTCTAGAATAAAGCATCGACATTTTATACGAAACTGTCACTGCATATTTTACTAGGGAAGGTAATCGTGTTAAAAAATCCAGACTATCCAGTATACTTACTTTGAAATCAAATTATATAATAGTGTTTGTTTTTTGAGTCTGAGTATGAGTGTGTGTAATTATGATCGTTTAACCTACTTAACTTGTGTGTCATCACTTTAGAGTGAGTCTCTAGTGTCTTTATATTGTCAAATGATGCTCATTTTGAGGGTTTTTTTTTACCTTGGACTATGCACATTTTCAGTATCTTTATTAGTATCTTCAATTTCTGATAAAACACATAAGACGAAACAAATCGACAAATGTAAAGTCTACAAGTTTGTCGAGTTTAGATATGACCATATTTTGTAAACCAAGTTTAATTCGCGACTTTATTTTGCGATTTACCGAAAACAAAGACTAGTTGGCGGCAAAAAATTTCGCGACGAAGATTTCGCACGCGAATAAAAGTTCATATACAGTATGCCTATAGAAAATAGAAAAGGCATACCGTAATCGCCACAATGGACCAAAATTAACAATGATTCAGTTAAAGGGGAAAGGGACACGTATCACGTGACTATCATTGCAATGATGCTTTGATGTGCTTACTTTATTATGACGTCATGATTAATTTGAATGTATGATGCTATGATGTCATTTATTCATTATAACGTCATATAGGATTTGACAGATATTTTTCCCGTACTGAATGGATCTAAAGTAGTCGTCAAAACATGAGCTGGTGGAAATCTAACATTTTTAAGTTTATTAATGTAAATGTACAAAATCATAAGCGGTTTATATTATCAGATACATATTCTGATAATGATTTGTGCATGATAATTGATAAATCTAAATAATGCAATACTTTTTTGATGGTTCCAAACAGAATTTGTCACAAAAGGTCATAATTCCATAATAAGGGATAGGGGTGATTCCTATTGTAGTAATTCTCTTTAATGGCTAGAAAGTTGCCGTGATAATTTTATAATTTATAAAGCACATGCTAAGGTTGATATTATATTTTTTTTTTATATTCATTGACAATTTTTTTCGTGCCATCATACTTTGTTCAAATTTAGAATAAAAAAACTTCCAAATTTGAAGTGCTGATTTCAGCAGTATATTGATAAAATTATGATATTGCTATGTAAAGAAGCCAATATTGTAAAAAAATTGGGACTTTGTTTTCGTTCTCAAAATTAATAAGTAAGATTTGCAAATAAATTCCATCTAATTTAATAATTATTGCAGAAAATTGAAATTGTCTAAACAAAATCATATTGCCAGAAAAGGGGGACACTTCCTATCAAAATATCTCCCTGGCAAAGTAAGAAAGTAGTCATAAAAAAGATATATGTTGTAGTGGACATCTTAATGTAAATGTGTTAAAAAAAAGCAAAAAAAAATCATTCACAAATAATTGTTCACTGCAACGTCCTGTTCCCCCTTAAGCTGTTATAATCAGCTCTTTATAAATGATAATATGTTTTACGGTGCGACCGTTGAGGCGAGCGCAGCAGGAATGACACATATCTTGCATCATGGTCATCTCTGTGATATTTTGACCCCTGTCAGTTAACTTAAGATAATTTTTGAGTGATGGAAAAAAAATATGTCGAAAAAAAATGTACTGGTACTGTACCAGTTATCGGCTAAGACCAGTTATCGGCTAAACTGAGACTACGTGTTTATAGCACGCGACTATCCGAGATTTTTAAATTCAGTCCCCTGTTTTGAATAAAGAAAAGTAAATTTGCTTGAAAACTTTCTTGCATATGTTTTAACGTGAGCTTAAACGATCGTTGTTTACCGCTGATTTACATCCTTGCACTTTCAGCAGTGGGGGAAGTGACGTTATAAGTTTAAAATAGAATACAACCCCTTTGTGATACATTATCATATCTCTTCTTTGATTTGACATATAATTTCACTACATATAAAGAAACAAAAGGAATTCACTAAATTCTGAGAAATTTATAGTTCAACGCCTGGTTGCACAATAATATGCATTGAATAGTCTAAGATTTTGAGTATTATCGTATGGTAACGAACGAATAATTTTATGAGTTTTGTTTATGTATCATAACCCCTGCGACCTTTAGTCTGACCCCAAAAGGGACATAATTCAAATTACATATTGCAGAATATCAAATCAACATGTACAGGGATTTTACTATGTTATTATCGCGAAGCCGATAACTGGTACAGTAAATCGTAAAATCTCGGCAAATTCGGGGCGTGCTAAAAACACACAAACAAAATGTTTTCAGTTCTAAATAATGATTTAACCTTACAGGTGCATAAACAAGGAGTTCACCATTTAAAGAATGTTAAGTTTTATTAGCTCACCTGAGCTGAAAGCTCAAGTGAGCTTTTATGGTCACATTTTGTCCGTCGTCCGTCTGTCCGTCTGTCCGTCCGTCTGTAAAGTTTTTTCATTTTAAACTTGTTCTCTAAAACCACTTAGCCAATTTCAACCAAATTAGGCACAAAGTATCCTTATGGTATGGTGAATATAAATTGCAGAAATGAAAGACCAGTCTTTATTCAAAGCAGAGAAAACCTCGAAAATGTAAAAAAAAAAGGGGGTGCATTTTAAAAAAATATTCTTCTCAAGAACTACTGAGTCAATCTCAACCAAATTTGGCACAAAGTATCCTTATGGTATGATTAATATAAATTGCAGAAATGAAAGACCGATCTTTATTCAAAGCGGAGAAAACCTCGAAACTGTAGAAAAAGGGAGGTGCATTTTAAAAAATCTTCTTCTCAAGAACAACTGAGTAAAATTCAACGTAATTTAGCATAAATAATCCTTATGGAAAGGAATATATAAATTTCAAAAATTATGGGCTAATTCTGTTTCAAATTTGAGTAATTTACGAAAATAATAATAAAGAGATAATTGCGGTCAATTAGTTAATAACTTTGGGTTCGGTATTCCATATCTCGAAAACGAAAGTTCTTTGTTTGAAGCAGCCATGTTTGACGCATGACATGACAAAGATGAATTTGCTTGTTGTGCAACAGTTTACGTGCGAAGGGAATACTTGAAACATGCAAAATATATTTGTGCCGATTTTGTGAAGTAAATATTTCAATGCGTTGACATTTTTACTTGTGACGGTGGTTTTAGCTCGTTTTCATTTCCGTTTCATTTTCGTTAATTATGCTTTTTAACTTGAGGGGAACTATCGCCTGTATTTTGGAATTTTTACGTATCGAATCAAATATAGACTATATGCATTATATTGGTAATTCGGTACAATCTCTACGAAATGGTTGATTAATGCAACGTGTTTTGATAAGATGCTCGGCATTTTCAGTCTAAACAGAGATTGTTTTCGCTGCTAGAAATATATAGCTATATATATTATGAAAAACAAATTGTGCTCTTTGTTTTATTGCATGTTTCTTTTGTTTTAATTGTTTACAATTTTCTCTTTACTAGCCATATTTGAGTGTCAAGTTTCGAAGTATAAGCTCTGCTCACAGATCTGAGGCCATGCTTTTGTTCATTTACATTTTAAATGCTGAATAGGAAATACCAAGTTTAAAAATCTTAAGTTGAATGTAATAAACTCTTGTGAACAAAAAAATTGACTCAAACCTAGCGGAATTGTGAGCTTTGTATCTTGCTTATAATTCTACGATTGACGCTGAAATTTTGATTAGAAATGTCTCGCTAAACGTTAAATACTTGTACAGAAAAATTAAAAGGATCATATGCTGTAACTACTTTCTGGGGCCCTCTCCTTATACGATGAATTATATGAAATCTACACCAATTTTGATGGTTTTTTAGACATAATTAAATAAAAAGGACCTCTTTAAAACATTTTAAAACATTACTGTAACGGGGATAAATGTATTATCGCTTTTGAATAAAGATGAAAATAAAAGGTGGGCCTTAGTAAAATAGAGTGATATGCCTGTCAATACATTGCAGTGGCGTCAGAAGCTAATTAAAAGTGGGTGGAGGGGGGTTAGACCTTATCAGAAATCTGGACAATCAAAAAAGAAAAGGATTTTGAGTACGGCTATGTTCTAACTTTACAAGAATAGTGTGTGTGTGGGAGGGGGGGGGGGGGGCTTAGCCTCATCCCCCGGTTCCGACGCCTATGCATTGATTATAATAGCTCTTTAACATATCACATGACAACATTTTTCATTCGAGTGTATTCATCGATCAAGTGAGTAAGGTTATAAAACGTCACACGAGTTCACGCATGATAAACAACAATCGTTTATAATGCGGAAGACCAATTAAATTTTTGAATGTTTTTAATTTGAGTGCATTAAGGTACAATTTTCTTCTTTCACATATAGGACTTTTTTAAAATAAAATACAATAACTAGTTAGTAGTTGAAAAAGAAAATGTACCTACATTCATGCTCTAATATATTTTGATCGCTTTATAAAGTGAGGGGGGGGGGGAGCAGAACTAAAATAAAGGGAATTGGAAGTTAACAGTGTACCCCTACCAAAAATTTAGTTTTATATCTTGCATAGGATCTTGTTTTTGGTGAAAATGGTAATTCATAAAGGTACAATGTAAAGATTAAGTGTATAAAAATAAGTGTAAAGTGGATACTTTTTGGTATTCTTTTTTTGTTATTCTACCGAGGGGCCATATGGCAGAATATCCTTTGAACACCCATATAAAGCCATTGTTGCTCAGGTAAGCGATGTGGCCCCATGGGCCTCTTGTTTAAAATTATCAAGAAATACGGAAATACGAAGAGAAATCGTTAAATTTTAGCCGATAACTGGTACAGTGCCAGTATAGCAAAATACATTCCCTAGACTTGCTTCACCCAAAAACTGGCATTTACTTTTGATTAGAATTGATCAATCTGTAATAAGTAATTGGCTTTTTATGTGAAAAACCTGTAAACGTAAATATTTTTTTCTTTTGTTCATTTATGTTATCTGACTCTTGTTTTTGTTCTCCTGGTTTACGTTTTACAACAGAACTTACGACTTACGACCAAATTAATGAATGATAATATTTCAAAAATTAATATATGTTTAGATTTAATGGCTGTAAAATATAATTAAAGAATTTAGAATAAGGGAAAATTAATGGCTTTATATAAATTTTGTTACTCAAAGGAGTATTCCATAAGACTGAAAATATTTACGACTTTGTCGTAAGTTCTATTGTAAAACGCAGCCCTGGTTCATATATAAGTACTAGTCTCGTATATTTTTCAACTGTTATTTTTTTCTTCTCTTTATTCCTTTTTATTTATTACAAAATGAAAAGGCTGTAGCTTTGACACCAATGATATGTTTGTTTGTTTTTTTTTATTCCTCCCTACTTATTCTTACTGTATGAAAAAAAAGCTTGGGTCGATATAAAAAGTAAAGTATAAAACTTGCGTATATATATCAAACCTCTATCCAAGCCAAAAACAAAAACCAAATAATAATAAATAATCATCTGAGAGATTGCAATTTACACTGATATAACGAGTACATGCAGTGCACTTGTTTGATCCATCTTTAGATTCATCTCGGGAAATATAGCGCGAGATTACTGTGACGTCCTACATAAAATCTCATTTGCTTTACTTATCTAGAAACAAACCGAAGGGAATGATTCTTACCAAAGCTTGTGCGATACTCAGAGCGCGTCTTTAATTCTCAAGGAACAGTTAATTATGATTTAATTTCAGTTACTTTTGGCATAGCATTAGGAGAGCTAGAAAACAATGCCATATTGTGATGCTGCCTAAATTGTTATTTTGATAAATCTTTAGGTTTCGCTCGTTCTTTTTTCCCGCGCCTTTTCCTGGTTTTTAAAGCTTTCAAAAAATACACTATGTAATAAGATGCACATGTTTAAAATGTACATGTAAAAATTGGTGCTGGTGTAACAAATGCGTTAGTTTCTGTATTACATTTCAAAAGATATTATAATAAAAAAGGTTATCTTTTACTACAGATATACAAGCCCAATATTTATTTTTTTGTGTCCTCCGCACATGTCCTAATATAAAAGCAGAGGGTAAGAGGCGATTGAATATCGGAAAACTTTAAGGCGTTCACATTTCCGTTAGAAACACGTGCATGTGGTCTACGGATTGCAGTCTTTTTTAAAAGAACAACAGCTTGTCGAATATTAACTCTTGAATTTAAAATCACAAATATTGGCTAATTTTATAAAACGTTGAACAAAAAAATTATCACAGCTACTTATTCAGACGAGAATAAACATGAACTTGAATCTATTTTTAAGTGGTTGATAACAATGGATCCAGAAAATAAAAGAAAAGAGAAAACATTTGTCTTGGAGAATATTATGTGTCTAAATAGTACATGTACATGTATCTGGAACAGTGTTTTCCTCATACATATACTTGCACATGTACAGTATATTGTGTATAAATCATTGGCTTTCGTGAGACTCAATTTTCGTGGAATTCGTGGGAACCTCTCAACCACGAATTGACATCCTCCACGAATTTATAAGTTAGGGATATAAATTCATATTTCCTTTTGTAGGTATCATTAAATAAATGAAATTACGTCCCCACGATTCTATAAAATTTCAGCATTCCACGAAAATTGGCCCCAACGAATTTAAATAAATCCACAGTATATTTTTTTCTTGAAAAATATATAACATTTGTTTTGAACTGATGGCCTACAGTTCAGAAAATGTTATCATCGTGTAATCAAAAAAGCGATTTCTACTAAGATCATTTTTCATTAAATTCTCTTAACAACTTAATGGGGCATGGTCACGATTTTGGTCAAATTCTCTTTTTATTTTATTATTATATTACAATGCTTTAGGAATGCATTTCTAATGATCAAATGAATTTCGAGGGTCAGTCGTTAAGTTATTAGCAAGATACAGGGCTCACAATTCTTTGTCATGTAAACAGGGATCGTGCCCTTTCTTTGTTAACATAGGTTCAATATACCAGTAAAAAATCTTTTTCAAGCTGATTTGTATATATTCTTATTAATTTTGAGCACAAATAAACAGTTCATAACGTTTAACACAATAATTTTAGGTCTAAAATTGAAAATTTCACTTAAACATTCAAAATGTTAACAAAAGCGTTGTTTACATACGCTCTGTAACTCGCCTATAACTCAATAATTGACACTCAAATTTTATTTGCCTATTTAAAATGCGTTCCTGAAGAATTGTTAACAGAAAAATTGGAAAAATAATGTTTGACCAAAATCGTGACCATGCCTCTTTGAATATGGGTGTTATACGGAAATGTTTGAAAATTGACATTTAAGTCACTTATTTATTTAACTGGAAACGAAAGTATGTTAAGATCTTTCTTTAAAAAATGTGTTATTTGTTTTTAAAAGGGCATGGTCACGATTTTGGTCAAAAATATTTTCCCGATTTTAATGTTTACTATGCTTCAATAAGGCCTATTTAATAGGCAACCAATATGTGAGTGTCATTTGTTACGTTTTAAGCCAGTTACAGAGCTTACAATCTTTTGCTTTGTAAACAAAGCTTTTGTTTACATTTTGAATGTTAAAGTAAAAATTCCATTTTTAGACCTAAAATGAATGTGTTAAACGATATGAGCTGTTTATTAATGCTTAAAATGAATAACAATATTAAAATATCAGCTTGAATTTTGTTTTATACTGGTATATTGAACATATGAATAGAAAAACAAGGCACGAGCCTTGTATACATGACAAATAATTGTGAGCCCTGTATCTTGTTTATAACTCGACGTCTGACTCTCATAATTCATTAGATCATAAGAAATGCATTTCTAAAGCATTGCAAATAATAAACACAGAAAAATAGAATTTGACCAAAATCGTGACCATGCCCCTTTAAATAACTGAGATTTGATGTTTCAAAAATCCTAATCGACCTGTTGATTCGAAAACGGAAACACCAGAAACCAATATCCTGAAAGAAAAAATAGAACTGATTTAGTTTATCTTTGTATCATGATTTATTTTTGTATTAATTTTATCTTGATTCGAAATTCAAAGAAGATACCAATTTTTTAACAAAACCTTGATTTGTTATATATAAAAGCAATCAATAAAACTGACTAACTATATGAAAGGACAAAAACTGTTGTGTGGGTTTATTTTAAGCTTTTTTCAGTATGTCCAGTAGGATTCTATGGTGATGCATGCAATAACAAATGTGGAAACTGTCTGGACGTAAGTCAGTGTCACCACATTACTGGAGCATGTGTATCAGGATGTGATGCTGGCTATAAAGGGGATTTATGTAAAACACGTGAGTATAAATGTAATCAGGGCTTGTTAAGCTTATGAATATGTAATAATCTAACTCAACATGATTATACACATGTGAGTTAATTTAAAAATTACAAAAAACCTCATGAAATAATCTAAAAAGAACATTCAACATATTTTCTTTTATTTTACCAGCTTGTCCAAATGGCTTATTTGGCCAAGACTGCTCTGAGAAATGCAATGACACATGTACCGGGTGTAATCATGTGAATGGTGTGTGTGACACTGGATGCATACCTGGATGGATAGGACACTTCTGCAATAAAAGTATTGTTTATGCATGTACTATTTATATTCATATTAATAATAAAAACAGATGCATGAACAATTTTTATCAGAAGTATTAGATATTTTAAAAAGAGACAGTAGAGCTGAAAACGCGTGTGTGAATAACTTCAGATTTACCAATTGTATCGTTAGGATTTACGAAATAACGTGGATTGTGAAAGTTGAAGTACATAAAGATCCCCTTCACATAGCTAATTAATGTAATTATGAGCTTCCGGAAATGTAAGGGTCGTACAAACCGAAATAATCGTATATCGTTAATTTGTACCACGTGGATTTGGATTGACAGTAATTGACACGTGCTGAAAACTTCAAGATCTTCGTCCAACTACTGTCGTTACGGTATACGATGTAAAAGGGACTCTCTAAAAAGAACACGTAATCACTTTCTCGATAATTTATAAATGGTTTACCAATTTCAATTTATTTTAAAATTAACAAAAAATGAATTTAAGTTGTATATGTAGCAACTCCTATGAGAGACACGCAAAATACATGCTTACAAAATAATAATTGTTGTTATTTTAAAAACTTTGAACAATTATTACCTTTTTTCTTTCCCAATTCAGTCAAGTAAGCAGGCCTACCCGATCTCTTACTCGCCATGTTGTTTTGTTTATTGTAAATACGCATGCGAAATGGTCTAGAAAGTGGAACCCCGTAACACGTGGCGATGTATTTATGTATAGGTGATTCCTAATTATTAATTTTAATTAAATAGTTAGATTTATTTCACGGAGAAATTTGTAATTTTCTTAAGGTAAGGTTTGCGGCTTGCATTTTTTAGGAATTGTACCAAAGTTACAAACCATTTTGTTCACTACACTAAAGTCTTTTTACTCATGAAATTCAAATGATATTGCCCGTCCCGTTTTATAACTACAAAAGGTCAAAGTTCATGATTTTCAATTTTAATGTTGATTAAATGTAAACAATTTAGTGAAAAAATGTACAATTTATGTGTGACTATTTTGGGGGTTATTTATGCTTAAAATGTTCGAAAATAATGTCACTATTTATATCATGATTCATTTTAATTAATTTCTAATGAACTATCTAAAAATATAATAAAATACAACAAAAGTCTTAATTTTGGACTACTATTATGTAAACGAAAACATCTTATTTGAAACCTTTTCAGGTTCACCGATTTCAGGAAAAATGTATCTTAGAATATGTGTAATCTGATGTTCCTAAAACACTATTCAAAACCATATGATGCGGACTTTGTTATTGTGGAAATTGAGAAAATACTTGTGTCCTGTTATTCTTTCATTGAAGCTACAAAACCCCGCGAAATTAAAAAAAACCTGAAATCAATTATGACGTCATATAAATTTTGACGTCATAGCTGAAATAAAGGGTAGTTGGTGTTACGTCACAATGAAAATGTGTGAGTTATCTCCCTGTTATTGTGGAAATTGAGAAAATACTTGTGTCCTGTTATTCTTTCATTGAAACTACAAAACCCCGCGAAATTAAAAAAAACCTGAAATCAATTATGACGTCATATAAATTTTGACGTCATAGCTGAAATAAAGGGTAGTTGGTGTTACGTCACAATGAAAATGTGTGAGTTATCTCCCTGTAACCGCAAACCTTACCTTAAAGGTTATACATTTATGGGTAGTGCAAAAATACCGAACCCGATCGGAAATTTTTTTCAAGTCAGTTTTTTTAATAAGATGCGCCGTACTGTCACTTTAACATATAGAATTGCATAACATCTAACAATATATATCTAAAGAATATCCATGTATGATGTTGTAGACACTGCTTGCTGCTGAAAGTGAATGATAAAAAATATAATTGCCCCAAAAACGTTCACACATATATATATATATATATATATATATATATATATATATATATATATATATATATATATATATATATAATACAATTGTAAAATCAATATAAATTTTAAGAAAAATAATTGGTCAGACAACAAGCACATTTTATTTGCTGTGATAATTTTGTGTTGATAAATCTATTTCCATGACCACTGACTATTCAGGAAAAATGTTCTCTTTTAATATGTTTCAAGTGAATGTCATATTTATCATTATTCTAGAGTGTCTCTCAGGATCCTATGGTGTTGCATGTAATGCAATCTGTGGAAACTGTCGTGACATAAACAAGTGTGACTATGCAAATGGAACATGTCTAACCGGGTGTGGTGCTGGTTATATAGAGGATTTATGTAAAATTCGTGAGTAGATAGTGTACATGTAAACCAACTTTTCATCGCAAGCGGGATATTTTCGCGAGGTTCGCCAGAACATCGTCGTCGCGAATATTTTTCGCCGCGAACCAGACCTCACATGTCTTATAGTTGTGATAACAACACGTGTCTTTAAATGGTTGCTCGCGTAAAAATATTCGTCGTAAACCAATTTGTATCCGGTAAATCGCGAAATAATGTCGTCGCGAATAAAAGCTGGTTTACAGTATGTAACCAAATATTTTCTTCAACCCCACTTTCTTGTATGCATGCAAGAAAATGCATGTACATGTATACATAAAAGATAGGATTTAAGAAAAAAAGGTAAATATCATCTGATTTAAATTACTTTAAAAAAAATCTTTATAATTAAAGTGAAAAGAATGAAACTGTGCAGTCATTTGTTTTTTTTTACTTCAAAACCTAGCTTGTCCACGTGGGTTCTTCGGGCAAGACTGTTCAGAGAAATGCATTGACTCTTGTGCAGGCTGTAATAATGTAAATGGTTTGTGTGATTCTGGATGTATCGCTGGCTTGAAGGGTGACCTCTGTAAAGAAGGTATTTCTAATTTATATGAGTGCAATCGTTTAAACAGACAACGTGTACTTGAACTTCCACTTTAAGTATTGTTCATATTTGTATTTGTGAATAACTACGTGTCATAAGGCATAATAATTCTGTTTAATATTACTAATTGAACGTTAAAATATGAAATTATTATAAATTAACAATAATATTTTGATGTTGTTATATTTTTTTTTATTTTTTCGATGATTTTTCATAATTTTTTTTTAGTATTTACATACATCACCTTTCATAAATTTTAAAAAGTGTTTCTATTTTATTTACGTTTGCCGACTAAATATCAATTATACGAATCATCATTGAACTGTTTACAACATGTTTTTAGTTATATTATTGTCTATTTGACCTGATTTTAATACACTTGATTCAATCAGATATATGTCAATTTCGAATGCATACATATCTGCTAATATTACACATGACAGCTTGTTTGAGTGTTTCAATTTCTCTAAACAAAATATTGTTTGTACATAACCAATATAACTATAGCATGTGTGTATTTTCCTTATCAAATCTTAGAAGTGTTACGGTATAATCTACGAACTTCAACAATATTTTTCTTTTAATTGAAAAAAAAACACGGTTTTTATCAAAGATAAGATACTGCATTAAAAACAAAGATTGACAAAAAATGATTAAAACATCTGCAGATAAACGTAATATCTTATATCGCGTAATCGAAAACGATTAAAATATCAGATTGTCAACTCTGGTTTGTTCTCTGCACATCCCTTTTTACTATTTATATTATTTTGTCTCAACATATGAATATAGTAAGATACATAGACTGGATTTCAGGTGTATTTTATGAAAAAAATGTAAGAAATATTCATTTGGTAGAAATGCGTAATTCAAGCTATGCAAACCATATCAGTTCACCATCATGCATACATATCAGGCTTCGTCAATAAATGTTGAGAGTGGGGTAAACAAATTTATGTTGGTTAGAAACTACATTTTAAGCCATATTTTTTTTTCAATTTTACAATTGTAATTTTGCATAATTGTATGTTTCCATGATAAACTAAACCCATATATATGAACTGTTTCAAGTTAAGCTATTCGGCCATGCCCCGTCAACTTACGCAATTTATGATCTATGTTATATAGCATATGTTTTATAATTGATGTAGAATGTGACCAAGGTTCTTATGGTATTAGATGTAATAGAACATGTGGAGAATGTAGGGATCTTAACCAATGCTCCAATGTCAACGGATCTTGCTTAACTGGATGTAATGCCGGTTATAAAGGGGACTTGTGTAAAACCCGTAAGTACATGTACACAATGTCAAGGTACACGCTGAATTGACTGCATAAAATAAAATAGTTTCAATAACACAATCTGGGAAATAATAAATGAATGTACGTGTTTTGATCTACATGTTATTTCACATAGGTGTTGTTCTAACCCTGTATATCATTAATATTTATTGATTAATTCGAATTTCGTTACATGTAATTGAAAGGATGCAATAGCGGGTTATACGGCGTTGACTGTAAAGAAATGTGTGGAAACTGTCGTGATATTGACCAATGCTTTCATATAAACGGAACATGCTTAACTGGATGTGCTGATGGTTATCAGGGAGACTTGTGTAAAACACGTGAGTAAAAGTACATGTATACATAAACCAATATGTAACCAAACAAATTGTTGTATTTATAATATGTAACCAAACAAAGTGTTGTATTTATAATATGTAACCAAACAAAGTGTTGTATTTATAATATGTAACCAAACAAAGTGTTGTATTTATAATATATAGCCAAACAAAGTGTTAGATTTATAATATGTTACCAAACAAAGTGTTAGATTTATAATGTGTAACCAAACAAAGTGTAAGATTATAGGTGATGAAGCGTAGCATTCACTAAAATAAGTCGGTGAACTATTCAAAGAACAATTTTAGCTATTATTAAGTTTCTGTTTCCCCCCACACCAGCTTGCCTACTTGGGTTTTTTGGAAAAGACTGTAGGGAGAAATGCAAGGACACGTGTCTAGGGTGTATTAATGTCAATGGTTTGTGTGCTGCTGGATGTCTACCGGGCTGGATAGGAAACTTTTGCGATAGAGGTATATTTTGTATATTTTCCAACCGTTGATTTCGCTGTCTTTAATATTTGTTTCGCTTAAACTCAATACAATTTTACATGAACAACAACTTCGTAATCTGCATATTATCGCTTGTTAAAATTAATTAAAGCAATATGAGCTGTATTTTTTAGAATTTTATTTTGCTGCAAAATCCTGCTAGTATGCCAAGTCTGCATGTAACTTAAACTTTTATGAAAAATAAAACTTGGAAAAATCATTAATTTTTGTCAGAAGAAAGATTTTTCTTCTAAGGAAAATATCGCAGTTCAATTTTTGTACAGGACGACAATAATTCAATTTTGCTTCAATTAAGGCTTCTTAACGGTTTTTCCCACAAAAATAAGGCAAACAGAAATTTAAAAACCATGATATTTTTTGTCATTTTAGTAGAAAATAACATTTTCGTAAAAAAAAAAATTCAGTATGAAAATTGTAGCTCAAATTGCTTTAAGCTATAAGCTATTTTTTTTATTATGTACATACTTTAAAAAATAAATGTTTCTAAAATATCAAAAGTTTTTGATATTGTTTTTTAGTCAATTATAGTTGAAACATTTTGATACACTGTACAACATTCCGTAGGGAAATATGAGTTTCCCTACATTTTACTAAGCAATAAACATGACTCGTTTCTATATCCTACTCTTTTGAAAGAAATAAAGTAATCCTATTTTTTTTTTACAATTGTGGTTTTCTTTTGACGATTAGCGACTGGTAGATTTTATATGTGTCATATCTAACAGAAAAGTGAGTTATATTATATATATATATATATATATATATATATATATATATATATATATATATATATATATATATATATATGTTTCTGAAGACATATCTAATATACGAAATACTTTTTTAGCTCACCTGAGCTGAAATCTCAAGTGAGCTATTCTGATCACATTACATTTTGTCTGTCGTTCGTCTGTCCGTTTGTCTGTCTATCTGTCCGTCTGTCTCTCCGTCTGTAAACTTTTCACATTTTCAACATCTTCTCAAGAGTCACTGGGCCAATTTCAACCAAACCTAGCACAAAGTATCCTAAGCCAAAGGGGATTCAAAGTTGTGAAAATTAAGGACCAAGCCCTCTTACAAGAGGAGATAATTAGGAATTAATGAAAATTTTCGAGAAATTTTCAAAAATCTTCTTCTCAAGAACCATTCGGCCAGGAAAGCTGAAACTTGTGTGTAAGCATGCTCAGGTAGTGTAGATTCAAGGTTGTGAAAATCATGACCCCCGGGGGTAGGGTGGGGCCACAATGGGGGTCGACTTTTTACATAGGAATAAATAGAGAAAATCTTTAAAAATCTTCTTCTTAAAAACCGTTAGGCCAGGAAAGCTGAAACCTATGTGGAAGCATCCTTAGGTAGCGTAGATTTAAAGTTGTGAAAATCATGACCCCAGGGGGTAGGGTGGGAACAAAATGGGGGTTCGACTTTTTACATAGGAATATTAAGAGTAAATCTTAAAAAATCTTATTCTCAAGAACCATTTGGCCAGAAAAGCTGAAACTTATGTGGAAGCATCCTCGGGTAATGTAGAATTAAAGTTGTGAAAATCATGACCCCTGGGGGTAGGCTGGGACCACAATGGGGGTTTGACTTTTTACATAGGAATATATAGAGTAAATCTTTAAAAATCTTCTTCTTAAAAACCGTTAGGCCAGGAAAGCAGAAACTTAAGCATCCTCAGGTAGTGTAGATTCAAGGTTGTGAAAATCATGACCCCCGGGGGTAGGGTTGGGCCATAATGGGGGTCGAATTTATACATAGGAATATATAGAGTTTATCTTAAAATCTTTTTCTTAAAAACAGTTAGGCCAGGAAAGCTGAAACTTATGTAGAAGCATCCTCAGGTAGTTTAGATTCAAAGTTGTGAAAATCATGACCTTCAGGGGGTAGGGTGGGGCTACAATGGAGGGTCGACCTTTTACATAGGAATAAATAGAGTAAATCTTTAAAAATCTTCTTCTTAAAAACCGTTAGTTCAGGAAAGCTGAAACTTATTTGGAAGCATCCTCGGGTAATGTAGATTTAAAGTTGTGAAAATCATGACCCCTGGGGGTAGGCTGGGACCACAATGGGGGTTTGACTTTTTACATAGGAATATATAGAGTAAATCTTTAAAAAAAACTTAATTATCAGGAACCATTTGGCCAGAAAAGCTGAAACTTATGTGGAAGCATCCTCAGGTAGTGTAGATTCAAAGTTGTGAAAATCATGACCGTTGGGGGGTAGGGTTGGGCCACGATGGGGAGGGTCGATTTTAACATAGGAATATATAGAGTAAATCTTTAAAAATCTTCTTCTCAAGAACCATTTGGCCAGGAAATCTTAAACTTATGTGGGAGCATCTTCAGGTAGTGTAGATTCAAAGTTGTGAAAATCATGACCTTCAGGGGGTAGGGTGGGGCTACAATGGAGGGTCGACCTTTTACATAGGAATAAATAGAGTAAATCTTTAAAAATCTTCTTCTTAAAAACCGTTAGTTCAGGAAAGCTGAAACTTATTTGGAAGCATTCTCGGGTAATGTAGATTTAAAGTTGTGAAAATCATGACCCCTGGGGGTAGGCTGGGACCACAATGGGGGTTTGACTTTTTACATAGGAATATATAGAGTAAATCTTAAAAAAAAACTTATTCTCAGGAACCATTTGGCCAGAAAAGCTGAAACTTATGTGGAAGCATCCTCAGGTAGTGTAGATTCAAAGTTGTGAAAATCATGACCGTTGAGGGGTAGGGTGGGGCCTCGATGGGGAGGGTCGATTTTAACATAGGAATATATAGAGAAAATCTTTAAAAAAATCTTATTCTCAAGAACCATTTGGCCAGGAAATATTAAACTTATGTGGGAGCATCCTCAGGTAGTGTTGATTCAAAGTTGTGAAAATCATGACCCTCGGGGGGTAGGGTGGGGCTACAATGGAAGGTCGACTTTTTACATAGGAATATTAAGAGTAAATCTTAAAACATTTTCTTCTCAAGAACCATTTGGCCAGAAAAGCTGAAGCTTATGTGGAAGCATACTCAGGTTGTGTAGATTTAAAGTTGTGAAAATCATGACCCCCGTGGGTAGGATGAAGCCACAATGAGGGTTTGACTTTTTACATAGGAATATATAGAGTAAATCTTTAAAAATCTTCTTCTTAAAAACCGTTAGGCCAGAAAAGCAGAAACTTAAGCATCCTCAGGTAGTGTAGATTCAAGGTTGTGAAAATCATGACCCCCGGGGGTAGGGTTGGGCCATAATGGGGGTCGAATTTATACATAGGAATATATAGAGTATATCTTAAAATCTTTTTCTTAAAAACAGTTAGGCCAGGAAAGCTAAAACTTATGTAGAAGCATCCTCAGGTAGTGTAGATTCAAAGTTGTGAAAATCATGACCGTTGGGGGGTAGGGTTGGGCCACGATAGGGAGGGTCGATTTTAACATAGGAATATAAAGAGTAAATCTTTAAAAATCTTCTTCTCAAGAACCATTTGGCCAGGAAATCTTAAACTTATGTGGGAGCATCCTCAGGTAGTGTAGATTCAAAGTTGTGAAAATCATGACCTTCAGGGGGTAGGGTGAGGCTACAATGGAGGGTCGACCTTTTACATAGGAATAAATAGAGTAAATCTTTAAAAATCTTCTTCTTAAAAACCGTTAGTTCAGGAAAGCTGAAACTTATGTGGAAGCATCCTCGGGTAATGTAGAATTAAAGTTGTGAAAATCATGACCCCTGGGGGTAGGCTGGGACCACAATGGGGGTTTGACTTTTTACATAGGAATATATAGAGTAAATCTTAAAAAAATCTTATTCTCAAGGACCATTTGGCCAGAAAAGCTGAAACTTATGTGGAAGCATCCTCAGGTAGTGTAGATTCAAAGTTGTGAAAATCATGACCGTTGAGGGGTAGGGTGGGGCCTCGATGAGGAGGGTCGATTTTAACATAGGAATATATAGAGTAAATCTTAAAAAATCTTCTTCTCAAGAACCATTTGACCAGGAAATATTAAACTTATGTTGGAGCATCCTCAGGTAGTGTTGATTCAAAGCTGTGAAAATCATGACCCTCGGGGGGTAGGGTGGGGCTACAATGGAGGGTCGACTTTTTACATAGAAATATTAAGAGTAAATCTTAAAACATTTTCTTCTCAAGAACCATTTGGCCAGAAAAGCTGAAACTTATGTGGAAGCATACTCAGGTTGTGTAGATTTAAAGTTGTGAAAATCATGACCCCCTTGGGTAGGATGAAGCCACATGGGGATTTGACTTTTTACATAGGAATATATAGAGTAAATCTTTAAAAATCTTCTTCTTAAAAACCGTTAGGCCAGGAAAGCAGAAACTTATGTGGAAGCATCCTCAGGTAGTGTAGATTCAAAGTTGTGAAAATCATGACCCCCGTGGGTAGGCTCGGGCCATAATGGGCGGTCGAATTTATACATAGGAATATGTAGAGTAAATCTTTAAAAAAATCTTCTCAAGAACCATTTGGCCAGAAAAGCTGAAACTTATGTGGAAGCATCCTCAGGTAGTGTAGATTCAAAGTTGTGAAAATCATGACCGTTGGGGGGTAGGGTTGGGCCACGATGGGGAGGGTCGATTTTAACATAGGAATATATAGAGTAAATCTTTAAAAATCTTCTTCTCAAGAACCATTTGGCCAGGAAATCTTAAACTTATGTGGGAGCATCCTCAGGTAGTTTAGATTCAAAGTTGTAAAAATTATGACCCTCGGGGAGTAGGGTGGGGCTACAATGGAGGGTCGATTTTTAACATAGGAATATATTGAGTAAATCTTTAAAAATCTTCTTCTCAAGAACCATTTAGCCAGAAAAGCTGAAACTTGTGTAGAAGCATCCTAAGGTAGTGTATATTCAGAGTTGTGAAAATCATGACTCTCGAGGGAAGGGTGGGGCCACAATAGGGGTGGGTCAAATTTTTATATAGGAATATATAGAGTAAATTTTTAAAAATCTTCTTCTAATAAACCATTTGGCCAGGAAAGCTGGAACTTGTGTGGAAGCATCCTACGGTAGTGAAGATTCAAAGTTTAAAAAATAATGACCCCGATGGGTAGGGTGGGGCCACAATGGGGGGGTCAACTTTTTACATAGAAATATATAGAGTAAATCTTTAAAAATCTTCTTCTCAGAAACCAATTTGCAAGGAAAGTTGAAACTTGTGTGGAAGCATTCTCAGGTAGTGTTTATTTAAAGTTGTGAAAATCATTACCCCCAGGGGTAGAGTGGGGCCACAATTTGGGATTGAATTTCTACATAGGAATATATAGAGTAAATCCTTAAAAATCTTCTTCTCAGAAACTAATAAGCCAGGAAAGCTGAAACTTGTTTGGAAGCAGCCTCTTGTTAGTGTAGATTCAAAGTTGTAAAAATCATTACCCCCAGGGTTAGAGTGGAGCCACAATTTAGGATTGAATTTCTACATAGGAATAAATAGAGTAAATCCTTAAAACTCTTCTTCTCAGAAACTAATAAGCTAGGAAAGCTGAAACTTGTTTGGAAGCAGCCTCAGATATTGTAGATTCAAAGTTGTAAAAATCATGATTCCTGGGCGTAGAGTTGGGCCACAATGGGGGTGGAATTTTTACATAGGAATATTAAGAGTAAATCTTTAAAAATCTCCTTCAAAGAAACTAATCAGCCACGTGATTATTTAATATTGTTTAGATTTTGGCTTCTGGATGATTCCTGGACGATTGGGTCTCACAAGGGGCTCAGAGTTTGATGTAGGTTTATATCCCATTTATACACAATTGTTTAGGACCTTTTTTGAGAGCTGCAATGCTCAACATGTGATAATACTATAAAACCATCCTGTTGGAAAAGGGACTAATGATAATAAACATAAGAATGTCCAGCGGAAAAAATTGATTTTTATTTATACAGGATCTACATGTATTATGCTACATTGTCCAGATAGTTTGTATTATGTCTCCATTAAGCTGATTTTATCATACCTATTGTTCCTCAGGTGAGCGATGTGGCCCATGGGCCTCTTGTTTAAGTTTTCATGTCGCGTTGAATTTATGTTGTATTGTTAGCAAAACATTGTTTAAGACAAATTATTTAATGCGTCATTGAATCGGGCATTGCATGGTTATGTGCTTTTTGTAGACCTATAAACATTTAAAAACAACTTTAAATATACAAGATTTTGACAAAATCATCATCTAAATTCATCCTCAAAAATGTGTCACGTGTCTGTGTTCTCTACATTATTATTGTTGCATTGGCACAGTAAAAATACTAATATATTGTGTTGAAGGAATTTTGGCTATAAACAAATATTCATAGTAACTATCGATTGATGACATATGCCGAAATTTAATTTTAAGTCAATTGTATTGCCAAAACATGGTCATATTAAAGCGATTTCAGCAAACTTCAATAGACAAACGACAAACGTCGAAACGCAATGTATAAACAAACAATGCATAGTGACAAATATTCTTCGGGCAATAGAAATTTGTACCTCTCACAACCAGTTGATAAATTTGTTGTTTTCTTTGTAGGCTGATTATATTTTTTCTTTGTTGGAATGATTTTTTATTTTAAGTATTTTTTTCCCTGATTATAATTGAAAATAAATTTACAAAAACGAATTTAAAAGCAAATTTTAATTCGTTATTTATGCAAACTAATCAACGAACTTATAAACAATTTGAAAAGAGGAGGCATTGATTAAACCATCTTTGTAAACTTTAGAACGTTTTACTGATTTCAGAGTGTTACACAGGATTTTATGGTGTCTCATGCAAAAAGTCATGTGGAAACTGTCGTGATGTAAACCAATGTGACCACAGTAATGGTACATGCTTAACTGGATGTTTGGCTAGTTATATGGGGGATTTGTGTCAAACACGTGAGTACAAATGTAACCATAAGTCCATCATATATATATATATATATATATATATATATATATATATATATATATATATATATATATATATATATATATCCATGTGTAAATGGACAAGTAAAATTCAGAAAGGTATACATTAATAAATCAAATGTAATGAGTATGTAATTATTTTGACAAACATTTAGGATTTTATTCGTTTTCCACAGGTTGCAAACCTGGATTTTTTGGACAAGACTGTTCTGAGAAATGCATCGACAAATGCAATGGGTGTAATGTTGTCAATGGTCTGTGTGATTATGGCTGCATACCTGGCTGGATGGGATACTTCTGCAATAAAGGTATTGCTCAGAAAAATACATGGCATAGGGCAAATTAATAAATCAGGTGCTAACTGCAAGGACAATGGGAATCGAAAAAAGAATCCACAACTAATACAATGCTGCTATAGTGAAAGTTGACAAAACAATCATATTCTATTCTATATTCTATTCCCTGCATCATATCCTGCAGATAAGCTATATTCTATCCTGTCCTATTCTTTCCCACATCATCCATATTTCGCAATAAGAGATAAATAAAACGAAATTCAAGAAAATAACAAATCTATCAACAAACTATCGACAAATTTAATATTCGAAACATCTAATTAAAACATATAACAATAAATCTTTAGAACAAGTAACTTATTTACCTATGCATCGGACATACTAAATCGTTCGCGGAGAGTTCTTAATGACGTTAACAAAGAGGTTAGCGATTGTATTTTTTGTTTTGATAAGATACATGCATTATAATCATTAAAAATAAGATAAAGCCATTTTTATATCTTGTTTAAACAAACATTTTTTATCCAAGTTTCCCCTTGTCATATAATAACCAAATGTTCGTATTGGCAATTGGCTGATTCGTTTGGCTAGAAATGTAAACACAAAATTATATACTGGAGATTATAATAATTTTAAGAATCATTTAACAATTTACGTATGTTGTTGTATCAGTTGGATTTATTGTTTGTATACATTTATACGGATTTATCTTAAGCTTAAATTTCTTTTATGGATCTGTGTAGGTTATTATCGGGCAGGGATATATGTCTCTGTGATCGAAGATCGGAAAAAGTAAAAACAAAGTCAATTTCTTGTTTACCTGTTTGTCCGTAAATATATCAATTTGTTCATTGATTTTTTTTTCAGTTTTTAAACTGTTAGACTTCTAAAGTACAACGTGTTTTTGTGGTAATATTACGCTGTATTCTGTAACCTTAATTTTCATAGTACACATAGGTATATATATACTTACATGTTTTCCAAATTGACAAATTGTTGCATCAATTTTATTTACCGTTTTGTGAATACATCACATTAATAATCATCCTAAAATATTTTTTTTGTATTACAATGTAAATATAAAATTGATGCTTTAAATGTATTGTTGCATCAATTTTTGTTTTGCAAAATCACTTTAAAATTTATACTCAAATCTGATTGGCTACAGAATGCAGGATATGATAGGAAAGGATAGGATATAATTTAGCATAGGTACTTCTATCATCATTACATTCTATCATCATGGATCTTATCCGATCCATCCTATCCTATCCTTGTCAATTTTCATGATTGCAGTACTGAATAAGCTGTAAAAACTTCATTTTTATTACCGTTAATACTTTATCCTTATTTTTTCTTTTGTTTTATTAATTATTTATTTTGCATGCTCTAAATTACATCTACAAAAGTTCTCTTTAAAAAAAAAACATTTTCAACGTCTTGGGCCACAATAATCAGACTCAAAGATTGTCTGGTTTGGTGAAGTTCTAATGTTTTTGTTTAATTAAAACTTTTCAAAACATCCAAAACTTCCACGAGTCGAGACTTGTAGTTTTGGATATGTTGTTATTCAAGTATTTTTATTTAAAACTAAACCCTTTTTTAGTGTCATATTCCAAAAAGAAAATAAACAAAATAAGCAGAATACAAAAAAAAGAGTTTTAAACAGTATGTCCTGATATTGTATAATTTTCATTCTAGACAGATTCATATAATGTTGACAATGATGCTTATTGAAATCATTATACTTTCGTAAAATTGTAAAAAGTATTTATTACTAAGAAAACCTTTGTTTTATGTTTCCCATTTTTGTTGTTGTTTATATATTCAAGTATATATTTTACAACATACACCATTAAATGGCTTACCATTTAGATCTCGTTGCATATATTAATTAACAATAGAATCTGATTAGATAGCATCGTAATTTCATAGCATATCATTTAATTTTCATTCGTTACACATGTAGCATAACATAACATAACAAAGAAAAACATCCTATACAATTCCAGCATAATTTTGAATGTCTATTCATAATTTTTATGAAATAAATGATTCAACAGTTTACTGAATCCAACAAAAAAAATGTTGGTATTCATAAAGATAAGGAGATGATATCCCGCACTTGCGCAGAGATAATAACACTTTTCACGGTAATGGGCTTTCCATTTTGCTTTGTATATACTTTGTCCGATTTGTTTTCATAATTGTTATTCCTAACCTATTTTTGAATTTTGAAATCATTAAGCACAGGCTAGATATTTAGAGTAGCGGGCAGGAATTCATTTCATAACACAAATTTATTATATGAGGCCTAAATCCTAGTTTATACAGCTGACTGGGAAAAAAATCGGCTTTTGACTGTTTGTTCGGCACAGTTTATATATAGTTGCAATTAATATATATATATATATATATATATATATATATATATATATATATATATATATATATATATATATATATATATATATATATATATGATTTGCATTATTTATTGTAAGAAATGTCAACCCTCAATCGCATATACATTCCCAACAATTTTTATTTCACAACGGATAGGGAGATGCAGTACTCTTATCTATTTTTTTTTTTTGTAAATGATATGCAAATTAATGTTCATTTATTTAATGCTTTACTTGGAAATATTCAAAACTTCTGTACATATGTAAGCGAAGGTGTTTTTGGTTAAATGTAGGTGAATTTTATAGCATAGAGTGTCATTAAGCATTTAGTTCATAGCATATATCATAGCAAAGCATGACATGCAAAGCAACGCATAAAGATCACATAGCAAACCATTAACATTGCGTTCATTACATAATATTAAACTCAAGATGCTGTTTGTGCGTCTTAATGCATGGTACAAATAATATTGCCATGTATTTGTTATATTGTTTTTAACCGTTTAAGAATGTGACAAAGGATCGTATGGTTTTGAATGTAATGAAACATGCGGACACTGTCGTGATGTAAACCAATGCTCTAATGTCAATGGCTCGTGCTTAACTGGATGTGATGCTGGTTATAAAGGAGAGTTATGTAAATCACGTGAGTAGACAAACACCAAAGTGCATTCAAAGCTAAACGCTTATTATTATTTAAAAATATAGTATATGAAAAGTTATACAAATGCGAGTTAATGGTAAAACAATTACAGCACGTTTACTTTTTTTTCAATTACGCGATGCGATTATTTATGCATTAGTTATAACATAAACATACATGTATTAACATTAAACTAGTGACAAACACACAAAGTCGTAGCGTTAGTCAATACTTCCATATAAATGGAACATGTTTAAATGGATATGAAAAAGGTTATCAAGGAGGATACGTGAGTACCCAATTCAACTCTTAATACAATGTGTGTGTGTGTGTGTGTATATATATATATATATATATATATATATATATATATATATATATATATATATATATATATATATATATATATATATATAGATGGATTGATAGATGTACAAAAAGACGGACAGACATATTTTTCATATGGTTTTGCATTGCATTGTTACAAATTATATTAATTTGAAATTGTCGATAAAAGAATGAAGAAAGAGAAATCAAGGTGAGTCAAATGTAATGAAGAAATTAAAAGATATTTATAGTATTTGTTTAACGTAATGTAACCTTTTTAAGGTCATTTAAACTAAATAAAATTATACAACGTTAGTAGCATACAATTTTATGTCGTCTTTTGATTATAACGACCTATGCTGTGGTTTTTTTCATGTTTTTTTTTTATCTAAGATTTCATCAATTTATCAATACCTCTTATATTGTTGAGGTTAATGATATAATAATATATAATATCTATATTAATTTTATTATACATTTGTGACTATTTTCTAAGTAAAATTAAGAAGAATAAAACTGCTATTCGATTTATCCGTTAACTAGTTTTCATGATCTCTGCCTATGGTGTATAGTTATCGAAAATATTCACATGCATCATTTGATTTCTCTCGTTTCAAATCAAGGAACACCTATGGTGTTATCAAAGTCGCTTAATTAAATTCGAAAAAAAGTTTGATAACTTTTATTTCTTTAACAAAAATAAAATCGCCCACAAATAAAGTTGTCTTTGGTATAATAAACTACCCTTTCTACTGACTATTCGGACAATAGCATGCGTCCTGTTCCCCTCGATATCAACTACTCCCCTCGGCTTTCCTCACGTAAAATAGTTGCTACCTTGGGGGACAATAAACTAATATTGCTAAAGTCATCATATACAGTTAATAATACATGTTTACATTCTTTAATCCGGTTTTATCATCTGACGCTGATTTACATGTACGAATCAACTTCACTTACGGTATTCAATATTTTAAGATGTTTTTGCAAACTGTACTGTATATATCGTTTACAATTAAAAACTAGATGCTGTCATTAGACAGTAATACCCGCACCAAGTGTTTACCCCTAAATAACACTGTTTTGTACCAGTTTTAGTAAAAACAAAGGCCACATGCACATAATACACCATCATCGGAACCCACGGGTTTTCTATCCGTTACACTGCATGCAATATAACGGATAGAAAACCTGTGGGTTCCGACGATGATAATACACATGAGCGGCCCTTTATGTACAGTTGTGGTTGAACTGTTTGCATGTGAATTTTCAGTTAATCAATAATCTTTTCATTTCATAGAAAGTATGGTCTATATAATTATTACAAACAAAATTAAATTATGCCCCCTTCCCTCGGCGGTTGCCGGCTTAATTTAGATTTCCTTCTAGGTGCCAACATCATCGCGTGCACAGATTTAGAGAAGGGATTGGAGTGGGTGGGGGTGGGGGGTCCAGACCCTCCCACCCTTGAAAAAAATAATTTATATTAATACATTATATTAATACATGTAGTAAAATTACTAAACAATACACCTCGGGCCCCAATCCCCCCACCCCCTGCAAACACAGTTACATACTACTTTGCCACCCCCCCCCCCCACACACACACACACACTCCTTATGGATAAAGAAACATCAGAATATTTTGATAACAACGAAAGCCTGTACATGTAGTAAAGTGCATTATAATCAAAATTCTTTCACGGTGACGTTTTATAATTTTAAATTTTTACAATACAGGTATGTAGCAAAAAAGATAAATTTTTAAAATTTTGGAATCTGAAGTAAAATATAGAAAAGCCCCAGCAGCATTTGAACTCTCTACAGACATGTAGTTAACGCTCTAACCCATTGCACTTCACTGTTAGTTAACATTATTTTGGGGGGAATTATTATAATTATACTTTATTGTTTATTTCTGCAATAGGGAGTTCATTACAATATGCAGGTGTCCTGTACGTACCACCTTAAAGCTGAAATGTGTGCTCTACATATTTTTACCGAATAAAACAGTACAAGGGGTTTAAAAGAATAAAGTCATGAAAATACATGCATGTTACAAGAAAATGATCTTTGTCCGAAGTTACGTACACAACACAGGTCTACAGGTCGCATTACCGGGTACTAGTTTTACCCAGCTCTTCAGTTAGATGGCTTTCACGTGGTGTACATTAAACGGTATGTGTTTTCCATGTGCAGAATAGGATTAATTAACATGCATAAACATTTCTTTTGTGATGATCTGCTAATTAATGGATTCATATTGTGCTCTAATTGGATTATCATTATGATGTTGACCAATATAGGTAAGCATAATACATGTAGTACTCGCACAATATTATGAGACACCGGTATACATATGTATTACTTTCACTTTCTAAATAAGTGATCTTCCTTTGCCAGCATACTGTATCATCATCTTTTTTAAAATATCTAAATAAGCTCATCATTGTAACATATCCTATCACATTTGTACAGTTTCTGTCATTTTAATTGCAAAAGTTATTTTTTCATTTGTCAGATTTAAATATTAAGTTGACCCCATATTGACCCTGTGACAGTTTGTACATGTATTAAATTTTTGTATTACATTTAAATAAGTGTAGAGACTTATCATGTCTATATGGGTTTTATTTAATTGGGAGGAAAGGGTCTTTTTTCTTAATGTATTATGATGCATCAAATAAAATGTAGGCCATGACCCTATGGGATTGTTCTGACCCAATGAAACAGGAAAATACCATTAATCTTGAAAACTGTTGAGATCCCCACCACTAAACCAACTATATTCTTGTTTCTAAAATCATTATGATGCATCAAATGATGCAAGTACATGACCCCCAGGAGTTGTCTTTAAACCACCCCCACCCCTCTGAAATAGGAAATGATGATAAACATTGATAATTTTTAACTTTTGAGATCCCCCATATTTATTCTTGCTCTTTGTGCGCATCAAATTGTATATAGGTTATTCCCCCTTGGAGACACCCTGACTTTCCAGAACTGGATATAATAAAGTATTTTATCTTATTCATATGTATAGTGTTTGATCCATGTTGGTAATTTCTAGCCTATTGATGACCCTGCTTTGTTTAGGATTACAATTGCCCCGAATACATATAACACTTTGTTTATTTTATCGATAAGAATTAAAAAGCAATTTCCAAAATCTTTATGTGCATCTAGAGAAAAATACCAATCAAGAAATGATTTAAAATTTGCTACTGTACACATGTTAGAATGTATTAAGGTGGCTCACTTATAACACCTTGAATTATTTTCTCAAATCAGCAGAAAATTACTTGATTATGATAGATATCATAATGGATAAGAAGTATTTAAGTCAAATAGGCAAATAAATGCAATTTTGGATGAAAAATTACATTTTAGAAAATTTAATTCAGTAAACTTGAATAAAAGCTCCAGGCGGATTCAAACTCATGATCTGCGGTTCAGAAACCCAATACTTTAACCACTGAGCTATGACAATATACAACCGAATCGAACGATATTAACAGTTTAACAAAACATTTAAATCGCCATCTTGTGACGTAGTGTCTTAAAAATTATAAGTCTGGGTGTAGTGAGGTACCTTAAAGAAGACTCTGAATCCGATGGGGGGGGGGGTGTGGAGGATAAACATTTAATTTTAATCATTTATTGTTATTAATTTTAACTTGTATAATTGGCAGAAAAAAGGACTTCTGATGGTTTATTCCCCGAACGGCTACTCGCCAAAACAAACACCTAATTATTTTAGGCAATTATGGGGTCCTCTAAGGGGTTACAGGTAGAATGTACCTGTGTCCACCTGGATTCCCCTAATCAGTTAAATTAGCATAAATTCAGAAGAAATAAATGCATGTTTCTATAAATGTAGTAATACACATTTTTTAAACCTAAATCAATGTTGCAGTTTTCAGTCATTTTTAAAATTCTGTTACTTTTCAACAACATGTATTACATGTATATATACTAGTATGCTGTAATTTAGTACCTTTTTATATCGAAAAGACTCAATTTTAAGTCCCAAGGTGAATGATACTGTGATAGTGGGTTGTCCCAAAGATTAACAAGACCACTTAAGGGTTCTTCATTTATTCAGATATAGAGATTAAAGGATTCTATTGTCTATAGTAAACCACCTGATCATGTGCACATGTATTAAAGTGACCATACAGGTGAAATACCTTAAGGCTATAAAATATCAGAAGCCACTAGAATTAAGATAATTAAATAATAATTACTTGATAGGTGCATAAAAGACAGGGAGTAATAGGGATAATAATCTGTTTCTAAATATGTACATGTAAAATATAAATGAAATGGAGGATGAAGATGATGATGTTGATGAAATATGAATAATGCATGAATTTAATTATTATCATAAAATGCACCCTATTACAATACTAATCATTTTATCTTTCTAATTATCCATGTATATCTTATAATTTTTGTTACTTTGATTAACATATCAGAATCAGCACCCATAATCAACCACACCACCCCAGTCCGAACCATTACATGTTATCTGTTTTAGCTCTTTCTCTCTCTCTCTCTCTCTCTCTCTCTCTCTCTCTCTCTCTCTCTCTCTCTCTCTCTTCCTTTGGTGTTTCCATGCTTTCTTGTGATGAGTCTCTCTCCATGTGTAACATTTAACTAATTCTGATCATATATCAATAGATCATTTGTCAATTATGCAAGGTGTAATGTGATTTTTTTTTTAAGAAAAACATTTTTTACCAGTTTATAAAACTTTTAGACCGCAAATTATATTTTAATTTTAATACATCATTCAACAATTAAGAAAAGTGTAAATGTAAGGTTTTTTTTTAATTTTAAGCAAAAATAAATGCAAGGTTTTTTTTATTTTAAGAGAAAAAACCGTCATTTTATTTTAAAGTCTAAGTAGGAATACATACATACGAAAAATTTTTCCAGGGGAAGGGGGGGGGGGCAACAGTTATTTGAGTTTGCCGGGTGGGGGGGAGGGGGGTCCGAAGCATTTTTTCGGCAATTTTTTAAATTAAATGTAATTTAAAGAAATTTGAATTTTGAAGGGGGGATCTGGACCCCTGACCCCCCTCTAGATCTGCACATGGGATATAAATGTTAATTTCATGCTACTATTTGTCTTCCAGGATTAAATTAAATTTTTCAAAATCTTATTGCACATCTATAAGTCAGTCCCTATCATATCTCAAGATATGATGTATCTATTCATTAAATCATAAGAGGAGTTCTGGGATCTAGGTTTTTTAAGGAGTGATAAACGTCAAATTTCTGCTATTATTTGACTCCCTAGATGAAATTTAAATTTTTAAAACCTTACTGCACATCTTTAGGACAGCCTCTATCATATCCCAAGATATGATGTGTCTATTCATTAAATCATAAGAGGAGTTCTGGGATGTAGGTTTTGTTTAGGAGAGATAAACGTCAATTATCTGCTACTATTTGACTTTCTGGATGAAATTAAAATTTCTAAAACCTTATTGCACATCTATAGGACAGCCCCAATCATATCCCAAGAGATGACAGAGCTACTCCAAAAGTTGTAAAAGGAGTTCTGGGAACCATACTTTTTTTGCAAAAAACCGTCGTTTTTTGTTGCCCACTGATCCCTGTGTTGAAAAAAAAATTTCTGAAACCTGATCACACTTCAAAATGACACCCCCAATCATATTCTAGAAGATCATTTGGCTACTGCCAAAAAAAATGACGTTTTTTTAATCAGATTTTTTGTAAAAAAACGTCATTTTTCAGTCATCAAATGACCCCCAGGGCAAATTTGAAATTTCCGAAACCTTATTGCGCATCTATAGGATACCCCAAAACATATTCCAAAAGATGATTTGTCTATTGTTGAAAATGTAGGAGGAGTTCGAGGAAGAAGGTTTTTTGTGAAAAAACGTCATTTTTTACCAATTATTTGACCCCCAGGACTACCAGAGAATTTTTGAAACCTTTTTACAAAACAACATGATACCCCAAATCAAACTCCAAGAGTTCAGTTTGCTGGTTTATAAGATGTAAGAGCAGTTTGAGAAAGTAAAACGTGACAGACGGACGGACGGACGGACGGAACAGGACAACAACAATATACCCGAACTTTCTTTAGAAAGTGCGGGTATAAAAATAAAAAATAAAAAGATAAAAAGACCGCGAATGGTACCTGTAGTGCACACGTTAATGGTAAAGGTGGAAGGCTACATCGTCACAACATGTCTGGCATCCGTTTGAAACGCCATTTTGTTTCGGATTTATAACATTAATTCGGATTTATAACATTATGTCGTAGTAGAAAATCGTATGACACCGTTTAATGGAACTCTTCTAACGAGGGAGATGAGAAAGGAATGATCACCAAAACGCTTAGAAAATATGTCAATTTTCTTCGTGGTTAAAGCTTTCAATATTGATTATCCGTTGTTTTGTACGGAAAACGTGAAATCTAAATATAATATTGGTTCCCTGCAATTAGCAATACATATTTGTCATGTCATCTGCAACAGACAATCATACATATGTGACGGATTATTGATAAAGAAAAACATATATAATATTTTCACTTAAACTATATATGTATGATGAATATAAATCTAATGTACCGTAGAACGATCTTTTGAATTGATCCTAACTTCCCACATGTCAAATATTTGAGGTAAAAGACTCGCATTGAGAGTGAGACATTAAACTTATGAATTTTGATGGAAATATTAATAATAGCTAGATATCAATAGCAGTGGAAGCCCGGATTTGCAAGCCAAATGAGAGAACGACAGAATTTTGAAAAAGGGCATGTTTTTCATAACCACACGTACATGTATACATGTAAATCACTATGAACATCGAATGTATGTATTAATATGCGTATGGTTGTTATTTATATTTACTATTGTATAGCAAAACTAAAAGTCAATTTAACTGCTAACATCTTGTTTTAAAATGTTTAAAATATATATAATGCATTCATCAAAAATATTTTTTTTCAGATTCAAACATTATCAGAAGCACTACTAATCTTATATTTACATATTTAGCACATTCTTGTTCCTTTTTAATTTTTATTTGTAATTTTTATTAATCTAAAAAAATGGTCCCAAAATATATGTCACCAAGCAAACTAAAGAAAGACAACTCTTATACATGATCTTTCATACTACGATTTTTGCAATAAATCAGTATTTCTTTCATTTTTTTTTTCAATTTCATTCAATTTCTTTGCCTCATCTTATGAACCGACGGATATTGTTTACATTTTCAGATTATGGTGGGATTTTGTCCAGCAGTTTGCCTTAAACAATTTTATTTTGATATCTTAGTTTTATATCTGTGTGAATTCCAACAAAAAAAAAATCATAAACTTCATTGATGATTAGTTTATTTTTTTTCATGTTTAGCTCACCTGAGCTGAAAGCTCAAGTGAGCTATTCTGATCACATTTTGTCCGTCGTCCGTCTGTCCGTCTGTCCGTCTGTAAACTTTTGTACATTTTGATCTTCTTCTCTAAAACCGCTTGGCCAATTTCAACCACATTTGGCACAAAGCATTCTTATGGGAAGGTTAATATAAATTGCAAATATAAAAGACCGATCTTTATTCAAAGCGGAGAAAACCTCGAAACTGTAGAAAAAGGGGGGTGCATTTTTAAAAATCTTCTTCTCAAGAACTACTGAGTCAAATTCAATGTAATTTAGCATAAATAATCCTTATGGAAAGGAAAATATAAATCGCAAAAATTATGGGCTAATTCTGTTTCAAATCTGAGTTATTACGAAAATAATAATAAAGGAAATGCATGTTTCAATCAGTTTATAGCTTTGGGTTCGGTATTTCATGAGTCATGGTAAAATGGGTAGGCAAACCCGGGCCGGGGAAAAACAAAAGATTGGCAGTTATGAATATGCCGATTTCAATAAAAAAATTGAGGATATGTTATGGACCAGTATATTTGTATTCGCTGTAAATATTGCTGGCAAAACAATGCGTATTTTGGAATTGACGATTGCCGATCTGCCCCGGCTTTTATTTTGCCCCGGCCCGGGTTTGCCCACCCATTTTACCAAGACTCGTATTCCATACTTCTAAAAACAGGTTCTTTGTTTAAGATAAACGGGTCGATCTGACAATGATGAATTAGTTTGTTGTGCAACAGTTTGCGTACGAAGGGGATCTTTGAATCATGCAGAATACATTGGTGCCGATTTTGTGAAGTAAATTGAGGTTGAATATTTCAATGCGTTGACAGTTTTCACATATGACGGTGGTGTTAGCTTGTTTTGATTTTCGTTTCGTTTTCATTATCTATGCTTTGTAACCTGGGAACTATCGCCTGTATTTTGTATGTTTACGTATCAAATCAAACAGAGACTTCGGTAAATCAGACAGTTAACTGTTAACCTACGCAAATTAAGCAAAATCTGATGTATTAAAAGAGTACTAAAATACTATTCATTCTATCGGTAATATGGTATGCTCTTTTGCGTAATAGGCCTATTAAATTAATGCAATGTGTTTTGTTGAGATGCTTAGCATTTTCTAGAATTTATTCATAAGTTTAAATAGAGTTTAATATCGCTGACGGAAATATGTAGGTATATATTTTGAAAAATAAATTGTGCACTTTATTTGTTATAGTGCATATGTTTCTTGTGTTTAATTGTTTACAATTTCTATTTACTAACCATATTTGAGTGTTAAAGGGACTTGGGACACGATTTGAGCTCAATTTTTTCAAAATTTATTTTTTCATTTTTAATGCCTAGAATGGTCAATATGGATGTTTTTAATGCTCTGTCAAAATTTGAAAGTCAAATATCGAGTTACAAGCGACATACAGAGGTTACAATCCTTTGATTTGTAAACAAAGCTCGAGTCCTGTAATTGTTTACATATATCTTGAATTGGTAAAAGTTTCAATCTAATCTTGCATTTTGTTGTTGATAAACCTATCTATGAACACATTTAATAAGTTTATCTTGTTTCCACAAGTTATTTTGTCAAAGCAATGGTAATTTCTTTACTTTACATTATTTGTAAACAAATATAAGACTCAAGCTTTGTTTACATAACAACGACTTCTTTCCTCTGTATCTCGCTTGTAACACGACTTCTAGCATTCAAATTTTGGTAAATCATTCAAAAAACACAACTACACTATTTAATACATAAAAATCAAAAATAAAATTTTCATCTGAAATCGTGTCCAGGTCCCTTTAAGCTTCGAATTATAAGCAAGATACAGAGATTTGCTCACAATTCTATGTACACAGATCTGAGGCCTTTTTGTTTTCCACTTTAAATGCTGAATATGAAATAAAAAGTTAAAATTCTTAAGCTGAATGTAATAAACTCATGTGAACAAAATATATGACTCAAATCTAGCAGAATTGTGAGCTTTGTATCTTGCTTATAATTCTACGATTGACGCTGAAATTTTGGTTGATCATTAGAAATGTCTCGCTAAATATTAAATACTTGTACAAAAAAATTAAAGTATGATATGCTGTATATAACTACTCTCTGGGGCCCCCTTTTTATACAATGGATAATGTGAAATCTACATCAATTGTGATAGTTTTTCAAACATGAGTAAATAAAAACGACACCGTTAAACAATTTCCATAGTTCTGACACATTTCTGTTGCGGGGATAAAGGAATTATCGCTATTCCTAAGAAAATATTACAGCGGAAAATTATCCTGGTCTGTAGCCATTTTTTTATTTTTGAATAATAATGAAAATAATGGGTGGGCCTTAGTAAAATAGAGTGATGTGCCTGCCAATACTGTAACATTGATTTTTATAGCTCTTTAACATGTCACGTGACAACAATTTTCATTCCAGTGTATTCATCAATCAAATGGGAGTAAAGTTATAAAAGTCACCAAGTTTACGCCAGGTAAACAACAGTCATTTAATTATAATGGAGAAGAGAAATAAAATTTATGAATGTTTTTAATTTGAGGAATTGAGCGGATTGGGGTACAATTTTCTTCTTCACATCTATAGGATTTTTTTTTTAATAAAATGCAATAACTATTATATGATATTTAAAAAAAATACAATAACTAGTAAGTAGTTGAGGAAGAAAATGTACCTATATCATCTCATATATTTTCATCGCTTTATAAAGTGGGGGGAGGGGGGGGGGCAGAACGAAAATATAGGGAATTGGAGGGAGGTGTACCCCTACCAAATGTTTAGTGTTATATCTTGCGTAGGATTTTCTTATTCTGGGTAAAATAGTATTCCATAAAGATACAATGTCAAAGATTACGTGTATGCAAAAATAAGTGTAAAATTCGAATACTTTACCATATTTATTTTTTGTTATTCTACTGAGGGGCCATATGGCACAATATCTTTTGAACGCCCATTGTTGCTCAGGTGAGCGATGTGGCCCCATGGGCCTCTTGTTAAACTTTATAACAGTTCACTTTCATGCAAAATTTTTAGAACAGAAATGTTAAAAAAATAAAATGACAAATAAGGATTATCTGGAACCAAACTGATATTCAAAATTTTCTCTAGAAAATACAGCATTGTACTTCGAGGTATATTTCTGTTGAAATTTGTTCCTAGTATTAGTAACAAATGCATGTGACAGAAATCTACTACACTTATTTGGTGTAGAGATCCACCTTAACAGTTCAGCTGCAATCATTGTACTGATGACAGTCTTGGGAAAGATATGGTGAGTAATAGTTTTTACTTAGCATGATCTGATATAAAGTGTACAGTCTACTACCTAAGCGTAGGTTGTCAATAGTAACATAACGAAACCAACGTTGATATGTTTTGTACATAATGGACAGTTAGGATATTATTTATAATGTGATATCAAATGTGACTTGTTGATGTTTAAGAATGTCATTGTTTGACGTTGATATCATTTTGTTTTGACTTCTACAGTCTACCAGTTTTACTAACAATGGATTCAATGATACATGTATATCTGTATTTATATAAATAAAAGCCCTTCTCAAACAATAAGCGTGGGTTTTAAATATGCGGATAGTTGATGTACTATACTCAATTGCTGTTTTTTGTTTCTGTTTTTTACCATACGCACAGTGGTATTTTGAACGGATTTCAGCGTACCGCGTAACTAGTGTAAATTTCCCCCACGCGTAAATAACCACTTTTACTGTAGATTTCAAATAATTGTTATTTAATCTTTTTCTCAGATGACTTTGTTGACAATAGTAGGTATTTGAATGATCTTATGGAACAGTAATAAAACACTTGTAACATATTTATGAATCATTTGTATTTTTTCAAGTTTTAGATTTTATTTGTCTTGAAAATTAAAAAGTACATAAGTACATGTACTTAAATAGTCGGGATGACCTGAACATGAGAGAAATATATGCACTGATATAAGAATATAGATCGTCTGAATTGGAGGAAGTATTCTTGGAACCGGATGGTGATGGCCTTTTTACAAAAACGAAATCTTCTGATTGTATCATCAACATTAGTATATCATAAGGAAGAATCATAATTTAATTTAACCTAATTATAGGAACTGTGTCCATTCCTCCTTCTTACCTGACACATTGTCCAGTGTGCTTACAATGACACCAGGTGTCCTGTAAATGTGAGTATATGTAAAATGGCCACACAAAGAAAACGATAAGAATAACAGAGAAAGTTAACTAGAATAATCGAATTTTTAAAAAGAGAACATTATATTAAATATGAATGATATAAAAAGAGCAATGTGAGAAACAAATGAAATGGAACTATGGCGGCGAAATAAATGATAATTGAGATACATATAAGTTGTGTAAGTATACACATTTATTTATAGGTTTTTTTAATGTATATGTCAGCATTTGTTTGTCTTTTGATAAGTGTACGTATGCCTTTCAGGTATTATTATACCGATATATCTCTACAAAGGCCCAAAGCAGATGAAAAGTCTAGACTCACTATTCCTCAACGAAACTTGAAGAAGACTAGTGCATAAACCCCCCGAGCAGGAGGAATCATACTGACGTAATTTCCAAGTACCGCGTTGATCTAGGGACATTTAAGGAAACAATTAAAACACGATGCATGTATTAAATATGACATGCAATATCATCTGATATTCAGCAAATTTTGATCCAGCAGTCGTATGGTGACAAGAATGTTAACTCTACACATAATCATAAAACTGCTTTGTATGACCATAATAACTATATGTTGATGGATCCTTATAACTGCTTAATTTATTGTTTATATAGAAATTTTGCTGCGAAATAAAAGAAAATTGAGATGCATATACATTTTATAAGCATATTTATGTATTGATGGTTTTTTTTATGTTTTTGTTTTAAATGTAAATGTTAGTATTTGTATTTTAAATAGCGTACTTATGTTTTGCAGGTATGAAGTCTACCAAAATATATTTACAAATGTACAAAGCAGATGGAAATTCCAGAGTCACAATTCCATAATGAGAACCGAAAAAGACTGATTCACAAACCCACCGAAAAGGAAACATTATACTGACAATATTTCTAGGTACCGCGTTTATCTAGGGACATTTAAGGAAACAAGTAAATCACAGTCATAATAAAAAAAAACCTGTCATACGTTCCCTGCTGATGTTCCAAGAATTTGGATTAAACAGTTTTCTGTCTGAATTATGTTTACTTAACAAATCAAGTTTATGACCATCAGAGGCATATGTCAATGGATTTCATCAATACTCATGTGTCATCTTTACACAAACAATTTTTTTTGAAATTCTTACTAGTTCTTTGAACAATTACCAAAAATGAAACCAAATCTGATAAAGGCGTTTTGCAGAATTTTTAGAGGAACCAAATTTAAGAGAATACATTTTTTAAAAAGAGGATGTAATTATGTACATGTACTTATATATACATGATTCAAAATCAGACTGTCTTGCCGGAAAGAAGTGTATTTCTTTAAAAAAAAAATGTATATAAAGTGAACTAGCAATTAAATTGTGAACGATAAACATTTGTCTCTGTGATAAAACTTGTTTTTATTATTTTTTGTGTTATAACATAACGTTTGTTTTCATCTTTTCTTTGATTGTTGTTTTGTTCTTTGGTACTGTACATACATATATTTTATTGGTTAGAGAGGTTAAATGACATACCAATGACAAATGTATATATATTTATTTCTATCACTTCAGTTATTCCTGTCATCTTATACGACGCTGTATTAAAATAGTGAATCTTAATGTATTTATTTTATGCAAATATGTTTGTGCTATGTTTGCTTTTGTTTAATAAAATTCTTTTTAAATAAATTAATTTCATATAACCCCAGAAAATATATCCATTTAAATACAGTCAGAAAATTCTGAGTTGTTGATCAGCTGCTTTATAACTGATGGAGATCTAATTGCTGAAAATAGTAAAAGTAATGTTGAGATACATTGGCTACCACAGGAAAAGAACATTAAAAAATATTACCTATAAGGAAAGATAACCGAGCTTTTAAATTGAGTTGAACTTTAATTATTTCCATCCTTACGTAGTGTAGATTTAAGTTTGTTCAAATCATGATCCCCGAGGGTACGATAGGGCCACAATTGGGGGTCAAATTTTTACATAGGAATATATAGAGAAAAATCTTTTAAAATCTTCTCAAAATTAATTGGCCAAAAAGCTGTTAATTGCATAGAAGCATCCTTAAGTAGTGTAGATTCAAGTTTGTTCAAATCATGGTCGCGGGGGTACGATGGGGCCACAATTGGGGGTCAAATTTTTACATAGGAATGTTTAAGAAAAATCTTTAAAAATCTTCTTCTCATAAACCAATTGGCCAGAAAAGCTTTAACTTGTGTAGAAGCATCCTTAGGTAGTGTAGATTCAAGTCTGTACAAATCATGATCCCCGGGGGTACGGTTGGACCACAATTTGGGGTCGAATTTTTACATAGGCTTATATAAAGAAATATTTTTAAAAATCTTCTTCTCAAGAACCAATGGGCCAGAAAAGTAGTAAATTGTGTGGAATCATTCTCAGGTAGTGTAGATTTAAGTTTGTTCAAGCCATAAACCCCGAAGGTAGGGTGGGGCAACCATGAGGGTGAATTTTTACATAGGAATGTAAAGAGAAATATCTTCTTTTTGAAAATCAATTAAGCAGAAAAGCTGTTACTTGAGCGGAAGCATCCTCAGGTAGTGTTATATATATAGAGAAAAATTTTACAAATAAAATATAAAAGGATGATACTATAATCCCAGTGGGCACGCAACGTTGTTTCAACGTTGAGGAATGGTTGAAATCAAGTTGCAACGTTGATCAACCATTATTCAACGTTGATTCAACGTTGAGGTTTCAACGTTGAAACCCAAACCATATCTCAACATTGATTCCACGTTGAAAACCCAACCTATTTTCAACGTTGAAGACATCAAACACTTTTCTACGTTGAATCAACCTATTAATTAATGAAACTCAACACATATCTCAAATTTGAAACTTCCTCTCTTATTTTTTTTAAATTTAGCTTTTACTTATATTTTGTCAATTGTGGAAGCATTATATAATGTGTTCTACAAATATTAATGTTAATTTGAATCTATATCTATATTAATTGATTTTGAAAAAAAATTATTATATGGTTGTATTATCCAATTTCAATATCAATGATTTTTTAAAATAAAATGAAATGTTAAATGATTTTTTCACGTTACATTTTAAAACAAAAGATTGTTTTCATAAAAGACATTTGAGATTGAGCTCTGCGTACAGCAAGTACTACTGGCTAATTTGCATTAGTCAGTGATAAGAGGATGCGGACCTATCACTACTGCAAGCACTGGTGATTTTAGGAGTTATGCAATTTACCAGGCTGCTTTATGTCAGCTTGACCGCTAAAGACGCTAGTGGTGAACAAAGAAATTAAAATCTTAGATACACCTATTTTAGTCACTACACGGATTTGAAGTACAGTAAAACGTCGGGATTTTAGCGTTTGGACTATTGTGACTATTTTATATTTTACATTGGAATATTTTGGGAGTTGTTTGATTAATAAGAACAGTCTGCAGAGTACAAATGATGAACCGATTATTGTGGATTCTACATTTTTGTTGAGACATCCTTTGTTCCATATCATGAAAAACAAGCATGGCTACCATTTGGCGGAATGTACGCGTGGTTTCTTTGTGTTCATTTTCCTACAGCCTTATGTAAAACATTATGAAATTCCAACTTTATAACGAGGTCTTTATACACAAGCTGTTTATCATATTTTAAACCAAATTTCAACACCATTTCTACGTTGAATCAACGTTCAACTTTGACGTTGAAACAACGTTACATTTTCAACGTTGCCTCAACTTTCATATGCAACCTTATTTCAACGTTGATTCAACGTTAATGCCTGACGTTGAAACAACGTTGTTTTAACGTTAAAATACCCGCTGGGATAAGTGGGGGGGGGGGAATTATTACATAGGAAATAAATTTGATCATTCTTGAAAATACATAGTATATAGGTTTACGAACATGCAATCATGTTGACATTTGTTGATTCTTAGTTGTTTAGACTGTGGACCTGGATAGTTCATGGGTCACATAAAAAGGTTTAAAGTTTGATGTACCAATGGGTTTATATTTAGCTGACTTTATTATGTCTTGTGTTGCTCAGGTGAGCGATGTGGCCCATGGGCCTCTTGTTTAATAAACTTTCCTGTATTAGCGTATTCCTTGTACACCTTCTATGAATACTGACATAAATATATATATATATATATATATATATATATATATATATATATATATATATATATATATATATATACTTAGTAGTTTATATCTAAAAATATGTTAAACAGAATGATACTTTGATATGGCTAATTTTTTTGTTTGTTTGTAAAACAGGTTTACATTCAGTTTAACTGATTTACTTGATAAGTACAGTACAACAAAAAAGTTCAACCTAGAATTCACAACTGCAATCTAAAATAACCTTGGCTGGGACAAAAAAAAATGCCCATCTTGACTCTCTTTTAGTGAGTTAACCTTCTTTAACGAGGATAAGGCATCTGTTATATCTTTTAACATATTTTCAGTATGACTTTCTTTGACATCACTGATGTCTTTTTCCGTTGCTCTGACATACATGTACCCTTGGCTTCCTTCATCTTTCTGTCAGCACTATAAAAAGCCTCTAACTCAACCGCATGACGCACCGCATCATTAAAATCTACTGGCCGCGCTTGTTTTGTCCGTTTTATGTTTTGATCTCTAAATGCATCTATGTACTGTTCTTTTGCCAGAATTTCTTTGAGATCAACTGATACGTTTGGGTATGCTAAATTTGTTAGCCTACGAATGTCTTGCCCTTACTCTGGAAGAGACTCTACAGCCTTCTGATTTCTCTCTCAAAGTTGAGCCCTATTTAAGCCTTTAGTTCGTAGGTGCAAACCTTTGCTGTAGTGCTATACATAGCGCATCGTAATTACGCTGGTTATTTGATGGCAAGTTTCCTAATAAACCTTGTGCATTTCCTCTAAGAGATACTGCCAGATACATCCTTTTTTTAATCATTGACCAGCAATTTATTGAACTCTGTACAAACCTTAAAGTGTGACTTAAAGTCACTCGAATTTGTAGTACCATAAAATGTTGCAGGTTTGATACAATTCCGTTTCTGGTCGACATTATGAGGCAATTCAACATGATGTGTCCTGTCTCTGTGTACATCACCTGTGATCAAGTTTTTATTATTGCGTGTCACTTGTCTATGACTATGTATGTTAAACTTTTTTGTTAAAACATTACACTGGCAACGATTCTTAAATGTTTTATTTTGAAAAAAATCGGAAAAGAAAGATGGATTTTGACTATTGTTAAATTTTTGTAATGCGAAATATTATTGAAATGTCGAATCTGATTAATTTATTGTGGTATGCACGATATCATTGGATATAATAGAATTACCCTTATTTTATGTTCTATCATGTGTCCGGCTTATGGTCGATCAAAAGAAGAAAATATTAAATTCAATTCTTATCATTTAATAGGACATTTTCAAATCATAAAACGTGAAGTGTCATTCATCAAAAATAAATAATTTAACTGAAGCGGCGAGTATGAATACACGACAAAATAGCAACAATATTCAAAATGGAAGCACCTTCACCTGATGCAGAGCTATTGAGCTGAAATAGTGAGTTAAACACGAATAGAAAGTTAATATCTAAACCGGCTGAATTGAAAACGAAAGGGAAATACACGCGATGATATGACTTGTGATATGATTCACTGTACAGCAACATTCGTTAAAACTGGTTTTGGAGAAAGTGTTGGAGAGGTTCATAAAAGGAAACATTTTTGCAAATCATTAATCAAAATATGGTATAAGAATACGAAGAATATATAAATTCAACTTTGTCTGATTTCAGCTTAAGCAATGGATTTCTCAACGAAGTTGCATAATAACGATAGTCACCCAAGTAACACAACGCTTTGGTATCCTTTGAACTAAATACATGTAACTGGACAAGTGTGAACACAGATGGCTGTTTGACATTGTAATCCTTGATATACAGTATACAATTCTGACCTAATAAATGTTGCCCAGTTAGACTTTTGTACCGTACAGTCTATAGTAATGTTTACATAACAGGATTTAAAAAAAAATCCAAGTACTTTAAGCTAATACTTCATTATTCCAATAATTCTTACAGATTTTAATGGGAGAGATTCCAGTTAAATGTAAACTATAGCATTATTACAACTTGTTTTCAATCCAAATTACATAACTTTATAAAAAAACGTTGACACTGTATTACCTTTGTGTAAACCCTATACACCACAGCTGTAACATTAAATGTTTTTCTACAAATGTTTTAACAAGGTCATCAATGTTTCATTATTTAGATACAAGTATTTGGTTCTAGTTTGCATTGCAATGCTGTCTTCAGATGATACACACCATATTAGGTCTAATATTAGGCCAAAAGGTTCTTAGAGGAGCTAAACATAATTGTATTTACGATATAATCAATGTTTTTGCTCATTGATTCATCCTGCCACCATTTTAATGATCAAATTACTTTTTTCCCATAACCTTCTAATTTGAGTCGCTTTGTTTGTTCTGTGATACCACTCTCTTTAGTTTTTAGAATCATTTCCCCATGAATATCAAAGAAATCTTCATTTGTTACATGCAAGTCTTACTCACTTGATTTCCATAATGCTTGTTTTTTTCATAGCCAGAATTTTGACTGAGTTAGACTCGATAACTTTGTAATGATTGACGTGCATGACCGCAAATCATTTAGTCATATCTTTTCCTTTAAATATGGCTTTCACTTAGGGCATATCGTGGTCGTTTGTGGTTGATTATTTTTATCAGTTTTGTTTTATGTCGACCTACATTTTAACTGGGTCACTGATTACAAAGCTTTTGTTATCGTTAGCCATTGATCATGTGCAAGGAATGGTGACGGCGAACCTTTGTTATTTTATAGAGCGTAAATCAAAACACACAAAACATCATATCGAAATACGTTTTTGAGGGATTCTATTTACGTTTTTGGCTAACAAGCGTCGCAAGTACTGTTTCCATATTCAAGGGTACTTGTATGTAAAGTTTAGTGCAAGTCATCGAAGACCAGTGGTAACACGTCCAAGCTCTTCAAAAGCGGAACCCTGAACATTAATGATTCCTAGCCAATTCTTTTTTAGGCTCATTAGATATTATCTGAAGTTGTTGAATCCGGTAACATTTTTTTTCATTATTTTCCGCAAAAGACAGTTACTATTAAATATATACCGGTATGCTCATATACTTGGTAGCGTATTGTTAAACTTCAGTCGATGTATTTGCCTTTAGATATGTTGTCCATGTTTTTATTGATACTAGTGGTTGCGATGTCACAGGCTTATGGTGAGTTTACATGCATACTATGTAATCTACCTTAAAAGGATATTATATAATGCTGTTTTTTTTTTCATTTTACGTATATAACACTGTAATTAAAGCAGTTATCTACCTGCAATGCTCACTACTATATGTAGCTTTATTAATCCATTTATTTCCATATTTGTGCTTGTTTGGTATTTTCACAAACCATGTTTACATTTCATTCCCGAAATATGTTTCTTTTTGAGAAAATATTTTATTATATGTAATAAATAATATATATATATATATATATATATATATATATATATATATATATATATATATATATATATATATATATATATATATATGGATAAAAAAGAGATATTCACATGAAGGAATTTGTTTAATATATTCAGAATATAAAAGTGTTTATAGAAATTTCATTTATAAGATTAAATTTTTTTAACTTGAACGGAAAACAAATGTAAGGAAAAGTTAAAGAAAATCACACTTTAAGTAATTGCTTTTGTGTATTTATAAGATTTTCCGTAACATGATAGGACAACAAATGTAAGGACAAATCAAAGAAAATCAAACTTTAATTATTTGCTTTTGTGTATTAAGACCATTCATAAGTAAATGTTAGTTAAACTAGACCCTCTCAATTTTGTAAAAAAAAAAAATTACCTATTGTTGTTTATGGGGTGTATTTTGACAGTTAATGTTGCCCTCAACAAACCATCATACCAGCAGTATCCATACAAACAAGGTGACGATACGTATGACGCCAGTAACGCTGTGGACGGACGTAAATCTGACCTGAGCTGGGATGGAGGTCAATGTGCTGCATCAGATAACGGTAGACAAACCGCCACCTGGTGGGTGAACCTGACCAGTATCCACAGTATTTATCACATCACCATCTACTTAACGACGGAAAACCGTTTTGGTATGGTCACAGTCATTATGTATTTTGGAAATGATATCCTCTGTGGTATAAACTGTCATCACGCTTTTACCCTTTTTACTTATACTCGTATATTTACAATTTGGTTTTATCACATTACTAAATCTTTATATGATTTCCCCTGTTAGTTTGGAAGATGCAATACCGAAAAAAAATGTTGATTTCAGTGTAATAGAAACTGGAAAAAATAAACTGTTTCATTGACTGTTATGAACATGGACATTAAGGTTTCTCCACCCTCGATGTTTTTATGGTTAATCCGTGTAATTTTTGTTTAATTTTGAAGATAAATATGTAAACATATGTTGCAAATATTTTGTTCATGCTGTAGGAGCTAACACAGGTACACTATCATGGCAATTAAAGCGACGACTGCTCTCCATTCCAACATCACATTTTGTTTTACAGACTTCTATATAATAAAGCAATTTTTTTAAAGAAATTAATCACAATCCTTTATTTTATGTATTTTAACATTTTAAGGCCATTTAAACTTCCCGGTTTGAAAGCTGTCACATTTACAGTATATTTTAATACAATTTTCCAACCATGAATAAGTACAGTTTAGCAACATAAACATTCTATAACTTTTGAAATAATGGTTCAAACTCACTGAAAATTGGTACATTTGTAATTCATTATATAGCCTATCGAAATCTGCAAAGAAATGTTTACCTTGCCAGGTAAAAAAATTATGAATTGTAGTCTCTGTCAAGTTTGCCTACGTACGGTTTTATCAGTTTTTCATTGAATTCAGCGATTTCAACTCATACTACTCTCTATAAATTGTTAAACATTAGTGTCATATCACTTTACATAGCTTAAAAAGTGTTAAACACTAGTATAAATCAAGAAATATTGGCCAAACCATGCATCACATAACACTAATATTATAACCGATAACGGTAAAATATTCCAGAATGCTCACAATGACGTCATGCGACATTCGAAAGACCTTAAATGAAACAAGAGATCAAACACATGCATAATTTTTAAATTAAAATTACAAATTAAAAGGGAAAACTAGAAATGGAATTCAAGAGTTTGCTAGATTCACTTTATAGATCTGTTTGTTCATGTTTTAATTTGAGATGATATTCCAAGAAGTCTTTTGAGGTAAGATTTGCGGTTACAGGAAGATTACTCACATATTTTCATTGTGACGTAACACCAACTACCTTATTCATGTATTTATCACATTTTGTCTGTCGTCTGTCCGTCTGTCTGTCCGTCTGTAATCTTTGAACATTTTCAACATCTTCTCCAGAACCACTGGGTCAATTTCAACTAAACTTGGCACCCTTAGGCAAAGAGCATTCAAAGTTGTGAAAATTTAGGGCCACGCCCTTTTACAAGGGGAAATAACTAGAAATAATTGAAAATTTTCTTGAAATTTTCAAAAATCTTCTCAAGAACCATTTGGCCAGACAAGCTGAAACCTATGTGAAAGTATCCTCAGGTAGTGTAGATTCAAAGTTATGAAAATTATAACCTTTGAGAGTAAGGTGGGGCCACAATAGGGGTCGAATTTTTACATAGGAATATAAAAAAACATCTTTTACAAATCTTCTTCTCGGAAACCAATCAGTCAGGAAAACTGAAACTTATTTGGAAGCATCCTCTGGTTATGAAGATTCACAGTTATTAAAATCATGACCCCTGGGGGTAGGGTGTGCCACAATGAGGGGTCGAATTTTTTTTACATCGGAATATATAGAGTAAATCTTTTAAAAATCTTTTCCTCAGAAACCAATGAGTCAGGAAAGCTGAAACTTGTGTGGAAGCATCCTCAGGTAGTATTAATTTCAAGTTGTGAAAATGATTACCCCCAAGGATAGGGTGGGGCCTCAATGGAGGGTTGAATTTTAAAAGTCTTTAAAAATCCTATTCTCAAACACCAATCAGCCAGGAAAGCTTTAACTTGTGTGAAAGCATCCTCAGGTACTGTATATATAAAGTTGTGAAAATCATAACCCCCAGGAGTAGGATGAGGTCACATGGGGGGGGGGGGTCGATTTTTTTACATAGAAATATATAGAGAAAAATCTTTAAAAATTTTTATTTGCAGACACCAATCAGCGAGGAAAGCTGAAACTTGTGTGGAAGCATCCTTAGGTAGTGTAGATTCAATATTGTGAAAATCATGACCCCAGGGGGTAAGGTGGGGCAACAATGGGGGGTCGAATTTTTACACAGGAAGATATAGAGTAAATCTTTAAAAATCTTATTCGCAGACACCAATCAGCCAGGAAAGCTGAAAATTATGTGAAAGCATCCTCAGGTAGTTTAGATTCAAAGTTGTGAAAATCATGACTCCTGAGGGAAGGGTGGGGCCATAACGAGGGTTGAATTTTTACATAGGAATATATAGAGAAACGTCTTTACAAATCTTTCTCTCAGAAACCAATCAGTCAGGAAAGCTTTAACTTGTGTGGAAGCATCCTCAGGTAGTGTTGATTAAAAGTTGTGAAAATTATGACCCCCGGGGGTAGGGTTGGGCCACAATTGGGAGTTGAATTTTTACATACGAATATATTGATTAAAGTCTTTAAAATCTTCTTAAAAACCTACTGGCCAGAAAAGCTGAAACTTGTGTGGAAGCATCCTCAGGTAGTATTAATTTCAAGTTGTGAAAATGATTACCCCCAAGGATAGGGTGGGGCCTCAATGGAGGGTTGAATTTTAAAAGTCTTTAAAAATCCTATTCTCAAACACCAATCAGCCAGGAAAGCTTTAACTTGTGTGAAAGCATCCTCAGGTACTGTATATATAAAGTTGTGAAAATCATAACCCCCAGGAGTAGGATGAGGTCACATGGGGGGGGGTCGATTTTTTTACATAGAAATATATAGAGAAAAATCTTTAAAAATTTTTATTTGCAGACACCAATCAGCGAGGAAAGCTGAAACTTGTGTGGAAGCATCCTTAGGTAGTGTAGATTCAATATTGTGAAAATCATGACCCCAGGGGGTAAGGTGGGGCAACAATGGGGGGTCGAATTTTTACACAGGAAGATATAGAGTAAATCTTTAAAAATCTTATTCGCAGACACCAATCAGCCAGGAAAGCTGAAAATTATGTGAAAGCATCCTCAGGTAGTTTAGATTCAAAGTTGTGAAAATCATGACTCCTGAGGGAAGGGTGGGGCCATAACGAGGGTTGAATTTTTACATAGGAATATATAGAGAAACGTCTTTACAAATCTTTCTCTCAGAAACCAATCAGTCAGGAAAGCTTTAACTTGTGTGGAAGCATCCTCAGGTAGTGTTGATTAAAAGTTGTGAAAATTATGACCCCCGGGGGTAGGGTTGGGCCACAATTGGGAGTTGAATTTTTACATACGAATATATTGATTAAAGTCTTTAAAATCTTCTTAAAAACCTACTGGCCAGAAAAGCTGAAACTTGTGTGGAAGCATCCTCAGGTAGGGTAAATTCAAATATGTTCAAATCACGCTCCCCGGGGGTAGGATGGGGTTACAACGGGGGGGGGCATAGTTTTACCAAGGAATTTTTAAAAAATATATTTTTCTAAAAACAATTACTTAGAAAAGCTGTAACTTTTGTGGAAACAACTTCATATAGTGTAGATTTAAATTCATTAAAATCAAAATCTTGAGGAGTAGGGTGGGGCCAAATTGGTGATCCAACTGTACAAAGGAAAACAATTTAATTATTCACAGAAACTGAAATGTTATCACATATGGTTTTACTTATATGCAAGCATTTTGACATATTGCTGATTCTTGTTTAGATTGGTTAGACTCTATCCCATGGACGATTCGTGGGCCTCACAAGGGGTTCAGACACTACTGAATTCCAAATCCACTGATATTCCCAAAAATTGACTGACATTGTCTGACATCCACTGTACATTGACTGTACCTCACTGTACATTTCTACTGAACAGCACTGTATCCCACTGTACAGTCATGCTGACTTCACTGTACCCAACTGCACGCCACTGTACAGGGCACTGACCAGCACTGTACCCCACTGTACCGGGCACTGACCAGCACTGTACCCCACTGTCCGCCACTGTACTATTAATTTGAGAAAAAAAAATCAGATTTTTAAATATTCAGTATATTTTTTTCTTCGATATTTACTTTTATTATCCTGTATATAGCATTAACAGTATGTATACAGATAACATGACAGAAGAATGCAACAGGTCGTTAAATTTATTTAATATGTTTTAATTATTAACGTTTATTAATTAATTAATTATTTATATTTGTTATTGAATGTTACGATCACAAAATTATAATAATTGCCCTAGCTATAAGGTGATAGTTCTGAATTTTACATGTTGAATCTGATTATTAAAAACGTGCATGCCATTATGTTTATTATGCCAGTTATTGGAAAAAAATATCCTCCCCCCACCCCCACAACCAGCAAGGTTACATAATCATTTCCTATTGATGATATATGACAAGCCCTCGTTTAAATGATCGGATTGTTAATTCTCTGTGTCTCATGAGCTGTGTTTTAGCCACTAAAAACAGTCAATTAAAAGCAGAATCACAAAATATATTCATGCTTGTTCTTTGTGTACACATGTCCAAGTATCATGACTGCCTGCTTGACTACACAGGTACATTTTGAAGATAGCGTGCGGGAACTGTATATAATGATTGACCTCATGTACCATTTTATGGTTTAAGTGCATAAACTGAATTGAAAATTGAATTGAATTTTACAAAATAACACCTACTGAAGGATACATTATAAATTTTAAACATAATCAGTGACATATTAAACGGTAAATTGTATCATTAATTTCAGCAAGAAATAAAAGGAAGGATTTAAATCAAGGAAGGTTGTAACATGTTGTAATATGCGTAGCTGTACAGTTTTATTAAAATATGATTTACTTTTAAATGTTTTCGAAATAAGATATATAAAATGCCCTACTCTACACGTTATTTTTGTATAATAATGAGAGAGAGAGAGAAAGAGAGAGATACATTAATCAGAAATCGATTGGATTAATAAATTGACTGTCTATTAATCTGCTTCTTTTACATATCGATTATTTTCTTTATGTCTCAAGTTTATCTTTGCCAACCAACTCCCGGGTTAAAAACAAAATATGCAAACTTTAAGTCGAAAAATAAAATGTAGTATGGATAATAACCCCCCCCCCTTTTTTTCCTTAATCCACTTGATACCCCTTGCAGTACTGTGTTATGTCGAAACAATTCATGTTAAGCAATCGGTTAATAAAATAATGCATTTATTTTTAAATTTTGACCTCGATGTGTATCACTATTAAATAGATTTAATAAATCCCACTTTTGTGCAAACATTACGTGCAAGTAGTCCTACATGTAAGTAAATAATGATAATCTTTTATAGTAGATTGAAATTATCTTGTTTGCTATGATACAATATATCAATATACTGGTTTCAGTAAATGAAGAAAAAAAAGAAGAAAAAAACGAAAGATCATTTTAAATGCCGAACATTTTTACCGGGTTGTATATCTCAGGTGAGGGCGGGGCTTAATTTCTAGAGGTGTGAAAGCCTCCGGGGCTGGAAGTCTACCTGCGGTCGTGATCGCTCCTAATCACTATATAATCATTCTATTTACGCCACACACTATATCATGCAATATATGACACTGACTGAATTCAAATTAGTTAGCACGGTCGAATCGCTATGACATATAAACGTATAAATTTTTAAACAAGGAAGTTTTAATTATTAAAACATGTCTTCATAACGACAATCATGTACGATAGATGCTGAACATTTTATACTACTCTTTATATAAATTCTTTGTCCAGTACTTTTAATTCACAATGTAATACAACCAGTGTTGTTAAAAGAAACCTATTAAAATGGTCTAAATACTGTATCATAATATGTTACTGGGGTTTTTTTTCTCAGAGAATTCTCAGGGTTCAGCCCCTACGATTGTACTCAATATTATGATGATTATTGTGGTGTTATTATTTTAAACGACAAATATATGAAATTTGCATCAAATATATTTTCCATATAAGCGTGTGTTAAACCATTTAGATAGTTTAAACGATAGGTGCATGGAGAATGTGTAATATGTATCGCCTATTATGAAGTTGATAATAAGCAATTTTTCATTTAGTATTGTAAAAAAAGAATCATATGAACTTGTTTCTTATTGGATGGATACCATCTTGTACAGGTCCTAAAATTTGGAGGTACATGCCAGGCACTGTTCTTGGATTCTCTGTGTATGTCTCCAATACCACGGATAAATCACAGGGAACGTTGTGTTTCAAGGACGACAACTTCACAATAAACACATTACCTTCTGTCTTCACAACAAACTGTTTTGTCTATGGACAATATGTCATATACTACAACGAGAGACTACCAGGAGTTATCTACCCTGACGGTTATAGTCGACGTTTTGTAGAAAGTGACCTCTGTGAAGTAGAGGTGTATGGTGGGTGTTCTCTATAACTTCAATAACCTTTGAAAATGATTACTTTCTTTTAATATTTGGTCACATGTCTACCTTTTTGTTAAAAAACAATTTATTGACCATGTGGAATACTTGAGTTATGTTGCAACATTTTGTCGATTTAAGTAAAACTAGCAAAAGTTATGCAGTCAATTAAAGTGATTATTTTTCCTATGGAATTTTATACCCCCCCCCCCCCTAAAAAAATATATATAAAAAATAGTAAGTTGTCATGATAAGCGATTTTAATTTCGATGTGAAGTATCAAAACTAGGTAATATTGATGTGAAATATAAAAACTAGGCACAAAGAAACATTTTGCTATTTAATCAATATAAAGATGACTGAATAACAGGATAATAGCATTCCATATTTAGCATAATATTAACTAATTGGGAAATCCTCTTTCTGTAAGGGTCGTGAATGTTACATGTATGTTAGGGTTGGGTTATAGTGGCGAGAGCAGTTCACATATGCCTTTAAAATTTGTTCTTTAGTGTTATGATTTTTTTTTACATTCGTAGGTGGTAGGATGAATAATTTGATTTGTGTATTAAATCTCTTAAAACCTGTTGTTTTATTACTTAAAATATAAAGTAAACTTATTTGCATAGTTAAATACTTGGTGGACCAGAGTGCCTTTATCATATTGACCCTGAGGTCAGAGTTCTTTAGTTTGAAATTCGGAGCTGTATGTTAGTCGTGTAATAGATAGGCATTGGTTTTTCTAGCATAATCATTTTTTTTTACTTATAGACATCCAGCAAGACTTGTACAACATGTCATGATTTCTAATAACTCTAAAGCCAATTTTTAGTTTGATGGGGGTGGAGCTCATAACTGGTCTATCAACATGTACATCATCAGTGTTTCTGTGGTTTTTATTTTGTTATTCTACTAGCCAGCCACAAAAATAAAAACATTGCTGTGATATACTTTTGACTCCTGCTTAGTTGATTTTCTTTTGTTACATTGAATTTAGTGCGAATAATAGCCATACAGTGAATTTGCATTTGAATACCTGTATTAAGTAAAGGAAACACATGGGAACGCCTTCTTCCAAACCGTTGTCCGTAGATATGCACATGTTTACCGTACACTAATGATATCAATCAATGATATCAATCAAATGTTTTGAATTATTTTATTTTATATTGCTTTAAACTAATAAAAGGCAACAGTGTTAAACTTTTGAACTTTTTATGTGGTTTTAATCATGTAGATGTATTGCCCTATTAATACTACTCACGCAGGTTTTCATTTCATCATAATCAATAAATAGAAACAATATATATTAAGGTGAAATAACACATCATCACAAAATGGCTGACCTCTGATCGAAACGACATTTCGTTTTATTAAAAGGATTTTGTCAACGGCAACATATAACTTATTCCATAGCCGAGTGGAAAAAGTATCGGGCTTGTGATCCGTACATCCCGAGTTCGAATCATCCAGGGGCTTTTGTTGTTACATGTACTAACTGAATTGTTTTTTTTGTTAGAAATTCATTTTTTATCCCCAAACTGCCAATTTTTCCCTTACTTGACATATGTACAGTTTATTTATCATGATATATTTCATATTCAAACAATTTACTGTTAATTTGAGTGAATTTTCCAGGTGTGTTTTTCCACCTTCAATGAATATTTCAAAGAGTCAAAATTACCAACAATCACCAACGATCCCAGTTAAACCTCTTGACTCCCTCACGTTTTCTCAAAATCACACAATCACAGCAAACGCATCAAATGGGGCCGATTAAGTAATTTTGTGGATAAACTACAATAGCAAAACTCTTTATTTTTTACCATATGTAATTTACACCAACTCTAATTTATTCGCAAAGTTTAAAAAAAATTGATCGTCTGGTTCATTTTAGGGGCCATCTCAAAATACAGGTACATTTACTATATTAATATATAGGAAATTGTCATTTTCCGGAATTCGAAGCAGATTTAAAAAATACTAAAATAGCTTTTCTTTAGTAATATCATTTTATACCTAATATATTAAGAATACTAAATTATACCGTTTGGTGTTTAGTGGGGACATTTCAAAATATTAAAATGCACCGTATTTTGCTATATGTTTGGAGTATTTCAAATGTAGATTGGTAGATTGGTATAATGAATTGATTTAAAAAAAAGAAAAATAACCCCGATGATAACATTATTCTGTGTATAGATTTTCAACTGACGTAAGAATTTTACTTTTTCTTGTATGTCATTTCTTATAACACACACCTACAAAGCTTCAATTTATCATAATGTCATGAAAACTCAATGACAACGCTTACATACTGTACAACGGAAAAGTAGTTTGAAAAATAAAATTTTCATTAAAAATCCCAAATATTTTCATCTGTATCTTGTTAATTGTAATAAATTTTATAAATGATATTAAAAAAAATCATGAAAACTATATACCCACTGTATTTTACTAGAATGCGCAAAAACGTGCACAATGAAAACTAAAGTCGGCCTCCTTAAACTTTCCTTAAAAATTCAGAGATATATACAATATGCTTCATGTTCATGTAAATAAAACGCACGATCCTCAAAAAAAAAAAATAAAAATAATAATAATAATATTATTGCAATTGGTATAGTGCTTCAGCATTTGATTAAAGGTTGTCCAGCTCCAGGGTTTTACGGATCAAACTGTTCCCCCTGTCCAGATGTTAATTGTCAGTACTGTCATATAGAGACGGGCTATAGCCAATGTTGTAAACCTGGGTACCAGGGTCAGCGCTGTGAACTAGGTAAGAAATCATTTTAATAGATAACATTATTACATACTCTGAAATGTGCTTCTACACCAGTTGAACGGTTCGGTTACACTGTAGGTGCGCTAACATTTTTTTTTTCCGTAAGACGGGTTTTCAAAAACTTTATTCTGTGTCATACTTCCCAAAAACCACAATATCATGTTCTTGATAATCTAAAAGTGGTGACTTACTTGGTAAAATTTGCTAAACTACTAAAAGAACCTTTACATCAAACATTGTCCTAAATGCGTTTGACCTGTTTCACAATTAAACATCTATCGTTCATGTGTGATCTGGGTAGATGTTTAAACAATACAATGGAATTTCTTTAACCTAGAAAAATGAATTGGGTATTTTAATGCCTGCTTTCAGAGAGATGTATTTGGTAGATGAACATCTAAAAAGATATAACAAAACGCTTACAAAGAGACATGGTTTTTAAAACGAACGTCTCTCTGTTGCAAAATATGTCATTGTTAAAATTGAAAAAGATTTGCAAGTTTATCGGAGCCAGAGAGTGTATATATTAATTATAATTTTAGCCGGATCACTACAATGCTGTCAATAGTAATTTTTCATATCTTTTTTTTTTATTTTTGTGCAACAGAAAAAAAAATGTGAATTTTTTTTTTCGGGGGGGGGGGGGGGGGGTGGCTTACCAATTCCATTTGTTTCATATATACAATTAAGTCTAGCAAATATTTTACAGTATGAACCAAAATATGGCATGATATTTAAATCAAATAGCATACATGTAACATTATACCTTGCAATCCGATAAAGTAGCATTGTTATTTCATCGCATATCGTTTGGCTTTTTATCGTCTTATAAGAGCATAGCAAAACACATATTAGCAAAGAATTTGATAGATTAGCAGATGAGAGTTAAATGTTAACTTATAATATTTTAAGATTAAATGGACACAACTCTTAGTAGATATATTTAACATTCACAAAAGTAACATCACATTTCTGAGGACGGAAAATAAACCACGGAAAGAGGCACGCATATATAGCATTAAATATTATTTTATTTTTTCATGTTTGTACATTCTTTGCATAAAACACATTTTGGATTTGCAAATTAAGGGTTACGTATTTTATTGCTTTAGAACGTAATGTTTAGAGCTCTTTAAGCATATGCTTTTTAGTCAAATGTCATTGCATTTCAAGATATACAATATTAATTAGCAATATTTTTTTTAATAGCTTAGCTTCAGATTTCAAGACAACGCAAAGGAATCTGATTATAATTATTTTTTTTAATTGCATGGCATTGCATAGCATAGAACTGTTAACATGCATGTGTATACCTTGCTGTATTCTACAATAACCCACATTTATTATTTGTTGACCGTTTAAGAATGTGACATGGGATCCTACGGTTTTGAATGTAACGAAACATGTGGACACTGTCGCGATGTAAACCAATGTTCCCATTTCAATGGTTCCTGCTTAACCGGCTGTATAGCTGGTTATAAAGGGGACTTATGTAAAACACGTAAGTATGCAATGTCAAGGTACACATTAAATTAGCTACATAACATATTCTAGTAAAACTCACATGACCTGGTACTTAATAATAACATGTACGTGTGTTGAACTACATGCTATTTTATATACATTTTTTTTTCTAAAATATACAATCATTTGTTATATGCGTAAATACAATAAAACGAATTTTGTCAATTAAAAGAATGTGATAGTGGTGTGTACGGCGACGACTGTAAAGAGATATGTGGAAACTGTCGTGAAATTAACCATTGCTTCTATAAAAACGGAACATGCCTTACTGGTTGTGATGATGGTTATCAAGAGGAATTGTGTAAAACACGTGAGTAAATATGTACCATATATGTAAGCAATCAACACCTTGGATTGTAGACTGGTATATTTATAAAGCCTTGTAAAGTTAATATATACATTTTTCTGGGGTTTTTACATTTGACGTTAAAAAAACCAAGTATTTGTCTAAATCAGATACAGCTATTTGACTGTGTATCAAATACATTATTTTGTATTTTTACAAGCGTGTCCACGTGGTTCTTTTGGAAGTAAATGTACTGAAAAATGTAATGACAAATGTGCCGGATGTAATAATGTCAATGGTGTGTGTGACTCTGGATGTATCCCTGGCTGGAGAGGTTATCACTGCAACGAAGGTAGCATTCATAATATCTGATTATTGGAGTAGAAACTTTTCAAGCACGCTAATGCCGCTATATATACATCAATATCCAAAATAACTTTAACATTAAAGAAATAAATTATGCGACACAAAAACTTAATGAAACAACGTTATTGTACGAATATTCTTAAATTGGAATGTTCACATCAAATAGTGTTTATTATACAGTGTATGATATGAGTAACGAATTCGAAACTAAAAGCGTTTCGCCAGAATTAAGTTACGATATAAAATAGAGTTAATGAAGCCAGATTTGAGAACATGCAAAAGGTATTTTACTGCGAACACCTATTGTCTCTTCAAAGTTTTACAAGCCATTTTTCACAGTGCTGAAAAATCCAATTATTGCTAGACTATGATTAATCACCTACTGACATAATTACCGTCCGACTACGACAAAGAGCACACGGTGGGTGTCACCGGTCAACAGAGGATGCGTACTCCCCCATGGCACCTGATCCTACCTGTAATTTTTTAGAGGTCCGAGTTTTTTTTTTTCTTGCCCTTGTATTTTTCCTTTGGACTTTTGATTTTGAACACTGTTCGTTATCTCCACATGTCCTATAGATATAACTTCCAATACTCTTTTTTGCATAACCGTTATGGGTTTTAAAGACTGTGAGACACAACTGTTACATTGATTGATATTTTTAACATTGAAGAATGTGACAGAGGATCGTATGGTACTGAATGTAACGAAACATGTGGACACTGCCGATATATAAATCAATGTTCCAATGTCAATGGAACTTGCGTCAACGGGTGTGATGCTGGTTATAAAGGGGACCTATGTAAAACACGTGAGTATACATGTACATGCAACAATGTATATGTTACAGTAACAACACAACAGCAAATTGAAAATTATTGCAGTGACGAGAGCAAATCATTTTAAACCTATTAAGGAATCAAGTCTAAAGACAAAAACTAAGTTGCCTTTACGTTTCTTTTGTTTTGATATCGGCTTATTTAATTTTGCTTCTCTTTAGATTTGAGCACTACATATGTTTTGCTGTCTGTATACTGTTGTTTGTATAATGTTGTGAAAACCGTTTACATTCTTTTTTTATTCCCGTTTATTATATACCGCTGATATACGTATAAAGTCTAGCTTACGTTATTAAATATTTAAAAATTAAATGTTTTAAAGTAATGCGCAAAGTAAATTTTAACAACGATAAATCGGTCAGCAATCATCATAAAAAACGGCTTTGGGACTTTTGAGGTGAAGAAGTATGTATGGTAAGTAAATGTTTATCTTAGCGTGGTTTGAGTGTTTTTTAAAAAACTTATTTGGGAGGGAAAAAACCCAAATGTATAATTTTAAAATAAAAGAAGTATGACCCATTTATAGAAAGAGGTCTCTTGAATGCATTTTGACTAAATTGGAAGTAAGGTAAGTAAACATATATTTGATATGTTTTGTTCATGAATTAACCGTAGAAAAAATTTGTGTTTTAAAACCAGATTTTATTGCTTCATGTTTTTTTTTCCAGGTTTTTTATTCCATATGATAATTTTATATTTTTTTGGTCATTTTGATTTATCTGCTATTATTTTAATTATCTGTATTATATGTTTGATTTTTATCTTAATCTAAATATACAATCATTTCTTTTCCTGTATGATCTGATGTCTGATACCAGATTAAATCATGACATTTGTTCGTTCCTAGCTTTAACTTTATATTCATTTGTTATAAAATATATTACTATAATATTTGGGAGTTGATTTTAAATAATCAACTCTTCTATGCAGTTACTCTGGCAAACAGGAAGTGAGACAGTGTTTGGACCTAACCACAAATCATCACCGCTGACAAGACTAAGTTCTTGAAAATAATCGATAAATTCGATGTAATGTATGTTGAAGCATTGTTTTTCAAGGAAACTTATTTTTAAATACCTTAAAAATAGTCAGTTTTTAAATGGTATGAACAATTTTGAAATTTTTCGTAGCCGTATGTATTCTTACGCCAGAGCCTCTCTTGCTTGTCGGAGATTAACGGCGAGAGCCGAGCGTCGAGTTGAACGAGACTAGTGTTCAATATTGCTTGGATCCATACAATTTTCCAGAAGTATTTCGATTACTGATACATAGGTTGATGCAATTTATTCTATCTTTAAATATTACTCAACATGATTCCTATGGGGTTTTCTCGAAATTCTTGTCGGAAAAGTCCGAGAATTCATAATACAAAAAAGTGCGTAATTCAATTACAGATTAGAAACTACTTGTCATGCAAAATAAAATATCGTTGATTTTGAAATAAGTATTAATCGATAAAATCACCTACCATCAATACTTCAGTACTTTGAACACAACTAAGGTAACCAATAGGTTGTATTTTTTTTTTCAGAATAAACGTAATGGGGAAGTAAATTATCGAGAAACGAAAAAAATATCCCAATGCTCCCACCATGATTTTAAACATTGATTTTAGATACATAACGTGCGAGTACCCATTATTGCCGAAAAATACACAAGTTTTCTATATTACTCTTTTCATGTAAGCTGTCATGTAAAATTTCAATGCAAATCTCTGCATTGTTCATTTATTTAATATGAGTAATTATTTTTATTTTATTCTCATCAATATCGACTTACTTCTGACTAAAAATAAATCCTGTCCATGACCTTTGATTCACAGGAAGTCGAGTACCCATTATTGCCGCTTATATCTTTTCGTGATTTTTCAGTAATTAATCGATAAAAAGGTCAAAATTTTAAAAGAATCCAACAAGATAAGATAAAATGCATGAATACAACATAAAACATTATATCATAAAGGCAATTCAATCATATTATAAGCAAATCTGTTTTCGATGTCCCTGCGGCCACATGCACACATATAGAGAAAAATATGCTTCACATGTCTCGAGACAATTGATTTAAAAAAAAATAAAGTAATGCATTGTATATTTATTAAAAGCTTTTTAAAAATAAGTTTATGTGTCCAGTAAAAGAAAAAAAATGTGTCTAAAATTTAATAGCAACGCCTCTAAGTTACACCGCAGGTGCGCGGGGATGAATCTTTGATCCGCCTCAGGTTGCAGACAAAATGGCGTCTTACAATCAAGCAGACGCTCGGTTTTCTTCGTTAAATATTGTGTAGTAGAAATGGTATCTTGCTTATTTTTGTCAAATATCATAACGCGAAGGTAAATATTCTTCGAATTTGGACCTAAACAAAAAATGCCCTGTCATCAAAGTGGATTTTAAGTCAAACATTCAGTGGCATGTGTCATCGCACGGATACAAATGGGATACGTTTTCATAGGCTTGCCTTTGTTATGGTGAGTTCCGAGGTGTTTGAAATAAATTTTCTTCTTCCTAACTATTATAGTGTCTTAAAAATTGTATTATTAAGGTCTTCCGTTTCCAATATATTATTGTGCAGATTAAGATTATTCTTATTTTTCTTTTTTTTTTCTTCCTAGACGCGAACTTTGAGGCTTCATATCTTGCTCATTTCTGAACGGTTTTTGCTCAAATTTTCAGGGCTTATAGACTTTACAAAACACTATCTAAACCATTTCATAAATTTTAAAAATCCTCTTCCGTTAACGAGTTATTCCCCTTTTAAAAAAATTTAGGGCCTTTCATTTCCAGACAAAGGCTCCGAGACTATGATAGCAGGGAATGGGAATCCAACGAATTTGAATAACAGAGACATTGAAGTTTTGCACATCGGTTTTTGTTTTTGGATTACTTTCTTTATTTAGAAAAAGGTAGGCGGTCAAAAAACAGGGTTCCAAAAAGTGCGAAAATTTAGACATATTTTCCTTTGTATCTTTTAAACAAAAAATATTTTGTTAAGACATGTAGAATAAAAGTTGTGCAGAATGTCAAGGACTTTCATTTGACACCAATAAAAAAGGGCTGGCCCCTTAAATTAAGGGCCAAGGGCCCTTGAAAGTTTTTGCTAAATAACTAAAAACGGCTAGGATTTTGATATAGCTGTCGCTGGAAAAGTTGTTTGTTGGGATCCTATAAATGTCGTTACAATGTTATTTTGTTGGTGAGTTGTGTAGTATGAGTGTAAAAAGCTTTTCATGTTAACATGTACCTGTGTTTATTTGGCAAGTTAACGAAAGTCATTGTGCGTACAACTGACATTAAGTTACGACAGACAGTATGCCTGTTTAAAAAGGAGGCTTTAATTCATAAGAAAAAAATATTTTTTTAGGATACATGCTTTTATGTGAGGAGTTTAAGTCATCTTCGTAAATTCTGCACAATCCTAAAAAACGACAAACAGAAAATATAAACATTCTTTTTCTTTTCTAGTAAATCACACAAACTACCGGAAAAAAATGAATCTAAGTGATACATTTTAGTTATCATGCTACGTGCATTTAAAATATATCTGGAATCAGAGCTGTGTGTGTGAACCATTACGTAAGCTATCCCTCGCTTGCGGCCGAAAAAGTCGGTCGCCATGGTCGCGGCTGGACTACCTAGCGGTCAGCGCCGGAGTCACGTCTCTCAATTTATGAGTTCATTTAGCCGAAAACAAGAATTGTTTTAATTTTGATCACACATAGACGTTTATTCTTCTCAAATTGAACTAAATGATAGAGTGTCAATTAAGAAAACGTTCTGTTAATTAATAAAGGAAATGTCATACTCAATCGGAAGTAATATCAGGCATAGATCAATTGTGGGTTTTAAGTAAAAAAAAAATAATAACTTCTATTTGGTAGATTTTAGTCATTATTATACTGCAAACATTTCAAATCTTCCTGGGTTCTGAGCTGTGTGTGTTGTAACTTTACGTAACCTATTCCTCGCCCGCGGCCGAGGAGATCGGCCGCGGGTGCACTACCATTCGGTCAGCGGTTATCTAATACACCAGATTCGCGTCTTTCATGTACTTGTTTTGAGTTTATATAGCCGCAAATACAGGAACTGTTTTAATTTAAATTTATTACTGTTTTATTTAAAATGTAAATTAGGAAGTCATTCTGAAAATTATGAAATCCGATATTATTCCTAATCCAAAACATCGTCAGACATAAATCAATGGTGGGTTTGTAAGTATAAAATGTTCTAAGAACTGTACTAATAATGTTTTAGATCAACAACAAAAAGCCACAAAGATTACCCCTTTAGATGATGATCATCCCTCGCACGCTAATTAGAAGATCGCGCGCGAGGGGACATCTACATGTACCTTATCACACGTGTATGTTTATTGATATTTTGTACGAACACAAAACTATTTGTTTATTTTATTTTCATTTATATTGGTTTTAGATGAAAGATGAATTTATCTCCCTTATTCAGTTGATTTAGCGTTGATTTAAACGTAAGGGGGAAAATCTTATAAAAACCTCTCATTAATTGAATAAAAGTAATCTATCAATTCGATTCTAAATATGCAAGGCCGATTGTATAAATAAAAGATTAAATATAATAAAACTCCGAGATATTTACCGGCATATGTAAAATTGATATGTGTTTAACTTAAGATTAATCATATTAATATACTGCATCGTCGGAACCCACGGGTTTTAAATCCGTTACACTGATTTCAAGCAATGTAACGGATGGAAAACCCGTGGGGTCCGACGATGAATCGACTGTAGTTACATATGATCATTTCCGTTAATTATTGCTTAGACTTTTTACAGACTTTAACGCTTTTAAAGGGGCATGGTCACGATTTTGGTCAAAAGTTAGTTTTCCGATTTGAATGTTTTCAATGCTTCAGTAAGGCATTTTTAATAGGTAATCAACATTTGAGTGTAATTCGTTGAGTTTAGGCGAGTTACAGAGCTTACAATTCTTTGCAATGTAAACAAAGGGTTTGTTTACATTTTGAATGTTGAAGTGAAAACTCCAGTTAGAAACCTAAAATGATTGTAATAAATGTTAGAATCTGTTTATTTATGCTTAAAATGAATAATAAGATGGAACAATCAGCTTGTAAAACAACTTTTACTGGTAAATTGAACTTATGTAAACAAAAACAGGGCACGAGCCTTGTTTACATGGCAAAGAATTGTGAGCCCTGTATCTTGCTTATAACTTTACTACTGACTCTCAAATTTTATTTGGTCATTGGAAATGCATTCCTAAAGCATTGTAAATAATCAAAACTGAAAAATAGAATTTGACCAAAATCGTGACCATGCCCCTTTAAGACAATATTCAAACTTTGCCTGGCCAACGCGACATATATGCACATGAATATATGTATATATACTGGTGTAAGAAATAATATTCGACCAACGCAAAAATTAAATATTGTAGAAAGTAAAATAAGTTTTCTTAAGAGTTGTACCAAATTTTAGCAGGGTTTACATAGTAAAAAAAATCATTAATTTTCGAAGCGTTCTAGGAAGTTTAAAAACAAAGTCATATCTGTGCTGCTCCGCCCCCCCCCCCCCCAAGTGCTCGAGCTGAATTTTAAAAATTGGCGAACAAAAATCGAAAATTTATATGTGTCAAAAATCAATTTCTGGTGACTCCTTATTTGTTAACGTTCTTCCTAATGTATTTCACTTTGCAATCTGTGTGTTTATTCGGCCAGTCTGCGTGTTAATTCAATCACCCCGTGCGACCGAAAATCTCGTGTCCCTTTAAGACCGAGAAAATAAGCACCGCCTTCAAATTTACGTGGTCAGTGTAACCCTTGTTAATCAACTAAATCGAGGCCCCAGTTTGGATGTTAGAAAATGATTGGCATTTGTTTACTCGTCCTGTGTATACCATGCCTAGCGCTCGCGACGACGGTGCAATAAACGTTTTTCTTTTGATTTGATGCATACCGTGACGATAAATCGCTATCTTTTAGCACTTTAAACAAAAGAAATATTAAAAGATATGAATTACAAATTTACTCGTACTTGGTTATGTACCACACTAAATGCGCTGATCACCTTTAGTCTGTCAAAATCATGTGGTGCCGATCATGTATCCATGAAAGACGTCGTTTATCAATAAAGATGTTTGTGAATAATTGAGAATAAATAATTAAATGAAATCAAATATTGCGTTCACGATTTATATCGTTAGTTATCACATTTCTGAGAGAAATTTCACGAGCTGAAACCGGAAGAGAAACAAGTACAGACAGCTCTGGTGCATGCGCAGCTGGTAGAATTATTGTGCACTTTAATTTAGCAGCTGGTCGGAAAAGATTTACAAGCATTGGTTGCAAAGTTGCATTAGTATTTGAGTACGGTGGGTTGATTGTATAATTCACAAAACATCAGGATATATTTTCAGTTAATCCCGACAGAAACTTGTTCAATCAAACGAAAGATTTTGCACAAGTCGCACGCGGTTTTTCATGCGTTTATATTCATTTCAACGAAGAACAATTTGTTTTATAAGTAATTATAAATACGATATTCTTTTTAAATAAACGGAAAACTAAATAAACTTTTTTGAGAGCACTTTAATACTCCGTGTATATAGACATGTATACACAAGCGAGCGTGTTTCCCTCGGGGTTTCACACCTCTTTCAATATAGGCTCCACCCCCACCTGAACTTACCTAAGGTAAACTGACCGGTTAAAAACCTCGGCATTTAAGTGCACACAACCCTGGACACAGATAGCCATAGGTAATTTATGGATGCAGATCATCAATTGTTATGTAATTAAAATACACTTTGAAGTGAGCTATCACTGTAGTGGTCAATTGTTGAATATAAGTTTAAAGTTTTAAGTCAAAGATGTTAAATAATAATTATTTGTTCTCACGTTTAGAATTTATGAAATACGTTATTCAATGCAGTCGGTCGCCATAGAAATCATCAGAGTACTGCAAGTGTTGACAGTTTCTTATTTCTTAAAAAGACCTTAGGACATAATTCATTTGACTTACAGACTAGCGACACAGTTGCCTCCCAAAAATGTATGCACTTCTCAAAGTTACAATTAAATGGTATAGATATGTGTTGTTCAACGGATTTTATTAATTGTTGTAAATGTTAAAGTTAGAGAAATCGTATTTTCTGGAGTATGACATTATGTAGAACTCTTTTGTTTAAAAAACAAAAACAAATTGTTTTGACGTCACACAATCTCTTTGGTTTAAATATACAATGTACTCAGTGCTCTGAACAAAACGCTGGTTTATGCCTTTCTGTTACTCAAGTAAAAAACTGAAAAAAATTGATTACTTTTAGGTTCACACGTCACATGTTAATACATGTATGCATAAATATATGATTTTTATCAAATACTAGTAAATGACATTGTATCTTTAAAAAATTCCAAAATATTATAACTAAAACATGTATATGTGACATGATAGAAATAATTGTAAACCAGAGGTCTCTCTTCCTGTCACACAAAAGTGACAAAAAGGATTCTTGATTCAGTTGGAGTTCTGCCCCCACCCCTGCCAACATTTTCTGAAATTTACATTTAGAAAATTAAATTTTGGGGTACTGACACCCCCACCCCCACACACTTTCTAGATGAGCGCTCAAGGCAAAACAAAAATATATTGGGATATTTTAAACAAAATCCTATTTGAAAAAAAATGAAGTTAGAGATGCCTCACAACCCCTACCACTGCCGCGGATTATGATTTTGAAGATTTGTGAATTTCTTTTACTTGCTTGTGAAGACTTCAGATAAATATGCTCATCCTTTCAAAAACAATACTGAGGCCTGTATGGCCAAACAGTATACGGATAGTTATCCCTACCACTGAGCACCTCAGTCTCGTATACTAATAGCGCACCCTCAGACAGGAGAAGGCATTATTGTTTATTTACAATTGGTGTTCTTTTCAATCTCTAATTTTAACACTGCACTTTACATAAACTGTTCCATGTTTTAGCGGTAGAGGTTTAAGTATGAATATAGGGAATCAAAATGTTTATGAAACATAACACTTTTTTCCATGCATCAGCGCAGTGGATTTTGTGTTTATTACACTATGATATAGGCATACCAGTAGTTTGAATCCTGTCATCAGTTGTATAATATACATGTAAACGTATTTATCGATTTTCTGGTTGGAATAATTAAATACATGTACATATAAGAGATGTGTTTTAAGTTATCATAAATTGATATAACCGTGAAATAAGTTAAAAGGAGAGTTTGTCTGGTAGGAAAATAATACTTTGAAAGTGAGCCTCGTTTTCTGAACTTACTATTATCATATTGACAATCCAGTTTAAGACAGCCCACCCTTTTCTCCTTACACTCAACGGGGTCGGATAGGTATCAATAAGAGGTCACCTTTCCATGACCTTTAAATTTGCATACAATCTAAATATGTACCCCTAGCTTATCACAGACATGCCTTTATCTGTAGTATGAGAAGTGTAACTCTTCAATACTATGCAGTCTGGAGGCTGCAGTAATATATAGAAAATAGGCATGAATTAATTGTTCTGTCTCCTTTTGAAGAGTTCAAATTGATTTTCTAAAGCCCTGATTGGTCAGAAGTTAAAGTAGTGTGAAGATGACCTCCTATCAATAACTGTCAGACCCTGACAAGTGTAAGAAGAAGAGGGGTGGTTTTATTAAGACTGAATGACAATCCTTTTTTTGACTTGCAATCTGATTAAAATTTCTATAGTCGCTATACGATGATTTGAAGAAACCTCACTTAAGGTCACCTCCTGGTGAACTTTGCTTTGACCAATGAAATCGTCGGTTCCATTCCTCAGTTACATGATTTGGAAGTTATGCCAATACATTCTTTAGATTCCCTAAGGGCGTCTAATATCAACTTATGCTCCATCTCTTACTTGCTGATACCGAAAGATTCACGAACATGTGGCATCATTTCGTCGTACAACTCCCATTTTTGTTTGTAACCCGAAATTACCGTTTCTAACACTTGCTCTGATTGCTAGAATAACTCATGTATAATTATAAACAAACGTTCAACAGGGGGTGACCTCAAGAGGGGTTTCTTCAGATCCTCTTGTAGCGAAAATAGAAAAACAAGGAGGGGATCAAGGATATGATTTTAATCAGATTGTCTCGACTTGAAGCTGTAACGGAAGACCTTCTCGTTGCTTGCAACGAGCTCGGCTCTAGTTTATTGATGTATTTTGGTTTGTAGCTTAAAACAACGAATATATAGCGGAAATCTTGTTGTTTTTTATACAATCGGCAATAATGGGTACTCGCACGTTATATTCTATCAAATTTGCATTTAAGATATGAAAGTCTGCATGTAAAAACTTATGACTCAGAAATAATTGGGGTTTTTTCCAATACGAAAATGGTTTTAGGTCATCTGAGTCACTTAGGTGACCTATTGCAATTGGCCTTTGTCCGTCGTCTTGCGTAGTCCGTTAACAATTTTACATTTTTACTTCTACTTAAAAACTATGATGCCAATTGTTCCCATTTTTAGTGTGAAGCATTTCTATTGTAAGTGGAATCTCAATTGTGAAAATCATGATCTACCACCCCCGGGGCGCCAAAGGCGGGGCCAAATATGCAAAAAAGCCAAATTAAAAAAAAAATCTTCTCCTCTACTCCCATACATGTGGGGGAAAATGTTAAAGCATTGTTATGATGTTCATGAAGCCCTCTATAGAGATTGTGAAATTCATGGCCCCTGGGTCAGGGCTTCAGGTCATATGGTGGGGCCAATGTGACCATATAGTAAACATGTATTAAACCTTAAAAAATCTTTTCTTCTGTACTTCCATATATATATTTGAGAACAACTAAATGCATAGTTATAATGTCTGTAAAGTCCTATACCTAAATTGTGACATTCATGACCCCTGGGATAGGGGTTCAGGTCCTAGGGTGGGGCCAATACAGCCATATAGTGAAAATAAATTAGATCTTGAAATTCTTCTTCTTTACTCCTATTCATATTTGAGAAATACTTAATGCCTGTTTATGATGTCCACAATGTCCTCTATTATAATTGTAAAACTCGTAGCCCCTGGGCTAGGGGTTCAGGCCCTAGGGCGGGCCTATATAGCCATATAGAAAAAATGAATTAAAGTTGTCTTTTCTACTCCCATATTTGAGAAAAACTAAATGCACGAATCTGAGTCCGCATAGTCCTCCACCGAAATTCTGAAATTCATGGTCCCTGGGTTATGGGTTTAGGCCCTTAATATCGCCAAATAGTGAAACATGTATTGATTTAATATTTTTTTCTGTACTGTCAGAGTTGTGGGAGATTAAATCATTAATTGTTGTGTTTAATTGCGATATTTACTGCCAAGGCCATGGGGCAGAATTTGAGGCGCTTTTTTTTTACCGGGGGGTGTTTTATTTGATTGTATATTGAACAAGTATTTGTACTTACGGTGATTGCTGAGCCTGTTTGCCATCCTTTAACAATTTTAACTTCATTTTGAAAAGTACATGGCAAATTGTCACTTGGCAATATAGAATAAAATATTTGTTCTATTTTAAGAAATCTACTTTAATATCCTGAGCATTGTATACGTGAAGGAAAAAAAAGAAGATTTATATGCATTTTTGTGCGTTATAAATGAAACTGTGATTATTATTTTAAAAAATGACGATTAAAAGCCTGCAGGTCTTTTATTACCAAAAGTTTACAATTTTAAGTCCCTGGAGCTATGGTATAGATAATCCGAGATTCCTCCGACTCTTGTATCCCCAACCCCTATTTTTTTCAAACATCAAATTATAAAAAGTGGGTAATAGTCAGAGAAGTCTCAGATTTGAGTTTATACTTCAAAATGAAGCTTAAAATGCAAACACGAGACTCTGACATGTCAGTTTAAGGGCTATAATACTCAGGTAACCGTCAATGTCTGTGGGCCTCTTGTTATATATTAATTTCCTTTGTAGCTTGATATAAGCAGCTCTTCGTTACAATATAATTGCAGGAAAAGGTCTATTTAGCAGCCAGAAAAGGAATGTGCAATGCAATATTGTGTTTCCCAAGCAAGCAAGGGGGTGTATACCGTACAAAATGCCAATACTAAAAAACTCTTATAAATTATTAAATAAAACTCTAATTAGGACATCACAGAAAAGAACATATATGACATATTAAACATTCAGTCAGATTTAATCAAATTATATTTCAATTAATTCACGTTGGTCCTCATGGGCTGTGCAAAAGCCAGGGCCATGAGCATAAAAAACCACCACCTCTTTGGGAGTTCATACATACAGTAAAAGAGGCTAATGTACTTTAGATACCAAAGGATACCTTAGGATTTAGGGCATGTTGAATCAGTGCTATTCAAAATTTTCTATATGATACGTTTTTTTTAACACAGGTTAGGAAGGTTAAATGGCAAACCAATGACAAATGTACACATTTTGTTAATTACTTTAGTCGTTCTAATCATGTTGTATTAAAATATTGCTTATCAATGTATTCATTTTATGCAATTATTTGTTGTGGTTTGTTGTCATTTTGTTTAATTTTATTTTATTTGTAAAACTCTTACTAAATGAATGAATTTCAAACAACCTAATAACATATTTTCATTAAAATACCGGCAGTAAATTCTAAGTTGTTACTCAATTGCTTTATTATTATTAAGGATATCTAATTGCTGAGAATATTAAGTTACTAGTAATGATAAGATAAAACTGGTTACCACGGATAAAGATGACTTGAGTTAAACGTTTTTATTGGTTCATAAGCAAACAAAAATATATTTTTATTTTTTTTTCAAAATGTAGAGTTATAATTGCTTCATACATTGAAATACTCTACTGGCACTGTACCAGTTATCGGCTAAAATTTAACGATTTCTTTTCGTATTTCCTTATTTCTTGATATTTTAAAATAAATCTTGACATACTTTAAATGGTGAACTCCTTGTTTATGCACCTGTTATGTTAAATCATTATTTAGAACCCAAAACATTTTGTTTGTGTGCTTATTAGCACCCCCCGAATTTGCCGAGTTTTTACGATTTACTGTACCAGTTATCGGCTTCGTGATAATGACATAGAAAAATGCCTGTACGTGTTGATTTGATATTCTGCAAAATGTTATTTGAATTATGTCCCTTTTGGGGTCAGACTAAAGGTCGTAGGGGTTATGATACATAAACAAAACTCATTAAATAATTCGTTTGTTATCATACAGTAATACGTAAAATCGTAGACTATTCATTGCATTATATTGTGCAATTAGGCGTTGAACTGCGCTATGAATTTCTCAGAATTTAGTGAATTCCTTTTGTTTCTATTTGTTATATGTAGTGATTTATATGTCAAATCAAAGAAGGGATTTGATAATGTATCACAAAGGGATTATATTCTAATTTTAACTTATTACGTCACTTCCCCCACTGCTGAAAGTGCAAAGATGTAAATCAGCAGTAAACAATGGTCGTTTAAGCTCATGTTTAAAACAAATTCAAGAAAGTTTTCAACCAAATTTACTTTTTTTTTTTCAAAACAGAGGGCTGAATTAAAAAATCTCGGATAGTCGCGTGCTATAAACCCGTACTCTCAGTTTAGCCGATAACTGGTCTAAGCCGATAACTGGTACAGTACCAGTACAATGTTTGCGTAATAAAAATTAAATACACAACAAACGTATTGTGAACACAGAAAACAAACAAGCTAATGAACTAAAAATAAAAAAACCAAAACATATTATTGAACAAATAATAAAGCGCACAAAATTACAAAATAGAAGCATAACCATGGGGTTAAAAAAAAAAGAAGAAAAAAGAAACATTGCCTATGAATATGTCATTTAACGAGTTGTGTATAGTAAAACAGACATGATTTTTTTTTTAAATTTCGTTTTAAATACATACCGTGTTAAAGTATTTATGATAGGAGGAAAACGACATCATTTTAACCAAAGCACATTACGGAATTAAAACCTAACTTAACATATATTTTTTCAACAAATTAGATTAAATTTTGTAAAGTACACTTCAAAACAGGAAGAAAAATATATGCCAAAATTCAACAACATAATGAATTACGTGACACTGAACTTTTGCATCAGCCAATTTGCCAGTTGCTATTAAGTAATACACAATTCAAACGCACAAGTGATCCTTAAAGCTGAACACCGCTCGTAAATAGGCACCGGGACACAGGTAGCTGGTATATAAACCCTTCGATTTCGTTACACCCGATTGCACACATGAAACTTGTGGTCGACATGTAGTATTCCCTTCGTGGTCTTTGGATTTTATGCATTTATATCTTATTCTATGTGCATATTCTGTTTGCAAATGATGCATTTACCAATTTATTTGATGTTAGTATTCTCCTGGCTTGAAAAATAATGCGTAAAATTTGATAATTTTATCGCGACCGAGTAACACGGCGAGGCACGTTTTACGTCTACACAGGTAAGACCTCTACAGTGAAGTACTTTCAACTGTTTAGAGGTATGCCCCTTATATAAGGGTTGTAGAGACAGCAGTGATTAAAGAGAAATATGGCGGACAGTGCCTATTTACGAGCGGTGTTCAGCTTTAAGAATGTAAAACGACACTTGAAGCGACAAATGGTTGTACGTTAACATTTTGTTTTATCGCAGATACACTTAATGCACTTAAAACAATAATGTAAATGTGAGAATCACAAATTATTTACCACGTTCTAAATTAGTTATGATTTATATTATTATGTAATGATTAAGAAAGAATAATTGCTTTGCATAAAAAAACAATGATATGTATGTTTTCTACCATCCGCGGAGGAAGGAGGACGAGTCAACAAAATTTATAGTATTTTTTCCCCAAACATATCAAGGAAAATTGACCATATCAGCGCACATTAGTGTACATGTTTTTTGCAAAGTGCATTCACTTTGTCCCAAATTCAAAGTATTTTGAAAAATAAGTACGTATATTTGTTTTTCAAATTGCGTTATTACAATGCGCATATACGGTATTTTGTTGTGGTTATTGTTGTTAAGGTATTTTTTTCTTATAAACTACACTACGAAATTATTGAGGAAGTTTAGTGAATTTGAAATTAAATATTGTATCATAAATTTTGAAGATGCAGTGCCTAACAATTGGAAAATTTCACTTTAATGGTTCACTTAGCATGAATGTATTCAAACCCAGCTGATGACGTCAGAAAAAAAAATTGGATGTACGGCTTAATTAACAAAACAAATATACAAATTACTGAAAAAATATATAGAACTGGTTAATGTACACCCACTTCATATTTTTCCAGCATTTTTTTTTATTTTAGAAATCCTCATAAAAATCATCATGACGCATACTTGTTGAATACAACGCGTATCGTGATCATTGTATACATATTTTAATGACAACGCAGCACTGTTAAGGTTGCATATGCTTAAATTACTAAGAAATATGTCATTAAAAACGAACCACAAATGTGATGGTCGTATAAATCAAAACTTGCATACAACTTTTCCCAATATACTATTATTATAACTCTAGTGACCCATGTGTTACGACAAACATGTGCATTTAGAGTCATCACGTGTCTATCACGTGACATCGATATTTATAAACATTTTACTAGGTCACACATATTTCTCAATATCGCAAGGGCATACCCCCATTGCACATATATTTATTTTGCATGTATATTTTAAATGTGATCTCCTTCACCCAAAAATCACTGCTGCTTTATTGGAATCGAGTAAATTACAACGCCATATCCAAAAATGCATCCGACAATCCATCATTTACCGGGGTAGCACGTTATTTTTCAACAACGAATGAGGTAAATCAGGAGAATAAAGTAATACAGCAGCATTTTTCAGTTACCTCTAGACCTCCTCTATCACTGTGTAAAATATCAAAAGTAGCCATGCAGGTTATGCCCTTGCAAAAGTGCGTTGAAGATGAGATACATAAATTTTCCTTAACTCAACCCCTTTTTCAAACGTAACGCCGATCTAGATTTCGGCTAAGGGCAAATAACTCTGTAGATATAGTAATGCGGGAAATTTGAATTTAATTACGAGCATTTGACGATACTTTCCTATGACAGTTTTGCTTGAAGCTAAATTGTAACTTATGTGTACATAAATTTCATACATTTATTAATTTCAGGTGCCAGCGTCATCGGAAAAAAAAACAGGAACCGAGAAATCATGAGAGATAACCACGTTATTACCTCTTTCTAATGTTTATATTCAGTGACAATCAACAAGCGATGCATTTTTTTATTTGATTTATTCTGTACCTGCTTTGCCAATAAATTCAATAAATTGTGAATAAAACATATTTCCTACACGTTCTTCTTCAAAATTAGTTATATGTACGTTAATGGAAGTACAAGCACAAAACAATACCCCCCCCCCCAAAAAAAAAAAAAATGGGAGGGGGGGACCACACATCTCGCACATTAAAATGAAAAAAAAAATGTATTAAATTTAACTCATATACAGTATCTTGAAACATTTCTTTATGATGGAGATATTGAATATGATATACATGCTTCTTAATTTAATCTCAAAGAAAAATATTTTTATCATATTATTATTATAACACTTGAATGGTGTAAATTCCAAGATTTTAAATATTGATCACAACAACAAATACATAGATTTTCAAACATTTATTATTCATTTTTCAAGGGAAATATTGAAGAAATAATGCATAGTTAAAAAACTGTTTTCAAATAAATCTTGGTAAAAATTAATAGTTGCATATTTCAACTGATTTTGACTCATTTAAATTTTAAATATCATTGAAAATAATAATTAAAAAAAACAAAAAAACAAGAATTGCAAAATGAAACATTTCTTAGAGAATATATTCCATGATGGCGGTATAACCTTCAAATTCATTAGTGCATGTTCTTGAAGTCATAAGGAAAAAAAAATTTGCAAAAATCATCATTGCTAGAAACTCAAAGGAAACGCAGAAAACAACAGAAACAACAGGGGAAACAACAACAATTAGAACACCGGTGTTTAACAACAATGTTACTGTGGCCAAAAGGTATGACTTTTACCAGAATGTTATGAACAAGTACCCTAAAATGTATTTGACATCCAAGGCTTTTGCCTCAAATCTTCCTAGATTGCAGAAATATATCACAGAGAGTAAATTTTGGAAAAATGGAAACAGAAATGGGGAAAAGACAGTTTATAGAAAATTTCAATCTGCAATCATGGAACAAATTGTCCGAAAGAGAGAAACATATGCACAGATTAATTGACTGCATTAAATGTGAGGCACACAATCCAACAATTTCTTCAATGCATTCTTCTGTAAGCGACATTACACAGAACATAATCAAAAAAACAAACGAGCTTGCAAAAGAAATACAAAATTTGCATGCTGCAAGGCTTGTTGATGGTGCTGAACAATTGGTCAAAATGATAGAGCCCATAATGGAAAACACATTTAAAACAAGCATGAAAAAAAAACAGTATCAACTCAATATAACTTAACAGAAAAAGTACCCAGCGAAAAAAAGCAAAGAGAAAAAATAAAATCAATAAAAGAGAGTAGCGAAAAAATTGCGAAAATAATTTCAAACAATGACGGTGAAGTCGCCTCATTTTTAGCTTCAGGCAGTTCCTTTAGTCAGAGAAACAGAGATCGCATGAACACATATTTTGAAACCACACAAGCCGCCAGATTAAGAGCTGCCTGTGAGACTAAAAAACTGAAAGCTGGGGTTCAAAAACCCAAAAAGCATGTGGGGAAACTTGAAAATTATTTTTTTGACAGAGATGGGTTTAAGAAGTTTATAGAAGCCTTACCATCTGGCTCTAAGGTAAGCTGGCGAAACCTAGGAATCAGGTTTCAGGTGAGGAACAAATCTGGTTTACGGCCAAGTAATGCAGGACAAGTTTTGATGGAAGCTGCCAAATCCCTGGGAATTAATGTGTCAAAATTCAACACTGAGAAGAGAATCAGCGGGAGAGACTACGCTCAGCGGATTAGGCGTGCTCGGCACAAGCTTCTGTACAAAAAGGTCTCTATTCCTGCCTCTCATCCCACCAGAAAGCTTCATACAGAAATTAGAAGACGGTTGAACAACCAGGAAATATATGTAGGTGAAATGATTGCACCAAAAACATACCGGAGAAACCACATAACATCTAGTGGAAACCTGGAGGAAACTGATGTCGTTGTACATGGAAGAAAAATCCCCCTAGAACGCATCAGGCGTCAAATGAATCTTGACCAGGGCTTGCTATTCAGATGGAGGAAGGATGATTATGAAAACCTGGATGAGGAGACCATTCTGGAAAGGTTAAGCAAGCTTAAGATCCCTGTGCCTAGTGAGCCTATGTCAGCACTTGACGAGCTGATGAAAGTTGAACACACCAGAAACTTGAAAGTTTGGCATGACCACTCAGACATCCTAAATCATAGTTATGTCAGCTTTATGATTTCTGCCCTCTATGATCCCGCAGTCTTTTTAACAGATGAAGAATACAAAGAAAGGTATCCAGATAAACCTCCAGTAGACGTTCAGTCAGCTGTCGAGAAGCCATACCTATATATTTTGGGTCAGTCAAAAGCCACTGATGTAGACCAGCTGTCCTACACCTCCACTAGATTGGAAGATATCAACTCGTTACATCAGCCAACATACTTCAAGGGAACAGCAATTTATGATGTTCTTCGCGTTTTCAGTGGTGATGGTCCTGCTAGACAGTTTGAAGCAGGACATCAAAGAGGTGGAAACTTCAGCTGTCTTTGCGGTATTTCCGTTAAAGAACACCAGAACCTGGAGTGTGCTCTGCGGTTCCATCCTCCGACACTATCTGAGAGAATGAAGATCTTAAAATCAGGAGTTCATTGGAAGAAATATTCAGAAAGGAACATCAACCCTCTGTGTAACTTGAAGAAGGAAGCCCTTACTGATGAGCTTGAAGCAAGAGGTGTTGACACCTATGGAAAGTCTGTGGCAGAAATGAAAGAGAAACTTGTTGAAATTCTCCATGGCATTCAAAGACCGCCTGCTCTCTTAAGTAGTGACATCCATTCTTTGTCATTGTCCAGATATGAAATTCCACCATGTGAGCCTCTTCACGATCTGAGCAATATTGTGCAAAATTTAATCACGGAGCTCCCAACACACATTGAAGACAACAAGGTGCAAGTTGATTTTGAGAAGTTTGCCAATGCCACAATAGGGGACAGGAATCAGTTAAAGGGATCAGATGCCAGGTTATTTGCTGTAAAGCTGGCCAAATTTGCACACCAAAAGTTCACAGAAAATGGCATTTCCAAAGAAATCCTCCTCCTCTGCACATCGCTTGTGGAAATGATATCCATTTGTTACAGCCTGGCTGTGTTAAATCTAAAGCAAAATAGCGTGGCGCGGCGCCATGCCCCATTTTATCAGCGCCATGCCCTTTTTCCAAACGCCATGCCCTTTCAATAATTAATAAAAGTGATGCCCTTTTTATTGAAAGTAAATTTAATTCAAAACCGCCATTGTCCTAGCCTCTGTTTTGATTGCGAAGTTAAACCAAACACAGGATGAATGACCATCTTTAAGTTCTCCTTAAAGATAACTTAAAGGTGCTTAAAGGTAGCTTAAAGACGATCTTTAAGCCACCTTTAAGCTATATGTGTTGCTTAAAGGTGGCTTAAAAAAAGCGTAAAGATGGCTTAAAGGCAGCTTAAAGACTATCTTTAAGCCACCTTTAAGTTACCTTTAAGGACAACTTATAGGTCCTTAATGTCCAAACTTCTTTAAGCCACCTTTAAGCTACCTTTAAGCCACCTTTAAGCCACCTTTAAGCCATTAAAAAATCTTTTAATTCAATATTGTGCTTAATTTGCCAACAAAATGTATTAACTTTATGATAGAAATGGTATTAAAAACGGTTTTTGTTCTAGAAAATAAAATGAAAAAAAAAACCACACCAAAAAAACCGCACGAGGATTGAACCCGGGACCCTTCGTTTACCAGCATCTCCTCACTCCCTCTGCGCCACGGCTACTTATATTTTTTTGGAGGTTTTTATATCCTATAAATTAGTGGCTATTGAATCAATGTTTTTACTTGAAAAGATTTTGATTTCCATTCAGTTTGTAACAATCAATTATATCTAATTTATAAATTAAATGCATGCATGTATTTAGAATGAAATACGAAACTTGGTTTTCAGTGAAAAAATATATTTACCTAAATAGAAACCGTTATGCTTACTAGCATACTTAGTTAATATATTTAAACCAAGTAGATATATAGGCTATGTTCATCTAATTCATAGCTAAATGAAATTAAATGCAAGGAAGAAGATGAAACTATTTCTTTTATTAAATGCATTGAAACTATTAGCTAGGGTATTAGTTCTACGCAATTTCTCGGTTTTGATGATCACGGCGCCGTTCCAGTATGTATAATTTTAATAATATTGATTATTATATATACATTTACAACAGATCTAGAATAACAAATGAAATGATATATGTTTAAATGTTTAATTGTATACATGATTTTTAAACTATCAATTCTATAACAAACAATATTACGAATTACCGGTGACGTATTTACTGCATGTGGCAATTGCAAATGATGTATGCATATACTTGTACATACAATTGTATGATGTACCAGGCCGGGTATGTGACATATTTACCCTTATACATATATTTAAATAATTAACCCCCATTTATGATCACCGGTACAGTAATTAATTAGCCTCTAGATTTTACTCTTACATACATGTATCTTTAATTTGTAAACGTAGCATTTTTAAAACCCACAGCTAGGAAATTATACTTTGAAAATGAAACAAATGTAAATAAACCTTCATTCACTAGACTTATCGTATACACGTACATACTAAGATTTCAACGCCTTTAGAAACCCTGACGTGCACCTGGGCACACGACACACCTGTTGTGTATATCTTGTATATTCTGTGTTAGTTCCAGGGGTTTTCTTAACTGGGACAAACAATAGACTCTAATTAGATATACACAAACGAACAAAACTATGTCTAGACAAACAAAGCAGTAATATCCCGCCCGATATAACCAAGGCAGTTGAGAGTCTTTTCATCTTTAACATGTATCTAGCATATCTAGAATTAGACCTAGAAATAATTAAAATTGAAAAAAAAAATACATATCTTAAACCGATTAAATTAAATCATGCATTAGTGGTTCATTTTTTTATTTTGTTTAATAACCGGATGAACTAAGAGAGAGAGAGAGAGAGAGAGAGAGAGAGAGAGAGAGAGAGAGAGAGAGAGAGAGAGAGAGAGAGAGAGAGAGATTTCACCGATTAATTTATAATAGGAAACAAACATACTTTAATATAATTTCATGCGCCGATTTAGATACAGAGACTGCGCTCACCCCTACAATAATTTTGAAACAAACAAAAAATTATAAAGAATTTTATAACGGCAGTCTGTGTCCATTGGAGCGGTGTTGATGATAGCGATCTGTGTTTAATGGAGCGACAATTAAAACCGCCTGGAACACCCCCCCCTTTCCATCACTCGGATCACCCCCTCCCATCCCTATAAAAGAGCTTTTGCATTTAATATATGTTTTCAAGATGAATCTGTTCAGCTTACTCAAACCTGACTTAAAGGGAACTTAAAGATGGTGTAAAGACAACTTAAAGGGAGCGTAAATGCCACTTAAAGATGCCTAAAGGTGGCTTAAAGATGGCTTAAAGGTGACTTAAAGAAGTTTGGACATTAAGGACCTATAAGCTCAGCTTAAAGGTGACTTAAAGGTGGCTTAAAGATTGTATATCCTTTAAGCCACCTTTACGCCACCTTTAAGTCACCTTTAAGGACTTGCTTAAAGATTGTTTTTCGCCCTGTGAAAACTCGCTGGACTTCACGCACGGGTGACCTGAGACAATAGACGATACAGGTAAACTGGAGAGGCCCAAGCTGAGGGGGTATACAGAGCTATCCTACATAAGTGGGTGATTTGACACCTAATTACTGGTACAATAATTTGATAAATAACAACTGAACTATCTCCTTGAAATTAGTAATTGTACAAGACATCGTAAGGTTATCTATAAATAGAATTAACACAAAAGAATATATTTTATAGAGATAATTTGAAATTTTAACACTGAGGCGCCTAAAACCATGTTAAGGTTAATGAAACATTATAATAAAAATCTAGAGGTGAAGTTTTCTTTTTTAAACTTTTAAACAATCGTCAGATTAACCAGAATTTTCTCTGTTTCCAAAGAAAACGTAAAACTTCTTGAAGAATGCAGAAACTTTTTTCATAATAAAAGATTATTATACAGATTTAATACAATTTGTTTTTTTAAAACCTTAAAACAACAATTTCAATATCCAAATTTCTGTGGTTTAATAATTTTGCCATCAGTTGTCTACATATTCTCTTTTGACTAAGAATTAGTGGACAGGCATAGCCTACATCCATGCTATGCTTGTCCACTTCTCACAAAAGAATATTGTCTACATTATACATGTCCTATATAAAACTACTTTAAAACTAGTCAGACCAATGCAATGACTGTTCTAAGAGATAAAATTAATGTAAATCAATTTAAGAAAGAATAAAAAAGATTGAAGATAAAATATTGAATAAGACTTATGTGAATGCAAAAGCAAATTATTTCATATTGTTCAATTATCTTGATTCATTACAGATCTCGAGGTCACACTTGATTATGATGCAAAATTTTCCTTAAAATATGCATGTTTCAAGGATTAATGATTTAAAATACTACCGCAGAAAAAGGTGCCCCTTTCAAGGTTTTGTAATATTTACCGCCGAGAAAAGTGCCCTTTTCACCATTATTTTAACATGCCCTTTTCAAATCCTAGATTTAACACTTAGCCATCACCATCAAAGGACTCCAAAGACAATTCTAAGACTCTATAACCAAAGCTTTCTTTTCAGTGTTCTTTGCAAAACAGTAATTGGAACTCCAAAGATGACAACAAGAAAATGTTATGGGTGTCATTTCCACAGCATGACAGTCCATGCACCCCAGACTTTCAGAATCTTCTGTCTCCGATCTCTGATTCCTGAACAGGAAGAGCGATCATTTGGAGATATGCGCAGGATCTCACTGAACACATCAAGTAGACAGTGCGGAAAAATCATAGATAACGCAATAGTGAGGTTTAACGCACAACAACAAAATGACAGGGGAGATAACTACAGAAGACAAGAATCAGCTATCAGTCAGCAGGCAAGATTACTTCCAACAGGTGAAGACACAAGATTTCCAGTTGAGATGCTGCGGACCCGATCATATTTATTTCAGACTCATTGTGAAAGGATAGCAGATTTCTTGCAAGAAGAACTTGGCATTTGGTGGTCCATGGATGGTGACAACATTGTATTCCATGATGGTCCTATGCACCAAGATCAATCATTATGCTCTCAACACTTTCGAACAGACACTGTTGCAGACTCCATCAAAATTCTGGATAACTGTTGGTCCAAATGTGTGTCAGCATTTGAAAAGGGATAAATTCAACTACCATTATTAAAAGTAAAGATCTTTGATGGGAGCAAGCCAAAAATAATTAGGAATGAAAGTAAGTAACCATGAAACATAACTGAACTATAAAGAATTGAAAACAAAACATAATTAAATTTCCAAAATAAATTTCAAATCAATTAATCAAATCTTACTATTAACAAGTAAGAAGTAACTTATACATGTGTGATGAATATATTTAAGCATGCTTAAATTTATGTTTTGAGGTTATACATCATTTCTATAAACCTATAGGTCTTCTTGCACAAAACTATGCTGATGGTCTTCTCACAGAAAAGTTTGGACAACAGGCAGATGAGGACCACGAGTCAGAGACGGAGGAAGAATCAGCCGATTCACAGATCCAGTTGGTCTCAGGTATAAGCCTACGAAGTTAAACATAATTTGAAGCACACATATAATAATTTTTAGCACTTACACCAACAACAGTTTAAACTTAAAGATGTCAAATGATGACAAATTAATCATTAGCTCAGATTCAACTAATAAATAGTCAGATTAAATTTGTACATTTATTATAGTAAACACATATGGACAATTTTATTTTTCTATTTTTAAGTTATAAATGTACATCATTTTCTATCAACCTACAGGTCTTCTCAACCAGAACCACGCTGATGGTCTACTCACAAGAAAATCTGGGCAACAGGCAGATGAGGACCACCAGTCTGAGACGGAGGAAGAATCAGCCGATTCACAGATGCAGTTGGTCTCAGGTATAAGCCTACAAAGTTTAATATACTTTGAGGCACACATACTATAAATTTTTAGTACTTAGACTAACAACAGTATAAACTAAACAATGTCACATGATGACAAATGAATTTCCCCTATGGAAAATCTTTTTTACATAAAAAACAACCCCATGTGCAAGGAATCAGCTTCCAATGTTTATTCAAAGATCTTGTAAACAATATTGAACACAAACCTGGGACATACTTAGAAGAATGGTTTGAAATGCCACTTGGGCATTTACATGTACACATGTATTTCACTATTTTTTGTTATTTCTTCCTGAGATTTTTATTCTTTATGTATTATCATTAACATTACAGATGGTCTTGTGGCAATTAACAGAAGTCTCCTTCATACTGAAGACAATCAAGAATCAACTAAATACTCCAAGATAGTCGACTTAGGTATTAATGTGTACTTAATAATTGGGCAGACAGAAGGATAAAAATACATATCTTTCTTTACACACTTTTACACAGTTTACACTAGCAGAATTAAGATATCCCCCTCCCCTCAAAAAATATTCTAAATCATCAAGGTATAGTGCAGAGCATTCAATTTTTGTGATATAGGGTTGTAGTAGTTGGGGCTATATGGACCGTGGACATCGGCCTGGATAGCTCAGTGGTAGAGCTCCTGACTAGAGTTACAGGGGTCCAGGGTTCGATTCCCGGTCCAGCCATATGTTTTCAACATTCCTCCTTTCCTATTACAGGGTGTACTTTTACAACAAGCTTTTCTACTTTTCAAGTAGAATGAAAACACAGGGTAGTCTCTATCTAACAGAAAATACATGTTAGCAACTGTATCATTAAATCTTACCCCCAAAAATGTTGAACTGTATTTGGATAAATTCAACTTAGGTGTTGAAGCAGTTGACTGTAATGAGTCACTGGGGAATACAGCAGCACATGGATCCAAGCATCATGACATGGGTAGACCGCCCCTTGTACCTCTACTACACAACACAGGTAGGAGTCTACAAAATTAATGAAGTTCATGTATAAGCTACGGCGTCAATGAAATCATCAAATTACCAGTTATTTAGATTTGAACTCAAGTTTTATCCAGCAACACAATAGTTGGTCAAATGCAGTTATGCTGCTGTCATTGATGCTGATCAGTTAATAAAAGTGTGAAAGACAAAAACAGCACCAAGCCTTTTGCAACCTCAAAGCTATCACTTTTATCCTTTCTATGTTAAATGTTTTTAACAGCACAGCAGGAAGCAAAATTTAAGCAATATTCCCAGAAAGAAAACATATCTCGTAACGACTCTTTCAAAGCTTGGGTATTTAGTATGTCATTAATTTGTTAAGTCTTGGTAATACACGTATACATCAAAGGCAAATTAAGTTCTTTGGTAGCTCATGCAGAGGACCTTATGAGATATTGGAAAATGTATTTTTACTAGATACTAGACATATCATTTCAATGCTAAACATTAATGATCATCAAATGTACCATTATTAAATAATCTTTGAACACTTTCACTGTTTTCATTTAGTAATGTTTATTTAAGAAATAAACAGCAATTTAAAAAGTTCACTGGGATATGAAGTTGGTTGGTCACGTGATCAAATCCTGTGAAGACTGAATGGCTTCTCACACTACTGAATTCAAAATCCACTGATATTCCCCAATATTGACTGACATTGTCTGACATCCACTGTACATTGACTGTATCTCACTGTACATTTCACTGACTTCCACTGTACCCCACTGTACCCCACTGTACATTTCTACTGAACAGCACTGTATCCCACTGTACGCCACTGTACAGTCCTACTGACTTCCACTGTACCCCACTGTACGCCACTGTACAGGGCACTGACCAGCACTGTACCCCACTGTACGCCACTGTACCGGGCACTGACCAGCACTGTACCCCACTGTACGCCACTGTACTATTAATTTGAGATAAAAATCAGATGTTTAAATCTTCAGTATATTTTTTTTCTTCGATATTTATTTTTATTATGCTGTTTAAAGCATTATCATTATCTATTCGGATAACTTGACAGAATAATGCAACAGGTCGGTAAATTTATTTAATACGTTTTTTTTATAATTGTCTATTGTTATTGACTGCTACGATCGCAAAATTACAATAATTTCCCTAACTATAAGGTGAAAGTTTTGAATTTTACATGTTGAATCTGATTATTAAAAAAGTACATGTCATTATGTTTATTCTGCCAGTCATTGGAAAATACCCCCCCCCCCCCCCCCTCGGCCTCCCTAACCAGCAAGGTTACATAATCATTTCTTATTGATGATATATGACAAGCCCTCGTTTAAATGATCGGGTTGTTCATTCTCTGTGTCTTATGAACTGTGTTTTAGCCACTAGAAAACAGTCAATTAAACACAGAATCCACAAAATATATCCATGCTTGTTTTTTGTGTACACATGTCCAAATATCATGACTGCCCGCTTGACTACACAGGTACATGTACATTTTGAAGATAGCGTGGGAGTTTCTAGCTCATTTGTTAAATGATTTCTTTTGATTAAAATATTTAAAATTACATTGCAAATGTCGGGTATTAATTTTACAAAATAACACCTACTGCAGAATACATATAATCAGTGACATATTAAGCGGTAATTAACTGTATCATTAATTTCAGCAAGAAATAAAAGGAAGGATTTAAAGGGACCTGGACACGATTTCAGATGAAAATTTTATTTTTGATTTTTATGTATTAAGACCAATTCTATGTAAGAATCAAAAACCCTTGGCCACTGTATGTCACCGATTCAAATGAAATTTTATATGTAGTACAATTATAACCATATAAGGCCAAAAAAAATATCTGCAGCTTTGACTTGACAACGGTTGTCATGGAAACGGATTGTCTAAGTTCATGCATTGGCAACAGGGCAAAATATGTAATATATTGAATAATTCCACTAAATATATACTGTTTTGAAAAAAACAAATATGGAAAAAAATTATCTATATTAACTTGAGAATTTGATAAATTTTAATTTTTTTAAAATCCTTTGGAGTACTTTTAATTACTTATTTTATGCCACAAATTTTATTTAATTATGCTTCCTTTATGAATAAAAAAAATATATTTGCCCACTGATCTAGTGTAAACTTGCACGCTGAAAAAATATATTGAGATCAATTGAAAAATAAGAAAAAGTCAAATTTATGGAGAAACCAAAAATAATTCAATAATTTAACATGATTTCATGGTGAAATATCACATAAACCGTTACAGAGTTACGGTTCTTTATGACGCTCTCTAGTGTAAGAGGTTAGGACGGCCTTCATTTGTTTACAAATGGATGAAAAGACTATTTGCAGTTTTCATTCGTTTTATTCTTCAGAAGTTTGTTCTGAATCAGAGAGTTTTTGTGCTGTTGATTCACTGCCATCCACTCTGTCTGCAATTATTTTAACCGAGTCGGGTTTATTTTATGGAAAACAAACAAATTCATTTAACATTTGTCAAAATCATATAAAAAGCATCCGGGAGAAGAATCGTCTGCGACGCAAAGTTAAATGTTGCGGAATTCCCCAGTTTATTGCCTCGCACACGATTAAAAATCAGAAGCGATCGGGAAAGCAGAAGGCCGACAGACATCTAACAATCCAACAAGTGGAGGATGTACGAGAAAACTATGGAATAGTCCTTCCCATTGGAACACGTATGTAGCCTACTGTTTAAGTGTTTTTACTCACTCTTTTTCAAAGAACAAACGCCAGTATTATAAGAAAGTGAGTTTATATATTTATGTTTCACTAAATCAAAATCCAAACCAGTAGTCCCTACATAATAAACATTGACTTTTTGTTCAGTATATCATCAGCTCCAGTACAATCACTAGATTTAGCTAAGTAACTTGAAATACCTACATACATGTAGCTTTATTTACAAAAAAACATGCATTTCTATTTTTGAATAGCTGTATTACACCTTGTGTGCAATGAGGCATGGATAAATGTATTTACTTCACATTGTGCTAATTAAAATTATAATTACCAATCAATTATCATGTTAACCAGAACTGTTCTTATTTGTTATTCCATTTAAAAAGGAACTGCTTTGTATCACATAAACAGCTATGATAGCCCCAAAACTTTAAGAACTTTGACTGCATTAATTTGCACAAAAAGAGCAATATTTTTTAGAGTGTTTTTTTTATGAATTGTTTTTAGATATATCGATGATCAGTACAAAGTTGAAAATTATTATTGCACCTGAGTGTGACTTTTTGTACAAATGCCCATTTAAGATAAAAGTATGATTGAATTAAACCTATTTCAGGTGTGGTAAATATACTAGGTAAAGCATGCTACGTAGCTAAATCTAGTGATTCTACTGAACCTGATCATTGGTCAACTGCACATGATGGTCAGGATTAAATATATTCAATACAGATTCTGTTCATACACAAGACACATATTTGATACTTAGTCATTAAATTTAACAGGAAAATAAGAATCATGATATTTTCTTTATATCTAGGAGATGCATATTTCTAGTTAGTCTTTTACACATAATTTATCATGTTTATGGATCTCATAAGATACACACATAACTGATTAATCCATATAGGCCTTCTACTGCCATCAGATCAATTTTTTTCAATTTTCAATTCTCAGCTGAAAAATTTACTAAGCTCATTTAATTGTCATTCCTAATTCATCATGCTATTCTGTTCATTTCACTTAACACAGAGGAAAGTTGGATTAATTATATACATATTCAACAAAACAAAGACTGTTGATCAGCATAACATTTCAACACTTATAGTCTGTTTAAAAACTTAAAAACTATTCATCATTTAACATACAAAACATAATAAAACTCTGCATAATTACCTTGAATGAATGAATAATCATAAGAATGTAAAATCCCATTGCACAGTAACTCCATTTTACAAAGGAATTTGAATTAGTGCCCTTTGTTTGAAGTATTCATCAGGGGGGGGGGGCTAACTACCCCAGCATATTCTGATTTGTTTGATAACTTTAAATTCACTTTCAATGTACTGGTAGATTTATTTAAACATTGAAATTTTGAATTAAAACCCAAGTGTCATTTGAATTTATTTTTTTATTATTTATTTTTTTTGTGTTTTATTTTTTTTTTTTGGGGGGGGGTGTCAAAATGTACTATATTTAAGTACAAGATTTTAAAAAAACACTGTAAGATTATTCATGCACATTATAGGAACAAAAAGAACACACATTAATTTGATTGACTTAATTTCTGTAATGTAAAAGGTAAATGCTAATTATAATTAAAGCTATATATAGTTGATGAAAAACAATTGAAATTAATTGCCTTAATTGCCTTATTGCTGAATGAAAAAAAAATCCTTTAATTAATATTGGAATTTTTTTCATTTCTTTTTTACAATCATTTAATTATTTTAATTTTTATTTCAGCTGTATGCACATCCTGTCGTGCAAAATTATTTAAACATGAAGATGACCACCAGGATTGCATTGATGAAGTACAAGTAAGTAAATGTCAATCATTATACATTACCTTAATTATCCTACTTGACATAAAAAAAAATAGTGCACATTATAAATATGATATTGGGGACAAATTTTATTTAAGTAATTTCTTAATGTGATATTTTTTTTTCAGGCTGATAATCAGAGTAGTGGCCGGTTCTTTCTGAGACCTAGAGTTGAAGTCCACTACAATGAAAATGTAAGTTTATATGTAATTTTTATTGAGCTGGAATAGAATATACATGTGTATATATAATTATATTAATAGTATTAAGGACACTAGGGTCTTTGATCGCACATTTAATTTCCCTGTTTGTCTGTTTGTTTGTAATTCTTTGCATATACATACCGGGTGTATATGCACATGCAGTTTTATCCAGACTACATATGTACATGTATATTCTGAATCTGTTATTAAATCACCTGTTTAACCTGAAACATATATTTTAAAGTGTAGATCATATAAAGAAACTTTATTAGGGCCCCACTCTGCAGGCACCCTATAGTGATCAGTCTCGGAGCATACATGTATCTTCTCTCCCCTTGGCCCAATCTGGCTCTTAATTACATTACCCACAGAGTGCCAATGGGTAAAGGTCAAAGAATGTGCAGTGACCTTGAAGGCCAAGGGTCATGATCATATGATCATGATCCTGCAAAAATCCTTTTCTTAGAGAATATATGCTTTCCACTTAGCCCTCAATATGACTCATAATTCATAAAAAAATATTTGTAAACAGAGCATAAAATCACAATACCTGTACCTTATACCAATTATTAAGGTCAAATGTAAAAGTCATAGCAGAATTTACAATTATATGAAAAACCTTGTCTGGAGCATATCTTCTCTCCATTTGCTCCAATCTGGCTCATACTTCACATGGTGCCTTTGATCAAGGGATATGCAGTGATTTTGAATGATGTTTGTAAGTCAAGTGTCAAGGTCATATCATACAAAAATCCCTTTTCCAAGAGTATTATAATATATATTCTCTACTTAGCCCTATTTGGCTAATTCTTTGCCTAAACAGAGCTTTTTGTTAATGGCGTGCAGTGAGCAATGGTTAAAGCCAGATGTTAAATATTTGATGATATTGTTTTTAAACTGAATTATTCCTTCATTTTTAGGAAAATATTGCATCAAGCCAGGAGACACAACCAAGTCAAGAAAGTCAAGCTTCGGAAGCATCAGTGTCAGGTGTGGATCGCCTATCAAAGCTGAACGAGTTTCTTTCTATATGCAATGAAAGTCCTGTCAAAAAAATCAGAGAACCATTTGAAACTTCAAGTGAAAGGACAAAGAGAAGATATGCAGCAAAAGCCAATGAATGTTTAACACTTCTTTTAGAAACAATCTGTCCTGGAGAAAGTGATGACTTGAAAGATGCCATGTTCTTAAAATGTGAAAGTTCCTACACCGACTATGATTCACCGGAGTGTATTAAAGCTTTGATTGACAGCTATTTAAAAGCTGAAACACCAACAGTCCGATTGCAGATTTTGTCTATTCTTGCCAATCATTACAGTTTCAAAGATATAAATGCCAAAATTCCATCTGTGACACAGCACAAGTTTTATACAGCTAGGAAGCATGCCAAGGACTTTGGTGTGGGAGCTCAAGTTCCAGTGGAGAAACGATCTCGAGAAAAAGTTGATACTGCAAAACTTGAACACTTCCTTGACTTTATAACGTCAAATCAAGTGATTAAGGACTTACCACTTGGAGAAAAGACCCTTACCTTATCAACTGGTGAAATAATTCAAACGCCATATGTAATTAGATGCCTTGCACCTGCAACCATAGTAAGACAGTATTCCCACCTGTGCATTGAGGAAAACTTTGAAGCAATTGGTAAGTTTTATTTTTCAACTAGATGTCAATCTACCTGTTTATCCATGTTTATTTATGCATTGTTTTTTATTACAGCTCTACTCTGTGGGCAGTCTGTCTGTCCAACTGTCCATTATAGCAGACTTCTTTGTAAAAGTACTTTCAGTACTTTGATTAAACTATGTAATTCTTTTGATCCATCAACATTCTATGAGACATTGATAAAACTTGTCTATCTCCCTTAATTAATACATCCTTGAACTTGTTTATATATAATTGAATTTTTATTTATCATATTATAATTTATTTTAGGACAAAGCACCATGTACATGATTTTGGCCGAGTGTAGTGCTGCAATGCGCAGATCTGTGGAGGGTGTGGATTACTATGTCGCAGAAGCTAGTGAAGCGTTTCGAGCATTAGAGGACATGGTGCGTGAAATGCAGATTCCAGTGCATGAACAGAAAGAAATTGTAGAAAGACTGATGCAAGCCAAGCATTATCTGAAGACAGATTACAAAGTAAGGGATACAAGTATTTATATACTCCCGCTCCGAAGAAGAAGGGGGTATACTGTTTTACCCTTGTTTGTCTGTCTGTCCATCCTTCTGTCTGTTTGTCTGTCTGTCCGTCGGTAACAAAAATTCATGTCACATTTTTCTCAGCAACTAGCTATATATTCATCGCAGCTGCAACTAGATGCTTGAAATTTAAACACACTCTTTGTTTAGGCATGTCATATGGTGCGATATATTTTTGTAATGTAATAACCGTAATGTACATGCAGTTCAATCTTGAAGTTGATGAAATTCAAAACTGTTAATGTATATATATATATATATATATATATATATATATATATATATATATATATATATATATATATATATATTATAATATATATAACGTCGTTACATTGGTTAGTTGTAAAACATCTCAAGATGAAAATGAAAGCGCTTACGTTTTACTCTGACTTTGTGTTTTTATTCATTTAAGTTTTCTATATTTTATCCGACCACTGTGACTTTTTTCTGGATTTACCTATATATATATATATATATATATAATATATATATATATATATATATATATATATATGTTGTATCTTCCTTTTATTTAGATGCATGTGAGGCCATCTTCAAATGTGGCAGATCACTGCCTTTCTCATGCTTTAAGTGAAGCTGACAGTCTCTACTTTGAAGAAGAGTGTTCTCATCACCATTCAGACAGCTGCATCCATTGTTATCAGCTAGACAATACTTTGTCATCAATTTTGGACATGGTGAAAGATGCAGACTGGGATAATCCTGATGCATACCTATTTAAGGCAAATCTCTAACCCCTTCTTTTTTAAATTAAATTGCAAATAGTGATGCATCTTTTCGTCTGCTTTTATATGGCCTTACTCATCTTTAATAGTGTAAAATATAATTACAATATATATATTTGAAACTGTATTGTGATGATGACTATATATATGCAAAGTACATGGCTGTGTATCTCACTACAAAATCAAATAACTTTATGGAGTATTTATGAACACTGCAATACTATTGTAATAGAGAGAGTTATCTTTTTTTAGGTGGAGAGGTCTGTGTCTGCCATTAAAGAACTGAAGGCACACGTTCTGCGTTCCAAAAACCAAGACAGAGCTAGAACCAACATCACAGAAAACCTTGGGGATGGGGATCTATTCCTTGTAGCTGACTGGGCTATGAAGTTTCTGCCTCGAAAATTTAGAGAAGGACAAACAGATTGGTTCGGGAAGCGAGGAATAAACTGGCATATTGCGGTTTGTGCCACAAAGAAGAATGACAGTTATGTGCTGGACACATATCTGCATATTCTGGATTCCCAGTGTCCTCAGGATTCTAAACTTACTGCAGCACTATTGATTGATGTGGTGAAGGATGTGGCAAGTCGAAGAGAAGTTTGTAACGTTCACATCTGGTCTGACAATGCAGGATGCTACAAAAGCTCTTATACTCTTTATGCCTTACATCAAGAGCTCAAACCCATCATCAAGTCTTACAACTTTTGTGAAGCGCAAGATGGAAAGGGTCCATGTGACAGAAAAGCATCACATATCAAATCAGCCATCAAAAGATATGTCAATGAAGGAAATGATGTCCTGGATGCTTCTCAAATGAAAAAGGTAAAATAAAAATTAAATTAGTAGAATGATGATTTTTTTAATTTCAGAAAAGTTTGAAAGGATGATCTTCTTTGAAAACTCATAATTTTGTTTAGGTTCCTAATTAATTATGTTTTGGCCTGCATGTAATTGCATGCAGATGATAATTATAAATACTAGTGTGTAAGAGAAAGCTGGTTAAATAGAATTTTTTTTAAAAAGACGTAATAATCGATTTAAAGTGTTGATGGTCCATTGTTTCATTAATACATATAAATTTCAGGCTATTGACACCCAGCAACATGGTCAATACAGGGTCAAAGTTGTCACTCCAATTATAGATGTCAACGAAGACAAATGTGCTGTAAAGGCCATTCCAAACCTTTCCCTTTTGAACAACTTTGAGTTCAGTCCAGATGGTTTAAGAGTATGGAAGGCTTACAATGTTGGTTCAGGTGAATAAAATGATTTTAAACTACATAAACAATTTACGTATTTATAATCAGTACAAATTAAGAAAATAACTTGTGAAAAAATTCTTTCCAAACTGTTGTAGAAAATATGTTAATGTTTTACTGATTAACTCTAAATACATGTGTATATGCATTAAGAAATGATATTTCTTGAATGGCAAATATTTATCAAACATTAACAGTGCTCAAGTGTATGCATAGTCTATTTGGAATTTGATAACTGACCATAATGATAAACTTCAATAAATCTATCTTTTTAGGGAAGTTATATCCTTGGATCAATGCTCAGGTTCCTGTTACCCAGTTAAATATCAATCAGACTTGGCCCATAGATGTTCATTCTGCTCTTCTTCCACAAGGTATGTAATACATAAAATAGGTTAAATACCTGCATCAACTAACTTATAGGATTTCTTACCATTTTCAGGTTGCCTCAAATTTTAGTTGAATATTTTTTAATTATTTCATATCTACAAATTAAACTACCAGCTAATTTGGGTCATATGAGAATTTGTCTCTATAGCCCAGCTTTTGTGTTATAAACTGCACAGCAAAGAGTTTAGCTAAAAATTTGGTTAATTCCATTTAATTCCTTTTTGTAATTTTTAAGCTGATCTACCTGAAATTTGATTTTTAGATGATGATGAAACTCCTGAACGCAACCAATCATCGGAGCCAGTTCCAAAGAAACAGAAAACATCTCACAATGTTTTTCATTGTGCCAATGAAGAGTGTGATAGAATTTTCAAATCTCTATCATCTCTTGAAAACCATCAACTCCTTGGAAATTGCAGTCTCAGACCAGAGAAGAATCTTCTTGACAGATCCAAGGTTTTGTATCAAGAAAAATTGTCAACTGTCAATACAACTTGTTCTACATTCTATGAAGATCATTCCCAGTCATCGACTGCCATGAATGACATGTCTACAAAACAGATTGGATGGGCTCTTAAAATAAAAAAACAAAAAGTCTTTTTTAACGACGACCAGAAAGATTTCCTTATTGAAAAATTCAATATTGGTAAACATACGGGTAAAAAAGAGGACCCTGCTAAAGTCTCCAGAGACATGCCCTATGTGAAAAAAGACGGCAAACATCGATTTAGTAAAGAGGAGTACCTTACCTCAACACAAGTGGCAAGTTTCTTTTCAAGACTTTCTCAGAAAGATAGAAAATGTGAAGATGGAGATTTCCTGACGGCGTCTTCTGACAGAAAGATGTGTATTTTAAAAGAGGAAGTTCTTTCACGTATATAACATTACTTGTCCACTCAACTCTATGGTATACAGTAAAACATGGTTATAATGAAGTCCCAGGGAATGGCGATTTTACTTCATTATAAGCGTAATTCTTATATATCCATCAAGTTTACAACCCATAATTAAGTTACTATATCATTAAGTTACTGTATATACTTCTTGAATTTATCTGTATGGTATATTTATATCTCTTTATACAAATGGATTAATTCATAGAATTAAGATCCATATTCAACATCAGTCTCTTGGCTTTTTATAAAACCTGTGAACATGATTTATATTGAACAGTAACATCTTTTCCTGGTTAAACTTTCTGAATATTGATTAATCAGTTGATGCCATTTTTATTGTATACTACTGTTAGAAGCTGATAGATTTGTTGACCCTCTGTATTTAAAGTGATTTCTGTTGGCATTTAAGGAAATTGAGTCCATGCAATAACAGCTTAGTTTAATTATACTGATTACTGTGTTGATCCAAATTATCATGCATTATATAACTTTCACTTATCATGAATCTTGATTCATTTCAATGTTGTCATTCATGTTCTGAAAATTGTTACAATTTGAGTAACATTTGTAGAGTTTAAATCTATAAATTTAAAACAATTGAGGTACATGTATACATGGAGAGAATTGTTACTGATAACACATCTGTTGTATGTATTTTTGTTGTGTTTTTTTTTAAATTCTAGTCATGACCAATACATGTTTATTATCACTTAGTTGATTGATTATTGTTATTTTATTCATTTGATCAATGCATTTGCATAATTATTTTTAAAATTGGATTTTATGCTGTTATCTTTTTTAAAAGGTTTAGTTCCAATTGTATGTCTGTGTTTATGAAAAAACATACAATGTTTATGTCAAAATATTTTTTTTCTTGAATGCTTCTCCATAAATGTTTTTATTTATATTAAAAGTTCTATGTTTGACAATTTATTGCTAATAATTAGATTTCTTATATCCTTTTTCCAAATAATGCAAAATAAGCTGTGAAAAACAGGAAAAATACAAATTTTTGGCAAAGTGCCAAAACATACAATGTTTATGTCAAAATATTTTTTTTCTTGAATGTTTCTCCATAAATGTTTTTATTTATATTAAAAGTTCTATGTTTGACAATTTATTGCTAATAATTAAATTTCTTATATCCATTTCCCAAATAATGCAAAATTAACTGTGAAAAACAGGAAAAATACAAATTTTTGGCAAAGTGCTAAAGCATACAATGTTTATGTCAAAATATTTTTTTTCTTGAATGTTTCTCCATAAATGTTTTTATTTATATTAAAAGTTCTATGTTTGACAATTTATTGCTAATAATTAGATTTCTTATATCCATTTTACAAATAATGCAAAATTAACTGTGAAAAACAGGAAAAATACAAATTTTTGGCAAAGTGCCAAAACATACAATGTTAATGTCAAAATATTTTTTTTCTTGAATGTTTCTCCATAAATGTTTTTATTTATATTAAAAGTTTAATGTTTGACAATTTATTGCTATCATTTAGAATTCTTCTATCCATTTTCCAAACAATGCAAAATTGCTTGTGAAAAACAGGAAAAATACAATTTTTGGCAAAGTTCCAAATGACAATAAATTTGCATGAGAGCCAGGCCAAAAAAAATAATCCCAGATTTATAAAAACTACAGAAAAAGAAAGATAATTTCATGAAAAATCAAGATTTATAAACATTTGCTGTGGTATTTTTTTATAAATTATACAATTTTATGATTAAAAACTGGTAAAATTGGCTGATTTTACTAGTGCTATTCAGCTTTATGACACCACTGTCAGTTTCCATGGCAACGGAAGTAAGAAACTTGGTTCAAAGGTCAAAATTGTGTAAGATGGTGTAATTGAAGATGACACAATGAAAATCAAAGTAATCTGTGACATTGAGTGGCCAGACCCCTTCTCATTTCTTTGATTCTTACATAGAATTAGTCTTAAATAGTTTACTTGTGTATTTTGAATGATTTACCAAAATTTGAATGTTAGAAGTCATGTTACAAGCGAGATACAGAGGAAAGAAGTCGTTGTTATGTAAACAAAGCTCGAGTCTTATATTTGTTTACAAATAATGTAAAGTAAAGAAATTACCATTTCTTTGACAAAATAACTTGTGGAAACAAGATAAATTTATTAAATGTGTTCATAAATAAGTTTATCAACAACAAAATGCAACATTAGATTGAAACTTTTACCAATTCAAGACATATGTAAACAATTAAAGGACTCGAGCTTTGTTTACAAAACAAAGAATTTTAACCTCTGTAACTCGCTTGTAACTCGATATTTGACTTTCAAATTTTGACAGAGCATTAAAAACATCCATATTGACCATCCTAGACATTAAAAATGGAAAAATAAATTCTGAAAAAATTTAGCTCAAATCGTGTCCAAGTCCCTTTAAATCAAAGAAGGTTGTAACATGTTGTAATATGCGTAGCTGTACAGTTTTCTTAAAATATGATTTACTTTTAAATGTTATAGAAATCAGATATATAAAATGCCCTACGCTACACACTATTTTTGTACGAGAGAGAGAGAGAGAGAGAGAGAGAGAGAGAGAGATTACAGGTATAAAACTTTCTGACTATATTGTATTTGTGTATATGTAGTCGTAGAAAAGTTCACAATAAAATCTATGCTGGAACTGGCGGTTATGATGCCGTAAGGGGATTTTAACCTACCTTTCTGATTCGGGGCCTCAAGTTTTAGCACTAGAAAATTCACGAGAGAGAGAGAGAGAGAGAGAGAGAGAGAGAGAGAGAGAGAGAGAGAGAGAGAGAGAGAGATCCATTAATCAGAAATCGATTGGGATAATAAGAAATTGATTGTCCATTAATATGCTTTTTTTAAAAATATCGATTATTTTTCTTTATGTCTTAAGTTTATCTTTGCCAACTAATTCCCGGGTTTTAGAAAAATATCTGCAAACTTTAAGTCGAAAAATAAAACATATAATATGGATAATACCCCCCCCCCTTTTTTTTCCCCGAATCCACTTGATACCTTTTGCAGTACTGTGTTATGTCGAAACGATTCATGTTAAGCAATCGGTTAATAAAATTAATGGATTTTTTTTTAAAATCTTGACCTCGATGTGTAATCACTATTAAGTAGATATAATAAATCCCACTTTTGTGTAAACATTACATGCAAGTAGTCTACATGCAAGTAAATAATAATAATCTTTTAAGAAAGATTTTAATTATGATCCCAGTGCACCCGGCAAGCGTAATGATTTTTTTAATCAAAAGTGAAAATTCAGATTTTTTGTTTTAACAGTGTATTTCCCCGACGTTTACATTTGTTTATTCCTAGGCCCCAACACATATACACAGGTGGTCAGTTTTCACACCTTGACGCAGTCACCCGGGCGTGTGTATAGTCTGAGCCTTTCTGTTAGTTCCGTGTGTTTCGTTGTTCCCAGACAGACAAAAGATTTTTATCTGTAGACATACACAAACAAGGAGACAGTACACCGTCGATATAAAAAAAAAAATACTTTTTAGCGTTGACTTTCAATCTTTAAGAATTTTTAAGACAATCATTGAATAACAAACTTCAAATCATTTGAATCCATGGACATTATCCCGTAACTAAAAATATATACATAATTTAATTTTTTTAATGCCATGATGTAGATTTAGCCGCTGTCAACATTACTTCATGTTACCGGTAGAACTTTATTTAAATACTAAAATATTCGTACGTTAGTATGGTTAGAGAGAGAGAGAGAGAGAGAGAGAGAGAGAGAGAGAGAGAGAGAGAGATATTTTGATTTTATAGTTGATTTGAAATTATCTTGTTTGCTATGATACAATATGCTAAAATACTGGTTTCAGTAAATGAAGAAAAAAAAAAACAGAAGAAGAAACGAAAGATCGTTTTAAAGGCCGAACATTTTTACCGGGTGGTAAATCTCAGGTGAGGGCGGGGCTTAATTTCTAGAGGTGTGAATGCCTCCGGGGCTGGAAGTCTACCTGCGATCGTGAACGCTGCTAATCACTATACACAGGAAGCAAATATTACACAAGATATAAATAATTAGTCAGAATTCGCCATAGTTTGCATATCTTATTGTTTTAATGATCATACGAAGCGATTTTATACGGAAATGTCGTCCGAATTGTCTCTAAGAGCACGTGTGTAAAGCACAATTAAAAAAATTCAGTAAACTAATTCTGCTTTAAAGATTTAACTCAGTACATTGCGTTTAGCACTTGACATTGTTTAGGACGTTAATTTTTACAAATATAATTGTATAAGAAAACTATACGATCAGTAAAAAATGTTCACTTGAATGTAAAGGCAGCCATTATACGAAGACAACTAATGGAGTTCGTTTTCCATGGAAAAACGTTTTCGTGCAACAAGTTCCAATTGAGTGTATAACCAGTAAAAACAGCTTTAATAGCTCATAAGTTTGTTTTAAAAAAGAAAATTTTGTATTCATGTTTTGGGCTGCATGCTCATTCATCTTCATACATTAAACATGATTCAAAAATAAATTGCGTATTTTCAATTACTGAATAATAAAAATATTTTTTTCATTTATCCGACCAGTACATAATTCACTTACTACGGAAAGAGAAAATAAACATGTTTGCCTATTAATCAAGGTGTCGCTTATAATTGAAGAGATGCTAAAATTAAATTGTGATGCAGCAAAAATATTACGCTGGGGGGGGGGGGGCTTATGCCTTCCTGACTTTGGATGATAATAGTTACAACATGAGAGAGAGAGAGAGAGAGAGAGAGAGAGAGAGAGAGAGAGGATATATTTTTTCTTATTAAAACTATGTAACTACATGTATATATCATGGTCACATTCTTAGCTGTGCAAGAGAAGATACGTGTAGATGTATGACATGTGGTGATAATGAACAATGTTCAAATTCAAAAGTATATAATTAAAAGTAACGTAATAGAGTGAAATATTATTTGAACACTGTTCGTTATCACCACATTTCATTTTTAATTTAACACCATACTCTCGTAATACTTGTTTTGATATCAGCGACTGGTGGGGTGGGGGGGGGGGTGGTTGAGGATTTATAAATATTTAACATGTTTAATATCCGACTTGATTTAAATAATATTAAAAAACGCATCTAAATGATGAATATAAAGAGTACTTCGTTTATTCATACATGTAATGTTTTTAATAAAAAATATATTTCAAATGGATTTAATAATCTAAAGACCATAAATACCCTTATAAGGAAGTTACATAATATCTTGAACAAGGTGTCAGACTGACAATTTACAAGGTTGAATATTGGGAGATTCACACCTTTTGATCTACTGAAAGTATGTATACTATACACAGATGCTGCCTCGCTGATCTTCCTGTGAAGTAAAACTTCAAAGACATTTTAAAGTCCAGACCAGTTATCTTCTCTCTTTTGAAAAAAAAATCAGTATGTTGAGGAATATGGTGGATTTTTTTTATCGTTGAAAAAATTGTCCCTTCTCCACATATATGTTACATTAGAAGAATTTAAAACTATCTATAAATTGTAATACACAGTTTAAAAATACTCTGAATTTTAAAACTTTAATAAAACATATATTTACTAATATTTATTTGACAATATCGATTAAATTAAATTCATAAAAAAAACTAGATATTTAGTTACTAAAACATTGATTTTGAAATATATAAAGATATTTTCCCTTTTTAATTGAATAAGTTGCTATATTTTGTATGATAATTGGATTCCGAGTTTTTAGATAAATATATGCGCGGATCGGAGGATGGGGTGGGGGGTGGGGGTCAGAGGATAATTCAATTTTTTTTAATCTTACATAGCTATCCAAAATATGTCTAAGCTCCCCCAGAAACCAAATATCCCATCCCTTTTCCTGGAAAAAATTCTGACCCCGCATGTAATTATATATGAACTTAAAGAAATAGAAGCTCATTTTCTCTCTTTTAAGCAATAGGAAAGAATCAAAACAAATCCAGATTTTGGTCTCAAATAAAGTAAATATTCAATTCATTGTTTTAAACATAATAACTTATAAAAACATAGGTACAGTGGGCTACAGTGGTGTACAGTGTTTGTCAGTACCCTGTACAGTGGTGTATAGTGGGGTACAGTGCTGGTCAGTGCCCCGTACAGTGGTGTACAGTGAGGTACAGTGCTGGTCAGTGGGTAGGTACAGTGCTGTCCAGTGGAGTACAGTGTGGTACAGTGGCTCTGTACAGTGGGTGTACAGTGGATTTACAGTAGGGTACAGTGGTTATACAGTAGATGTCAGACAATGTCAGTCAATTTTTGGGAATATCAGTGGATTTTGAATTCAGTAGTGTCAGTAGATTTGATCATGTACCAACCAACTTCATATCGCGGTGTACTTTTTAACATTGCTGTTCATTTCTTATATTTACGTTTCAAAAAGACAAATCGTTCAGAACTGTTTAAATTACCGAGATTTTATGTTTACAATAAGACAAGCGACAAGCGATAAGCGCGGGTTATGATCATTGTGACCTCATGAAAAAGTTCATACAGAATTGAAAGTTTTCGCCATTGTATAGGTTCATAAAAGGAATCATATTTGCAAATGTAAATATAACCAATTGAACTATACTTTTTTAAAGCTGCATATGGTCCGATTTTTTGGCTTCTACAGTATCAAATAATTTTCCATACAAACCAATTATCTTAGAAAGTTATTAACTTTCGCCTATTTACACAGAATCAGTCTCCTTTCAAAGTTAAGAATATTCAAAGTAAATAAAAACATTTCTTTATGGGCATACAAAAAAAAAAAAAAAACCCGCAAAATGTATCATGGGAATGTTTAGAAAAGGGAATCGTTTAGTTTGGTCCCCTGAATGTTTGGGCTTATTCAACCTACATTTTATGCATCAATTTTAAAGAAATAATAGTGAACAAAATGTAAACAGGTTTATTTTTGATTTGACAGAACATTACTCCTATTTAGACTCTATTAAAAGCTATGTCAAAGTCGTAAAACAATCATCACTGCCTCAAGATCAGGGGCAAATTTTAACATGTTTAATATGAGGCGAAATAACTTGATTCCCTTTTAATGTTGTTTGTTTTTTAGAAAAAAATTGGATACCATTACTTCACTGAAATATGGCTTACTTGCTGTAAAGTCTAATATTATACACATACTTAGCATAACCATCGTTTAAAAGCGTACACAATATTTGATATAAAATCGGACCAAGCAATTTAAAGTTGAACTCAACTGATTTGTTTAAGTTTTAATCAACATTACTTAAATCCAATCAAATACTTATGTCAAATTCCCATATTCTTATCTCTTAATTATATAAAAAAAAAAGAATTTCTCATTAGAACATCCATGTTGTTATTATCATATATTCAAACTAAGACAGTAAGATTATCATAGCTATAGTTATGGAAGATTATGTCAACATTGACAGCAAGAAGTACTTGCATGATGCAAGTTCAATGAAGGTGATGACAATCTAGTTATAGATATTTACTATGTAATGCCACCTAAGAAGAATATTTGTATTGCTTTCAAAAAGTTTTTAATTATCTGCAAGGACAGTCAACTTACCTTCAATTTTGTTTTCAAATTCTTTTGATTATGCTGATAGTTAACATGGGTCAGCGAAACAGTAAAAAACTAGAGTCCGAACTTTGAATTATCGCAGCAACCTATATATTTTTTTATTCTACACCACAATTTTTTACCGAGCGCAGTGAGGCTTAATGGCAACACGTATGTATAAGAAAATCAATGAAAAATGAGAGTTGAATCAGGGGTACTACAAACCAAAACAATTCTTCAAGACCTGGGCAACACTATATTGGCCGCCATTATATTAAAACAAAGTTAACTTGATCATTAAATGAATACCACTTGTCCATGTTTTTTGCCCAAATCTCGATCAAAAACTTTCCAATGTTTAATTGAAAGTAAATAACATGAAAAGAATTGATTGTGCAAACTATATACAACTCTTGACAGTGCTTTAATCAAGAAATACGAATAGTTTCACTTATGTCTGATCAAATTAATAGATGGAAAATAAAATCATTAAAATCAAGGAACCAACCTTTTAGAGACTGAATATAATAAAAAAAAATCAATTTATCAACTTGGGAAAATTATAAGCACTATAAAAGAAGAAATAAAAAAATCTCGGAATCAAGTACTTTTCTTCAGCTATCTGATTTCCGAAGACAAACTTTTACATTTTACACACAGTATGAAACATGACATCATAATGTAGCTTATGCATGCAACATTTAGTTTAACTTTGGCTTACGATTTGAGTAGACAGGCAGATCCTAGGCTATTGGTGCGTTTTGAATGAATTTTGTTTAACAAATAAATCAAACAGCACTGTGTTAAATCTGCGCTCGGTCCAAAGGTCACACCGTTTACATATTATATATAATATAACAAATGACACACTGTTATTTTGGACAGACTGTTATATTGAATTAACTAAATTCTAAATGAATATTAAGGGCCCACCCCTAATTTCAATGTTAACAAGCTAAGCAGTGACATTTTTTTTGGAAGCCATATGGATCAATTAACAATCAGAATTGATACCCGAGAGCATTTCGTAAGAGGAAAAATCATTTCTAGGAATTATTGCGTACAACAACATGCAAATCACAAAGATGTTTTGTATTATCATGTTTATATATATCATGTATACTAGAATATGTTGTTTACCAACACTGTCTAGCACTTCTTATCGGCTACATTGATATGGTGTCGCTGATTAAGAACCAATGTGCAAGGTTGTGTATTCATGTATAATAAAATGGCTGATAGGGAAGAGCTGAATGCCTGATAGCCATCGCCATTTGTTTTTGTCCAAAATATTTTCAACAACAAGTGGGATTTAAATGCTCTTAAAACATGTAAAATATTATTTACAATATTATATTATATGTTATTAAAGTATTGATATATATTATCTTTTGTGTAAAATAAATGATATGGTAGTCAAATGGCTGAATTAAATTGATAAAACTTCATAATTATAAAATTTATTTGCGACACGTGGTCGTGGGAAAACACATCTTCGTACATCACTTTGTGATTACAGCACAAAATACTACGTATGTTCCTTATCATATTGTTTGCGTTAGCTTATTAAATGATTTGTCGAATACCTACCAGATCTCATGCATACTTCGACATCCACAAGCACTGTATCACTCCACAAGCTCGGGTCGCACAAGCTCAGCGCACCTGTTTGCATCCACGCCGGCCATTTTGCTGGCTGCTAAAAATAGTCGACGTCACCGATCGATACAAGCGTCGGAAAGGAACAGATCGGAACCAAACGACATTTCATGTTCTCATTGAAAATAAGTAAATGATGATCATTATTACACAGTAAGGGTTTTGATGTTTGATTTAACTCTCATTAACAAAAAATCAAACCCAAAAAGGAATCAATTACCATTGATGGAAGTTAATTACGCCAAATAACATATCTAATGAATATTCATGAGTTCAACGTTTAATAAAATAAGCCCCGCCTCCATATTCCAGCCCTAACAGTGCTGCGCAAATAGAAAGTGACGAAAGATTGAGTAAATTGGATTTATCTTGTGACTTTTAAATTATAATATTTAAAAAAAAAATTATAATAATTAAAAAAAAGACCTCATGTTCATGAACGACAAATGTCTTTATTTCTTATGGTCAAAATACAGTGCAATATATAACTTAATTCAAGAAAATGTTAGCATGACCAAAAAAACGTATTAAAACAGATTAATAAAAGAAGCTAGGATTGTAATCAAGTGCCAAATTATTTGTTTGCTTTTTAAAAAATGTACTACTACATGCACTTTGCTAGAAAAAAACCAAACAAACAAACAAACAAACAAACAAACAAACAAAAAAACAAACAAACAAGCATTAATAGTACTTGTAACATAATGTTTACATATAGTAAAATAAAATAAATTTAATGGTGTTAAAATAATTTTTCAAAATGATGTGTTACAGCGTGAAGTTGACACTTAATTTTAATTAAAATTAATTGCCATTGAATGATGCTTTACGTGCTTTACACAGACGATGTATATTTGATGATTAAGATATGAGTTTAATGTGCTCTTTTTTGACTTAGAAAAAAAATGTAACCTTTATATTCACATATACGATGGGGGATGTATAATTCATTCCTAATAAGTTCAAAACATAAAACTAGCCACATAAACATAATACACTGCATGATCCAAATATATCTATTAAAAACCCCGCTAACAATCAACATTCAGAGATTGATCAGTACAATAACACAAAATATAACTTATGACATAACTTATACATTTGTTTGCATTACCACAAGTTATAAGAATTACACAAAACAAGGGCCCATGGGCCACATCGCTCACCTGAGTAACAATATACATAATAAAATCAGCTTTATGGAGTCATATACAAAATATCTGAACAATGTCGTATAATAGATCCTGTAAAAAAAAAATTCCCCTGCATATTCTTATGTTTATCATTGAGCCCCTTTGTAACAGGATGGTTTTACTGTCATATCACATATTGAGCATTGCAGTTCTCAAGAAGATGATCAGACTTAAACAACTATTTATATATGGATTATAAACCTACATCAAATTTTTAATCCCTTGTGAGGTCGTAGAATTGTTCAGAGGCAATTGTCTAAACAATTTTAAAGAATAATCAATATGTCAAAATGTTTGCATATAAGTAAAACCATATATAATAACATTTGAGTTTTTGTGAATAATTTAAATGTTTTCCTTGGTAAAATTGGAATCCCCCCAATGTGGCCCATTCCTGAAGAATATGATTTTGACAAATTTAAATCTACACTATCTGAATTGACTAAAGTTGGAGCTTTTCTATACAATTTGTGTTTTAGAAGATGCTTTTTAAAGATTTTTCCCTATATATTCCTATGTAAAAAATTCACACCCCCCCCCCTTATTGTGGCCCCACCCTACCCCACGGGGATCATGATATGAACAAACTTGAATCTTCCCTACCTCAAGAAGATTTTGAGAGATTTTTCTCTATATATTCAAATGTGAAAATTCAACCCCCCCCCCTCACTGAAGCCCCACCCTACCCATAAGGTTCATAATTTTATCAAACTTGAATCTACCCAAACTGAGGATGCTTTCACACAAGTTACAACTTTTCTGGCCGATCGGTTCTGAGGAACAGATTTTTAAAGATTTTTCTCTATATATTCCTATGTAAAAATTCGACCCCCCATTGTGGCTCCATATTACACATGGGGATCATGATTTGAACAAACTTGATTCTACACTACCTCAGGATACTTCCACACAAGTAATAACTTTTCTGGCCAATCAATTTCTAAGAAGAACAGTTTTAACGATTTTTCCTTATATATTCCTATATAAAAAACTCGGACCCCCCCCCCATTGTGGCCCCACCCTACCCCCATGATCATGATTTGAACAAACTTAAATCTACACCACCTGAGGATGCTTTCACACAAGTTACAGCTTTTTCTGGCTGTTCAGTTTCAGAGAAGAAGATTTTTAAAGATTTACTCTATATGTTCCAATGTAAAATTCAACCCTCCATTGTGGCCCCACCCTTACCCTCCGGGATCATGATTTGAACAAACTTGAATCTACACTACCTCAGGATGCTTCCACACAAGCTGCAGCTTTTCTGCACGATTGGTTTCTGAGAAGAACAGTTTTAAAGATTTTTCCTTATATATTCCTATATAAAAAACTCGACCCCCCCCCCATTGTGGCCCCACCCTACCCCCAGGGATCATGATTTGAACAAACTTAAATCTACACCACCTGAGGATACTTTCACACAAGTTACAGCTTTTCTGGCTGATCAGTTTCAGAGAAGAAGATTTTTAAAGATTTACTCTATATGTTCCTATGTAAAAATCGACCCCCCATTGTGGCCCCATCCTACCCCTGGGGATCATGATTTGAACAAACTTGAATCTACACTAGCTGAGGATGCTTCCACACAAGTAGCAGCTTTTCTGCACGATTGGTTTCTGAGAAGAAGATTTTTGAAAAATACCAACAAATTTTCAATGATTGTTTATTATCTCCCCTTGAAAGAGGGCATGGCCCATCATTTTAACAAAATTAAATCCTCTATACCTAATGATGCTTTGTGCCAAGTTTGGTTGAAATCGGCCCAGTGGTTCTGGAGAAGAAGTCGAAAATGTAAAAAGTTTTCGGACGGACAGACAGACAGACGGGCGCCGGACAAAAAGTGATCAGAAAAGCTCACTTGAGCCTTCAGCTCAGGTGAGCTAAATAGCGCAAACATAGAATTCTTGTTTAAATCCTGTTCGTTATGAGTTGAAAGAAAAATAATTATTAACGATATAGAGTCTAACGCTGCATAAAATTATGCGACAATTTATTTGTTTATGTGTTTATTGACATTGATTCATAGATAAAATTCAAACACGTGCACGATCTTAGTGCACCGTGTTCAAGCGGGTTCCACAATTGACAAAAAATAAACAAGAATAATTAAAAACTATTGAACTTTCATAATAGAGAAGAGGTCCATGGGCCACATTGTTCACCTACACACCAGTTCTTGCATCATTCTATTTTGAAATGTTTAAATATAAAAATCTTTGAAAATATTGTAAACTCTCATATATTCCAAGATTTGACAATACATTAAACAATACATAAAAAACCCTACTTTTTTGGACATGATGCCTAAGATCTAAGATGCATGAACTGACCAATCTCATTGTCCTGTACTTCCATGTATATTAAAAAAAGAGAAAATTGTAAAATGAACTAATATAATAACTTATTTTAAAAAGGGGAAGAAGGTCTATGTGATCTAGATATAAGGATATGAATATATGATGATGCTTAAATAGTAAAATAACTAACATAGCATTGAATTTTTTAGAAGAAGATTTTTCCTATATACCTCAATGTTGAACTTTGAATCCATAATGGGGCCCAAGTACTGGTTCGGGGGTCACGGTTTTAACAATTTAAAATCTACATTATCTGAGGATGATTGCATAACCTTAAATATTGTAGCATTCAGTTATTGAGTAGCATATTTTTTTTTTTAAAAATCCCCAGATATTTTAGCAATTAAGAATCAACACTATTTGATAATGCTTGAAGGTCTTTTAAAGGGGATTTTAAAACCTTCTATGTTGACTTTGAACCCTTTTTGGGACCTTAGTATACACGTAAGGGTACTGTTTGAACAGTTTAGACTCTAACATGTAGGATGCTTGCATAGTAATTCCACAAATTATAGCATTGCAATTTTTGGAAGACGGTAATTGTTATAACATGTTTCTATATATTTCTATGTTAAAATTTGAACTCCTCCTATGACCTCAGTAATGGACCAGAGTCACAATTTCTATTATTATTTAGAGTGTTCTATATATATATATATATGTATAAGGATGGTTTAATTTTACATATCTGGTGCAGTAGTTATTGAAAAGAAGATTTTTTTACAAACATCTCCCCATATTGTTCTGTGTTGAACATTTAACATTTTTGGACCCCAGTATTTGTTTGTTGGTCACAGTTTTAACAATTCGAAATTCACACTATCTGAGGATGCATGCATAAAAATCTCACAATTTGTAGCATTGTAATTCATAAAAAGACAAACAGACAGACAGACGAAGGACAGCAGGTCAACAGAAAAGCTCACTTGAACCGTCGGTACTGTTGAGCTTAAAGCGATGTAAATAAAAGAAAAACAGCTATACATGAGATCTCCAAATTGCATCCTTTGCATTCCTCAACTTCTTTAGGATTTGTTAACATGTTAAGTGCAAATCTTTAAAGATGTTAACATCATGCATATGATATGCGTCTAACGTCTTTACAGTTTTAATACTTTGAAAATTCTTTTTATCAAAGTACTTATTTTTTTAAAAAAATCATTTAATTTATCACTTTATCAGTCCAGATTTAGACTTAGACGCCGTAACTGTCTTTGAAATAATCAATCTTAAGCACAAAAAAGCAACAAAACTCAAAATTTTAAAACATGTCACACAAAAAATAGTTCTCTTCTGAGACTCTCTGTTGATTATTCTTTTCTTAATGAGCAATGTAATAACACATCACATTTGTTTTATCGTATCAGACTGAGTTTATCATTTTGATCAATATTTTAGCTCTAGTCTAAAGCACCAACACAAATACATTACATTATTATCTAAATGCAATATCTAAAAATTATCTGTTTGTAAAACATTAATTAACTGAATTGGTATCTCCATTAGCAAATAAAAAGCATTATTTAGAAGATTGTCATTTGTTATATCTTATATTTGACCTTTCCTGGATTCTATCATATGGATTATCACCATTTCCTTCCACAAATTCTATGAATTCACCACAGGTAGCTCCAGCGTGGTAAGCAACGGGGATGTCGACTGTATTTCGTACTTGTTCGTGGCCTGTTTCTTGGTTTTTGTTGTTTCTCCTTGTGATGGTTAATTAAAACAATAGAATCAAAATACTTACTAAATGTATAAACATATAAATAAATGTGTAACATCACAACATATTTCGTAAAAATTTCTATGCTTTAATATCAGGGTTTACCTTTTCAAGATAATGCAGATGATGAGTATTACAATGATGATGGTCGAGAGGCCAAGGGCACCAATAAAACAATAAAACTCTATTGTTTTGTCATTTAAACTACGATCTGTAATGCATGGGGTCTCAACGATTAAAAACGTAAAATAAAATATATGTAATCAATCTTTCCATATAACACAAGATGAACCTCTGTCATTCAGTCAACTAAATGATAACTGAATGGTCTGGAAAGGTGACTTAATGGCATAGCTATGCCCTTCAGTCGGATTTTAGTTAGTTTCAGTCACGTTACAGTGGACTGAATGGCACAGCTTCATCCTGTGTAAATATTCATATTGAATATATAGAATACACCAAATAGACAATTGTACCTACCCTCTTGACAATAACTCCCTTTCTTTCCATTTTTACAGCCGCCATTACAAAAACCGGAAACATGGTTACAGTCGCGTGATTTGTTACAAAATTTGCTGCATTCCTTAATACATCCATGTCCATAGTATCCAAACACACAGACTACAATCATATACACACTTGCCTTTTTTTTTTATACATTTTTGGTAAATATAAAAATTAAAAGAAATTAAAGTGGAATCGGTGAAAACAAATTTGTCAAAAGAAAAAACAAGTTTTTAGTAATATTCCTGATGATGATAAAGTGAACATTTAACCGTCGAGTCTTCTTAAATTTTAAAACTTTATATTTATATTTTTCGACCCCTTTGTATGTAAAATAACTACAAATCAAATTTCGTTTTTTTTAGTAATTGTATCTTTGCTCGTGGCCTGAAAAAGAGGTTTTGACATCATCACATGATTATTTTTTTGCCGTGCAGTAATTATCGTTCCGAAAAAATTGATTGGTGTCATCTGATAGACTGTTGGAGTTGAAGTTAGGTTTGATTGATAACAAAAGTGTTACAATGTCAATAGATAAATTGGTCTACATTAAATAAAATTCGTCATGGTTATATTAATCTAAATGAGTTCAATCGAAATTAAAGGAACGTCGGAATTCAAATAATATAATACATATTTTTTTCCGTATTGCAGATAAAAGTACAGATCAATTTTTTTAAGGAAATATAGAACCAGATGACTTCATTTTTTAATTGAAAAAAGTCAACAAACCACCTACCTTCTTTACACAAACGTCCAACATATCCGGCTCTACATCCGGTGAGACATGTTCCACTCACAGCTGAACATTGTTTTGGGTCCATACACTGTCCACATGTTTCATTACAGTTGTATCCATAATGACCAACCACACATTCTAAAACCACAATTAACAAAAAACTAACAAAAACCTGTTTTAAATGCGATGAATTATTTTTTTAATCATGGCTACATTTTTTTTTTTAAGTACGGTGTATTATATATAAAGGTAGATGAATCTCAATTTATAATGAATAAATATGTAAACTGGTGATGATCTGGCATTCAATTAACAAACAAGTGTAGAAGCTTGACTTCGCGGCAAGAATATGCCATTTAATAACGTTTAATCAAATTTTCAGTTGCCTTTGGTTGAGTAAAAAAAATGGCAGAACGTCATCTATTTTTTTTAATAACCTTCTTTGCACAATCGTCCAACATATCCGGCGTTACATCCGGTGAGACAGGTTCCACTGACAGTAGAACATTGTATCGGATCCTTACAATGACCACATGTTTCATTACAGTTGTATCCGTATTGACTTACAGTGCAATCTGATTAGATATAAAACAGAAAATATATATAAAAAACCTAAAACCTGATCGTCATTACACCAATGATGAATCAATACGAGATAATTTAAATCATTAAACAACTGAGACGATAATATTTTACAAAATTTTGATATGTAATGTAAATGAGATACATCATTTTATTTGGGTTTTTTTTTTCTTCTCTTTTTTCCCCCAAACAAATTTAGGTAACAGTAATATTCTTTGTGTTTAATAAAATGAACGGAATAAGGCGCATTAGTTAACAAAAAATGATTAAGAAAAACTATATAAAGTGTTGCTGATATTGAAAATACGTGTAGTAGTGTGCTTATGACGGATTATCGAATCTAAGGCAAGATATAAGATTACCTTTTTTAATACCCTTATTATACTTTGTGTCTTGTTATAAAAGAATTAATATAATTAAAAATTTAGAACGATTTTTGTCATGTGTGTAGATACATACTGTAAGAAAAAGTAAAGAACTACTGCTTGACTTTAGAAATCAAGTTGACCACTTTTGTAACATGTCTCAGTGTCACGCGTTACCCTTTATAGATTTCGAAGCAGTGTAAAATATCATTAACTGCATCGAACATTGTCATATTATTTTATCAGTGTAATTATCCGACGTTTTAACACATAAATGTAGGCATTTTTTTAAGAACAGCAAAACATAAAATATCGCATGCTGATTTTGTATGATATATATATATATATATATATATATATATATATATATATATATATATATATATATATATATATATATATATATATATAGCTATAATAAACTTAAATTGGGCGTTTCATCTGTGTAATGAAAACCATAAATAATATTAAAATAATTTTGCAGATACCTTTTTTGCACGTTTGCCCAGAATATCCTGCTTTACATCCACTTAGACAGGTTCCTTTCACATGAGAACATTGTAGTTTATCAATACAGTGACCACATGTTTCATTACAGTTGTATCCATAATGACCAACGTCACATTCTAAGTATGAATGAATGAAGTTCAGAGACAACGACTTAAAAACAAAACAGGACATCATAAACAATATGATATATCTTACTTAAAGAAAACTATTCGTCTTAAGCAAATCTTTTTTTTAAATTTTAATCTTCTTAACTGTTTTAATACATTTGTAGTGTGCTGGTTTTAATCAGGTAGTTGTTATTACCTTAGTCAATTGAAATAGCAAACGGTAAAACTTGTCCTTATTAATAATGTAAAAGATATTTGTATATCAAAGAACGATTGACAATGATAGAAAACAAACGATACAATATTTACCAAATTCACATCGACGACCAAAGAATCCAGGTTTACATTTTGAACATTGACATGTCATTGTATTTGACACAAGACAGTTACCAAAGTAAGATCCGTGGATGGGACAACCTTTACAAAATATATACATTATATGAATTAAACATTTTACACACTATGTATTTATACACATGTCAATATCTGTTCTAATGCATTACATAATTTTAATTTTGCATAGAATATATTTTCCTTGTACATGTATTAAGTTAAACCGGCTTGTTTAATTCCATTGCTATGGACATTGCATTATGGTCTAATAAAAACAGTACATGGCTGTTTGTCTGGCATAAAGAATGAACACTATGTTAAAAAAAGTATTGTTATCGAAACGGGAAGTAAACACTTTAGTTGGCATATTTATCAGTATGCAGTAGTTTTTAACCTTTAATGTTTATTTTCACTTAAATAAAGATTATAATTGTTTAAACTGTGTAAACTATGTTTTTGCCTCAATCTTAATTTAAAACAAATGTGATTGCGCCCATGAGAAAAGGGTGCTTATGCCATTTTTTTGCACATTTTTGGATATTTACATAATTGAATTAAACACAGCTTAAAGTTGTCAAATCTAAAATTTTATGGCTATACGCTAATTCTAAGTAGAGTTTTTTGTCCGTTAACAGTGATGTTATTTCAATACGAAAATCACGACTTCCTGTTTCACATACGCAACGTCAACAGATGTTTTTTTTTAAAGTAAAGGTGATCAATCATGACCGTGAATTAGTCGTTTAATAAACGTAAAATACATCACCTTGTTATCAGTATCTTATCACATTGTTACGTATAGTTGTATGCTTGCATCTATGCTATTCATTTATTTCAAAAACAAAGGTCTGTTGTTATTTTTTAAATCATAAATAAAAATGTTTCTACTGACAGCGCAGTTGTCTGCCAGTGAAAAGTTATATTATTCAAAAAAAAGAAATGGCGGTTGTTTGGTTTCAGTTTCAGTTTATTTTGGGATATCAATGAGAAACCAGTTAGTAGAGTATTCTATGTGAACATATTTCATTTATATAAACACTGTCCTTTCCATATAAACAATCAATACCTTATATATATTAGTAGCTTTTGTTCTTAAACAACAAATGCGATTTTCGTGACATTATTAAATATGTCATATTTTAGTCTTGAACTTTGAAAACAATATCAGAAGTAACGTATTATACAATTTTGTTTAATCATGATCCATTGTACAACTTATTGATACAATTATAGTAGCAGCACTGAACTATTCTTTTGAAGTTGTAAGAATAGTTTCAGAAGTAACTAGACTTTAACATGTGCACTCACAGATAAACACAATAAGAAATAAGTAGTTAATTCTACCACTGCCGGGATCGTGCCCTTTTTTCCATTCGACTTTATAGGCAGAATTCATGGAAAAAAGTGCCCCTTCCATGGATCGGATATTCACCCCCTTCCAATATTGATAAATTTCACATAAATTAAATTAATTTTTTTTAGTGTATGTGGGATATTTTTACTATCCGATCACTTCTAGTCACATTTTTCTCAATCTACTGTGATTGTCTTTCTACAATTGTTAAGCTTCCCATCACCCCCATGCCTTTGTCTACACATTTCGGGCATGCCCACACCCGAAAAAACAACATCCAGACACTTATCATGTGTGTGACTATTCCACAGCAAATATGTAGGTTTACTATTATAGAGAAAACATGCAGTATGCAGAGATCAATTCCGTGTTTTGAATGTAACTTTCACCATCACTTTAAATAATTCTCAACCGTCCATTACCCATAATCCAAAGCTTATGCATGCATTTAATTACACCGCCAGTGCGCTGTCTTCTATCTGTATAATTAGTCTCTATGTATTCTACATTTCAATATCATTTGTAAATCTTACACACTTCATTAAAACAGTAAATCATTTTATGAATCCGCTCCTTCGACTAAAATAAATGTGAAAATAAAGCTCAGGTTCGGACGGGATCATGAAACTGTCTGAATTCTCAAGTTCTTTCAGTAATGGTCACAAGAAAATGAACAAGAATATTAAGATTGGTCTTGACGATTACATAAAGTAAACATAATGTACCATTTTATTTATTGTCTATTTTTTGTTTGCAACATATATTTAGAAATCAGGTCAATGTATAATTAGGTTGGAGTTAACCTGTAATAGGAATCACGTTTTCATTTTATCTCTTTGGTACTTTTCCATGACCATTTTGTTGTTCTTGCTCTTTGTTTAAATATATAACTTGAAATAGGAAGTTTTAATTTTTAGAAAAGAATAAGAGTATGTGTACATCATTTCTGACCATTTTGTTGTTCCGGCTCTTTGTTTAAATATATAACTTGAAATAGGAAGTTTTAATTTTTAGAAAAAGATAAGAGTAGGATTACATCATTTCTAAACATTTTGTTGTTCCGGCTCTTTGTTTAAATATATAACTTGAAATAGGAAGTTGTAATTTTTAGAAAAGGATAAGAGTATGTGTACATCATTTCTGATGCATTCTCAAGAATCAACATCCATATAGTCACTTTCAATCGTGTTCATTACAAGGAATAGGACCACTAATCAAGAATTTGACTGTTTAACACCTTTTAAACACATGCGACATCATAGGGAAAGAATTAAAAACAAAATTTTTATATTAACATAGTAATTTTCAATACAAAAAAAGAAAAAACCCGTCTGTTTAAAACGTCCTTTTTAACAAAAACACAGCCGATAGGAACATTAAATGGTGTTTTGATTAAGTTGTACATTAAGTTAACTTCTTTTTTTATATTTACATCCACCAAGTATGATTCCCTCTATTTTTAAAGAAAATTAATTGTAATTCATAGCTCTGTAGAAATTGACGGGATTGAAATTTACACGCTCCGTTTATCGATTGGTCGAAACATTAATCGACCTAAGACAAATCCTGGACTGCACAAAAGAACCATGATGATGTCAAACTCAACCTCCCATTTAGCTTTTCCGTTTATTTAACGTATTGATGTACATTAACAAAGATTTAGTTATTTTTACTTACTCTTTACGACCAATCCATTAATTTGTTAAAAGAAGGATATAAATATAAACAATAAAATACTTTCATTGATGATACATGCGGGTTATGACGGTAGCGATCATCGCAGAGAAAAATTATATAACCCGCTGGGGCGTATTATGTTAATTCATATTTAATTATTTAATTTCATCAAATTATATAGGGTAGAAATAATTAGACTTGGCCTCGTTAAGAATAAAAACAAGGAATTTTTTTTTCCGGTCATATCAGATTCATTTTGTACATGTAAATGCAGCGTGTTACTTAACATTTAGATTGTGTGAGGAAACACAAGCACATGTTATCTGAACTTAGGACAAATTAAACAGTACAAGTATTTACCAAATCGGTGAGATGTGTGCAGAACTGCAGACTTTCATCTCTTTTATTTTCTAATTGAGAAAATATGACCTTTACTGTGTTCTTTTCAGCTTGTTTAACCAGAAATGTTTCTAGTCACTGCATTTTTAGTAATCCATCAGAAAATGATTTATGAAAATAAGTTTATAGTACATGTACATGCAGCATACTTTAAAAAGTCGTTCATCATTAAAACAATACCGGCAACGCTACTTGCTGAACAAAGATGACATATGTACATGTATTTGTTAGGTTCATGTTTTAGCTTTCTAAATTCACGAACTATTAGAGTAGATTTCTATTTAATCGCGAGGGATTATTATCCGCGTAAAATCGCGAGAAGCGCATCTCGCGAATTTTAAAATCTCGCTTTTATTTTTGGACATAATTATGTAACATACATTAAACTGTAATAAAAATTCGGCATTCGCGATTTTATGTTCTCGCGATTTGATGGAAAACGGCTGAATCGCGTAAAATAAGGAATCTACAGTATGTGGTCTGAATGATTTCCTATCTTTAAAATAAGATTATTTTTTTTATTTGTGCTGTGAATATGTTAATATCAATGCGCTGTTAAAAAAAAAAGGGTGAAGCAGTCAGCTAAAATTAAAATCAAAATATTTCTATAAAACTTCTCCAAATCATTTGGAGCATTAAGCTAATATTGGGAAAAACAGAAATACATGTAGTTAAACAAATGTGTGTGCACGTAAAGAATAATAAGAGTTTATTTAAAATAATGTGAAAATTAAATTTAAAAAAAGGATTAAAACTATACGCGATGAAAATGACGCGTTAAAAATCTTACGCGTTTCTGACTACGTTATGACGTAACGTCATATGTTTGTGACGTTATTTTTCTGTTTTGTCAAAAACGCCATAAGCACCCTTTTCTCATGGGCGCATTCATGTCAAAAACGAATATTTACATTCAGTGTATATTTCCTCTTATGTTTTCGTTGGAAATCAGCGACGTTCATTTTTCTATGAATACACTTCGCCTATCCATACGCCATGAGCACAAATATAGAAGTCAGCACGCGTTATGAGTGTATTTATTATTGTAAGATTAAAATAAACGTTCAAACTTACATAACCAATTTCATATGTACTTATGAAAAAATAATCATTAAATCATATCTACTCATTAATATAGTTTTTTTTTTCTACAAAGTTTCTAGCATTATATTTTTAGTCGCGGAAGCGAACTAAATAACGTGTAAATATGGCTGTTCCATGTATGTTTCATATCTCTGACTTAGGAGCGTATATAAAGGCTTTAAAGCGACGATATACAGATACTTCATACAATTTAACATCAATATGAATACAAATATAAGCATTGAATGCTTATTTATGGATGTCGTCGGTTCTATAGGATACCAAGGCGGTGCGGATAAATTGAATACCTCGCTAACGCGGTATTCAATTTGTCTGCACCGCCTTGGTGTGTTGTAGGACCGACGACATCCAAAAATAAGCATTCAATGCTTAAATGAAATAAGTAAGGTGTTCTCACCATACACCTCCACTTCACATAGATCATTCTCAGCATACTCATTATAATCGCTAGGATAGGAAACCCCACGTAGTCTCTCGTTGTAGTAGATTACATATTGTCCTTGTACTTGACAAGTAGTATTGAATACTGCAGGTATGGTGCTTCTATTGAAGTAATTATCTTTGAAACACAATGTTCCTTGTAATCTACTTGTTGTGTTGGAGACATACAATGAAAATCCAAGGAAACTGGAAGTTGCGTTGTTTCTGTAATCTATGCATAATAACAATAATACTATTAATAGAAAGGAATAACAAGTATTTTTTTTACCTGCTGCCAAGATTTCCTAATTTGAGTTTTAAAAGTCCGAAGAATTTAAATTATTCACATGAATAAAAATAGACATGTAAAGTATTCTACATAGTAAATGCATATCGATTTGAAATCCCATGAACTCTTTTGATCGTATATATATATATATATATATATATATATATATATATATATATATATATATATATATATATATATATATATAGTATGATTCCCGTTCCTACTGCTAAGATGAGTAATTAACGTCTACACTCACCGTTATGTAATTAGGATGTTTGCATTGATTACATGTGTTGTTGTTGTTGCGACATGTGTCCTATTATTGTTTCCGATGCAACAAATTGTTGTCTTAAATCGAGTCAATAAAAAGTACCTAGACCATGGCTGGAAGGCATACATTGGTTAGTTGAAATTATTATACCCGCACTTTTCTAAAGACAGTTCGGGTATATTATTGTTACCCTGGTCCGTCCGTACTTTCTCAAACTGCTCTAATATCTTATAAACTAGCAAACTGAACTCTCGGAATTTGATTTTGGGGTGTCGTGTTGTTTTGTATAAAGGTTACAAAAACTTTCTGGTAGTCCTGGGGTCAAATACATGTAATATGTAAAAAAAGTGATGTTTTTCCCACAAAACCTGGTTCCTTGAACTCCTTTTACTTGTTGAACAGTAGACAAATTTTCCTTTTACATATCTTTTTTGGTGTTATATAGATGTGCAATAATAATGTGCAATAAAATTTCGGTAATTTCAATTTTGTCCTGGGGGCAGGAAAATGACGTGTTTTTTATAAAGTCAAACATCTTCAACATTTTTTTTTGCAGTAGCCAAATGATTTACAAGAATTAGGGGTGTCATGATCTGTAATCAGGTTTCAGAATTTTATTATCATGGAGGACGGTGGGGAACCAAAACAAAAAACCTGACGGGTTTTCTTTGCCCCCCCCCCCCAAAAAAAAAGGGTTCCAGAACCCCTCTTACACTTAATGCAGTAGCTATGTCATTTCTTGAGATATAATAGGGATTATCCTACAGATGTACAGTAAGGTTTTAAAATTTTTAATTTTATGGAGAGTCGATAGTAGCAGAAAATTGACGTTTATCAATCCTAAAAACTCATCTCTTAATTGGTACTTTTTTTCTTGCTGTTAATCAAGATTTTGGAAATTGTTTATTAATCTTCAAGATAAACAACAAACGTAATATGTAGTCTGTGCAATTATAAAGTCAATTTGTTGGTTCTGGTACTTACATATAACACCATTTGATGCATCATAATACAAAAATATCCTAATAATATATATGGTTAAGTGGTGGTGATCTAAACAGTTTTCAAGTTATTTGGTTAGTTCCTGTTTCATGGGGCAGAGCCATCCCATAATGTCATGACCTACATAACATTTGATACGCGAAAATACAGAAAAAAAAATAAATATAGAAGTACACTACCGATCAGACCCAGCCTAACACGAGAAGAGTAAGCCCAAACTAAACCCCGAGTTTACTGTTGGGGTTTTACTCTGGGTTTCCTTTTTGCAAATTTGGATCCAATAGGGGTTTACCTTGGGTTTACTTGGAAATTGCTTTTGAGATCAAATGTACGCACTGAAGTGTGAAGCAGACCCGTCTTTTATCTTACCATCATATTGTCTGTACTTTCTGCCCGTTGTATATTCCGAATACACAGTTAGAGTCTGCCTTTAGGGGTATACTTCTGACCGGGTTTACTCTCTGTGTCCACTTTGGGTTAACTTCGGGTTTACTCTGGGTCCACTTTAGTAAACCCGGAGTAAACCCAGAAAATAAATCAAAGGTTTAGTTGGGGTTAACTTTTTGTTAGGTTGGGTCTGATCGGTACTGTAGGGGTTATGAACGCAATGATCTTCAAGATACTTGGTCATTTTCAGTTCCAAAGGGGTTACGATGACCCTAGGGAGACAAATGCTTTGGGATCATCAAATATGCCTCTTTTTTTCTAATATTTACTAACTGGTCAAATATCTTGTAAATGGTTGAAATGTAAACCTCCTACCTTATAAAGTCTGCTGATCATGTCAAGATAAATTTAAGACGCAAGGGGGGGGGGGAGGTGGATCCGTGGCTTATTTTTTGGAATTTTTACTATATGTTAAATTTTGTAGGGGGGGGGGGTCAGATCCACACCTCCCATCCCCTATTAAAATATACGGACATGATAATGTTGGCATATAAAAGCGAACTGCATGCTTCGACCCTCCCAAACCGTTTGACTTTTATGGGTGGGGGTAATGTAATTTTTTTTTTGTTTTGTAATAATTGTATATTCCATACTTTGTATGACAGGAAATGTTAACTTAAGATTATTGATGAATTTAAATTTTAAACCGTTTAACATCTATTCGTAGTTAAAAGTGTAAATTATATACAGTTTTAAAATAGCATCGGGAATTGCATGTACCATTCTCTTTGAATAAAACAGGAACAATGGAGTGTTATTAATGGTCAACCACTTTTTTGTGGGTATTACTGTTTCGTAAAAGCTTCAAGTTTTAACTTATAAACATTTAAGCAGTAAAATCATCTTATGTTTTAACTTTTTTTCCGTTTAAAATAAGATGAATACACAATGACAAACAAAAAGAAGTTGCATTTTACCCCAATATATGTTCTCTGTCCTATAATAAATTGTAATGTGATGGATGCTGCTGATACTGCCGAGGTCAACCCACCAAGTGGCGGTTTCTTCGTTAGTAGCTGATACAGCACATTGACCTCCGCTCCAATGTAGGTTTGATTTAAGTCCATCCACTGCATTGCTAGCATCAAAAGTATTATTTCCTTTCTTATATTGGTTTTTTTGGTACGCGGTTTTGTTAAGAGCGATGTTTTCTGTAAAGCAGGATTATAAAAAAAAATAAAACATACATTTGATATATCAGTCAAAGACTTACAATAACTATAGATTGAGATTATAACAAAAACAACTATACTGGCACTGCACAAGTTATCGGCTAAAATTTAACGTTTTCTTTTCGTATTTCCTCATTTCATGATATTTTGGATAGAACGGAAGACCCTAATAAAAAGAAACCGAAGAATAACAAGAGGGTCTTCCGTTGGAAACGGAAGACCCTAAAAATAAGAATAATCTTAATCTGCACAATAATATAAAGGTCTTCCGTTGGACACCTCCGAAACCAATCAAGATAGAAGCTTCAAATTTTTACAAGATTGTAGATAGATGTTTGAAGTTGTACCCCCCTGCTTACAATTATTAAAATTGCGTAAGGCCTCGAAGCTCGCCTGATACTGAAAATTAGCACCAAATTTTTTCACAAAATTTTCGAACATTTTCTCTAATATCTTTTGATGTATAAATATTTTGTTAAAACATGTAATGCAAAAGTTTTTTTTAATTTCCACGGGCTTTCATTTGATATCAAGAAAAAAGGGCTGGCCTCTCAAATTAGGGGCCAAGAGGGCTCTAAAGTCTTTTTGTAATAACTCTTTACTGAACAATAATTTGTTATCAATTATAGAAGCAAAAATGTTTATTGTACAGCTGTTTATCTATACAGTACCACACCTTAATCAAATGTTACGTAATTAGGGGTTTCAAGGGACCAGAAGTCCAAAACTTTGATCATTTATATCTAGAAAAGAAAAAATATTTTGAAAAGCATTGTAGAAGAAAAAATGCTTAAAATAATGTTCTCAACAATATGCTACTTAGAAAAATTTGTTGGTGGCCCCAGTAAGGAGTTTAAGGGTCGGCCCCTAAAACACATTACTTCAGATATCTCTAGAACGGTCAACAATTCCTGAACACTTGTTGAACAAAATATGTTTATATTTTTGAGATCTTTCATTTGATATCAAGAAAAAAGGGCTGGCCCCTTAAATTAGGGGCCAAGAGGGCTCTTAAGTCTATTGATAATAACTTTTTACTGAAAAATAATTTGTTATATATTATAGAAGCAAAAATATTCTTTGTACAATTATTATTCTATACAGTACCATACCTAAGTCATATGTTACGTAATTAGGGGTTTCAAGGGGCCAGAAGTCCAAAACTCTGATCAGTAATAGCTAGAAAAGGAGAAATATTTTGAAAAGCATTGTAGAAGAAAAGTTGCTCAAAATAATGTTTTTAATAATATAATACCTAAACCTTTTTTGTTGGTGGCCCCAGTAAGGAGTTTAAGGGTCGGCCCCTAAAACACAGTTGTTCAGATATCTCTAGAACGGTTAACAATTCGTGAACAGTTGTTAAACAATATATGTTTATATTTGCAAGACCTTTCATTTGATATCAAGAAAAAGGGGCTGACCCCTCAAATTAGGGGCCAGGAGGGCTACAAAGTCTTTAAATAATAACTTTTTACTGAAAATTAATTTGTTAATAACTATAGAAGCAAAAATGTTCAAGTCATAAGGCTTAATATAAATCTGAAATCCGTTTTAAAATCGGACTATGCATTACAGAGATATAGGGGTTTAAAAATTGATTTTTCCGGAAATTTTGATTCCACATTCTTGGTTAAGAAAATAGTGTTATGTTCAAAGTTAAAGTAACTCGTACCTACAATGATTCAATATTTGTTAAGTCGTTCTTAAATACATTCGGATTTTTTTTGTCAAGTCGTTCTTGAAATCGGTAAGGTTTTTGTTAATTCGTACTTAAAGTCATTCAGATTTTGTTAAGTCGTACCAAGAATTATTCGATTTTTTTATATCTTTTTGTTTTAAAACTCCTGGTATTGGTTTTAGAGCTCTGCTTCTTACAGGAACATTTAGCTTTTCTTTCGACATTAACGGAAGACCCACTCGTTGCTTTGCAACGAGCTTTGCTCTAGTTATTATTATTATACTTTTTCTTTTCTTTCTGACTCCTTTTCGGCTTCATAACTCAAAAAGTATTCCACTGATTTTAATGAAACTTTCAGAGATTATGTGCAACTATTATACCTCAAAGTTGTTAAAGTTTCCATGAAAACGTCACTTTAGTTTTTACGTTACGTCATTTTTTAAATTTTAAAAAGGTCATTTTGTCCGCAGCATTTTAAGAAAACGCTTTGAGATAAAGGCTTGAAATTTTGCGGGGTAATACATTTATCGATTTACCTTTGTAATAAGGCTGGATATGAAAATCCGTCACTTCCGGTCGAAACCAGAAGTGAATCAAATTTTTTGAAAAATTAAATTTTTTGATCAAATCACAAGCGTATACTTGTTTTGTAGACTTTCACAAGCTGTATCTAACACTGAAATCCGTTTTAAAATCGGAATATGCATTACAGAGATATTGGGGTTTAAAAATTGATTTTTCCGGAAATGTTGATTCCGCGTTCTTTGTTAAGAAAGTAGTGTTAATTTCTAGGTGAAATTAGCTCGTACCTAAAAATTAATTGCTAAGTCGTACCTGAACACATTCGATTTTTTTTGTTAAGTCGTTCATGAAATCGTTTAGGTTTTTGTTAAGTCGTACTTAAAATCATTCGGATTTGTTAAGTCGTACCAAGAATTATTCGATTTTTTATCTTTTTCATTTAGTTACTCTTTTTATTGGTTTAAAGATCTCTGCTTATAACAGAAACTTCTAGCATTACTTTCGACATTAACGGAAGACCCACTCGTTGCTTTGCAACGAGCTTTGCTCTAGTTATTATTATACTTTTTCTTTTCTTTCTGACTCCTTTTCGGCTTCATTACTCAAAAAGTTTTCAACCGATTTAAATGAAACTTTCAAAGGTTATGTGCAACTACTATGCCTCGAAGATATTAAAGTTTCGATGAGAACGTCACTTCCGTTTTAACGTTCCGTCGTTTTTTAAATTTTAAAAAAGTCATTTTGTCCGGCGCATTTCTCAAAAACGCTTTAAGATAGAGGCTTGAAATTTTCCGTGGTTATGAATTTGTCATTTTACCTGTGCAATAAGGCTGGAAATTGAAATCCGTAACTTCCGGTCGAAACTGGAAGTGAATCAAATTTTTCGAAAATTTGAATTTTTTGATCAAATGAAAAAATGTATACGTGTTTTGTAGAGCTCATTAGGCTGAATCTATCACTGAAATCTGTTTTTAAATCGAACCACGCATATCAGAGATATTTGGGTTCAAAAATTGATTTTTCCGGAAATTTTGATTCCACAGTCAAAATTAAAAAAATAGTGCAAAATTCACACTGAAAGTAACTTTTACTGAAAACAATTCGTTCTGGTCATAAAACTATATATAAAACAAGAAAGTTATATGCATATTGTAGAGTTTGCAAAGCTAAATGCAAAACTGAAATTCGTTTTAAAATCGGATGATGCATTGCAGAGATATCGGGGTTTAAATATTGATTTTTCCGGAAATTTTGATTCCGTGGTCAAGATTCAGAAAATAGTGCAAAATTCACACTGAAAGTAACTTCTGCTGAAAACAATTCGTACAGGTCATAATACCGAACTCTGTTTTTTAAATAGTTAATCTGAGTGTTTATTGATTCGATTTCGTTTGATAATTACGTTGAATGTATAAACTTCGTTTAGAAATAGAGAAAATTTTGTCAACAAAAACAAAGCAGCTGGAATTGAAGACACAGATCCCGATTCTAACAGCGAAAAGCGATCGAAAGTCTTTTCTAAAATTTCGTAAGAGTGTTATTTAAATCGCAATATTAAGTCTAGCCTAATCGTCGGAAATCTTTCAGTTGTTGAATAATCAACACTACAATATGTAGATTGGAACACTGAATATAGAGTTTGTAGAGATTTCAAAAATGAATATATATTTATTGTAATTATTTACTTAAAAAATAAATGCATTAATGTAATGCATGTTAATCTGTGCTCTGCATATTAAGTTTTAATCGAAATAATTATCGTACGATTCCCCATGTCAACTCGCCATGTTTTGACTGCGAACAACAGCTGATAGCGGTGTGTCAACATTTTTAAAAGAAGCATGGCCTGCAAGACGTCGATAGTGGGAAATTCAGCTCAACTATCGTATGAGAGATTATAAAGGTATGTTTCAATACAAGTTATGTCGTGTTGACTTTTTCTTTTCAAAGTATTTGTACTTTTCCATCTAATCCGAGATCCCTCTGACCCTAACCTCCGCTTTTGACATGCGTCATAGTATTGCAGGAAAACGGGTTTGCTGTGTTAAAAATTGTTTTACTTGTGTTTTAGTTGTTGAATCAGTGTGTTTAGACGAAAAATGACAAACAATGGAGTTTTGTAGCCAGCAGTACGCTTATTTTTGTTTTTAATAATGCATACAAATTTAGCCCAGATTTCCTCTGAAAAGTTCTACTGTCTCAAAACAATGACCCATTTATAACAGATCGGACCGTCTAAACTGTCCGGAAAGTTTTCAGCAGATCAAATACGATGTAGTATTCATCGTCGTAAACAACCAAATCTTCTACGGGGTGTGAATTTCAAATAAAGTCGGTTGTTTAGGCCCTTGTGTTACAGTAATAAATGCTAAAATTATGTCCAAAATGTGAGAAATATTGATATGAAAGCGGAAAACAGCTGAGATGTATCACTCACGTAAGTTAGGTTAGAACCAGGCCATGCTATTTTGGACAAAGATTCTCACTATTTTCACAAATTGTATGAAATAATGACGTTTTCTCTACCCCACCCCCCAGTGGCATGCTCATCGAATTTTTTGCTGACATAATTTCTGGGGTCCACATGATATTAATTAATTTGCGTCATTTAATACATTTTCATACATCACTTGTTAATTTAAAACTAAAAAATCACTAAATATTAAAACATCGTGTAAATGCATACAGTACAACTTTATCATATTTTCATAAAACGGTGGCAACCGTGTACACCGTGGTGCTAAAAAATCGCTCATAACTTTCTGAAATGAGTAGATATCTTCATAGTTTTTTTTTAATTACACAACACAATGAGTATTAATCAAATTATTAATGTTGATTTTGCGATAACAAAAAATGAGTTATATTGCAGGTGTCATAACAATATTTCACTGAAGGTTCACATCAAAACATTGGCTGAGGCAAAATAATTCCCAAATTTCCCTTTGAATTTGGGGCGTTTCCGCACGTGACAGGAGCTGATTTTTTTTATGAGATGAAAAACAATGTGTAAGAGGTCTAACTATCCCAGTTTTGTAAAAATGCGAGGTCATTTGAATTTTTGATGCGTGTTGTTTCCGGAGGGGGGTGAAAAGGCCCGGGCTTAATTTTCAAGCACGTGTAACTTCGAGGTAAACAAAGTCTCACGCCTTGCTGGATGCACGTGTGTATTTTGTTAGAAAATTGTAAATGAAGAGTTGTTTAAAAAAAATGTCAAGAGGATTTTTTCCAGAAGTTCGTTTTGAATTTTTAATCTGTACCTAAAGTTGTGCAATGTTGGTAAGAATATTTAGTAAAATTTAATACTATAGTGCAACCTTAAAGCGGTTGTTAGAGTCAGAGGAATCTCGGAATATTTTCTGTCCCGTGTATTTTCACGTGTATGTTTTGTACATCGCTCTTTCAAATTTCTACTTATTTTTTTCCTATGTTTATGTATGTTTTATTGTGTATTGACCAACACACCATACACTGTAAAACAGTGCAATTAAACGGGGTGGGGGTCCCAAGGTACACAAGAGTAGAATGCTGTAATGCATGTTTGCATGATGATAACTTTACCTTAAATATTTGAATATAGCAGATCTTTACCATATCGCCTTTCACTTAATTTATAAATTTAAAAACTCAGACAGGCTTATCTTCGCTAGCCAAGTGTTTTTGGTCTACTCTGTTCCCCATAAACGGGGAGCGAAGTGGACCAAAAGCTCTTGGCTACCGAAGATGGACAGGTTTGTGCTTAATTAAAGATATTTAACATGGTAAATATTAAATCTAATTAAAATTAGACCTTTCGTCTGGCTCTCTGTTATATATTAATTGTTATAGCTGGGGAAAGAGCATGTAAAACAGAGTGCAAGATGAAAAGAACTTCATATTATATCAAGCTCAGATTTTAGGTTAATGTAAATTTATGTTCCCTGATATCTATAAAACATTCATCTCAAGATTTATAATTATTTCACTTTAAAAATTGTTTACATACAATGCATATCACATCTACATTGTATGTTAACAATATTTAAAGTAAGATAAATGTAATAATTTTTACTGCATGTGACTCAGATCTTTCTCTCTCTCTCTCTCTCTCTCTCTCTCTCTCTCTCTCTCTCTCTCTCTCTCTCTCTCTCTCTCTCTCTCTCTCTCTGCTCGTGCTTTTAATCTTGGCAAAGCGTCAGAGAGCAACTAAATTTTGTAACAAAAATAGCTCTGTCTAGTAAAAAAGAAATCAACAGTGCATTGAATTTTAAAATGAGCATGTTATCAATCCCTTATTTTTTGAGTGTGCAACCAAATTCCAAAGCTTTGTAAAATTGTTAATGGATTTTTATGCGCATTATGCATAGTATTGTTTTTAAAACATGCAATTAATAAGGAGAAAAACCTCACTAAATTTATTCACAAAAATAAAAACCAGTAGAATTGATAAAACATGGTATAGCAGAAGCTTATACTTTGACGCTGTTTGGATGGGTATAATATTCCTTTGTAGTTTACAAATTGAAATATTGACTGTCGCACAACGAGTAATACTATCTCTCTCTCTCTCTCTTAATTTGATATGTGTCTATACCTGAAAAAAGGGATAAAAAATTTTAATGTTATGTTATGACTTGATATGCAAATTTTGTTTTTATACTGCCTATGTTAATGTCATATATTGGGATATCTCATACTTATTACACTGCATGGTCAGTGTATTTTTTCCAGAAATACTATGCATATGTTAATGTAAACACAGCTATTATTAGTACATTTATGTTATCACAGCTAATTGACTTTTTTTTTAATTTTAGCTCAAAGCGGACTCTTGTTACAACATGGCGGTCACAAGGCACCTGTTGATTCTTGTGGTATCAGCTCTTAAGGTTAACCTGTCACCTGTACCCACATGCATATTCCTTGTTTTCTACAAACTATTTACCGGTAATTCAAGTTAAATCGGATAATGCATGAACAATAATGGAACTTTTAGAAAGCATCATGCCTTGTTGTGTTTTGTGTTTGATAAGAAATTATGACAAACAAAATTAAGGCTGTTTAAAGAAATTTACAGTTGTTAGTTGTGAAAATTTGTTTTTCAATAAAAGTATTCAATTATGTTTCCTTTATTTTGTATTTTATGATAATATTTAGATGTGTTTACATAATTGAAAAATCCCCCCTTTTCAATTGTTACCATTAAGATTACATGTAGGATATGTAAATGTACATTTGACTTTAAAATAATATCTGCTATGATAATTACTTTTGAAATGAACAAGAAACAACATATTTTTATCTTTTTGTATATGCATAAAAAATTGTAGGAAAACATGTCAAATTTGAACATTTTTCATGGAATTCTCCTCCGTCTCCAGCTACCTGGGTGTGTTTGAATTAAAATTTAATTTAAGACAGATGTCTAACTTGTAGGTCTTACTGTTTTAGCATGGTTCAAAGGAGACGAGAAACCAGAATAGATAAGATATTCACTAAATATGATTGTTAGCTTACTCTTTTTCACGGAAACAAGAAATCACATGCAGGACGGCATGTCTATTCATTAATTGAAATGCTACAAATCATTTAATAAACAAAAAAAGATCAAATTTTATTATCATTGATACAGTGATTGATGATTGTTTTCAAATATGTGTGAGAAATGACTCAAAGAAAATAGCCACAAGTTTCATAAAATTTGGTAAAAAACCTCAGGTAAAAGATTTCAAACCATGACTGTTTATGAAAATCAAAAGATAGTGGGAGGGTATACATGTAAGGGCATTTCTAAGTAATATGATGCTTTTATAATGATAATATCATGTAGATGTATGTTATATTGAATAAGGTTTCTTATTAAAGGAGGTTGAACAACAATTGACCTCTAAAAGGTCGGGTAAAGATGTTTTACTATGAAGAACCCTATGAATATGTGTTAAATAGAGGAAAGTGGAAATGGTGGGTTCACTTAAATGGCCATATTTTTCTTAAACCTCAATGGAATTGGCAATATGTGGTATACTTTTTCTCAGAATTGTATAAGCTTTCTAATTCTAAGACAAAACATCTTTTCATAAAATGTTAGTGTACTAAGTTAAAGGTAGCAAGGGACAGTTTCGGATAAAGTACCCGTTAATATTTTTGTAAAATTGAGAGTTGCTGTACTTGAAGGCTTATGAGTGTTGCTAAGATTCATGAAATGAATTTTGATGATTATCATTAGTTAGAGGGATGTATCTTGTTGGAATTGGTATGCAATATGAAGGCCCCTAATGTTAAGTACATGAGAAGCAGAAGTAAATTGTGAAACTTGCGACTATGACTGTTGTGTTGACTGTACACTGTGAAATTACAGGTTACAAACGGGACATTATATAACTCGAAATGTAGGTGGATGGGACATTATATACCTATTTACTGGCTTTGAGTAAATAGGTATTTTATTATACCAAAGAAAACTTTATTTGTCGGCGATGCAAAATTTCTTGATGATAAACAAGTAAGAGTTATCGGACTTTGAATTTAATGCGGCGATTGGATTACGTCAGAGGTGTTCCGAGTTTAAAAAGGAGGGAAATCAAATACTACATGTATGCCCAAATAGTTAGTAAAAACCTGACAAGTATTTTATCATACCAAAGCCTTATTTGTTCTCGTTACTTTGAAAAATCTACAATATCTTTAAAGCACAATAGTCCAATCCTCACTTTTCAAAGTTGTTCCCCTTTGCGGGGTCAACCCAAAAGTCGAAAGGAAAAAAACCCACAAATGTCCCTTCTTTATACAATCAAATATTTGGGCGTATTGTGATGAAATCGCTTTGAATTTTATTTATTCATTCACTATGTGGTGGCAACCCACATATTGAATGAGGCATTCTGGGGCAAACAAAATAAATACCAAAAACGGATTTTAATGTCAAACGATATAAATACAAATATATATATATATATATATATATATATATATATATATATATATATATATATATATATATATATATATATATATATATATGCAAACTTCTATGCTACAAAGGCTACTGTAATAAATCTACGGGTTTTCCCCCGAAGACGACGGCCAAGAGACATAGCTTTTGTAAAGTGTGAATTAAGATTACACAACTACGATTTCCACATAACTATCCATTTAGGAAACTCACGACCAGTTGTGCATGTAAGCGTTAAGCATTAGTACATGTATGCGATACTGGCCGCGGGTTTTCGACGACAATAATTATCGTACATGTAATATGTCACATACAAACGACGCCACCGTCTAACAGTACTTTCAGTACTTTGATTAGTTATCATGCTACGTGCATTTAAAATATATCTGGAATCAGAGCTGTGTGTGTGAACCATTACGTAAGCTATCCCTCGCTTGCGGCCGGGAAAGTCGGTCGCCATGGTCGCGGCTGGACTACCTAGCGGTCAGCGGTTATCTAATACACCGGAGCCACGTCTCTCAATTTATGAGTTCATTTAGCCGAAAACAAGAATTGTTTTAATTTTGATCACACATAGACGTTTATTCTTCTCAAATTGAACTAAATGATAGAGTGTCAATTAAGAAAACGTTCTGTTAATTAATAAAAGAAATGTCATTCTCAATCGGAAGTAATATCAGGCATAGATCAATTGTGGGTTTTAAGTTAAAAAAAATAATAACTTCCATTTGGTAGATTTTAGTCATTATAAAACTGCAAACATCTCAAATCTTCCTGGGTTCTGAGCTGTGTGTGTTGTAACTTTACGTAACCTATTCCTCGCCCGCGGCCGAGGAGATCAGCCGCGGGTGCACTACCATTCGGTCAGCGGTTATCTAATACACCAGATTCGCGTCTTTCATGTACTTGTTTTGAGTTTATATAGCCGCAAATACAGGAACTGTTTTAATTTAAAGTTATTAACGTTTTATTTAAAATGTAAATTAAGAAGTCATTCTGAAAATTATAAAATCCGATATTATTCCTAATCCAAAACATCGTCAGACATAAATCAATGGTGGGTTTGTAAGTATAAAATGTTCTAAGAACTGTACTAATAATGTTTTAGATCAACAACAAAAAACCACAAAGATTACCCCTTTAAATGATGATCATCCCTCGTACGCTCGCACATGGCCGAGAAGATCGCGCGCGAGGGGACATCTACATGTACCCTATCACACGTGTATGTTTATTGATATTTTGTACGAACACAAAACTATTTGTTTATTTTATTTTCATTTATATTGGTTTTAGATGAAAGATGAACTTATCTCCCTTATTCAGTTGATTTAGCGTTGATTTAAACGTAAGGGGGAAAAATCTTATAAAAACCTCTAATTAATTGAATAAAAGTAATCTATCAATTCGATTCTAAATATGCAAGGCCGATTGTATAAATAAAAGATTAAATATACTCAGCTATGTTAAGGGCGTCCATAAAAAAATAGCGATATTTATCACATAAAATGTTAGCCTTGGAATAATCTTGATATTCTATTTCTAAAATATTGTTACACAAAGTGATATTTTATCATTATACAAATTAGATAATTTGCTATCGCATAAGCAAATTTTTAGTCGCTAAGGAATACCCTGTCACGTGATACTGCTAAAAATAAATGAATCAGGAATAATACCAAAAAATGCATATTGCAAGGGCTTAGCATAAACAAATATAATTATTTCCGTTTCTAACTTGTAAAATGAACATCTAAAATTTCGAAAAGTGCTGGGATAAATCGCTATCTTTTAGCACTTTAAACAAAAGAAATATTAAAAGATATGAATTTTTAAAAATTTACTCGTACTTGGTTATGTACCACACTAAATGCGCTGATCACCTATAGTCTGTCAAAATCATGTGGTGCCGATCATGTATCCATTAAAGACGTCGTTTATCAATAAAGATGTTTGTGAATAATTGAGAATAAATAATTAAATGAAATCAAATATTGCGATCACGATTTATATCGTTAGTTATCACATTTCTGAGAGAAATTTTACGAGCTGAAACCGGAAGAGAAACAAGTACAGACAGCTCTGGTGCATGCGCAGCTGGTAGAATTATTGTGCACTTTAATTTAGCAGATGGTCGGAAAAGATTTACAAGCATTGGCTGCAAAGTTGCATTAGTATTTGAGTACGGTGGGGTGATTGTATAATTCACAAAACATCAGGATATATTCTCAGTTAATCCCGACAGAAACTTGTTCAATCAAACGAAAGATTTTGCACATGCGTTTATATTCATTTCAACGAAGAACAATTTGTTTTATAAGTACATATAAATACGATATTCTTTTTAAATAAACGGAAAAACTCTTTATACGCCGTGTATATAGACATGTATACACAAGCGAGCGTGTTTCCCTCGGGGTTTCACACCTCTTTCAATATAGGCTCTACCCCCACCTGAACTTACCTAAGGTAAACTGACCGGTTAAAAACCTCGGCCTTTAAGTGCACACAACCCTGGACACAGATAGCCATGGGTAATTTATGGATGCAGATCATCAATTGTTATGTAATTAAAATACACTTGGAAGTGAGCTATCACTGTAGTGGTCAATTGTTGAATATAAGTTTAAACTTTTAAGTCAAAGATGTTAAATAATAATTATTTGTTCTCACGTTTAGAAGTTATGATATACTTTATTCAATGCAGTCGGTCGCCATAGAAATCATCAGAGTACTGCAAGTGTTGACAGTTTCTTATTTCTTTAAAAGACCTTAGGACATAATTCATTTGACTTACAGACTAGCGACACAGTTGCCTCCCAAAAATGTATGCACTTCTCAAAGTTACAATTAATTGGTATAGATATGTGTTGTTTAACGGATTTTATTAATTGTTGTAAATGTTAAAGTTAGAGAAATCGTATTTTCTGGAGGTTGACACTATGTAGAACTCTTTTGTTTAAAAAACAAAAACAAATTGTTTTGACGTCACACCATCTCTTTTGGTTTGGTTTAAATATACAATGTACACAGTGCTCTGAACAAAACGCTGGTTTATGCCTTTCTGTTACTCAAGTAAAAAACTGAACAAAATTGATTACTTTTAGGTTTACACGTCACATGTTAATACATGTCTGCATAAATATATGATTTTTATCAAATAAATGACATTGTATCTTTAAAAAATTCCAAAATATTATTACTAAAACATGTATATGTGACATGATAGAAATAATTGTAAACCAGAGGTCTCTCTTCCTGTCACACAAAAGTGACAAAAAGGATTTTTGATTCAGTTGTACTTCTGCCCCCACCCCTGCCAACATTTTCTGAAATTTACATTTAGAAAATTAAATTTTGGGGTACTGACACCCCCACCCCACACACTTTCTAGATGAGCGCTCAAGGCAAAAAAAAAAAAATATTGGGATATTTAAAACAAAATCATATTTGAAATTAATGAAGTTAGAGATGCCTCACAACCCCTACCACTGCCGCGGTTTATGATTTTGAAGATTTGTGAATTTCTTTTACTTGCTTGTGAAGATTTCAGATAAATATGCTCATCCTTTCAAAAACAATACTGAGGCCTGTATGGCCAAACATTATACGGATAGTTATCCCTACCACTGAGCACCTCAGTCTCGTATACTAATAGCGCACCCTCAGACGGGAGAAGGCATTATTGTTTATTTACAATTGGTGTTCTTTTCAATCTCTAATTTTAACACTGCACTTTACATAAACTATTCCATGTTTTAGCGGTAGAGGTTTAAGTATGAATATAGGGAATCAAAATGTTTATGAAACATAACACTTTTTTCCATGCATCAGTGGATTTTGTGTTTATTACACTATGATAAAGGCATACCAGTAGTTTGAATCCTGTCATCAGTTGTACATACATGTAAACGTATTTATCGATTTTCTGGTTGGAATAATTACATACATGTACATATAAGAGATGTGTTTTAAGTTATCATAAATTGATATAACCGTGAAATAAGTTAAAAGGAGAGTTTGTCTGGTAGGAAAATAATACTTTGAAAGTGAGCCTCGTTTTCTGAACTTACTATTATCATATTGACAATCCAGTTTAATTGACAGCCCACCCTTTCACCTTTATATGACCTTTAAATTTGCATACAATCTAAATATATACCCCTAGCTTATCACAGACATGCCTTTATCTGTTTTATGAGAAGTGTAACTCTTCAATACTATGCAGTCTGGAGGTTGCAGTATTATATAGAAAATAGGCATGAATTAATTTTTCTGTCTCCTATTGAAGAGTTCAAATTGATTTTCTAAAGCCCTGATTGGTCAGAAGTTAAAGTAGTGTGAAGATGACCTCCTATCAATAACTGTCAGACCCTGACAAGTGTAAGAAGAAGAGGGGTGGTTTTATTAAGACTGAATGACAATCCTTTCTTGACTTGCAATCTGATTAAAATTTCTATAGTCGCTATACGATGATTTGAAGAAACCCTTGGTGAACTTTGCTTTGACTAATGAAATCGTCGGTTCCATTCCTCAGTTACATGATTTGGAAGTTATGCCAATACATTCTTTAGATTCCCTAAGGGCGTCTAATATCAAGTTATGCTCCATCTCTTACTTGCTGATACCGAAAGATTCACGAACATGTGGCATAATTTCGTCGTACAACTCCATTTTTGTTTGTAACCCGAAATTACCGTTTCTAACACTTGCTCTGATTGCTAGAATAACTCATGTATATTTATAAACACACGTTCAACAGGGGGTGACCTCAAGAGGGGTTTCTTCAGATCCTCTTGTAGCGAAAATAGAAAAACAAGGAGGGGATCAAGGATATGATTTTAATCAGATTGTCTCGACTTGAAGCTGTAACGGAAGACATTCTCGTTGCTTGCAACGAGCTCGGCTCTAGTTTATCCATCTATTAGATTATATCATTATCAAGAACCCAAAACATCTTGTTTATGTGCTTTTCAACACGCCTCGAATGTGCCCAGTTTTCACGATTTACTGTACCAGTTATCGGCTTCGTAATAATAACACCGTTAAATCCATTTACATGTTGATATTTATACTCTGCAAAATGTAATTTGAATTATGCCCCTTGTAAGTCAGAATAGAGGTCGTAGTGGTTATGATACATAAACAAAACTCATAAAATTATTCGTTTGTTATGATACGGTAAAATACAAAATCGTAGACTATTCAATGCATAATTGTGCAATCAGGAGCTATGAATCTCTCGGAATTTAGTGAAATTTCTTTTGTTTATACATAGTATATATATTGATATTATATGTCAAATCAAAGAAGGGATATAATAACGTATCACAAAGAGGCAATATTCTATTTTTAACTTATTACGTCACTTCCCCCACTGCTGAAAGTGCAAAGATGTAAATCAGCGGTAAACAATAATCGTTTAAGCTCATGTTTAAAACATATTCAAGAAAGTTTTCAAGCAAACTTACTTTTCTTTATTCGAAACAGACGACTGAATTAAAAAATCTCGGATAGTGGCCTGCTATTAACCCGAACTCTAAGTTAAGCCGATAAATAGTCTTAGCCGATAACTGGTACAGTACCAGTATATAATATAAGTCAAATTTGGCCCCCACAATTCACCATTTTTAAAGTGTTTCAGGTACATTAATTTGTTGTATTAATTTTTCGAAGAGTTGACATTAAATATGTTCTTCACCTATTTATTTGATTTATATGCACTCACTGGCAGTATATGACGTCAGAAGTGAGGCTATTTTTATAATTCAATCAAAAGCAGTCAAAATTTGACATTTTTCTTATCTTTTTTCGAATGGGAGATATAGAACGACTCTTTGCACAAAAACGAAATTTTTGTAACTTATAAGTACTGGAGAGATCATCTTTGGGGAAAATATTTTGTTTGTTCAAGCAATCGCTCAATGTTTTCTTCAAGACAAAATGCTTCAAAACAAGCCGTTTTATCCTAAAAATGTGAAAATGGCGGGAAAAGGTTAATTTTATGAGGTCATAATATCAAATTTTGAGCACTTATATAAAAATGAAAATCATGAGAAAACTTCAAATGTATATCAGTACAATTACAGTAAAATAACGATGTCCATTTAAGGGGGCCATTTTAGGCTCAAACCATATATAGTCCTTTACTTCTAAAAAAAACCCACTGATTTTTATCTTTAAGCATTATTCGAATTTTTTAAACTTTTTGAAAAAATTTCATTTTAGCCAGGCATTTGCTGACAGCAAATTCCTGGCCGTTGTCATGCAAATTGCCAGTGTTTCTAAAAATACCACAATTACAAAAATAAACAAAAATCATAGGCGTCAAAGAAGAAACTCCCCCTTTACCAAACAGCTACACAGAGAGTCATGTCTTGTCAAATCTATTTTTTTAGGGATGTCAACGAGTTTTCGACTAACGCTGGGTCACAACGATCATCGACTAAAATTTTCTTTGTCGATTACTCGTAATAAAGTGAACAAAATTCAAAACATTTTTTTTCTTAATGCGGCAGTTTTGGGCTATGAATGGAAATAAGTTTTTTTCCGGCAATTTTGGTCCGTAAGTTACACTTTGTTCCACCGGTGTTTCTGGTGTTTTTTTAAGCGGTGAATAATTGATCTTCAATTTTGTAGATCAAATTATTGTTTTGAATAGAAGTACTTAGGCAGACATGTACTTGAGGAGAACATTTGTGTTTCTTCTAATCAGTTATATATTGGATTAGATGTTTGTATAATCAAAAATTTAATCACATCAATAAATCATCTCAAAGCGATCATTAATCTTTAATTGTTAATTGCATGTAACAGGTCACATTTTATTTACCTGACATGATATTGAGCTTAATAATGTGTAAACGTCACATGAAAAAGGAGACACAAAGACATTCATTTGATGACAGATATTTAGACAAAATACTTTTTTTAAAAATTTAATTTAAATCAACTAAGGAATAAAGAATCATTATTTGTGTATTATGAGGTGATAATTTCGGTCGGGGCGTGATCAAATCCAATAAAGCCCAAATGGCTTTATGATAGATTTGATCACGCCCTGACCGAAATTATCATCTCATAATATTCAAAGAATGATTCCTTATAACTTATATTTATATAATTCTCAGCAGTTATACGATTAAATAATATTATATTAGTTATGCAAACCCGCTTGTGTCCCCAAAAATACGTCTTTTGAATTAATTGGGCTGTATAGTACAAAATCGAATCGAAGTGTTATCACAGACAGAAACACTGGAAAATGTAAATATATACATATAATACATATTATAATTTTCGAAATGTTTTTGAGTTTAAGATACGGTGTATGTGACAGTAGCTTTATTTGATTTGAAAAGGACACACAGTTTCAAATAAATCAACGAGTTTACGAATAAATTTAGCGATTATTTTTTTTCCTTATTAGTAAAGTGTTTTACAAACACGACTGTGCATTTGTGGCTCATATACAATGCGCATTGAATTCCATGAAGTACTTTACAAAACATTGTTATTCGGCTGCCTATCGAAGAAATGGGGGATTGAGTTGATAACTCTTGTTACAAAATTCAATGCACTGTTGATTATCTTATACTAGACAGACATTTTTATTTTGGTTTATTGCCGCTTACAAAATTTAATCGCACTCTGAAACTTTGCCTACATTAAAAGCATGAAATATGAGAGAGAGAGAGAGAGAGAGAGAGAGAGAGAGAGAGAGAGAGAGAGAGAGAGAGAGAGAGAGAGAGAGAGAGAGAGAGGAGAGAGAGAGAGAGAGAGAGAGAGAGAGAACGAGAGAGAGAGAGAGAGAGAGAGAGAGAGAGAGAGAGAGAGTCTTTACTACACAATATCCGTAAAGACACATCAAAAGAGTCAAGCTTTCATTACTTCTGCACTTTGATGTACATTTTGCTAATACCTGAAAATCCATGAGGTCACTTTAGATCTACAATGTCGTTCATTTATCAGAGGTGACAATGAACAAATGGAATGCAATTGATTTATCAAATACTCTCCATAATGACATATATATTGTATGATATTAATTTATGTTTTTAAGAACTACTATCTTATGAACTTCACCAACAATTTTTAGAATATTGCTTCAATGAGTTGATCATTTTACTTGATATCATTACAGTCCAAAATCCATGAAGTACCGAAATTGTGTTAATAGTTAAGCAATATAATATTTCATTTTTGTGTTTAATGCAATGATCTCATCATAAAAACATAGCATACTTGTAGTTTGACTAATGTTTGAAAACATCAATAATCCTAATCATAATCATTCGCGAAAATAAATGTAAAAAAAAAAAAATAAAAAAAAAACTTACCATACGCTTGAGACAAGGTGGCGAAATTGTAACACAAGACGAGCATCGCCTTATTAAACAACGACTTATTATTGAATAAAATCATCTTTATGATGCCGGAATATTTCAGAATCTTGACATTCAGAGCGTTAATAATACTAAACACTTTGCTTATTTACAACAAAATGAAATAGTATGAATCAAAGTACAATAGCTTTGAGCTACAGCGATATAGACCAGCGGACAAAGTAACAAAAATGAATATAAGTATATGACATGCACACAATCCATGTAACAAGGAAGTTTTTTACACCAGTGGAAAGCTGCATTTATTTATATATTCACAAGAGTCAAAAACTGTAATAAGTAGGTTTTCCTTTTTTTAAACTTTGTTTTTAAGGAGAGCATGTTTTAATAAAAAAAATACCGAAATATAGACTGCATAGTACAAGTTAATTTAACTTCGAAAGGATGTTAATATAATAAACTTCGATTAAAAGTGCAGGTTAATGTATATATTAATAAATAGATTGTTAAATATAATGTCATAGCTCAAATGCCATTACACAATACACGTCTCATATCTTGAAGTGAATTACAACAATTTTGTTATTATTCTAAATACTGTAGTTTGATATAATTTCATATTTTTTAAACGGATAAATGTATTAAAAGTCTAAAAAAAAATATGTTTAAACTTAAAATCCGTATCTATTCAAATAATGATATTAAAGTGCTTTTGAGTTGAAGGTGTACATTTTCCAGACAGGCGACAAATGAAAAGTATTTAAAGAGTAAAGATGACGCAGATTTAAATATCAAGTAGATGCTAACATATTTCTATAAAACCAATCAAATGAAACATTTACAACAGCTGGAGATGACATACAGTACAGGCATTGTGGATCCCGTGTTTCCCGCGCCCCGTCACGGTATAAACACATCGAGGTAATCGGCCAGGTGAGACAGGTAATGACAATGACAACATAATATGCACGTTTATTTATATTTAATGACGATATTTAACCAGATTTTGACAGAGGTTATACTCGAAATATTTGGAGGCCCTTTTTTATTTCATAGCTAATAATAAGTAATTTAATTTAATAGTTGTGCATAATTGCGAATCAATTATTTTCGAGTCATTATTCCAGAATCATATTTTAATAGGGTCATTAAAAAATAAATCATCATTTATGATTTTAATTGCCATTAAAATTATGTGTCAGCAGGCTGCTTGTGTTCTCTTAGCAAATTATTGGTTTCCGTACATTTGTATTTTTTGTTATTGAAGTTCATGCGCATCAACTAATGATGGACAAGACTCACTGACTATAAAGATTGGTTAAGAATATAAATATGGAGGGTAATCGTGTTCAAAAATCCAGTCATGTTAACTTGTAAATTCGAATATGCAATGGTGTTGGTGTGTGAGCCTGGGTATGAATGTGTGTAATTCTGATCATGTAATCTATAAAAACACTCTAAAGTTGACTCCGCATACCTTCAATGTAATTCTTCCAACCGATGTACATTTGCAACTTTAAAATGCTGTTTGTTATTAACATGTCACTACAATAACATTTTCCATCAGCAGTCTCTGCATTTATATCTCCGTTTTTCGGAAATAGCACAGTTGACATGTTACAAATCGACAAATGTAAAGTCTACAAGTTTGTCAAAATTTGACATGACCATATATGGACCATATATGGAAACAGTGATGTCACAGATAGCTGCAGAAAAAGGCCTGCCGTAATCGCCGGAATGGGCACAGAATGAACAAAAAAATATTACATATCATATTATTTAAGGAATCATTATTTGGGTATTATGAGGTGATAAGTTTGGTCGCGGCGTGATCAAATCCAAAAAAGCCCTAAGGGCTTTATGATAGATTTGATCACGCCCCGACCGAAATTATCACCTCATAATATTCAAAGAATGATTCCTTATTACTTATATATTTTACTCATAATGACATTTTTACCGACATTAGGGCGCAAGGCGGGAGTGACCGGTCGGCAGAGAATGCTTACTCCTCCATGGCACCTGATCCTACCTCTATCTTTTGGAGGTCCGTGTTACTCTGCTTTGAATTTGTATTACGTTTTATGGATTTTTGAGATGGTTGACGGTTTGTTATTGTCATTTCTTCATTTATATAATTTTAAGCCATCATACGATTAAATATTTAAATATAAATAAGCAAATCCCGCTGGCGCCTCAATTTGGCGTCATTTGAAGTTATGGGTTATAAAGTACAAAATCGATACGTAGTGTTATCACAGGCGAAGACATTGGAAAATGTAAATATTTCTGGATAACAACATTTTTTTAGGAAGTACGATTTTTCGAACAATAGATTATAGGCTTGGTGTCCATTATATCAAGAGAATCAAAAAAAAGATGCGAGTGAAGAATTCAATCGGCATCAGATCTGGAAAATTTTAAATATCATGCTCTGTTTAATGTATACACGCATTTCTATTTTAACAAATCGTATAAGTATACTTAGAGTTCGGCTGAATAAAGAAAATATCACCAAAAGCATCCTTATCGCTACCACAATGTTGAGACAATTAAGAGCCCCCAGGCCCCCCCCCCCCACCACGAAGAAGAAAAAAATTACGGGGTGGGGGGGGGGGGGTCGGCCTGCTGATTAATTAAAGAACTGAATTATCGATAAGAAAAGCTATCTACCTGAAAACAGTAGTTTTAAGATTTTGATTTAGATGAGACATGAGTAGCGGCACCCCCTTTCCTTTAAATGAAAAAAAAAATCCAACCATAAGGTTAACTGTAATAGCAAAAATGTTTTGATATCAAGCAATTTAATTAATACGGGATATAAGTATGGCGTATTGAATCTCGATGCAATCCTGACACACTCAGTGAAGTTGGTTAATCAAAGTTTTTCCGGAAAGCTTTACAGCCACTTGTGAACATGTACTGATAACCATAACGTAGCTACTTGGTTTTGTAAAATTACTGTCTTTACAGTATATATTTATAAGATTTTAAAATTACCATTTCATATAGAATTAAATCTGTTTAACCCACCTGTTCCTTAATTTCAGAAATTCGATTTTCGAAGAAAAAATATAATTATAAAAACATACTAGTATCCCTTTATTTCTTCAGAACCTTTCAATTTTTGACATTTTGTACTTAAATTAATGATTATAAAACTTCTTTCGTAACAGTTTCAGATTGTTTTATTATTTATCATGCACTTGCACAACAAAGTAATTTTGATATTTGAAAAAGATATATAGACACATACATTTTTTCCGCGAAAAATTACCAATTTTTTTTTGCAAGTCGTTTAATTTTAAAGAAATGAGGAATATAAAATTCACTCTCAAAATTCTTAGCATTTAGGTAAGCAATGAAGCTATATGGGCTTCACGGCGGTCTCTAAACCCCACACAAAACTGCACAAAAGATATTCACCCCATAGGAAATTTCTTGATCCGTCTTATTTCTAGAAAAGAGCATGTATTCAACGTTATATTTTTCAGTTTAAATTACACGTTAAATTATTGAAGCAATATTGAAATAGATTTTAGGAAAGAAGATGGGTGAATAAGGCGTGTAAACTGCCTATATGAGGATAGAAAAGATACTTTAAAATTAAAATATCAACAAATCTCATAATTTCTTTCTAATTTATTGAAAGCAATGTATATTTACCATAACATCGATTTATAACCCTTAAATATGTTAAATATTTGGAATAGGTTGATTTAAACTGGCGTATGCGTGTCAAAACCTCCAAATAGAGTCATTTTTAAAACTTCAATGCCATTTCTTTTATAGAGTGCATTGGTCTGAGCTCAATATTTTTGTCATAGTCTATATAAGGTATAAAGGAACTAAAACCGATTTCAATCAACGAAAACGTGGAGAGATGACCACTATACTTTAAAAATTTCATTTTGTATCGCAACAATTGAACGTTTTAGAAAAATAATACAAGTCCGTAAATTCGAGGTTGAAGTCGCATATAGCACTTTGCAATGTAATTTTGTGTGACTGAAATGGCTCAGTGGTTTGAGTACCAGACATTAGGTAACATTATAGAGCTAGGGTTTATAGGTTGTGGGTTCGATACCATCAAAACTTTAGAAATTTTTTTTATCGTTTGTTAAAATATTCAAAACCGAATATAGTTAGAAATTGTTCTTTTGTAAACTTGAATTATAACATTTAGTTATTAAGTTTATTTAGTTGGAAAAAATAAATTTGAAATTGTATTTTACGACTAAACCAAATGGGCATTTGCGCTATCTTGTTCCCCCATCTTCTCTTTTTTTAGTAAAAGTTAACCCTTATCGTATATTACATGTACCAGTGTCCTTGGGAATTATATTACAGAAACCAGCGCATTCCTCACACCGGCACCGATTTTTAGAAACATTCACCTCTTCTTGTTTGGTCCAGTTTCAATCATACTTCAAAATCTTCTTTTATAAAAAATTAAAAAAAATATTTTCGATCCAAAGAAAAGAGTATCGTTCATTAGAACAGTTTAACTGAATTTTATGTTTATTTTAGTCCATTCCGGCGATTACGGCATGCCTTTTCCCGCAGCGAGCATTTGCCATATCAGGTCATGTCAAAATTCGACAAACTTGTATACTTCACATTTTTTGTCGATTTGTAACATGTCAACTGTGCTATATATGAAGGTGAAGATACAAATGCAGAAACTATGGATTTAAAATTTGCAAAATTGAAGGTTAAATTAACTAACAAAAAGCAATTAAGCAGCAAAATGTGCATCATACAAAGGAACTGAGTCAAATCTTAAGTGTTTATTCTCGAGTTTTTATAGGTTACACGATCAGAATCACATACATTCATACTAAGACTTAAACACCAACACGATTGCATATTTAAATTTACAAGTTTACAGGTCTGGATTTTTGAACACGATTACCCTCCATATATAAATACAGGCAATATAAACATAACAATGCTAGTGAAATACAGCATAGAAAATGTTTAGTTTAAGAAGGTTTTACATTTTTTATTTTCGAATCAAATTGGCTCCTAGTAAAGTAAAAATGAAGGAAAATTGGTTGTTTTCTTTATTTTTAGACGGAACTTATAATACCAGCAGGTATGGTTGATACGCATTGCAGGAAAAAGAACGTTATGTACATAACTGTACATGTAAATAATTGATACAAAAAGAACTTAGAAATTAGTCTATAAAATCGAAAAGCGAAGAATCAATATTCATAAAAAATATTTATAAATCATAACTTGTCAATGTCCGGAAAGTATGATTACTGGAACATGTTAAACATGCAAATAATCATTATTGATGTTTTGGGTTATTTCAAAACATTAAATAAAGGATGATTTTATGATGAAAAAGAAATTGACAATTATTATCAATTTAAGAGTTAATTAGCAGCTGTAAGTAACAATCATAACGTTTTATTGGATATCAGTTAATCAGAAAGTTAAGTATTATTCAATCATATGATAAAAACAATTGGTATTTTTCATGTAGTACAAACAATGGTCCCGCTTTCCTCGATCGTAGACACTTTTAAAGCTGCTTGGTCTGATTTTGTTTGGTTATTACAGTATTAAGGAAGTATGGGACTGACACCAAAGTAATTAAAAAATTATAAAACTTGGTTAAACAGTTAGCACTGTATTTCCTCTAACGGAATATAAAAAAAAAATTGATAGGTTAATATGTTTGTTTCCATGGTAACGGTACCCAAACATACCTTTGTTGGAAATACTCCAGCTCATTAAAATACACCGCTTGCAACAGAAATGAAGCAATGCTACAGAATTTGCAATTATTTGATTTCATTTTTCTTATATGCTATTCATAATACATTAACAGAAGAATGATTTTTTACAAAAAATATGTTGTCAACGCCTCCTCAGTATTTTACAAACTGCAACCGAATTTCCTCTGCATAGTTCTAATTTGTTGCTTTTTTGTGTTGACCTTCAATGCAAAATGGTCAAAAAATATATTTTAATATAATTTAAAGTATTATTTTTGAACTGAAACAAAATGTTCAAACGTTGTGCTTTCGCTGGAAAAGGAGAAACTCATATGTCAATGGCTTAGATAAAATGATATTGCAGTCTGAATTTCCTCTGGTCTGTTTTTACAATTTCGCGCCATTTTCACTTAAACACTATTCTAATGTAGATAAAATAATCAATACCATCTTTTTGTTCAATAAACACTCAGTCAATTAATAATATATTTATTACAATGCTTGTACTTTATAAAATTCACCAAAAAAGTAAAACAATATTCATTTAAATCCCAAATTTCCTCTGTTTAACTTGAAATTCCTCTGTTAAAGTACAAATTTTTAAATTTTTTGCACCTTATAACAAGATACCAGGTAGGAACAAAATAATTCTAGTAGGTATAAACAAATAAATATTTAATTTATGATTTGCTACATATATCTCATAATTATTTTTTCAACTCTGAAACATATAAAAGGATTGAAATCAGCATTACATCATGTACAATATGCACAGTACAAAGCGCGAATTTAATTTTAAGCCATTCAGTAGAACAACATCCATTACTGTTACAACCATATATTATGGTATGCATTCTTTTTAATACTAATCAAGTTTATACTGGACATTTAACTCCTCACATGTACATGTATTATAGATTTACAGACTTATACAAAAATGCATCCAAATCAAAAGCCCTTTCAACATTATTACATGTGTTACCAATCTAGCATGAATAATGAAGCTGACAATTATCGCTCCAAAATGAACAACCCTCTCAACATTTTTATTACATATCTAACATAAATATTGAAGTGGACAAGAGCACAATTCCTTGGCTTATCCTTGCAACTTTTCCTTGGGCAAGGATGTAGTATAAACATCTTTTGAGATACTGTATGACGTTGAAAGTTAAAGTTTTGTGTTATTTTTCACAATTAAAGTATAGATGGTTCCTTAAGATTTCTTTCACATGATTAGCATCCAATGTTTTACCAATATTTGTGTCAATGTTTGTCCGAAGTTTGGAAATTATTGTGCTATCTTCATCACCAACTATTGTCTTTACACGAACAGACCCATCATTCACATCCTTGACCATCTCTTCTATCATGTCACTCTCCATGCCCTTCGTAGTTCCGTTCCAGTTGATACTGCAATCATGTGGAGGAGGTGTTGATTTGGAATTAAGAGACAAAGTACATGTGCGACAGGATTTCGATCTTGTTGAAAAGTTTTCTATTTTTCCAGAAAATGTCCTGATCATAGATGAATGACCTGAAAGATGGGAAATAGCATCAACTAAAATACTTATACATAGAGAAATATCTAAACAAAAACTGTTGTGACATTCAAACATAAGGATTTCTTAGGATGTACAATTTATGGTTCATTAAGATAAGGGCTGGGACAATTCAGGGTTTATTCAATTGGTTCGATTTCTATTCAAAATGCTACAATTCATTTTTTTTTCGATTTGATTAAATATAAATCAGCCTTAGTATTTCTTATTATAAATGAAATACTAATCTTTATCTTGTAGATTCCTTTACTTAACGATCTCCGATCCTCAGCAAAGTTCGATAACTCTAAATCATCCGGATTTCTTTTATTTGTACCATAAATCTGACTTTTAGTTTTATACAGTCAATTTTAATTTAGTATTCTACTGCTAGTATAACCATCAGTCACGCAACTACATGCTTGGTGTAGTGGATCCACGGAGCTCTCCCACTTATATACATCTTGGTATAGAGTTCGAGCCATCGTTGCACCGAATTTTTTTTATGAAACTCAACTTGTTTCTTTATAACATTATATCCATCGTAGGCAAATTTGCAGTAACTTTGTAAAATGCATGGATACCCTTTAAAAATTTCATTTTATATCATTTCATTTATAATGGTTGAAAGAAAAATATCATTCTTATGATGAAAAAAATACTTTGAGGCTGAGGACCGGAGAACCTTAAGGATAACAAACCAAAAATTCACAAAAAAAAATTTACATACTGTAATTTAGAATTTACTTATAAAATAAACAAACGTTTTAAATAAATGACAGATTTTCAATTGGTACACTCATGCTTAGAGTATTAAACAGAATAAAATCAATGAAAATAAATGGCACAGTGATAATCTCTGGGACTAAAGATTTCAGTCAACAATATATGGAATATTACAGTTAACTTTTACCCAACTGTCAAATCATTGAATTTTGTGAGGTCTAATTTTTGGGAATTGTTATCATTCATTAAAGGTTAATTGGGATGCAATTTCATGGATTATTTTGCACAGTTAATGAAGATTTTTTTTTGGGGGGGGGGTTTGAGAGTTTTTTTGTGGGGGTTTTAATTTGTTCATATGAAAGAGTATATCCTTGAAATCCATGAAATTAAACCAATCACAGAGATACCAATCGAAAGTAGTTTATGTAATTTATCAAATACCTGACAAACTGTTATGACTTCCCACTCTCTCTCTCTCTCTCTCTCTCTCTCTCTCTCTCTCTTTTGCCAACCATCATATTTTTATATATAGCTCTTCTTCCTTAGGAGATCAATACAGTCTAAAAATGGCCACGACCATCGAGCTCTCTTAAATGCATATCTGCTTACATCCCTAATTCCACCAAACTCCTCCACTGTCTCCAACCACAATCAGACATTTTGACAACTTCTTCATGGTCAACATCTGTAATATTAAGTTACATAATCAGGAATGTTTGCACCATGAGAGAATATTATTTGGAACACCAATTGGTTGCCAAGTTGATCAGTAAAAAAAATATATGCATATATACTTGATATTATAAAGGAACACTAATTGGTTGCAAAGTTGATCAGTAAAAAAAATTTATGCATATGTACTTGATATTATAAAGGCATAAACAGAGGTTAACTCAGATTTAACAAACATATTAATATTTACTGGGAGAGGGATAGTTATTATTAGACACTGACTTCTAAAATCTTCACTTTTAAATTAGTTGTTCTCCAATCGATACATAAATATGTACATGCAAATCTTTCCACATGAAGAAGGGCATGGGGCTGTGAAAAGTAAATTTTGAGGGAGCATTATTGTGAAAGACTGAAAGTCACACAAAAGATCCAGACACTGTTTTAACTGAAAAAGACACCATCTGAGGTTGAGTTTTAAATTAAAAAAAATTGTATTTGACACCTATTTCACACCTATTTGAAAGAACAAGATACGGTATTGGCATTATTTGGTCGCAAAATTTACGAAATTTTCAACGTCTTTGTCCGCGTTATTGAAGTTGTGCATTATACTAAGTATGATATTAGCTAAATCCTACAGGCACTAAAATGACGTCATTTTTCATTATGACGTCACTAATGTGCGCTAAACATGGAATGCTTGTTCAAATGCGTTACGATATGATGTTTTATTAGTAGTTTTCGTTAAAATTAGACACTTTCACATGCGACAACCACTTTTATAGTTCACGTGGAGGCTCATAATTTCATCATTTATTCATACAATTAATATGATGTTGGTTGTCACATGTGAACAATATGAATTTTTTCAAAAAATGAATACGGAAAATGATATTTTACCGACGTCAATAACGTTTTTATCTATTGTTATCGACGTCAACAACGCTATCGACGCTGAGTGAGAAGCTTATTAGCAGAATGTATTAATTGATAAGTTATTATTGTTATTAGTCCCCTACCGGTTTCAGCTTTCCTCTGCGTCCGTCAGTCCGCCTGTCCGTCCGTCCGTCTGTCGTCTGTCTGTCCCACTTCAGTTTTCCACACTTTTTCCTTTATGCGTTTGAGGAATAACATGAAACTTGCTGAACAGCTTCAAAATGTCAAACTACAGATCAAGTTAACACTTTTTTACAGTCTGGTTGTCATATTTTCGAGAAAATTAATTTTTTATATTCCAATTTTTTAATGTTCGGGTTCTTTATCGGGTTCTGTGTGCATTGGATAAACGAGGTCAGTATGTAGTCAGTAATAATAGTTTGATTCGGAGTACAGAAGACGGTAAGAAATGCTATTGTGCATAACAGTGCATTGTTTTCACAAATTTCTACCAGCGAATACTTAATGAACTGGGCGAAATTACAGGAGATAAAATAAAGAGTATTATTTTACCCATTTTGTATTTAATTTCTATATCAACTATATAGTTTAATTTCCTCTGTTCTTTTATCTCTGATTAAAGCACAACCTCTCGTTTATAATAGTTTTGAAATAGTTGTATGCTTCGAAGCTTTCATAGAATAATACAAACCGGTAGGGGACGTGTATTGCTAATGCAATACTCCCAGAATGTTTGTTCTGTTAGCCCTAAATATTGTTCCACTGATTCTTAAATCATACATACAGTACAGCTTACGAAACACGGTGCGACACGGCTCAACAACATCTAACATCCGATGTATATATGTGAAAAATGGAAGATTCAAGAATAATACTTGTTTGTTTTTATTTAGTTATTTTAAACAAACTTAAATATTTAGAACCATTTTACAAGACTTTGGACTTTCGGTAGGACGTAACTATCTATTTCTTGCGTCTAAACAAGTTTAAAATGACGCTAGTTTCAAGTGAAATATACACAGATTGCCTGGTCTTAGCTAAATAGCCCGACAAATCTGTTGATTTCAAAGAGCTTGACACAACTACCCAAAGTCCAAGCTCTTGTTAAAATCGTTCTATTAATATACTTAAGAGAAACTAAAGGAAAAGAAACAGAAAACAACAACAACAACAACAAATTACAAGACAAGCAATGTTTAAATCATGTTTAAGTCAATTTGTAACTATAATATGTGATCGTATACGTAGTAGTTTGATCAATTTAAATGCGCGTAGATAACGGTAGAACATATATTGTCCCGTAATCTTTTCTTACTTACTCTATTCAACGAAATCAAATCTAAAGGGCTGATGAAAACAATTGTACTTTCTCAAAAAGAATAATATATAGCTTCATATTTTGTGAAATTTAAATTTTATTTTTTTTTATGAGACATGTTTATGGTGTACATGTACATATCACAGTGTAGGAACGGAAGTGAACAGTTTTGGGTAGCGCTGTTTGTCGAAGCGAGAGAACAAGTTGCGCTGCGTACAGTATTTTGATCGTAGATGGAAAATCCGTAAATAACTAATCTCTGAAGGGACAGTATCGCGATTTTTATACGGTAGTAAACTAGAATAAGTTAATACTCGTCATTTCAATATTGAAATCTTAAAATTTCTCTTCGGAAAATATTTTATTGTATCAGAACAGTGCAAATATTCAATAAGAAATCGAATCAAAATTTTTAGAGAAGTGTTTCTCATTTCTTTGAGAAAAAATGTGTGTTTCTTGTAGTGAAAATATTTCCCCAATACGATATCTTTCAGACAAAAAAACTACATATATGAAGGAAGCAATGCATTCTTTAAATGTTTTTTTCTTTTTACCATGCCCTGATATTGTTTACTGTACGCGTAGCTCTTATAAGTATGTACGGGTAGGTCTGATTTTCAGATGCACATCTGTATGCGTAACTTCGAACATTACAATGAGGTAAGATGACGGAAATCACTGTTGACGGAAATTACGTCCGTAATTCGTTCTTAAAATAAAGTCAAGAAACCATATAAGAAAAAAAATCGGACACAAATAAATGTGTACAAAAAACTCAACGCCCATTAATTTGTCAAGTGTTATTTCCCGCGCTTGCGCGGGATGTCATCTAGTTATTTTTATATAAAGGGTTTTGATATCAATTGCGTATACTGGAAGTATATTTCATATAAAGTTTCTAGTTCACTTGTCAATATAAATACTTGTATCCAAATATTTGTACTAGTACTCCGCTTTTAAATCTCATTAATCCAAAACCTATATAGTTGTTTTCAGTTTAGCACTCATGTGCAAATGACAGCTATGTAAAAGGATGTGCAAGGTCGATTAAATAACTACTAAATACAAAAATAATCGCAGCAAAAATATTTGTTTTTCATCATTGATTTTTTTTTTTGAATGAGTTCATTCATACAATGGTCATTCTACTGAGTTAACTTACCATTCGAAGCAAATGCTTAATCATAGAACTACGCGTACAGTAAAATTCTGAATATATACTTAAAATTGCGCTACGCGTACAGAATGAAATAATGACAACTCATGATATTCTGAGGAATTTGTCTACTTTTATTTGCAATGATATCAAACTCCAGGTCAGATTACTCTCTTGAGGTATATATTTACCTCTACATGTCCCCTATTCAGTCGTAATGATTGTATTTCGTACATAATAATCATTTAAATTTTGAAATGTGACCTTGGATATTGATTGTCAAAAAGTTCATTGAAATTCATGTTGCAAAGGGAATACAACTTTTTATATTTGTGCCAGTTTATTACCATAAAATATTATCATTGTTAAGGAAGTTTTTTTTCTTTTTTACATCCATTTATCATTTCATTTGATTAAAATCAGAGCTACCTCTTCTATTTGTTTACTCGCTTCGACAAACAGCGCTACCCAAAACTGTACACTTCCGTTCCTACACTGTGATTGTAGTATATTAATTTTTATAGTGCGTAGAATCAGTGGACTGGTATATAAAGTTCCTTCCGTGATCTTGTCTTAAAGTTTTTGACTTAATCTTTATAAGACACTTTAAACATTTAGATAAAGTTCCTTCCATGATCTTGTCTTAAAGTTTTTGACTTCATCTTTATCAGACATTTTTAACATTTAGATAGAGTTACTTCCGTGATTTTGTCTTAAAATTTTTGAGTTCATCTTTATCGGACACTTTACACATTTTGTTTGACAATGATTTGTTTGAAGAAACTAAGAGAGAGAGAGAGAGAGAGAGAGAGAGAGAGAGAGAGAGAGAGAGAGAGAGAGAGAGAGAGAAAAGAGAGAGATATTTCATTTGTAATTCACTTATAGGAGACATTGTTTTTAATTCAGTTTCCATGAATAAATAACCCTTTTATCGTTTAAAGTAACGCACATTGTGATAGAATCCAACAAAGCAGTTTCAGTCAGTGCACGTGCTACACCTGTCAATCAAATCAGCCCGTGAGCTGCACCACGTGCTCCTTCCATCATGTTTTTCAAGTCCGAAGAAAATAGAAATATGTTTGACATTCACAATAAAGTGTTTTTAACGTATAACATGAATCAAGTTGATTTGTTTATATACTACGTTGTTTAAACAGAAAACTTCACGTGTGACACACACGCACACGCACGCACACACACACACACTCTCTCTCTCTCTCTCTCTCTCTCTCTCTCTCTCTCTCTCTCTCTCTCTCTCTCTCTCTCTCTCTCTCTCTTTCTTATTGTCCACTCACTTAAAACAGGTTATGTATAATATTCATTTTTATTTACAAAGTGATTTGGTCTCCATGATAAAACGCTGATGTATACTATTTTTGAACAGATTTGCTTTGATGTCACCGAATATTAAAAAGAAAATCAAAATGTAAAGGGACTGAATACTTCTTGGTTATCACACCCCTAGGGTTTATATCACACGGGTAGGCAAATTATGATTACACGAAAAGACGATTTATCAAAGTATTTTTTTTAAGTCATTTAAAAAAAGTATCTCTAACATAAACGTTTTTAATATTTTCTCTCTGTATCTCCCTCTCCTTTATTCTGCCTGCCCCCTCCCCCGCTCTCTCTCTCTCTCTCTCTCTCTCTCTCTCTCTCTCTCTCTCTCTCTCTCTCTCTCTCTCTCTCTCTCTCTGAGTGTATATTTGTGTGCAAACAATATTGTGAAACATGAATAAATTGAATTTGTTTTTAACATCTTTCAAGTCCAGTCCAATCATTCCCATTTCCATTTCTTTTTCATTCAATTATATTTTTAATTGAGGTTGCTTATCAAACTTTCTGACAGTCGAGGACCCTCTTCCCCCTTTTTTCTTACCTTTTTCGAGTTCATTGTTCATGCATTTAAAATTAAAAAATTGTGATCAGAAAGGTTATGAAAGCTTTAGAATTTTTTTTGTTTCCTGTACTTTAGTGAATAACCAATGGAAGCCGTATGGTACTTGTATTTAACTAACTCACTACACCTTGGAATAGTTTCTCAAATCAAGAGAAAATTACTTGATTATAAAAGATACAATGTAGCAAAATGCATCAAAGTATATACATGTAAGTCATATACATGTAGGCAAAAATATATACAATTTTGTATTTAAAACTTATAATTTCAAAAGTTCAATGAAATAGGCCGCATGCAGATTTAAACTTGTGATCTGCGGTTCACAAGCCCGAAACTCATGCACACATTGCACAGATACCGGTATGTTTTTACAACACGGATAAACTACTCGCGTAAATATGCATGTCGTCGCGTTTAAAATTGCGACGTCTTGCTAAAAACGGAACAGTTTTCAGCATAAATTCCATGATGTATATGTTAAAGTCACACATATAAGTTATATACTATTAGATTTGATAAATTCAAGGCTTTTTAAAATGTTTTGTGCTGTGCATATTTGAAACACGGCATATTTCGGCCAATAACGTCACTTGTTCCTTATTTTGCTGTCAATATGTGTATACCATAACAATTATCATTACCTAAAGTGTTCAATCTGTCTTCCTATTTTAAAATACATCTCCTGACGTCATGGGTTTCCGATAGTTTAACACCTAACGCCACACATAATGGCTGTCAGTTAACAATTTTTATCTAAACTGAATCATTTTTTACCTCACTCAGACATAGCATCTGAAATTACTGATACAAAATCAAAGTAAGTTGTCATCATTTGCAGTTTCTACTTGTAGCTAAAATATTAACTGGATGCCACATAATTGGACTAATGGCTATGCATAGAGACGACAGGAGATTTCGTATGTGTGGTATAACATCATTTTGGAATGAATTCATGCGTTGAAAATCAACTACTCGAAACATCTGATTATCTGAAACATGTGACGACATGATACAAATTCTGATATATTTTAGAATTAACTATTAATAATGAAAGACATTAATAACTCTACTGGGTTCTGATATGTGTATTGAACAATACTGTCAAAAACTTGTATACATGATTATAATTATTTTTTTCATTATGAAATTACACCTCAGGTGCTTGGGGCTTTACTCACGAATATGTACGATGCCTACTTATATAGGTATAGGTATCTTACACATTCATGAGCAGAGACCAATACATGCAGGCACCAGTGCATTACACCCACATACCCACATACATGAAGCATAAGAAAAATTCGATGATGCCCATACCAATTTTACTTTTACTCTAACCTCAGCAAGATTTGCCAAAATTGATGAAACGTCTGTCAAAAATTTTCAGTCTCGACGAACTTAACCTCGCTGAGATTACAAAATACTTTTAGTTTTACTCTGTCAATGAATGTAAGTCAAACCTGGACAGATCGCTTTTGCTGGTGTCGAGTCATCTTCCTCCATCTGTGATGAGAATTATTCAGCTGTAATATCCTAATATGTGATTGGTCTGCCCAAGAGAGCGTCCACGTTCGCACTATGTGACTAGACCATCCTTTTTCTGAGCTTTAGCAACCTTTATGTCATTTCAGCGTTCAAAATCAAATCCACGTTTCCTCCGCATTGCCGAAAACCGAACCGTTATTTATGTCGTAAAACAAGATTTGTGGGTTAAATTAACTTTTATTATCATTTATGTTCACGTTTTATTTCAAAAAGAAACTACGAAATCCTTTCCACAATTGATTTTGTTCTTAAATACCTTAGAATTGAACCAACAGATTTAACGACCGCGAATTGGTTTACGTCATTCGGAGTTGCGCGGTAGATTCAAAATCATAAGTCCCATACTTCCTTAATAAAATAAATTTTATTAATAATTCTCAATACAAACCAATTAATTATCTTATTTTCCTTTGACATGTTTTTTTAATAACAATCGTATTACGAGCATTTTATATTATTCTTTATATAAAATATTTGCTCAGTAATTTTAATTCACAATAGAATACAACCAAAACAACCTGTTTGTTTTTTTTAACTGTTTATATGGTCAAATCATAATTATATTCATATATTGAAATTATTTAAATTATAGGTGACTATTTTGGGGGAGTGTTTTTTTTGTCAGAGAAGTTATTGTCATGAGGTTAAGCACTCACTGCTATATTTGATTAGTGAAAATAATGGTGGTGTTATTTCTGTTAACAACCAATATAGAAAACTTGTATATATTTTCCATATAAGCGTGCGATACTCTATTTATATATTTTAATTGATAGGTGCATAGCGATTGTGTAATATGTATCGCCTATAATGTAATTGATATTTAACGATATTGTATTTATCAGTGTAAAAAATCGTATTATCTTGTTTTTCATTCGATCGATAACATCACTTACATATTTCTTGTATCAGAGGGGGTTATCAGGTAATGTTCTTGGATTCTCTGTGTACGTCTCCAATACCACGGATGGTTTAGAGAGAACGTTGTGGGGTTTTGTTAAAGGACAACAACTTCAAATAAACACAATACCGTCTGTCTTCACAACGAACTGTTTTGTGTATGGACACTATATCATCTTCTACAACGAGATACTACCTGGAGTTGTCTACCCTAACGGTTATTATAGTTTAGTTGCCATTGTACTTTGTGAAGTAGAAGTGTATGGTAAGCGGTTTTGTTTTATATAATTCCAATAACCTTTGAAAAATGTTTTATTCTGTTCATATGTGGTCACATGTCTACCTTTTTCAAAATATAGAACAATAACACAGTGAGTAGACCTTGTGGATTAAATCAGTGAAGTGACAGTGTTGTTGATTTAGATAAAACTATCAAATATTTTTATTCAGTCATTTGAAATGTCCATTTTAACTTCTGAATGCTTGCCTCCCCCCACCTTTTTAAAAAAAAAATAATAAGTTGTTATGATTAGCAATTATCGATGTGAATTATTAAATCTAGGCACCAAAAACATTTAGCTATTTAATCAATATAAAGATGACTGAAGGACAGAAATGAAGCATTCCAAACATTTCATTTAGCATCACATTAACTGAATGGCAAATCCTCCTCCTGTAAGGGTCATGGATGTTACATGTATGTTAGGGCGGGGTTAAAGTGGCGATCATTGACAAGCGCTGATGAGCGCATCTAGCTTAACTTATTTATCAAATATTTAAGATTACATTGGCAATCTTGTATTTTATTTTTGTATAAAAATGAATGCAAATGGAAAATACTAGGAGCAGGACAATATTTGACAACGATTTACCGCCAATCATCGTTATAATGACGATATAGGGTATTCTGGAAGGGAGTGGTAAGGTAAGTATACATTTATTTCGACAATATTCAAACCTTTGTATCTGCTGTTAGGAAGCAGAACAATAATAATTATGTTTATTTAAAAAATAAACCAAGAAAAAACCCCCCAAAAAACTAGACACGATCTCGTTGCGAGCAACGAGGAGGTCATTCGTTCGATTTAAGAACTTGGAATTCATGTATGACCTTGACTTTGCTTTTTAACAGCTACACATGATTTGAAAATAAAAGAAAGAGGTCTTCATTCTAAGGGCTGGAGACTAATTTATTTCGATTGGTAACGCTATGGTTGAAAACATTTAGATCCCTCTTAGTTCCTAATTCAAGGGAACATCCCCTTTTTCTTCATATTAAAAAAGAAAATTATAATTCTAAACACAATTTGTTCAACAAGTTTTTAGAAATTTGTTTCCATTCTTAAGATATTTGGAATATATTTGAACCCCCTCTTGATATTAAATGAAAGGGAATATTTTCCTTTTTGTGATATACATGTAAGTGATAAAAATTTTGAACTTCTGGTCCTTTAAAACCACTAATTACAAGTTTTGGGTCCGGGCGAGCTTCGGCGCCTTTTGAGCCAGACATAAATGATTCACTTTAGACAAAACTACAATCAGTAGTTTACAATTCCTGAAAATTTAAATTTGATATCTTTCATTGTTTAGGAGAAGTTCGATGGACATGCCGACCCTCTGAAAATCCCTTAAACGTCATTATAAAAAACAACAGCTGAACACCAACTGGCGTTTTTGGCCGATATCGATTGCGAACACCCGACCCGATGGTTTAGCTCAAGCTAACCAACTCCTTATTAGGATCATGATTAAGGATAAGGTTGCTGTTGCTTTATAAATGAATTAATCCTTAGAGATAAATTCCATTATAAAAGACAACAGCTGAATACCAACTGCGTTTTTGGTCATGGCTTATTTATTGAAATTGAACATTCATTTTAACAACCGACCTGCCACCCAATTGGTGGCCAGGTATATGGCTGCACAATAAATCAATCAATCATCAAATCAACAATCAATAGTTCAATCAATAAATATAAATCAATCACATCAGCAATACGATTGTTCAATTAATCAATCCATAAATAATCAATCATTCAAATTGTTTGCTCAATCAATATATATCAATTACATTAGCAATTGGTTTATTGAATCAATCAATCAATCCATAATCAATCAATCTATTAATCAATATCAATCATCATTGTCAATTGATGAATTGAGTCAATAAATAATGAATGGATCAAATAGTAGATAAATAGCGCTTTGCTTAAAGCGGGTTAGTGGCTAAGGCTAGGTGGACCCTGGGCACAGTTGACCACCTATTCCCAAGCTTTGAGCAGGCCCTGGGAACAGTTGCCTACATCAAAGACCTGAGAAACCTTGCCATGATGCAAATTCCGCCATACAAACAGCTTAGCTGTGTTTGTCCGCCAGACGATTTGCAACCCAGACCCCTTTTGAAGGGCGAGCACAGGGATACAGGGATGAGGGGAAGGTTAAGGGTAAGCCATGACCAGAAATGAGAAGGTGGGGGAGGGGGGGGTAGAGGGGCAACTGGGAGCATGGGCCATAAATAGGTTTTAACTAAATCAGAAAAAACATTAAACGTTAGATCAACCTGCATTGACCTGTTGAGATATTTACTTATTGTAAACTAAACATGTTTAAAAATGGATAATAGATAATTGTAAAATTTTGTAAAACTTAAAATCCATGAAGCCATAAAGGTTAAATGGATGTAATATTAACAAGACATCGTATAGCAAGTCAGCTAGAAGACTTGAATGTAAATGATTTGGTTATATGCACAAGTTAGCCCAATCTCATATCAATTGTTACATATATTCGGTGTATCGGAGCTCAAAGGCAGTAAGATCCTTTGTATTGTATTCATCACGTTTACAATAAAGGTATTATAGATATGCATGAATCCTGCATGAATGTGATATGTGATAGGAATGGAGCTAGCAATGGTTAGTACAACCATAATCTGAAATAAAGGTTGATTATTTGCTTTAAGGTGACCCGCTTCACGTTGAAATATTTTAAGATTAGCATAATATTAAATGATTATGATAGATATTATGATGGAAGGAGTATATAAGCCAGACAGGTTAAATAACTTGCAATTTGGAAATAAAAATTTGTAAACATTAACGAAAATCCCAAACGGACTCAAACTCGTAATATGGAGTTGACAAGCCATTTAAATCAACATCTTGTGTCTTGAAAAGTATAAGTCTAGGTGAGTGATGTACCTTACCATGTTGTCCCCAAACAAGTAGACTAAATCTGTAATTGAAATGATATAACTTAAAAGTCTATGTAATAAACTGTGTACAAGTATAATGTGGTATTTCAGTAGATAAGCGACTGGCCTTCGCAGGTGGCCATGCTTGAAATAATGTGTTAAAACTTGTGTCAAATAGCAGAACCCACCTGGCTGGTTGGAGAAGTAGTTGCTTACCAACTTGATTATTTGTAGGGATCGGGAGTGATTGTACTGTGGTACATGATTAAAGCTTAAATTCCTTACAATGAGATGCATAATTTAATGTGGTGAATCGATATGAACAATGCAGCTTGTAAACTAGGGAGTGCTTAAATTATTGATGTTGAAAGTGCTGTAATAAGACGTTGGGTGACACGAGGAAAAGCATCTTATGGGTCATAAGTGATGATTGAGAAGCTAAAAGATGAATGCTATATGGTTACCAGGATTTGAGATTATGATAAAATATGTGTGAAGCTGACATGGGACAAAACATTTTTGATAAGGTCCACAAAGTGGTAGGATTAACTAGCGCTAAATGCTACTTTCTGACAACTGCGATGAAATATTTGAACTTCTAAATTGCGTACGGGTACTTATGATCATTGCGATGGTAGACTATATTGAACCCTGCCTGCAGGAGGCCCTAGATGTTTATAGTTGATTGATTCTAAGAATGCCTATGAGGTAAAGAAAAATTCGTGCCATTCACAAGCAGCATTTGGTCTAACACACAAATGTGCCTCTGTTTCTACGACACGCTACATTCAATCATGACCATTTGCCTTCGACTGAATTCATGAAACAGACTTAAGTTAGTTGTAATTGGATATGTTGATGTAATAGATATATCCCGTGTTTGGATCATATCTAAGCCCGTTTCTTAGGAATTAAACACAGGTACTTTTAATCAACATGTATAAAGAATTTGATGTCTGTGCATAAAGACCATGACTTACCAGAGAAGGGACATGCAGTTAAAATGAATGCAACACATTAAGAATTCGGGTGGTCGTGACAATAATGTTGACCGCTTGGCATTTTACCAAAGATGTAAAGATATATGCAAGGCATAAATGATTTGACAATGTGACTGGCAAATAATTACTGGTGCAATTGTAAAGCAAGTGAACATATGAGGTTGTTACTGATAAATGACTATAGAGATTAGAAATACTGATGGGACACTGAATGCATTCATATCCCTAGTAAGTGATTACACAAGTTATCAGCGACAGTGAACCCAAATCTGTAGAACTTAAACCAAAGACCGACTTAGGATGGACTACTAACTTATAATTTAAGGTCAACTGTTAATGTTTGAATTGTGTAAAATCTCAGAGGATTGATCCAAGGGTTAGAGCATTGACTGATGTGAAACTGTGGTTAAAAGTAAAAGTGTTATGTATGTTATAGTGTCCTGCACTCTCGGAAGGTATTAATTAGGAAGTATGAATAATAAGGCAATATGCAATGCCTAAGGGTTAAACAGTATTTATGTATATGCTAATTGCCAGCAATGAGCAAGCCAAACCTGTCGGAAGTTTGTTTTGGGCGCCAAGCGCCTAAAATGAGTGTTAATAAGACTTTACATTATGCAATGAAGGCTTGGTCAATATGGCCAGAGATGTGAATGCTGGCAAATAGAGGATTAAATGTGCATTTCATACCTTGACATACAGGGGTTTACAATGATAACTGAACATGGTAACTCGAAGAATGAACTGAAAGAGCTATGCTTAATTGCCATATGTATTTTTTTTTTAAAGAATATGTTCCATTTGAGGACCTTTAAGCTCATTGATTGAGGTTGTTTAGTTGTACCTGAATAGGGAGGACGCTGTTAGAAGATCTCTGGTGTTAATACCTATGTAGAAATGGGAAATTAACATTGGTAAAGGTCTGACCAAATCCCTCATGCATCGGGAAGCGGTGGTCAGCAGGCTATGAAGCTGTTAATTAAATTTATGCAAGTCATTACTTACAGTAGTTGATCATATACTTAACACAGACGTCAAGGCGTTAGAAAAACACATGTGCTACAAAATCGCAAGAGTGGCATAGCTCTAAAATGATAAATAACAAGTTTTAACACGTGTTGTTACATATTATCGATTCAAGAACAATAAATCTTAATAATTGTTATAATACTGAATAGAGTTGTCTTTCTTTGTCATGATGCTGCTGCACGTGTTCCAAAATAAACTAGTTCTCATCGCCATCTTGATTGTGCTAGGAGTGTAACATAATAACATAAGTAATTGTAGCATAAATATGTAAATGAAGTATACATACGTTAAATATTTGTCTAATAGCATGGGATAATTATGATAACTGTTGATTTTTATTTCAATTCTTAAATATCGAAGAATATACTGCGCAAGTGATGTTTGGGGATTTTAAAAGCACGTGTTGAAATAACGTAATAGCTACGTTTTAGCTTATTATGAACACAATAAGACATTTGGGAATAAATTGGGTTAAAAGGCAATACTTACAGTAGCTAAGCGTATACTTAACCAATGTATATCCGATCGATGGTTACTCTAGTTGTCAGATAGTATGGATTTAAAACCTAAAATTTTATCTGATGATCCGGCATCATAAAAGAATTGATGAAAAAAGATGCCGAACCCGATATCGATTGCGAACACCCGACCCGATGGCTTAACTCAAGTTAATAAAATAATAAATAATATTAGGATCATGATTAAGGATAAGGTTGCTGTAGCTTTTATAAATGAATTTATCCTTAGGGATAAATTCCAATATCTTGTAGTTGAGACCTTAATAAGCCTAGTTATTTTGTTCGTGTAAGTGGTGTGCTTGCACTACATTATAACAAGTGGAACCACATACATTGTCTTCTCCCTCTTTATATAACAAATAGGTGCCTCTGTGTTTAGTAGCTATCTCATCAATTGCAAAGCGTGGGTTTTGTAGCCCCGATTACATAAATGAGATTTTAAATCTAGACTCTTTTCTGCAAACATTTTTTTTCTCAAAAGAACATATTTTTCTTAATATGGTAGTTTCTCTTCACGTCATTATCAATGCATGTCAAAACATAGAATATAACTGTAAAATGTATTCTTGAAATGAGTTAAGAAGTCATGTGTGAACCTTTTTGTATTTTAAAAACAACAACAATTATTATAATTCTTTGCTTTGCCCTTTAAGGATGTGACAAAGGGACCTAGCTATGGTATTGAATGTAATGAAACATGTGGACACTATTCTGATATAAACCAATGCTCCAAAGTCAACTGAACTTGCTTAACCGGATGTGACCCTGATTTTAAAGGGGAATTATGTAAAACACGTAAGTATGCAAAACCCACGGTACATGGTAAATATGGTTACAGCTCATCAGTGTTTTCTTTTAATTGGAAGACTGATTGAAAATGATGACAATATATCTTCTGCAAACATATTTACTATTGTATTTATTAAATAGATAGATAGATAGATAGATAGATAGATAGATAGATAGATAGATAGATATTCAATTTGTTAGTTGATTTTTCTCTCAACAAAATGCATTCTGATTTTAAAAAATCGGAATATTTCTCACAAAATACCAAAATAAAAAATATAGTTTTAAAAAATTGTTATATTGAACTCTGCATTTAAACAGAATGAGATTTGCTGAAAACATAGTATGAAAAAGGAAGTACCGGTATCCATTTTGTGAGGATGCAGGTCAGAAATATAACCTGATGCCGCCAGCTGTGATTGGCAATATTTTTGGGCTTTTTTTATTTACACATTGTGTTAATACTGAAAGAAATCACTTACCAAAACAATTAAGACAAAGCATCATTTGTTTCTTCGTCGTGGGAACGAAAAAAAAAGAACATCAAAATATCATCAGTACGTGTATTAACGATTACCTACTAATTTACCGATGGTGTAATTACTCGGTTTATCATAATTATTTAATATCTCAAGATACATGTACATTTGCAAACTGGTATTTTACGTATGATTTGTATACAAACATGACTGAAGATGTTACATGCTACATGTACGCGCGAAAAAAATAGACATTTATTTATCGACCATCCTCTTTGAAATGACGATATAGGGACCTATCTGGTGATTTATGGTAAGTAAATATTCATCTTTAGACGACTAAGTTCAATGTATTCTTTATGGAAGAAAAACAAAATGTATTATGGTCATTAATATGTGAAAGGCACGTGCATGGATAAATTATATTTCTTTAGGAATTTAGAACACATTTAAAATGTGTGTTGGTAACAGAAGTTTTAATAACTACAGAATATAATTATAATGCTTTGTACAATATTGATATTCTATTATCCAGAGTCATATCCAATATATTTTTTTGTTTCTGGAATTTTTGTTATGATTTGTTTTATTTTTGTTTCATGGGAATATAATATTTGGTTCAATTTACTCGTAATGTTTTGAGTAAAGGTTGAAAAACGAATACAACCTAATATCATAAAAAAATTGGATGTCTGTTTCACAGGGAATATTTTTGGTTTATCTAAATGTATTTATCTAAATGTATGTCTTTATACATATTTTTTGTTTTTAAACTTTAACATTGATACAATGTATATGTATATAGTTTACCTGATTCAAACATGCATTAAATCTAGTTTTTCAATAAACTCAGAGCATGTTTCTTTTTAACATGACATATAATTTGCTCTAGTATAGTGATTGATGCTTTTTCGATACATATGCGTGTGTAAGTATGTGTTTGTCATCTTATTCATATTATGTATGTCGTGCAGGCAATCGCGAACACACATTACTATTCTAAAAAGAAGTTGCTACAGAGAACTAAGGTGATTAAAACCCAGTCTTAATTTCACAGTTGCACCAGAGGAAAACTGGTTCATAAATCCATTGATTTATTAAATGCTGAAAGTATTTGTCTAGTACCAAGAGTATACTAGAAACAAATCACATCTGAATAAAACCTACCATACGTATCGTTGATATTCTTAAAAATATAAATTAAGCAGTTGTCTGGTAATAAGAAAGGAAATAATTGTGATACTTTATTTTATTTTCGAAATAATATTATTTTCGATTTCGCTTTAAGTGTTCTTTTGTTTCCAAGCTTGTTTGTTTATTAAGTAATATGTGTGTTTGTTTGTATTGATAATTTCATTTGGTAACAGCTGTATTTATACTTACTATTACCATTACTTTGTTTACTATGCAGTGACAGCTTAAAAAAAACTTTAAATACATGTAAATTACTAGAAACACTTATTCCAGTGCGTCTGCCTTGAGATTAAAACTTTTATACAATTGCATAACGATTTCAATCGCGTTTTTCTTTACTGTGCGATATATCCTATTTAATATGTTTATTGCATTACCTTGGCACGAAGCTGACCAATGATATCACATGCCGAACATTCCTTTTTAAGGAATATTTGTTCTGCCTTGTTGATAGTTTAATGTATTTTTTAATCATTTGCAAATGTGTCAATGTCAAATAAATTTGAACTATCCGTGTTGTTGTAAATCGCTTTATTTCAATCACATTCCTCACATTAAAGTATTTATATATCGTAGATGAATACTGAACATATCTACGGTGGATTATTGCACTTTGCAATTATAAAAGCATGTGGATGTTAAAATCGTAAAATATAACAGAGGTCGTTTTTAAGGATTATACTGATCTACTTATATTTTTATTCAGATAGTAGTAAGTATCCACTGAACGTCCTTAGTAATTAGGCATGATTAACCCGTGGAATATGGCCAATTTTACTCCAATATGAAAAAAACCCAACATAGTCTATGTTTAGCAATATATAGAAAATTAAAAAAATATATAAGGCTGTAACTAGCAGAATTAAGAACACCTGAGGTGTATTATCTAGTGTGTTGTGCACTCTGCACACATTTAATTGCGAATGACGATCGATAAACTGTTAACATGGTTACACTAAACTAACTGCATGTAATAATTTGGATATTCACTATACATTTAGGTGAATGTCAACATACTAATCCGAAACTCCACTCAATATGTGTGATTATGAGACACAAAAACAACAATGCAATTTATATGGAAATTGCATTTTTTTAATTAATCACATATATCTTTGAGCATTTGAAGATGTACAACTCATTAAGAAAATAATTCATTAGTAAAAAATAAACAAACACATAAGGGGTGTATTCCATGCATTCCGGACTCATATACGGTGTGTATTTATTACAGCATAAAAAAACATTCAAAGACACAGTTTTTATAAGCAACTTAGTTACCGTAAAGGTGCGATAAGAAACTAGCGAGATAAATATATAGAAAAAAGGTGTACCCCAGAGTGATAACGTATTTAGAGAACATAAAGGACATTAAACGATAAAACAAATATTTTGAACAAAACATATACTATAATGATTTCATATATTCTTAAATTGAAGAATTTAGATGTTCATTTTTTTTCACAATGGAAGCTTCACTTTAAGTTGACATATAATGTCCATGATATGTGTACGCATATTAATTAAGGATATTCTTTCGTCTGGGTTTGATCATTAGTTATCGAATTGGAATTGTTATAAAGTTCAATGTCATGAGTAAATTTTGTTCTTAACACAAAAAAGTATTTATGAAATGAACTAATATAGACAAAAAATTCAAAAATTTTACTTTATAATGGAACTTGGGCTGAAACAAAAGTGGAGTTTTGGTGAGGAAAAGAGAAAAATAAAACAGAGAAAATTCGGACTCTTTTTTTTTTTCCAATATTGTTTTCCGCTATAACATTTTGGAAGGAAAATAGTCTTGAATTTAAGATTGTATTCATTAGTAAATATTATTTTGCATATTTATGTTAGTTTAATCTCACTTATTCATATGCCTACACAGCTTCGTGCGAGACAACGGGAGATTTCGCGTCTGGAGATGAAGAAGGCGGCGAGACTTGCCATCGCCGGCTTTTACAAAGCGAAGACCTTTTCGATTCTCTACTGGTCAAACTACACAGCTGGAACAACCAAATTAGTGAGAAAATCAGAAGTTGCTGTTCAGTCGAAACATGTTTTAAAGTTAAAAAGAAAAGGAGGATTGTCTGTTTGTCTAAACGATGCAAAAGCTGCAAAAGAATTTCGAGATCTTCACGAAAGATGTATTAACTTCATGATTAGCAAAACTAGCAACATTACCAAAGCGACCGAAACAACCCAAAAGACTAATATTGGCCGTAAAAAAAACAAACCTTCGAAACGACCGAAAAGACAAACAAAAAGACCAGAATTAGCCAAGAATAATCGCGGTTGATATTAAACTGTCAAAAGTGTTGAATAATAAATAAAAATCATTTAAAAAAATTAACAAAACTGAAACAACGAACGCAGACACACGGGTGAGTTTATTGAACGTAACAACTGTAGTTGTGGAGTTATAACGATAATTCATTTAATTTGTTGAATTCAGAATGTCCACACAGATACACAGGGATTAAAATACCAGTTTTTATTTAGTTTATATTTATTAAAACAATAAAGAGAGAAAAAAGTTAGTGTATTGTTTAACCAAAAGTGATTCAAGGTGGGTTTGTATTTACAGGGAGATAACTCACATATATTCATTGTGCGGAAACACTAACTTCCCTTTATTTCAGTAATGACGGCAAGATTAATACGACGTTATAATATATATTTTTTAATTTCAGCGTTTTGAAGTTTACAGTAAAAAGTAGAAAAAGCTCAAACATTTTAAATTATCAATTTCCACAAAAATGAAGTCCCAAACATATGGTTTTAAAAATTGTTCTAGAAACACAAGATTACTCATATACTAAATTAAGATGATCCTAAATCTTGGAAAGGTTTCAAATTGGATATTTTAAGTAAGATATTCATATAAGATATACTGGTCAAAATTTTGACTTTGGGTGCATTTTATTGTGCTTTATATAGTTTATTTAAAATAAAAGAGACGAATATGACATATAAAGTTACAAAATCTAAGTAAACAAAATTATTTACATCTTTTTTAGTTATAAAACGGGTCTGGCAAAACCATTTGAATTTTATAGAAATAAAAAAATTAAGTATACTTATCAGAGTGGTATGTAACTTTAGTGCAATTTCTAGAAAAGCAAGCCGCAAATAAAACCTTTTATTAGATTGACGTAAAATGCTTTTGTCCTGACATATTAATATTATTCATACATTTTAATTTAAAACCATCCGTATTTTTTTTAACAAATTCCTGGTATCGTTTCGTCTGTTCACATAGAAAAGCATCATTGTTTTGACACAACATAATTAAAAAAACCCACACACACAACCACTAATACCACCCCTCCCCCCCCCAACCCAATAAAAAAAGAAAAACAGTACAAAACAAAAATAAACCAACTAAAAAATCAGGGATTTACAATCAATTTACACACGATAAGAAATTCATTCTTTTTCAGCCATGTCAGTTTTTATTAACTACATGTAATTGGAAGCAATCAAAGCGTTTTATATCTACCACTGACAAAAAAAACTGAAATCGGATCAAATAAGAGACATTCGATGATATACCACTCATGATATAAAACTTAAGTCGATGTTTAGTAATAAACAATTTTTGTTAATATTTTTTTTTATTTCTATTGCCAAAAAATATTTGATGCAAATTTTACAAACACAAAATAGCATACAAATTATACACAATTATTATTAAAAAATATATATTTTACTCGCCATTGAATATATCAAGCTTATATCTTCAATATAAAACACAGGACAAGTACGTCAACTTGAAGTTATCTTCATAAGTGGTTTGAAGAGTGCAATGAGATAAGCCACAGGGCGGCACACAAATATGAAAATAAATATCTAAATATCTCAGGAAAACTTAAGTACATTGTGTGATTTCAAGTGCAATGAGATAAGTACCAGGGAGGTCAAAAATATATATAAAAAATTTCATGGAAACACATGTAAATTGTATAGATTCACAGTGCTATGAAATAAGCATCGAGGAGGCACACACACCAAAAAAAAATAATATACGCGGGGAGGTTAAGGCAACTAAGAGTTTAATGATCGCCGATATTATGGTCATTTTAAAAATTGTATATTTTTATAAAAACAGTGCTGAATATTAATATCAAGTGAATGTATTCAACAAGATATTATATTTTTACTTCGGAATCAAGTCGATCTTTGAAGCTGCCGTGCCATGGTATCACGTGACAGTTAAAAATAGATAATTTTTGTACCTTAACAAAAAATCAAAAAGTGTAACACTACCCCGAAGTTTATTTGTATGTATGATACAATAATTCAATCGTCAATAAGTTCATGTTTATTAATATTGCTGCTAGAGTCCTATTACTAACCGCATAAAATAAATATTGTCATTATTTACCGGAAACCTCCTCAACTTTTTCAATTTCATTGAAAATACTACGTATTTTTCATTTACAACAAACAACAAACCAAAGGATTCTAGCAGCATTTTTCAAGTATTTAAGATCGTGTGCTTTTGATTTTTGCCAAATTCATCTTTCATACTATTCGGGGTAGTGTTACACTTTTGTCTTTTTTGTACACACTGACAGAGGAAAGGCCGGCCAAGCCACATACATGTCTATCTGCTTACCTTATAACTCTCGCTAATAAAACAAAATATCCATGCCTGTATTATCCTGGTTATAAATCTTGGGTATCTGTATTAAATAAGTCTTATTTTGGCATTGTTTACACTGCATGCCGATGATTTGTCTCCCGACATTGATCTTCTCTATTAAACATGCTTGTGACGTCATCAATGTTAACGATGCGTTATACAGAGAAATCGAAGATATATTCTGTTAAAGAGCTTCTAGGGACATTTTACGCCTGTAGTTTTCATAACTTGGACCAGAGATAAAGTTAAAATTGACAGATTTCTTGAGTAAAATATGCTGCTTATTGTGACGTCATATCGATCAGAGGAATTTTTACTCGATCGGTCGCTGTTAGTTGCCTTATCCTACCCGCGTAAATAAATATAAATAAATATCTCAGGACAAGTTAAGGAATATGTGCGGTATTATGCATTTCTCGCCCCCAAAGTTCTATAAAGATCTTTAAAGTAACGTCGAAGATATAGTTGAAATTATTTTGAAAGTGAGTGTATAAAAGGTTATCACCACAGTAACATCATAATGTAGAAATGACGTCAGGAAGATTGTCTTATTTTGATAATGTAATGGAAGGGGGTTCATGTGAAATCTCCAGCTATTTACTTTCGATTCATGTTTAATTATATTGAAAAAGGAATCTTTAACAAGACCAAAAAACTTTATTTCATTGAAATATTCCAACTAGAAGCAAAGATATAAGATTTGGTAGTTGAGTGTGGTATGGTATTTTTGTAATGATTTATATTATACAATGTGTAGATAAAAATGGCACCGAAATTGCAATTTTTTTGCATTTTTGCTATTTAAATTTCAAAATTAAATATGAATCTTGTTTAAAGTCTTTGCAAACTATATATTTTTAAAATCGTCATGGTTCAAGCTGTATTTCAATTGCATCATAATTTGCATAATTTTAAAATGGCCGCCAAAATGGCGGAAATTTGCATATTTCTAAATATGGTCATCAGTAAGTTATACACATATTATTAAGATTTATCTAAATATAATTCCCTCAAGTAGTTCAAATTTCCTACAAGATATGTTTAGTAGTTTATGAATTTTAAATATTGATGCTTAAGATAACTTTTTGTTATTAATTAACTTTAATTAATAAAATTAATTACCAAGAATTGTTAATAATATATCAATTATAACCATAAATGTGTAATGCGACATATCATTGGAAACCAATACAACGACCAAAACAAACCTACAAATATGTTAGTCTTATTTATTTAATTAATAATTTAGATATATTACATGCAAGCAAAGTACATGTTTTATGTTTTACAGTATGTCTAATCTTGAATTATTATTTCACCTTTTTGGAAATCAATTAACAATGGGAATTCACATGCTTCCATGTCACCTTCATACAAGCATTCATACTTTGTCATCCTTCCATTCAATCTTTTTACACAAAACTTCCCCCTTGTACCAACAAACTTCATTTGAAGTTTGATCTTTCAATTTATGAAGAATTTTCTTTCCAACTAATTTGGAAGGAGTCTCAATAAAACTTGGAAGAAGAAGTGATTGTTGTTTGATCATTATTTTTCTCCTATTTTCTTTTAGTCTCTCAGCTAAATTTGTTTTTGATTCATTAAACGTTTGTTCAACCTGACTTAAAGGATGGTAAGAGAGTTTAGACACCTCTTCCAAATGTTCATTAATTTGCATAACTGCTACCAGATTTTGTTCAAGATCTTCAATAGAATACACTACACCTTTACTGCTTTGTTGAAAAAAAATTTTGGGGCCTTTGCTAGAAAGTATATTTCTTCTAAACTGCAATTGTGCAACTAATGCATCTCTTAACAGCTGGTCTTTGTTAGATTCTTGAGACACCTTAAATTTGTAAGACTGAATGTCATCTCTTTTCTGCCATAAACCACCAATATCTGTCAATTTATTTGTTAGCTTTACCTTTTGGTTGTACATTTTGTTTTCTTGCATGACTCTTTTTTCTTGTTTAGCTCTTAAAATTTTAAGTTTTTTTTTTCATACAAAGACGTTTGTCTTTCTTTTATTAACTCTATTATTTCAGGTGCAGATTTTCTTGCATCATTGATTATGGAGTTTTTTCACTGTTTGAAAGAGAATTTAACCAAGTAGATGTTTTATTGTTAGTCCACATGATAACAGACTCATATGCAGTTGTAGAAGCTGATGGTTTAAGTCTCATTAAAACATCTAATTGGGCAAAATCTCTTTCAGAGCATGTGTTTGTTGTTGGTACTGCAGAGGCTCTGAATTGATCAGTTTCAGGTGGTTCATAAAATATTCCTCCAGGAAGTTGATCTTTTGCTTGCCTCTCCAGTATCAACAACATGCCACCTATAGCCAATTCTAAAGCCATTTGAGTGTATGTTTCAAATATAGCATCATTTGTATTCTCAAACAGAGAATCATAAATCTCATCTTTATGCACACTCTCCTCTGGAAAAACTAAATGGCCTTCCAGAAGAGGTGATGCATCTTGTGACAAGTCTTGTAAATTCAACTTCATGTTGAGAAGCACAGGGTTCAAATCCAAAATATTTCCAGTTTTCTCAATAACCTTCCAGAAGGGACCTGTAATTATTTTGTCTATGATACCTAATGCTCTAAGACTGCTTGTGTAAACTTTTTCATTCACATCAAAAGAAATGCTTTTCAATAATTCAGTAGGATCTGACCAACTGTCAAGAAATGTTTTAATATCTGCTAAATGGTGATATGTAGCCCCAGCTGCATAAAAAAGATGGTTAAACCTATGTCCTTTAAAGGTTATAAGTTTATTTTTTACACCTTTTTCTTGCAGGTGGGTGGAAAAGTGGGACCCCACTCCTGACTTTTCACAGCCATGCATTGTAAATGCCTTGCTAACTGTCCTAGTCAGTCTTGTGGCACTTCTTTCCTTCCAATCAAAACTGAAAGGATTCTTCCCTGAACAAACATTGTTTTCAAAAATACTTAAACACTTGTCAACTTCACTTGCCATGTTTACAAATACATGCATTTTGCAAAAAAATGATGCCACCCTCCCAATTTCTTTTCCGTTAACTTCTAGAATTTCATCCCAATTCTTTAGAACATCAGGAAGAAGACTTTGTCGCAATTCCTCCAACTGTCTATTAAAAACTGGGTTTGTTGCACCCTGGTCTGACATTGTTGAAATAATAGTAGCTACAAGTTTAGAAAAAGATTTGTCTTCATTATGTAAGCAGTTTGACAGTTCAGAAATATTTGTTTGAAAAGCTTTCATCAGACTATCAGCATCTGCACTGCCAACTTCAGTCATTCCAATTGAGTAAGACCTATGTTCAGGTGTAGTCAATTGATATGACTGAAACTGTTTATGGAACTTTGAAGTTCCATCCTGATGCAAACAGTTGCCTTTCATATCAGCTATGTCACATGAATTAACCATGGCATCTACAACCTGACACTGGGCAATACGTTTAGCTTCAATAAGCAACCTAGACCTAACACCAGCACTTGGAAGTCTTGACAATGTTTTGCCTGTAATATTTTTTAAGACGGTTTGAATTACTTGATTTACTTTTTTGCAACTAACGCCGCACTCAGTTGTTTGTGTCATTATTGTTTCGCGAATTTCATTTGTGTACTTTCCATCACAGAAAGAAGTTATATTGGACTCATTTAACAAAACATTGTTGATTTCTTCAAGCTCTATTATCTTTTCTTCTTTAATTTTGATTTCCTGTCTAAGATTCATGATTTGTTCAACATTTTCAGAAATAAAGTTGTCAAATTCATTTTCCCTTTTTATGTTTAATCTACAAATCTTAACCAGTAAATTTCTCTTTTCTTTTTTGAGGTTCTCTACTTGCGCATTCTATCTTTCGCTCTCTTCTCTCAATTCTTGCATTTCTTTCTCTTTCTCTCTTAACACTTCTTTCTTATTATCCAGTTCAATTCTCTGATTTTCAATTTTCTGATCTCTACGTTTCAACTTCTTGTTTGAATTTCTGGCATCAAGTTTTCTAACTTTTTCTTTTAAAAGTTCAAAATGTTCTAAAGATTTATCTAGCTTTTTTGACAAGTCATCATACTTTTTTTCCCAGTGCTTACACTCTCTCTCTAACACTTTCAAATCTTTAGTTGTTGATAATGTTTCTTGATGTTTCAATGTACAAGAATCTAACACTCTCAATAACAAATCAATTTTTTTTTCATAATGAAATATTTGTAAATTCAAATTGTTCAGTTGGTCTTGTTCATCAACAAGCTCTCTCTTTAGCTGTTTTCAAACACAACATCTTTTGTTTTGTTGACAAGATAATTCAGCTTCTGAGTTTTATTCATCAAATACTTGAAGCTCAATGTTTGGAACTGGAAATTTAAATTCTTGACTGAGCAGGTCTGATAAGCCTTTTACATTTTTGTTTTTCTTTAGATCCATGATTTTTTTCTTTAATCTAAATATTTTTGTGCGAAAAACACGCACAGAGCAATTTTCCCACTTTGAGGTTGGGTATTTGGTTTTAAGAAATTCAAAGTTTTCAGGAAAGCTTCTCTCACCATCAAGACATTTGATGATATCTCCATATGATGGGCATTTTTTTCCAAATCTAAAATTTGATAACCAAAAATAGAAATCAAAAACAATTTTTTTTTTAATAAATTAAAGCCAAATTAATTTTTGACATCATATATTTTTTAATTGACCAGTTCACTGTCCAGCAGCTAACACAGTTTGATTGCTTGATATTTGCAAGCAAATATCAAAAACAGATTTAAGGAATATCTTTTAGTTTTCACACCGACCAGCAGTGACATTCATGAAGATGGATGACCAGCACACACTTCTGAAAATATAATAAATATGGTGCAGCAAAGTATCTTTACTTAGTTTAATTCAATTTTATTTAATTTATTGGTTCGCCAAACATGTTGGTATACAACCACAATAAACAATAAGATACATGAACATATATAATTAATATACCTACATGTGTATACATATAGGTACATGTACATAACTGTACTAGTGAAATCAAGCTATAATATATCAAAGTTACAGTATGTAAATACAAATATATAGAATGTGAATTGTTGTACTCTATATAGTTTTGGAGCTAAATTGAAAACATTCATTTACAGTTTTATAAGAGTCACAAATAAAGAAAATTCTTCTGGTATATGACAATTATATTTGATTTTACAATTTCTAGGGGGTGAGTATAACATTAATTCTTAGCTTTGTTAATTTTGAACGTATTTATTTGGAATTCCAAGTAGTCTTGCAATTCAAAAATCTTTCACAATGAAATATTTGTTTTAAAAAAAGCCCTTTATCTTCATACTGTTCATAATAGCAGGGAACTAAATAGACATTCTTACGAAAAAACGAGCATGTTTGACTACGAGGAAATATAATTAGATATAAAAGATGACGTTTTAAAATTAGTACCATTTAAAAGAGCATCCTCTTAACGTTGCATTTGTAAAAAAAAATCAGACTTTATTAAAGTGAAAAATAAGTTAAAGCGAGTTCAAAATCGTCAATTTTACGCCGATTGAGCCGAAAGTTACGACGTCACGCCAGGTACAGTCATTTCATGCATATCTTTTACAATTTAATGCTATGCCATGGTATGCGATTTTAATGATATGCTATGAGATTTTAATGCAATGCTATGGGATTTGTATGCTATGCTATGAGAAATTGAAATGGAGGGCTTAATGATATGGTATGCTATGCTATGCTATGGTATACTATGAGATTTGAACAAAAACACCTCCTTACACAGAAGAGTTCCATACATTTGGAAGTAAAATGATAAATAGCCAAAGTTAACCACTAATCTGCAATGTGAGCACTTATTCTTCCAATAAAAACATTTAAAACAGAGTTAAAATCAAGTTGTCTTCTATGCTATGGTATGCTAGGGTATGATATGACGAATGAGATTGTATGCTATGGTATGAGATTCCAATGCTATGCTATGAGATTTCAATGCTATACTATGAGATTTCTATGCTATGCTATGCTATGGTGTATGGTGTAAAAGATATGCTTGAACTGACTGTAAACTGAACCCCCTAGTAATGGTTTGTGTTTTTCAATGGTTTTTCGACTGGGAAACATCGAGCGCATGCTTGCTCAAGTACCATTTTTAATTATGATATGTAAAATTATATGAACAAAAACGTGTGTAAAAATCGTACTTGAGCAGACCTGCGCTCTATACTTCAAAAGGCAAACTATGAAGAAAAAATTGCAATATTTTCATTTGTTTGCGAAATTGCGGGAATTAGCCCATTTATATGACGTCATAGATAAACAGCTAATAGACAATGATTTAAGAAATGAATTTAATAATTTTTCTATTGATCGACGTATCAAAGAAAAAATTGACCGGAAAAACTTCATCAATGCGCGTAGCGCATTGATGAAAAAGTTTATCTTGTTTAAAGAGTTTATTGTTAAACCATTAATTATTAGCAGTTATCTGAAGTACATGTATATCTGTGTGAACTTCATGTTGTCGCAATTCGCAGTTACGTTCCTTGCTATTTCAGTGTGGATTTTTGAAAAGTATATGAATTATCATGTTGATAAGGAATTATTAAATGTTTTATCATGAAATTACATCAAATATGTATATATGAGTAATTTTGAGTAAGTCATCTGTGTATTGCCAGATTTCCAATTTGTTTTTTAACATGGGGTTACACATACCCCATAGGATATACATTAAGAATTATTATAGAAAGTTATTGAATTTTTGTCATAAATTTGTGGAACAGATAAACATCTACTAATTTAAACAGAAAATAATTATATGTAAACTTTTTAATTTTAAATTTATGCCTGATTTTGTAATTTTAAAAAAATCTTAAAATACCACTTTTTTAATAATTGTGCAGATTATATTCTAAATTTAAAGGCCATATGCATTTTAAAATTTGACTTGTGTTTTTCTTGCTGACATGTGTCCTTATGAATTAGTGCAATTCTAAAAATAAATTGTTTTTATTTCACGTAATAAAGTTGATTCAGTTGTGTATATAGTGGTGTTTATATTTGTTATTCTTTATTTTTGTTATGAATGGGTTGCCGTATACGAGTGTCGGGTGAGTGTGCTATTTTTAGAACGAGTATTTAAAGTGACCGGTTTGGGTGTAGTGGTCAGTAGAGGGTCCGGTAACGGCATCAGCCGGGTGCCACGACTTTGCAGTTCCTGAGTCTAGAATGGTGAAGGTTTCTAGTTAGTTAAAATACTGGTGAAAAATGGGTAGCCATTGAATTCTGGATTTTGTAAAGCGGGCACATGTTTTCCAAGCCGGTAAGGTTGTTTTGTTGTTATTTTGTAAATTTTGCTGGTAATTTAGTTATTAGTGTAAATGGTCGTATGTTTGTATGTTTATCGGGGCTTTATTAGTCACAGTATGTTATTTTCAGTGCATAGGGGTGTTTGGGCAGATTCCTGAATACAAACTAGGCGCTATGATGTGAATTTCCTATGGAAGGTCATGTGGGTATCATACAAATGTCGAGGACGCATGCTGCGTTGAGTGGGGCGTTATTATCTGTCGAGAAGTGGTCGTAGACTGGAAGCGAGAGACCTGTGAGTCCGGGGCTTGCAGTCAGGATATAGACACACGAGAGACGGGCAGTTTTACGAGGGCAGGAGCGTCACGGGTGCGTGGTGTCCTTGAAGTGACTGAGTTCCTTTTCAGAGAGAGGTTATAAGTGTTTTAAAGTGACTGTTAATACAGATTAATATTCATTTATACAGAGCTGAAATTTAAAGTAATTGTTATTTTTCGTGTTTTTAAATTATTGAACTTTAACATTTTTTGAGTAATTTTTCAACAAGTTTTATATTGGTTAAAACAGTTTCTAAACAACATTTTGTAGTTTACTACCATTTTGTATCTGATACAGGGTGATTAACAATTTTTGAATTCCGTTGATAGTATCAGATATTTGTCCATTTGTTTGAATTAATATTTTTTTTTTAAAAGTATTTTCGAATGAGAGTGGCGTGAAAGGGGGAGTGAGAATATTGATTTGTTTTGTTTATTGTTTTTTTTTCAAATTAAACTTGTTTATTTTCTTTACAAAGTCTTATTTTTCATTCAGCCGACAAAATCAAAAAAGAACTCATTACATACACAATAACAACGAAAAACCATTTCCAATGACTTGCAAAAAAACCGGTTAGAGTACACGATTTTAGTAGAGTCTCCGTTGAAATTTTTGTTGTTGGAAAACTTTAGAAATCTATCATAAAGCCCTTTATTGGATTTGATCACGCTCCGACCAAAATGATCATCTCATAATACTCGAAGAATGATTCTTATTTCCTTAAGTATATCGGCGAAGCTTATAAGTGCATATAATTTAATTGATATTTATCCTTTCGAAACCAGTGTACGATAGCAATCTTTATTTGACTTACTATCATAAATGATCAGTTGTTTAGTTAAGTGCGTTTTTAACTTTGATAATGATAGTTCGATTTCTTTTTAGATTTTATTGCATAAAACATGCACGCTTTGACCAAAACGTTTCCGTCGGGGATGGTTCAAGTGCAATATGTGTTTTATAAAGAGGGGTATAACAATTCGATGTGGATTTAATGAACTGTAATAATTTTTATATCTGACATTTTTATATTTTCTTTTTTATGTTGGACACTTTCTTTAAACACTCCCAGTTGTCTTTTTCACATGCATAAATATATTTATGTGTCTTGAATTGTGATCACTTCATCTCCTAATACAAACACAGGCTCCATTTTAATAGGGGTCTTAAACATTTAAGCAATAAATAAGCTGGCCTTAGATGGTATAAAGTACAATAGAACGAAACCCATGATTATTGATAGAAGCTTCACGACAATGTTATCAGGTAATGTAATCAGCAAACATCTTTCTCTCTCTTTCTCTCTCTCTCTCTCATAGAAATATTTAAAAGTGAAACAAAATCAATTCTGTGGACGTTTTGCCACATTTTACAAAAGGAGTTTATGTTTGAGATTTCGCCAAAATCTATTCAATACTGGAAAATACAAGGGGCAGATAGGCCTTAACGGTCACCTGAGTACCATAGCACATATACAAACATGTTGAGGAGTCTCATATATACATTTAATAAATTTCATTCTGGATTAGAACAATTATAATATTGTAATGACGACCACCTCCCTGCCTGAAATCTTTCAAAAAGGACTATGAAACCTATAATTTTAGTGAAAAAATTAAAGATCATAAAAGAGTGGATGACCTGATATTGAAAATGTGCAAGGCTCTAATTGAAAAAAAAATCCCATATTTCCATATTTGCTAACTTTCAAGATAGGCTTTATTTGCCTATAAACAAAATAAATAAACAAAAACAAGGTGGCTAGTATACGTGTTTTATTTTAAAAAAACTCCCATCCCCCATCCCCAGAGACAGACAGAAACTCCCCCTGTGGGCATTTAAAAACAAGCTTTAAAAGCTCAAATGAGTCACTCACTCCTGTTCCAGCTTTTGAATATTCAACTTTCATTGACATTTAATCACAATCTAATATTTATAACAAAATTATTTAACATGTACTGCTTATCAGTGAATTTGGTTAGCCAATTATAACTTTACTATTAACAAGTCTATTTGTTTATTTTAAAAGTTCAAAAACTTTTTTTGTTTCAAATGATAACAATATTTGCATAACTCTTTGGATCATACGACTTTTTAATTACATTACATGTATTTCAATGATCAATTGCTACATATGAAAAAACAAAGGTAGGATAACTCCATTATGAAGAAGCGAGGAAGATAACTCCATTATGAAGAAGCAAGGGAAGATAAATCCATTAAATGTTACATTCCTCCCCCCGAACGATTTCCAAATGCTTTCACAGTATCATAATTTTAATTACTTTCTCTTCCCTCAATATGTGAATTAACTTATAGTAAAATATGATGTAAAAAAGCAAAAGTAAAATTTATTTAACGGAATATCAGAACTTTTAAAAAGATCAAAGAGTAAGCAACATTTTTTTAAAATTTATAATACCTAATACCTACCGCTGTTAACATGTAGCAAATACATATGTATGTTGTAAGGTGCATTACTCTTAAGGAGGCCGATTTTGGGTATTTTTGCAGAAAAACTACAATAGCTAAACTCTTTATTTTTTGACCATGTCATTTATACCAACTCTTAATTTTTTCCCGAAGTTTCAAGAAAATCGATCATCTGGTTGTTTTTTGGGACCATCTCAAAATAGAGGTACATTTACAATAGGAATATATAGGAGACTGTCATTTTCCGCACAACAAAGCAGATCAAAAAAAAAAATACTACGATAGCTTATTTTCTCAAATTGTTATCTATGATAAGTATAATCATTTCCTACCTTATATGTAAAAAATACTTAATTCTACCGTCTTGTTTTAAGTGGGGGATATTTCAAAATATTAAAACGCACCAAATTTTGCTACATATTTGGATCATTACGGATAAAGATAGGTATAAATGGATTCATAACAAAATATGGAAAATGATAACCTCATTCTGTACATAAAATTTAAACGGCGTACAATTTTTCTTTTTCTTTTATGTTATTTCTTATAATGTAATCCTTCAACACTTTATTTTATCATAACGCCATAAAAGCGGAATGGCACGCTCCCCTACCGCACAACAAAAATCGTAAAAAAAATAAAAATTTCCTTAAAAAATCTAAATATTTTTATCTGTATTTTGTACATTGTGTTCAATTTTATAAATGATATCAAAAAAATTCCATAAGAAGTATTGATCAACTGTATTATACTTGAATGCGCAATGAAAACTAAAGTCGGCCTCCTTTTTTAGACGTATGAAATTTGAATATTTTTATTTTTATTGAAAATATGACATGCTCTATGTACAAGAAATTATGTGCCTTTGTTACGTAAAATAGTATACGTTGTTTTAATTAGTACAATGAAATGTTTATAAATGATACATGGAGTATGTGATGAAAAACGTTATTTTTTTTACAGCATTTGTACTGGTGGTGTGTTTGCACTTCTGTTATGGTAAGTTTATCGCAACAGCTTAAGAATAAAATCTAACATTTTATAAGTTATACACTGAAATTGCATAAATCGAATCAAGAAAAAAATTTAAACGCGTTTAATAACATTGTTATACTAATACTCGGGGTATAATTGTTAAATAAAAAAGATGCAGAATATCACCTCTAACAACAAACAACTCCATACTGTGACCATGTATACAACAAGCTGTAGAATGTAATTACACGGGTGTTCTAAATATATTGCGTTTCAGTTTTATCAATAAGACCGGGCGTACTTTTATACAAATTAATGTCAGCATATTTATTGGTTTAGTGTTAGGGATCCATTTTATGATGTAACATATATTTGTATTAAGAGATATATTGATCATAATTCAAGATTAAACCACTTGCCTACTGCATGCGAAAAAGACAACTGGTATTTTTTACAGAAAGCGTCAACAAAATTAAAAAAATCGAAGTTTTTTTTTTGCCATCAGTTTTTATTGTCCGAATTATTTTCTTTCGAAATTTTTGTATTTCTAGATTCCTAGAAGGGGGGGGGGGGTGATGATACGAACTATTCAAACATCAAATTATAAACGTATTGCAAAAAGGTCTCTACCCCTTTTCGCAAACACACATTTTACTTACACCATTCACGGGGACAATTTCTTGATCCCGTCATGCATGCATATACGAGGGTTTGGCAAAACATTGAACATAACCCAACAAAAAGTTAAACAAAGTAATATTTTAAAATATGTGATATTTTGGTTTAGACGGTAGATAACAAATCGACGGTCAGGGTATTCGGCGCAGTCATAAACTCGGCGTAAGAAACTTTGACTTCTACATGTAACAAAGTCTCTGTAGACCTAAAGTCGAAAATGAAAGAAATCAAAACATATATGCCCATTTTGCTTTTTATCATGACTAATTTTTAGTGCAAGTTTCACTTATGTTCGGGTTGAAATGCAGATAGTACATTTCCAAGCCGGGGAAATCTGACTTCGACGGTATACCGAATTTTGACCTTAAGGACGACGGACCCAATTCAAGATTTCGCACCTCTGCGCAGAAATCCGCGCATTAGCTATAAATATGACTGTCGTAATTACGTACATCAGAATAAGAGAAAATGATAAAATGGTCATTCTACTAAATATAATTTGTGATGCCAAAATATTTGTAGTTGAGAAAAAATAAGAACAAATAATTAGTATGAATTTCCTCTGTTTGCGACAAGTCTGTTATATTTCCACGGTTTTAAAATCATAAAACCCCCAAAGGCAGTTAATCTGGTAGATATTGAACTTATACCCTACCCTAGCAATATTTATACATATAGCAGTTAATGTAACGTGTGGCATTACTTAATTATGTCCTTTTTTCAATGATATTTCTGAGGAAAAATGAACCATGCAGTGAACTTTGACACAATACCTCAAAAAATTTCAGTCGATGACCTCCATTTTTTTTCTGTTCATCAGTAAGCTAATTGACTTCTTAATATTACAATTTAATTAGAGTAAAAAATCTTTTGCAGGATTTTTAAAATATCATTTTTTATACCACACCCCAGAAAATTCCCATTACTTTCTATTATATCTGAGGATTTTCGTACCCAAATTTTGAAACGCCCCCAGTAAAATAAGGAAGTCGATGATCATGTGATTTTTTTTATTGATTTTCACTCGCCATTGCCTGATTAACATTATGTAAAAATTTGAATAAAAAATATATTGTAGAAATGAATTGGGTCCGCCGTCCTTAAGGCGGCGCAGCAAATACATATCAAATTGCTTAGAATATAAGAAGAACACCTTTACAGTCAAAACAACTGCTTATGCAAAATCTATACGATGGTAAGGGTCAACATATTTAGTTAATCGGGTGCTTTGACTTATTGTTTAACTACAATTAAAACATAGGGACTTGACAACAAGTATTTATAACACACTAACTTTTGTCAACGGTTTCAAAATATGTATACAGATTGACTGTAAGAGGCGTTTCACATTAATTTTACTTTCGGGTACCAATATCTCAAGTTTTGTTTACAAAAATGGAGAGAAAATTTAAGACTTGTTTCTTAAAACAAATAAAAAATCTATGAAAAATAAAGAAGTTTACATGTTTTCTATTGGTTTGTAAAGTATTTAAAATATAGGAGTACGGGGGAAGGGAGGGGCGTTAAAATGACGTTGCGTTTAGTTTGTTGTTGCTCCGGGTTACTGGACGAAGGCAAGTGTGTAAGCTTACCCGAAATGATAAAATGATGTCATGTACTGGAACATTTTTACATAAATAAATTTTATCCTGGTTTACATTCTGGTGAATTTTCAAGCGTCTATCTATTTTTCCAAAAGACTAAGAGTGTCTCAAAATTTCCGAACAACCCTCGTATGTTGAAGCAATATTATATCAAATAATCCAACAAAGTTGAGACCGTACTGGTTACATGAGAACGAAAATATATCAGTTTAAATAAAATACATAATTAACTCTAAAACAATATATCAAAAATTACTCATATCCCCGTGAACTTGAATAACATATACCACAGAGTCTGCCTTATCTGTTTCACAATTGAATATTTTACTGGAATAAAACAGTGAATGTAAACTATCAACAAAGTTTATAATAAACGTGATTACTTCAAATTTTATATAGTCATCTTTCCTTACTTATGTAGCAACTATACCTTTATCACCTGCATATGGTGTTTTTGTCTCTCAGTTAATTCGATACGCAAGGGCATGCTCTTCCTATGAACAGTTTCTAAGGCGAGGCAAGCTACTGACAAACATGTTGATAAAACAAGACTATCAACAGTCTTGTTTAGAGTCATCTTTTCGTAAGTTCTATGGTTGATACAGTGGCCTTGTCAGCAAATACAATATTCCACTTGGTCGCATGGTGATTGTCGTTTTATCATACTTATTGTTAGACCATAACCACTCACCTAATTGTCTACCGATTTTTCTGTTTTCCCGATTACGACAAAGATCACACGACAGATGTGTCCGGTCAGCAGATGATGCTTACTCATTCATGGCACATGATCCTACCTCTAATTTTGTAGACGTCCGTGATTGCTTTGCTCACTTTTTGTATTTTTCCTTTGGACTTTTGATTTTGAACACTGTTCGTTATCACTAAATATTGCATACACTTGAGAATCAGAAAATAAAAAAGGTATCAAAAATACCCTTGGTAACACTGATAATAATAATAATACAAATTTCTCAAAATTTCATTTAGTAAAATCAGGAGTATCGTGTACACTATACACTCTATACCAGTTGGTGGGCAGGATAATTAAAGTTTCGAAAGTTTCGTTAATTATTTATAGTTAATTGAACAAATTTTAGCTCCCTCAACACTGATAAAAAGTTAAAAATGAATATGAATTTGGTATATATATGTACCTGACAAATTTAACTGAGAAACGTACAAAGATTTAATCACTTGATTGATAAAGTTAATATTCAAGGACACAAGGTTAACATGACTAATCTAAAAAGAGCATTTTATTTTAGGAGATTTGTACTGTCTAACATGTTCTGAAGTAGTGTCACCGAGACATTGTAAAGCCATCCGCCGATGTAGTGAAGGGCAGGTTTGAAAATTCAATTTTACTAGTTTATTTTGTTTGATGCATCAGAAAAAAAACTGTTCTACAATGGTAGTAATTTATATAAAGTTGGTTTTTTTTTAAAGAAAATTGAATGTAACCGGTGAGGGATATATATATATATATATATATATATATATATATATATATATATATATATATATATATATATATATTAAATGAAAATATATGCAATACGCAGCACTGCTCAGGTCTACTTTTTGGTGGCGCAGACTAAAATGCTCAAAAATGAAGTAATTGCCGATGTTTATGGGTACGAACACATTAAACTACATTAATAATTACCGCTGCGTGCAACTTTGTAGTCAAATAAGTCTAACAACGTTAAGTTTAAACAACTGACCGATCGCGATGCACTTGTCGATGTGAAGTCATACTGTAAATTTTGACGCTTATTATTTGTAGAGGGAGGCGGATCAATCAATTTTTTTAACATTGGAAAATGCATTTTATAAATGAACGTTGAATAATCTTAAAACAATTGTTATATCATTAAATCTTTGCTTTAATCCAGCATGTATTTATTTTTAAGAACGTGTATTATTTCTTTTCTAAAGTGTTTAATGTACCACTTCGATGTGTTTGACATCTGGAAGCCTATCTAAATCCGCTTTTTACAAGGGTATTAAATTAACAGATTATTACAATCTTTTGGATATAAATTATAGTTAAATCTAAAGTATTAAAAAGTGCCGCTGCTTAGATGAAATCTATAGGATGAAATAAAATACGTAAAATATTAAGCGAAGGTAATATAAATTTCAACTGGAGCTCATTTTTGGGCATATTTATTCTAATGAACTCTATACAAAGCAGCGCTTTTCATAATCGAATAGATAAGTGAGGTTTAATTAAAAGTTATTTTTGAAATTTTAATAAGGATATGTCCTTGTAATATTGAAATGTGTTAATGACCTCCATTCGGGAAAATAATCTACACATATCACGTGACTGTCCATTCAGGGGATCAAACTAAGCGTCTTACAAAGTGGCATTTACTATGCTGTTTCATTTAATATTAAAATTAAATCATGATAAAATAACTTTACATAACAATATTGTTAAAATATATGCATCGTTTTATGAAAGTTTAAATCTGTTGATATTTTCATAGTAAGCCTTAAAGTGCTGCGTGTATCTTTTGGCTATATTTGTTTCCTCGCAAAAAAGAAAAGAAATCAAAGCAAAATGATTTTTTAACAAGACGTTTCGGTATTTCATTCAAAAATATATCTCCCCCCCCCCCCAACTATTAATTGTCATACTTTGCAAAGAAATATCGTATGAAGAAGTCAAATTATTTTACAAATTAATTGCATTGTCAATATGAATGATTTTTTTACAGGTATGTTTTACCGAAGAGTACACAAGTATAACGGGTGAAACTTTATACAACGTTGGATGTCAAAGTTCATTGGTAATGACAATTGATAATATATCATGCTTTAAATTCTTAGAGTCATGTTCCACATCAAAACATACCTTTTAATTTATAGATTTATAGGTTATTTATAAATTAATGATTTGAGAACAGATTTGATTAAAAGAAATAGTTGTCTACATTTACAAACACCAAAATATATGATTAATAAAAAGTTAAAGAGTTTTATATCTGGAGATTTTTTGTGTGTGTTTTTTGTTAAAATGAAATGACAAACATTAGAACTCTTGATTAGAATAACAATTACGCTTTTGTAACACTGCATCTTCGATTTTTCAACTTAAGAAAAATGATTAATATCGTTGTATGTTTTAACTTAAATGTGTGATAATAAATGTTCCATACTCAGGTTAAAAATTAGTTTTCTTAAAGGTTTATATTTTAAGTTATTTTTTTTACCTATTGTTATGAATACATTCAATCTACTTTTATTTTCCTATCAACGAATGTAAACAGCGATGCCAATCAAACTTAAGGAACCCGTTTTTACAAAGATTTAGAGGATCAAAGAAATACGTGTATAGTCCTGATACCAATGTATGCACTGAATGTTGTTCTACAGATGGGTGTAACAGGAACGGATGTGGGACATTAGGTGAGGTGCTCTTCTGAATTAGAGAAATTTGTTTTTGCAAATACATTTTATGTATGCCCTGCGATAACTTGGATTGCAATCGGTCGCGTCTGAATAGTCTGCATGTCCACTATTTTGAGGAGACTTGAAATTAAAACGCATGCAACATATGCAAGAGCTCGTGTGAAGCTATAAATAATCCGCCCGTAAATCGCTCAATTGAGCGTTCAAATTATCTCAGGGAAAAACAAAATATTCAATAAAAATTAATTTCTTTACTTAAATTTTACAATTCTTTAGAATACAAATTATTACAGAAACATTTTTTTTATATTAGGTACCGTTAGTTAGTGGGTAGATAAAAAGAAATATATTGCAATATGAAATAATACTAAGTGTTTAACGCAATATTGCAAAGCTGAACTTCTTTATTTTTCAGCTTATATTGGAAATGAATCTAATGTATAGCATGTTTGTTCACTCAGTTAATTAACTAGTCTGTACACATTGGGTTTCATATAGTTTATACTCTTGATATATTCCTTTTTGAATTCTGAATACAATTTACATTAAAAAAAAATAAACTCATTCTCTAAATAACATTTGAAACGCATATTACAATACATTATACCATGCACTTTTTAAAAAAAATATTTTCTATATACCTGCAGGTATAAATATGCTCGTTTAAGGTTTTTTTTCCAAAAATAAAAATAAAATATGTTTGCATATCTAAACAGTTGGCATTACTGTTTTTACACGTTGAATTGTGTACCAGGGTGACTCTTCAACCATTACTCATAAGTTTTCAAATTATACGATTCTCTAAAAACAAAGAAACAAACATTGCATCTTTAATCACTAGATATACTTCCTTTATAGATTACCCGGAATTAAGAGGACCTGCATGCTTTGACTGCCAACAAACTCGAAATCCTAAGTTATGTCGATCAATTGCCGTATGTAAACAGGGGGAGGTAAATGTATATATTAATTCTTAAATCATAGAAAACAGGATGTAAGTGAATAATATTCAGAGGTACTATGCGCAATTTTATTTTCAACAACTGCCTATCTGTGTATCCTCAGAGAAAGAAAACACAAAAAACTTGATTTTCTAAATTATCAACAGTACATCAATTATATTTTCAAAATCAAACAAGATACAATGTTGATAAGACTAATAAAATGGGCAGGTGAAATTTACGAATCATTGTAAATAACAAAATTCCGTTATCTGTCAGTAAAGATATTTAAATTGACAATGCATTTTGCAATCGATGAAACAAACACAATTTAAGAGAAGTAAAGATAATGTTTTCGTCCAAATCTCTGAACCATCGATAAGATAGGCTTAAGAAAAAAAGTTTATCGATTATATACCTAACATTTATCTAACATTTATGGCCGACTTTTCGACATGAAACTTAAAATGTTTCAAAGTACATAAATGTTGCAAGGAGAATGGAAATTGACATACATCATACATTATTAATGCACACAAGACTGCGAATACATTACATTTTTTCTTGATTTGTAATGAAAATGACTTGTTGTATGCTACATATACAACTATTACATGTATTACAAATATTAATGTCAACAATTTCCTGAATTATTTGAGTGGGTTTTTTTTGTTTTCATTAAAGCTTAGTGCATTGTTTACAATAGCACATAACAACTATGAAAACATTATTATTGTTGCAATGTTTTAGCACTTTCCTAATGAATGTCGTAACAACAGATTTTGAATACGGAACATTTAAGTTAATTCCAGGGGATAAATTTCTCAACCTCACACATCTGTATTAAAATAAATAAAGGCTAGAGAACGTAGTGCGAACTTGGCTATTACTAAATATATTTATTGCTTTTTTCAATGAATGTAGAGGAGCAAACACCCGATAATAGGGGCAATCAATCAGCATTTATATATAATGCTTAACATGATTTTATATTGTTTATCTATATTGACAAGGTATGCCAAACGTACATGAATACAGAGTTTGGTGACAAGATCTTCACATTGGCTTGTGCTCCCGAGTTTGTAAGTTCAACTTAACATCAAATTGGTAATAGAAAAATTAATCGTTAATATTTTTTTTTATAAATATTACATCTTAGGAAAACACCTCCAATGATTTACTGATATATAAGTGTTCCTTATAACATTAGATACATTTTATCAATAGGTCTGTTCTAAGGAATACTCAATGTCCAATACATGCAACCAATGTTGTAAAACAGACTACTGCAACAAAAATTGTAAGTCTTCATTTGTTTGTCATTAATAAAGATCCGCTATATTTCTGACAATATAATATTGTTGGCTGTATTTGTATTTTGTTAAAGCTAACAAAAAGTCATATCTCATCTCCTCGACCATATCCTTATTAGGGTTTCGCTCATAGCCACATGCCGCCATATAAGGCCAAATACACTATTAATGCTTCATCGTATTCAAATATTGTATTTAATGTGCACTTGAAGACTACACTTTCTGTACATGAATTACCGGTATCTTGGCGACTCTTTCAAAAGATAAACCTTAATTTATTCCACACTAATTGATGATTTTCATTTCTTTTGTTTCCAAACAGGCTACTTCAAATTAGAAGTTACGCATTTAAAAGTCCATATAACCAAAATAAGATCGACCAGAAAGGAGCCGATCGTAGCTTTTCCACTATAAAATAAATTATTATACATGTAGCTGTTCAGGAGCAACTGAAATTACACGTGCATGTAGTATGACGTCCAAATATTTCTATGACTTCTTGTCAGCTTAAATAATTATCCCCCTCCCCCACAAAACAAACCGAAAAAAACCTCAAAAAACAAAACAACATCAACAACAACAAAAAAAACCTAGGAAATTTATACTAAGAATTTATTAATATGTTGTATTGTCTCCAATCAAATATCTTATTTTTAATAATAAATGTTTTTTCTCAAATACTGTTACAAAATAGCTATTTTTTTTACATAAAATAAAAACAAAGTTAACTTAATATTGATACATTTGTAGTGTGCAACTATTCCAAACGTCCATATGGTTTTCAAGTCGTATTGGAATCGACCCATAGCCCTGGGATTCTTGATTTTAAGACTGTTATAACCAATGTTGGAGATGGTTATAATCCGGAAACAGGTTTTTTTACAACAAGTACAAACGGAACATTCGTTTTTACCTGGAATATTGAATCTTTTAACGAGTCTGTTCTCGTTGCATTAGAGGTGAATGGTGAAGAGAAAGCATCAACACTAACAAAACAGATGTATTTATTAAGCTACAGCGGAAGTTCGTTTGCCATCCTCAACCTTAAAGAAAATGATAATGTGAATTTGAAGTTAGTCAATGGAACATTACAGAAAACATTTACAATGTTAAATGGCTGGAAGCAAAATACAGGTTAAAAAATATATTCATTTTACTAAATATTTTACTTTTACTTCATATAAGGAATAAAATAAAATCCCTTAATCAACAAAAAATAAAAACACAAAAAACCCACAAAACAAAACAGTAACGAAAAAAACAACAACCGGAAACGTTGTATCTATGTGCAACATTTCTTTAAGATAATTTGCATATTAGATAGAAAGCTAAGTCGATGCACATTTTTACAAAATAATGTATCTTTTGTTATATTATTAAATATACTTAACTTTTTATATAGGTTATAATATAAATGCATTGTCACAACGAACGGTTGCTTCTGTTATTTTTTTTTTCATTTATATTTTTGGAACACTATACTTTCAGAATACTTACCTGCATTTTACGCAATTTGTTCAACTTCAAACTGTTCAGACGATTTACACATTGTTACTAATAATGGAGTTTTTGACGAAATGTCTACCACCGTTTCTTTCAAAGACGATTTCTACCTTTCTTTTGAAACCCACGACGACCATCTGCAATCATCAGTTCCGATATGGATAAACAGTACCCAAGTAAATGTATCGGATGTAGTACAATTCAATGCTTTTGGTTTTGTAAAATTCGCCCAACATGGTAAGTATTATACATGTAATATGTCTTGTATTTGTCCTCGGTATATACTTGAACTTCTTACAGTTATAGGTTGGGTGTCATGTTTGATCGATTTTCTTCAGTAAGTTTAACATAAAATTGATATAATATATCCAACAGATAACCCATGCAATGACATCCAAAAAGAAAATAGTTTGACTAGGACGTTCTCAGAAGAAAAGTTTGGAACAACTAGCTCTTGTGTGGATAACACAATTCATCTCTATCTTGATAGTAGCGATGATCAGATGTACACCGTTGACAAAAGCGGCATATTTGCTTTTACTTTTTACATATTATCCTATACGGGTGATGGACTTTTTTCAATTAATATTAACAATGTTGAAGTCCTCCAAATCGCAACAAGAGGAGATGTACACGTGTGGAATTACAGATCTAATACAGTGTATGCGATTCTGAAGCTGAAAGCAGAAGACAAACTGGTTTTCAAAAAAATAGCAGGCAGTTTTCATGATGTAAGGTTTGCTAGCTGGATAATTGCAGAAAACGCATGATGATTTGTTTTGTGAAATTTGTTTTCATTAAATATCTTTATGCAGAAAAAAACGGCTCTTGTGATTTTGGAACTAAAATTTCAAAGATGCTGGTCAAAAAAGTATAACAAAATGATGTACCGGTATTTGCTTATATGTATAGATGATAAAAATGATAAATGTTGATTCATACAACCTGGTATTATGGTCAATTACTTGTCTAATGCCGAAAATCCATTCAATATATATTTATTAAAGTGTTGCTAAAATTATGTGCTGAATGAACTACTTTAATGCTACTTATGCACGGAACAGTTACTTTCTAGGCAATACTAGATTTGAACATTATAATTTTCTTACCTATGTTAAAGGATATCATCTTTTACCGTGCTTCTCCTTCCGGTGTCGATCAGTGTGTTTATCTTAACTAAAGGCCCTTGTTTTTGACTGGTCATTTATGTAATTTAAATAAGAACACTTTGTGGATTTCATTTTTCGTTATACCCCCGCAAACGAAGTTCAGAGGGTATATAGGAATCACCTTGTCTGTCCGTCTGTATGTGCAAAATTCGTGTCCGGTCCATATCTTTCTTATGGAGAAACATTGGAAGTTCCTACTTCTATAAAGATTGCTTATGCCCTGAGGGTGTGTCATGACCTTGACCCAAGATTATTTGGGCAAGGGGAAGGTCACTGGCAGGAAAAGTACAAAATTCGTGTCCGGTCAGTATCTTTCTTATGGCGAAACATTGGAAGTTCTTACTTCACACAAAGATTGTTTATGACCTGAGAGTATGTTTAGACCTTGACCCAAGGTCATTTGGGCAAGGTCAAGTTCATTGTTAAAAAAATGCTTAAATCCTGTCTGTGCCATGTCTTGTATTAATGGAAATGATTAGAAGGTTAAATTTGACACAAAGCTTGCATGTGTCAGGTCATATAAAATTAATTGTTAGATTATCATTCCCTCCTGTCCATCTGCAAATTGCCTGCCCTGATGTATTTTATGTTCTTTTTTGTGGAAAAAAAATTGGAAGAAAATCGGGCTCGGGATACCAAAAATTCAGAACATTTATTGGCTGCTTGACATATGGATTATCGTTTGATTTCAGTCATGTTTGTTATCATAAGGATGCAAATGTCTTCATGCATTAACAGTTAAGTTGAAATAAAATGGAATTCAAATAATAGAAATTTGTTTGTGTACTCATATTAGCATTAACAATTTAAAAAAATAATGCAGTTGTTATTGACGGTCAATGAGATAGCATCCATCATTTTCTATAATTGAAAAATACTTGAGTAATGGTTTTTTTCTTAGCGGGAGGGGGGGTATCAATCGTGAGCTTGCTCACAGTACCTCTAGGTTATTTTAAGCTTTATTTTCCGTGACGATGTCCTAAAAAGGAGTATGCTGTTTCTTTGAAACAAAGACAGTCAGCCTTGACTTACTATTTGAAAAAAAACAAAAAATCTTATAGAAATATATTTTCTAGGTATAGAAATAAGCAAACTGCCGTACAATTTTAAATTGGTCATTCAGCATATTGCCGTACTGTATTCATCAATTTACTGTACTGTACCAATAAACTATTACGTTTGATTTTATCGTTTAAAACACGCTTTCTTGACACAAGCTATTCTCAACGTGGGTGCATTTAGAGATCTTTCGAGTTCTGTTAAGCAGATTTTTAGTTTAGCATTAGAACAAATATACATAAACAGGCACCTCAAGTTTTCACAGCAAACAATTATTCTGGTACCAGGTAAGAACTTTTGATGCGTAAACATAAATCATCGTTGCCAGTCGATTTGGTCTGAACAGATTATCAAAGTGTAGAATCTCCGTTATTTAAAATACATATAAAACATATTCAGAGATAACAATACATAAGGATTAAAACAAAAATACATACCCCTCTCGTGTTTTTCCTCGCTAAACCATTTACCCGGTGGTAGCAATACCCGGTGTCGGTAACACACAGTGAAGCAGAAACCGCCGAGAATCTAAGGTATCGGATATACAACGTGTTAATGGAAAAAATCGAATTCCAATTTAATAGATGTATTTAAACCGTAATGCTTAAATACTATTATCTTAGCACGATTTCCGTATTTTTAAATTTTATATGGAAACAAAAATAATGTTTGTTAATTTGATATATTGATATACATGTAAAGAAATTTGACACAGTTATACAAAAAAATATGATCTGTGTAGCGACTGAAATACAGGGTTTTCGAAATAAAAATGCAAGTACCCTTTACTTCAGAATTTTGGATAAACACTTCGTTATTTGACACAATGAAGAGAAAACATACTCTCATGTGCTTGAGGACAGGATCGACCACCCCCTTCCACCCCCACCCCAAGTATCTAGACCCCCGGGACTTAATTGAAAATAATTAAATTATCGTTCCATGACATACAGACCCTGAAACGTACTACTACACCAAAAAAGCGCGCGAGTTTTGTGCGAGAATCGTTTCGTGTAAACCGTTTAGCGTTTCGTGTAAACCGTTTAGCGTTTCGTGTGAATCGTGAAGCGTTTCGTGTAAACCGTTTAGCGTTTCGGGCAAAGCGTGCAGCGTTTCGGGCAAAGCGTGTAAAGCGTTTCGGGCAAAGCGTGCGAGAATCGTGTGAAACGTTTCATCAGATTTCATTCGGAACTTTTCTCAGTTATTTGTTCTTTAGTTTGTGATTAACAAAACACTTATGTATGTATACTATTGACATTTTGTTTGTAAAAATTAAATCAACTCTTTGTGATACTGTCAAGTCGATAGCGATACAAACTTTTTTTTGTTTATGTCAATCGTCTCGTTTTCTGTCTGGTTTTATGTGCGGCGCATATTTTAATATGTGGTTGATACGATATATGAAAAAAAATCGTTTGATTGCATAGACTTCTTTTAAATTCGGTGATTAATTTACTTCTAAATAATTGTCAATTATTATTAATGTAATTGAATAACTATTTATTTAAATACATGTATTACGTTTTTATTCTCACACACCATTTCAAACCAATTCCTAATGCTGAAAAATAAAGCCGCCGAAAACGAAAAATGGATTTACGTTTGTAATGATACGGATTTCAATTTTAATGTTTTAAAATTAATAAGCCATTTACATTTTCTGTATTTATTATTATTTTTACGGAACAGTTTCATTTTTCCTACGACATTAAAACGAGTGATATTTCTTTCGAGCAATGAATACATGTACGTGCATGTTTTGTAGCTTTTTTTTTTATTTCTGTGATTGAAATATTTTTCATTAAAGATCAATATTGCCGATTTTAATAATGATTTATTTGTGAAATATCATTATTTCTATTATATCGTACCATTTTGAAACAACTCTTACCATAAAAGTAAAAATCCGAGAGAATCCGATTGAAACGAAAATCGAAGCGTGTCCAAAGCGTGTGAAAAGCGAGCAAACCGTTTCGTGTGAGAAACGTTTCGTGTAAACCGTTCAGCGTTTCGTGCAAACCGTTTAGCGTTTCGGGGAAAGCGTGTAGCGTTTCGTGTAAACCGTTCAGCGTTTCGTGTAAACCGTTTAGCGAGCGTGCAGCGAGCGTGTGGTGTAGTAGAACCTTAAAGGGTCTGTGTATATAATCTAATGTATACATTCATTGCACAAAATTACTTAAAACAAACATTTTGAAAAGAGAATCACATTCCCTCTATATAAAATACAAAAATTTTGCTAACTTCGTCTGCCAGCCGAGAAGTACTGCCGATGATTATGATTATAACTATCAAACTACAACTATCGGTAAAAACGATGGATGGCCCGATCATTTCCTTCACTGAATATTTGTGCAATAAATGTATACATAAAATTGTAAATGTCATAAAATGATAATTTGATTTTAAAAAAATGAGCAAAGTCCCGGGTGTCTAGACACTTGGGGTGAGGAATGAAGGGGGGGGGGGTCGGTCCTGTCCTCAAATACCTGTGCTCATTTGTTGTTCCAGGGTATCTGGAATGCAATTGTTTGGATAGGCAATGAGTCCAAATCTGTTTTGTCGTTTCTACAAAACAAAATAGTTATGATCTGGTTCCCTCCATTTTCTTTAGACATGCAACAATTTAGAACCGTTTTAACAAGAGCTTGGACTCTGGGTAGTACGTGACAAACTCCGATTTGATGAAGGCGGGGTCTACTCGTTGTTTACTGTCCAGTCATTGGCTAATAGATATGAATACATTGAACGCAGTGACACTCGTCCGACCTTAGCCAGGGATGTATATTTCGCTGAAACAGCGTCATTTTCACACAGCAGAGCAGATCTTGGCAAACAACTTTCCGGTTTTGACAGTCTATGAATATTAATGAGCTTCTCTTAGCGAATTAGAAGAAAGGAGGTCAATATTTGAAAGCTTGTTTTGATGAGTAAACTAGATTGTAACATCCCAACGAAAGTCCAAGCTCTTGTTAAAACGGTTCTAATGTGGATATAAATGTTCTGTTTGTGTTTGGTCAATGATTGAATTGCAAATTGTACTGCCTTAATTTCCAGTACATTGATATGCATTTTTTTCTCTAAGTGATTCAAAGCTCCCTATCCTTAAGTTCCGAGTTTGATATACTAGCCCCATCCTGTGCTTGACGCATGTTTCTATTGTTAAGCCCTAGTTAATGGTCATCAAAATTTGTTTTTCATTCATTTGTTCTAGATCTGTAGCTACCAGTTTATCCCCCTCCCTCTGGAAATCTAGAGCAGTATTGTCACTTTGATATTTTGTTGCGCTTGTAACAGGCCCTTTGTTTGGAACACTTCAGTTCAACTCATATCCGGCAAGGATTAGATGTCATCTTCTACGGTAGCATTATGTGTTCCTATTAAACTGTATAGCTCTTTTTCTGACACTTCTGATTTTTTGTACATGTCTGTACAGTTTATTTCGATACTCTCTACTTTTCTTTCGACAGAGCCATGTATGTTTCCACTATGTTTCCACTGAATCTGTTGTTAGATAAAAAACATCTAGTTGCTGACATAGGATTAGGATTGATTTTTTTTCTAGTGTATTAGCCAGCATAGATTGTGAATCAACCTAAAGTTTGCCTCAGTCGTTTGAAAGCCTTCTTGTGATTGATTTAACACCAATATGTCCGCTAAGTTAAGTCAGACTTGTATGCGTCTCTATAGCACACTGGTTGGTTAGATTATTTTTGTTAAAAGTCTTTGACCTAATGCCAGCCAATATGACAGTCCTTTTTTCTGTAACATCTGTCATTTGTATTAAATGATAGGCTTCCTTCAGATCTACTTTGTTTAGCCTATCTTTTCTCTCTATCAAGTTTTTGACTTCTTGAAATCCCTCCATTTTGAAATGATTATACACTTCATTACAAATAGGTTTAGATCCTTCAGTTTGAATATTGGTTTTACACACACACCCTCCGTAAAAGACTGACAAAAGACTGACAAACTGACAATTTGTTTTTGTCTGAACAATCTATTCTGCCTGTTTGACCAATACCTCTTCTAAATCTTGATTAAGAATTTAAATTTCGTGCTTTGATCTTTTTTTTGTCTGAATTCTTTCTAAACTAAATTCTGTTGTGTATCCTAAAAAAATCTCCAATAAGTTTTGATTTTTGTTATCATTTCCACTTTTTTGAAATGCTTCTTTTCTTTCATTTAGAAGTGTTTTGTCTTAACAAATTTCTCTGAACATGAGGTTTGTCAATGACTTATACAAATTGTTCAGACTTGGAACGTGTGTTTCTTTTGAATAAATGCAAGGCGTTTATCCTGCAATTAAAAGTAATCATATCACTTAAATCTTCAAAATTGAGAGGTTTACAGAATACATTTGAGGCACCGGAGCAGCCTCTAACATGTTGCGTTTGATATTGTCTTCTGCCAGATGCTGATAAAAAACCTGACAATGTGCAGCCTTCAAATCTCCATCATATTCTGCCTCTACAGATACAGTTGTCGTGCAGATTTGTTTTTAATTGGTTAAAGCCTTCAACATCTTCAAAAAGATCAGATCTCTCAGATTCTGCACTGATTCCTACGGGTCAGTCTCCGAGTCTTTCATATTGCAATTATACTGTTATTAGTTTTTCAATCATGCATAACTTGTTTAAAAACACACACAACGTGCCTTTATTACCTATAATGAACCGTAAATTGAATATAAACAAAAAAATAGGACAAAACCAGTCCATTAAATCTCAATAGTATTGATTTTTTCAATTTGAAAAAGGGCGTCTGCTTTTGAGCGAAGCTAGCGGAAGAAAGAAGTTTAAGTAATACTGAGATCTCCATCCCGATCACTCAAAAGAGCTTGCGAATCGAGAGAACACGGAAGTCCTTTATTAACCTTACTACAGTTTACTCATAAAATTGCAAAATAATTTCCCTGTATTATGATTTCCCTTGAATAGTTACATGTATGTATGCGTTTTTGCTCGGAAATTTAATCAACGATAATTTTCGCCGGTACGTTAAGGAAACTCAGTAATCGTGGGAATCATGTTCAATTGTTGATTTTTTATATTTTAAACCGAAAACAGTACTAAACATTAATATGAGGTATGTGCATCGTAGTATGTTTGTCTTTAAAGTTATCGTGCCAAGACATCCTGTGGCAGTTATAAATAGATAACTATTCTACCCTTAGAAAAATTTCAAGTGTAACATTACCCCGTAGTTTATAATTATATTTAATGCAATAATTTGATCGGCATTAATCCATTCTTTCATTGACATCTGCTAGAATCCTATTAGAATTGTCAACATTTATCGCAAACCCTCACAAGTTTTTGATTTCGATGAAAATATATCGATAAGTTAATTCTATTAGAAACAAAAAAAGGCATATACCTAACTTAACTATTATGTAAAGTACTCTTTATCATTAAATTATGATATTTGCAAAGTTCAATAAATAACTTCAGGACAGTGTTACACTTTTGCCTTTTTGGTATACCCTGACAAAAAAAGTCGTATGGATTCATATTAATGCCTTTTGCTTACTTTATAACACATACTGTTTAAAACAAATATACAGGTCAAAATTTCAATAGAAAAAGGAGCGGATCAAGGTTCTGGGGTATTACATGTATGCACTCACATAAGTATTTAAAACTGGCATTTGTAATTTTATTTTTTTATTTTGCTCCAATGTAAAAAAAAAAGTGTTGAAGTTCAGTTTTAATGAATTGTTCGAGAACGAGTGCATTCCAACTTTAATTTTAATTGTTTCTTAAAACGTAAATATCAATAATTCTAAAAAAAAAAATTCATAAAGTTTTGATACGAGGGTTATGCATATCCATATTCAAACGATAAATATATCTTTGTTTTCATAGAAAGCATATTGAATTGAAAAAAAATAAGTTTATTTGAACATTATTTTGATATACTTTTTTTTTTATATATTCCGGAGTTTTCTTTTTTCAAAATGTTTTTTGGTCCAGGTTTGGCATTTACACTGCTTCTACTCTCTTTTCATAAATGAGAAAACTTATCTCGACACGAAAATAAATGCCGGATATTTTTAAAATCAAAATTGATCAAGTTTGTTGATAAAGTGTTGCCCAATCTTCTGCGTTTACGTTTCTTTACAATTGTTGTTAAATAATCTACTATAAAAGAAAACACAACGATGCATATTTATTCGATGTTCTTGGAGAGAAACCGCGTGGAGAGCATGCCGAAGGTTAAATCCAGGAGAAATACTGAGCGGAGGGCAAGAGCAGCCAAAGAACCAACGAAACGCCGTAGAAAGTGCAGAATGTCAGCCAAAGAGGGCACAAAAGTCATGCTGTTGATAATTCATCATTTTGAGCTGATTCCAAATTTAGAATTAGTTTGGATTGTCTTACTCTGAGCACTTAACCTCGCAGATGATCATTTTCTTTAACAACAGTTAATGTGTACATGTGTCTCGAGAAATGAAAAAAAATCAAGTCACAAGAATACACAATTACAATACACTTCTTTGGATGACATTTTACAGGAAGTTGCACGGTTAGGTAAATTGATTATTTTGGCAAAAATGGATAACAAATTGTTTCGGCGAAAATGGATATCAAATCAGCATTTAGATTGATGGCTATCATTCCCGGAGACGTTATTTGTTAGGATTTAAGTTTCAAGGATATTATCACAATAATTATTGTATAGATGTCAGCTGTGCAATTTCCTGTTATTTATCTAAAAATTCTCAAAATTTTTTCATTGGGTTTTGCAGGGACAAGTAGGATTATGGGGAACATTTTTCAATATTTGGACGATTTCCTTTTCCTGGGTTTATCGGGTTCAAATGAATTTGCTTATCTAATGCGAGGTTCCAATAGCGCAAGTAAAACAGATGGCAATGATACAATTAAATGTTTGTTTCTGTTTTGATTTTGAGTAACCGTACCAAGATTAAAACACAAAACATAAAAAAATAGCAGATTCATTTTCTCGTAAAAAATTTCATCAATTCATGCACCTAGCACTAGGGCTAGACAAGAAATCATACAATCTGTCATCTGATGACAGAGATCCAGAAACATTACTTCGGTTTGCAACAGCTCAAAACACACAATATACTTGCAGACAAGGGTTGTTTTCTTTGATAAATTTTGGGGGAATTTCAATTGTGAAAAGGCTCCTATAGAGCAAGTTTACAATTTATATACTTTACGGATGTATTTCTGCAAAGGGTTTGGCAGTTTCCACAGGAAGGACTTACATATATTGAATTGCTTATTCTCTACAGTTAAATAATTACAAAATTGAACTCAAAACGTCCCGGCGAAAAAAAAGAATGTATTGGAGGGTTACGAGAGAAAATCCGAATCCAAAGATCATAGGTTATCGATACATGCACCCATCTTTAAAATGTTTGGAAAGTATTTGCGTCAGTATTCAATTATAATAATAAAGCAGAGACATTTCATTGCTGCCTATAATATAGCCTTCTTTGATACTTAATAAGGGTAGATGAACACTGAGGGGAAACCAATAAGAAGATCATGTTATCTAGCATAAGAGTAAAACAAAATGAAAATTTATCTTGAGCTCTCCAAAGCTGCTGATTAATTGGATAAGGGGGAAATAATTATTATACAAAGCATGTATACATGTAATATTTTTGTTGACAGTCAGAGAAAGGCCAAATTGAGTGTGATTGGGGCTTCAGAGGTGAGGGAGTAATATGTGGTGGTAAGGAAAAGTTGTCATGATATAGTATACTCAGATGTGTTAAATAATGAAGACGTTGACAATTCACAACAAACCACATTATTTGATCTTACACTGTAGTTCTAATTGTTTTGGCAAAATACAAACTACAGGTACTGTGAGCAAGCTCACAATTGATACCCCCCGCTAAGAAAAAATCAAACTATTATATGTTATGTATTTTTTCTATTATAGAAAATAATGAATGCTATCTATTTCTCCGTCCATTTTCTATAAATAACAACTGCTCTAATTCTGACAACTGAAAATGCTAATATGAGTACACAAACAAAGTTCTAATCTTTGAATTCCATTTTATTTCAACTTTATTGTAAGTGTTAAAGCATGAAGACATTTGCATCCTTATGTTAACAAACATGACTGGAATCAAACGATAATCCACATGTCAAGCAGCCATTACAAATTTTGAATTTTTGGTATACCGAGCCAGATTTTTTTTTCCGAAATTTTTTTCCACACATTTTTTTATACAAAAAAAAAATACATCTTGGAAGGCCATTTTCAGAGAGTCGGGTGGGGATGAGAATCTAAAAATAATTTTATGTGACCTGACACAAGCAATCATTGTGTCAAATTTTAGCTTCTAATCAATTCTATTAATACAAGACAAGACACATACAGGAATTAAACATTTTTTAAACAATGACCTTGAACTTGTCCAAAAGACCTTGGGTCAAGGTTATGTCACACCCTCAGTTTTTGAGTTAATGGCTATTGTATATATTTCAAAAACTCCAGAAAAATCCAATAAAATTTTACACTACGATTGAGAATTTCTTAATTGTGAAAATATTAGAAATAATTAAACACTTTAAAAAATGAAATAAAGTTTATGAATGGTAGTGGCACTAAATAGATATAAAGCATTAAAATTTCAGCAACAAATTTTAAAAATATTGCAGTCCGAATTTCCTCTATCAGTTTTTAAATCCCTACCCATTTTTTATCAAATTTTACAAAAAATTGAATGATGATAACACAAAAACATTTATAAAATTAAACTATTTATATTGACCTTATTCTGTTGGCATAAAATTTATATGAGGTCAATGATCAAAATTTTGAGATATGGTGTCTTTTATCGTTTTTAAGCATTTTTCAATTTTTTTGCAATTCATGCCATACGATAATTTTAATGAATAAGTGAGGTAAACCCAACAGAAAATATGAAAAATTATAAAGACTAAAATATAAAATCCTAACTTTTAATATTAGAGTACTGCCAAAAATGTTTGAGCGGAAAACAAAATCTGCAAAATTTAGTTCGAATTTCCTCTGTTTCGCTAAAAGTCAATTTTTGTTTGAGCCTAATTCCATAATATAGTAAAACAATCGAATGTTATATCTATAATAGTTCATTTCATAAATACTTTTTGTGTTTAGAACAAATTTTACTCATGACTTTGAACTTTATAACAATCCGAATTTGAGAACTCAAACCCTGAGTAAACGACACCCTTAATTTTTGGAGAGAAAATAATAAAATTGTTAAAAACATAGAAAATAAAGCAATTTCACCATGGATCAGACAATATTAACCCAGCTTCGGACAGCTATACAGGAGAGATAAAAAAAAATTAAAAATTATGGTTTTAATGCGAAAATACAGAGGTTCGTAAAATTAATTTTATTCAATTGCTATTCAGATTTCTAAATGTAAAACCTCGCATCTACTATCAGGAATTAAGACTAGTGCTTCTGGTTCAAGGGATATTTATCATGAGGGGCTCTTTATCGTGCCAACACCTACAGGAACTTTGGATTATAAAGGCAGTATCCATAAAACTCAAATTTTAAGTGGTCTGAAGAAAATGTTTGTGTCAATTTTTTTTAAATTTTTTTATTTAACATTAAATTTAAATTATATTACAAGGAACGGGCACCTAACATGTGAATTATTAGAAAAATCATGCATTAAAAACTGTCCGATGCATGGCTAATTTGTGTCCGATCCATGGTGGAATGAATATATGGAGCAAAAATGACCTTGACATTAAGTGTTCAAGTTTAACCAAATTCTGTTTCAAAACTAACTTCTTTTTAATTTTTTTAGGTAGAGAGTGCATTTTCAATAATACAGAATCAATTGCACAACATTCAAATAATGCTTTTGTGTAAAATCTTCGTAACTAAATTTTCAATAATGGCGTATTTGACGTCATTTTACGATGCCTATATTGCTACTTCTTTGACAATGTGACTGTCAAATTCATTATAATCATATCGTTCATTAGTTCTAATTCAGGGATATACGAAACAACACATGAGCGCATGAACATTTATTTGTATATTTTTAACCAAAGTTGTCCGATCCAAGGTATGTGTCCGATGCATAGCTAATTCACCCTATAAGCAATCTGTGTGTGAAGTAAGAACTTCAAATGTTTCTCCCCGAGAAAGATATTAACCGGACAAGGATTTTGCATTTTTCTGCAAGTGACCTTGACCGATGTACCCTTTTTCAAGGTCATGACACACCCTTAGGTCATAAGCAATATTTGTGTGAAGTAAGAACTTCCAATGTTTCTCCATAAGACAGATATGGACCGGACACAAATTATGCACGGACAGACGGATGGATGGACAAGGTGATTCCTATATACAACCAAAACTTTGTTTGTGGGGGGTCTAATGAAAAATTTGTATTTGTATCTGATACTTAGTTTTATGTTGAATATGTTTGTCTCGGGTTGCCGCTTACCGGAATTTAAATAAATCAATTTTGATATCCCCGCTCCGAAGGAGAAGGGGCTTTACTGTTTTACCCTTGGGTGTCCGTCTGTCTCTCTGTCTATCCGTAACAAAAAAATCCGTCGCATTTTTCTCAGCAACTATTAATTGCAGATGCTTGAAATTTAACATACAATTTGTTTAGGCATTCCATATCATTGGATATATTTTTAAACGAATCGGGGGGTTGGGGTAGGATAAATTTCTAAAACGTCGTTGTAACTATGCAAAAATAAATGTTTTAAATTTTCCGATCGATGTTATAATTCAATTTTGGGAATAGAGAATATGATATAATTGAAAAATCTATATTGGTCTAGGAAGAGGTTGTCCTAAAAAAAAATACTGAAACACTAAATATAGTCGTTTTTTCTCGACGTAGTTGTATGAAAATATAATACAGTATCTAGTTTTTTACTACATGTCGAATACGGTTTATCTCAGGTTTCTCAAATATACAGTATTAAAAAGAGAGGCTTCAACCAGGGACAGTCTTGGATATTCTTTTTCAGCATTCGAAATTTAAATAAAATATAACACTTTCCAAAAAGTTACATTTTTTTATAAGTCAGCATAAGTATAAATAATGTGCTTTGATATACTTACAAACGCTGTGAATACTTATTTCATAACGATGTGTTATCTTATACGATCAATTGTTTAGTGTTTTTTAATCTATTTCCGTATGATATTTTATATAAATGCTGCTCAAAACCATATTCAATATTCCGTATTGCATAGTTCTACGTTGATGTTCTAGGGATGTATTTGTTGTGTTTATATACAGGAATTTTTGCGTCTTCAAGTGCATATGGTGAGTTCCTAAACCTATAATGTTTTCGACATTTTCAGAACTTTATCTCCATTGTTCTTTTTTATAACTTCTATACTATTTTAATAAAATAATAATAATAAAAATAAAAACAGAATAATATACGAAAAATTAAAAAGTTATTTCAAAAGTTTTGTTTATTTTTTGTTTATTTTTTAATTGGGGGGGGGGGGTACAATCTTTATTTTCAGTAAAACCAATTGTTTTCTTTCTTTTTTATGAAATATTTTTTTATGATCAAAACAAACATTAGATGCCTTGCTGTAATGCAAAATAATACATGAAGGAACTATGTCAAACACATGTACAACACTTTATCTGCAATCGATTCTAATTCATAACTTTTCACAAAACTGTTCAGTGGAATTATTCCTTAATATATAAATATGACTTTCGTTTATTTAATGAAAAAAAAAGCGCTTTGTAGCTTTTATCATTATCATTTTGTGAAATATTGATGGCAACACCTTCGACATAGATAGATAGATAGATAGATAGATAGATAGATAGATAGATAACAATAGAGCAGATAATTAGTGGCTTTAATCAACCCAAACTTGTAATAGTTTAATAAAATGAATTTTTCAAACATAGTTACAAAATATTACTCATTTTTAAGCCAACTTGTTTGTACGTATACAGTTTTTTTTTAAAGATAAACAAATTCTCTTTATAAAAATTGGGTCTATAAAATTCGCAGCCTTCAATGTATTATCAATTTTATATTCTACTTTTTTATCACCTTTTGTGAAAACAACAAAAAATAAACATAAATATAGCTAATTGAAATATAAGGATGTTTCAGTTAGATATTCAATATAAATATATGTACGATCGTCTTAATAGTATATCTTTATGTTTGATGGCCAATTCATTTTTTTTATTTGGTTTATAAGATTAAAAACTATACTTTTTCCAAATGTGTATCCATTATCAATATTAATAACAAAATAATTTAGTTGTAAAACTTATGTTTGAATATGAATTACACCGATTATAGCATGAACTAGTAGCTGATTGTGTGTAATATGTGTATGGTTTTGTTTTGATAGTAAACGTAGCCCTTAACAAACCAGCATACCAGCAGTACCAATACAAACCAGGTGACCACAGGTTTGACGCTAGTAATGCTGTGGATGGACGTAAATCTAATCTGAGTGGGCTTGGAGGTCAGTGTGCTGTAGCATATGACTTACAAACCGCCACCTGGTGGGTAAACCTGACCGGTATCCACAGCATCCATCACATCGCCATCTACTTTAGAACGGAGAATTATGAAGGTTATGTCACAATTATTTTTATATTGCAAACGAGTATTTTTTTTTAAATATTGCACACCACGTTCAAATTTCCATGAAAAAAATGAACAAAATTTGTTAACAAAACAAACGACATAAAGGGGTATCGCGTTATTTCGCATCATACATGTATTAAAATTTGCCCCAGACGTCGAGACCGGTATGATTGTATTACGACTTTAACACAGCTTTAAATAAAAGTCATAATGTTCAGTCAAATTAAAATAAACCTGTGTATATTTTGTTCGCTAATATTTCTGAATTTGCTGTGTTTAAAATCGATGCATAACATGCAGGTTGAATAAACTTAATCATTCGGGGGACGAAACCAAACGGTTCACTTTTCTAAACATTCCCATGATGCATTTTGGTTTGTTTTTTCGTGTGCCCCAAAAGAAAATATATACATGTATTAACTTTAAATATTTCTAAATTTGAAAGGAGACCGATTCTGCTGGTGTAAATAGGAGAAAAGCCATTACTTTGTTAGATAATTGGTTTGTATGGAAAATTATTCAATACTGTAACAACCAAAAAATCGGACCAAGCAGCTTTAAAATTTATTCTCAAATCAGTATACAACATTTTTTTCCTGTTCTTTTAAACAGAATACCCGAAAAAAATATGATTTGCTCATAGGGTACGTAAGTACAGACTTGTATGATTTCCAACAATTCAATTGATGAGTGAATGTATTCTTGTGATACATTATTTATATTTTGTACTTCTTCAGCATGCAAATTGATAACAAATTCACCATTAGTTTGGAGTTAATTTAATAAATTCATGCCACAAAACTCCATTGATTTACTTACACGTCTATATCCTACAATGTAGAAAATCTCAACTGATATATTACAGAAACGTGAGCAATTTTTTTAGTTATAACACACGTACACGTACCCGTATAGATTTTAAAAAAGAATTGACATTTTTAACACTTATTATCATTCTAAAAATATGATATGCACATTTTATATCATTTAAATTTAAAGGTATATGTGGCGTATTTGGAGTAAAATTTTTCACATGAGTTTGAGTAAAAATATACAATCTGCTTCTTATAATTAGACGTTTTACAAACTCTAGGCCCATAAAACATGTTCTGTCTTTAGTTATTTGTCTCTAAACTTTGCTATATGTCTGATGAATATTAATGTTATTCGCCATTTATAACGCCACTGCGCATGAGTGCGGGAAAACCTAGCATTGAAAACACGATGGAAGAAGAGTTTGTTTACAAATTAGAATCACGTTTTTCATGTCTTAAATTAGATAATTCTTATATCAGATGATACTCGAAGCATTATTATTCCGATATTCATTAAGGTAGAACGATATAAATTGTTAATTACGTGTAATAAAGACGAAACACGATTTTAGCATCATCGACACGGTAAACGGAGTTAATACATGTACCCCTCTCCCTGAGGGATGCATGTAGTGATGTACTGAGAGTATTTATTTATTCTTTATTCAAAAATTCCTCTAAACGAAAATCCACTTGTGGTTTAAAACTTATAAAGTAAAGACACGGAACACATGGAGCACGAACCTGATATAGCAAAACCCCTACAACTTCATCATGGAAACTTAAGTTTAATTTGGCTTTAATTCCTGTTTCATCAATCTACATGGTCTCCGATGACAATCTTCCCTTTGTTCCTATCCTTGTCAGTCTGTCTCTTTTTTCTTTCATTGCCAAATCTGTCAAACTTAACGGTATACCTATCATTCTCGTCGTCGCCATTCTTGTTGATAGACCAAGATGGATGTCACGTGACCCATTTAAGGCGGGGTTATTCAAATCTGTTGTATTTTTTACCGTGCCGGTAAAAAATAAAAAATATGTTTTTGATTTCTTGTATCTTTGTTATGCGATTGACTTATAAAGCGTAATTTGTGTGAAAGTCCTATCTTTAAGTAAAGAAATGAAGCAAATAATCAGATCTTATTATTGTTATTCACCAAAAATACGCCACATATACCTTTAAAATAACTAATAATTGCTATTAATTGCATGCCTTTTGTTTACACACTGTCAATCTATATCAACTCATTATTTATCAATTATCAACGATAGGCAATGAGATAAACCAGAATTGTTGATCAATAACAAGGTTGATAGAACCATTGAAGCAAAAGGTTGTAAAAACATTAAAGTTCTTTCCTTGGAAAAACACACCCTCTATTGCCTACAACTGTACAGAAATGATAACTAAGATGATGCGAATCTTTAATAGCCCCGCTTCATTTGATGATCTTTACCTTTAATTGCGTAGGAATGTTTACATTACTACATAAAACTGATTGCTTGGTTTACTGATTATAACCTCCTAGTTTAATTATTTTAGATAATCCAAAGATTTTGTACTGTGTTTTCATGTGTCATTGTCATACAAATGGTTCGAAGCTTGAATATAGTTGCTAGTAACGACTTTTGATTTTAATTTTGCAAATAACACGATCTCTTACAATATTATCTCAATAGTCAATGGGAATTTTGTAACAAATATAAAAGAACCTTTCAAACAAAAAAACATAAATTTAGAAAAAAAACCCCACATTTTTGTTATTGATGATTCTTCTAATTAAAGAACAGTGGATACATACTTAATTATTTATGTGGTATATAACAGGCTATATAAAATGAATTATCATGGAGCCTACTTAATACATTTAAGTTTATTTTACCTCTCAACAATGCTCGAGAAGTTGCGATTGTTTTATATGTATCTTCTGTAAATTGTACTGGATGCAGCAAATAGAAAAACTGTTGAATTTCGATAACTCGTACACTGATATCTCGAATATAATGGAAATATCGAAGTGATTTGTAAGTCCCAAATTCTTATTTTTTATAAGTATTTTACCCCTGATATCTCGAAGTTTTTAAACATTCCCATCTAGTTCGAGATAACGAAGTTTGACTGTAGTAAATGAAAATGATGGCATGTTAATCAATTCGTGAGGGTTTTTAAAAAGAAAGAAACGATTGGGTTAATTAAACAAAACTAGTTTTTAAGAAGAAATAATCAATTTAAAGTAATTTCAAAATTTGTATTATTGAATCATATCCTAAATAAACTATTTATGAATGTCATTACAATGCGGAGAATCACAATTGACAAAATTAATTTATCAATATTTGTATTGCATTATTTATTATTGTATTGCAATACTTGTATTGCACTCATTAAGTAGAAATGCTCTGTACAAAATATATTTTGTCAAATGTAAGTATTATCACAGTTCTTAAAAATAGACTAAACGCGGTGGTGTTAAGGAAGCATATGGAATTTGAGCTACATGTAATTTCGTGAAATCACAAATCTTAGTTAATATGTACATATTCAAGTATTTAAGTAACAAAACGTAGACTAAAAACAAATAAAATATACTCGAGACAATTTTTATAAAAAAATTAGATCGTATTACGTAGATTTACACATTGATGACATCATGACTTAAGTTGAATGTCGTGTAAATTTGATCGGAAAGCACTGTAAACAGATTCAAAATATAAGTAATCTAAGAACTTTAATAAAGTATTTTGGTGTGATGTATTGAGAAAGAATACTAGGAGAGATGTTAGTTTTATCAATTATTCGCTAAAAGGTATGTAAATTTGCTTTTATATCTCGGCCTGGCTCTCCTCTGTCGGTGTTCATGATATAAAAATCCGACGTGAACAACACTACCCCGTATATACTGAACTTCAAATTTTACATGTATCGATAGTTTGATCAATGCTTAATTTGAAAAGTACTGCTAGAATCCTGTGTTATGTGTTATTTTGATGCATTATATCGTTTTCCAAGCAAACGGAATAAAAGTTGGGAAGGTTTTTTGAGAACCGGATAAATAACTATTTAATAAAAGAGCATATGGGATTCTAGCAGCGGTTTTGATAACACTTGAGATGTTTCTCCTTCACTTGACATGTTCATTGTTTTGTGGAAACTGCAGGGTAGTGTTGTTCTATCTTATTTTTTTAAGGAATATACGTAAGCTATTTATAGCTGTCACGTGATAATGCACCGATGTGGCATGGATGCACTACCCGATTTAATTGCACTGACATATATTGCAAAGGATAATACTAAGTTTTTGATCTGATTCAAAACAGTTATTTAATCTCACGATTTTAAATATAACAGTCTAAATAAGACGCTAAATTGCCCATATGCTTCCTTAACACCCCATCGAAGGAAATATTGTTCTAAATCGAGGCGGGTGAGGGGGTCCAGAAGTTAGATAATTAACCTAATTTGGAATCTATGCTGTGAATTTTTTTTAAATTAACCTTATTGTACTAAAATGTTTATACACTCAATGCCTCAGTACTCTGTATGAACATGATTACGAATTATATTATTTACATGATCACAAAGCTAAAGAGAAAGAGAGTTGCAAATAAAGTCGTCAATAGATTAATTGTTTTGATATGCAAGTTCCTGACAGTCTCTAAACAATAAATGAATACATTTCTAAGAGCTAGGAGTCCTTAGCCCAATATTTTATTTTCGCAGTTTCTAAGACTGTTTAGCTTCTCTTGAAACTAATACACAAATATCCACAGAATAAAACTGTGTCATTCAGTCAACTGAAATGTGACTGTATTGTATCTAAAAGGTGACTAAATGACATATATTTGGCCGTCATCTTTTCAGACCATTCAGTGACCATTCAGTTGACTGAATGGCACAGTTTCATTATGTGATCATATGTTGACAAGCGTTTTCCCCTTCATAAAATAAATGATTTTTAAATTAAAAATTCCATCCATGAAATTCTCTGTTCTAGTTCACGAGTTCTTATGCACTGAATATGCATTAACTGATAAACAGAAATATTTTATTTATATGTTAATGTTGTGTAATAAACTTGATGTTTAATCGATATAGAAAATATGTTTGTATCTAGGGCAAGACTAGTGATGATTTTTTTTTTTACAAAAGAGTTTGTACATGTACATCTTAAGCTTGCCATGGACATTTAGGCGTTTCCTGAAAAAAAGTTACCGAGATGTACAATACACAACTGAAATACCTATGATTAACATCACATCTGTACGAGCGGGTGACTGCGGCACTGGATCGGCGTTGTCTGTACTGCTAATGAAATGTTCACTATGTTTTCCATTGTTGTCATTTGTTTTCGTTTGTTTTGGCTTATTACTCATGCATTATTTGTAAAAGGTATTACCAAAACCATACTCACATTCAATTTATTGTAATGTTTTGTTAAATAGGTAATAATTATTTGTTATACCCCCGCTCCGAAGGAGAAGGGGGTATACTGTTTTACCCTTGTGTGTCTGTCTGTCCGTCCGTAACAAACATTTCTGTCGCATTTTTCTCAGCAACTATTTATCGCAGATGCTTCAAATTTTAACACACTATTTGACTAGGCATGCCATTTCGTGGGATATATTTTTGTACCAATCGGACGTCAACTTCCTGTTAAATGACGAGTTTGTTTATTTTTAGCTAAAAATTTTCAAACAAATTTTCGTCAAAGATTTCTCAGCAACTTTTTATCGCAGATGTTTCAAATTTTAAGACACTGTTTGTCTAGGCATGCCATATCGTGGGATATATTTTTGTACCAATCGGATGTCAACTTCCTGTTAAATGACGACTTTGTTTATTTTTAGCTAAAAATTTTAAACAAATTTTCGTCAAAGATTTCTCAGCAACTGTTTATCGCAGTTGCTTTAAATTTTAACACACTATTTGATTAGGCATGCCATATCGTGGGATTAATTTTTGTACCAATCGGACGTCAACTTCCTGTTAAATGACGACTTTGTTTATTTTTAGCTAAAATTTTTTAAACAAATTTACGTCAAAGATTTCTCAGCAACTTTTTATCGCAGATGCTTGAAATTTTAACACACTATTTGTTTAGGCATGCCATATCGTCGGATATATTTTTGTACCAATCGGACGTCAACTTCCTGTTAAATGACGACTTTGTTTATTTTTAGCTAAAAATTTTCAAACAAATTTTCGTCAAAGATTTCTCAGCAACTTTTTATCGCAGATGCTTCAAATTTAAAGACACACTCTGTCTAGGCATGCCATATCGTGGGATATATTTTTGTACCAATCGGATGTCAACTTCCTGTTAAATGACGACTTTGTTTATTTTTAGCTAAAAATTTCAAACAAATTTTCGTCAAAGATTTCTCACCAACTGTTTATCGCAGTTGCTTTAAATTTTAACACACTATTTGATTAGGCATGCCATATCGTGGGATTTATTTTTGTACCAATCGGACGTCAACTTCCTGTTAAATGATGACTTTGTTTATTTTTAGCTAAACATTTCAAACAAATTTCCGTCAAAGATTTCTCAGCAACTTTTTATCGCAGATGTTTGAAATTTTAACACATTATTTGTTTAGGCATGCCATATTGTGGGATATATGTTTGTACTGATCGGATGCCAACTTTCTGTTAAATGTCGACTTTGCTTATTTTGCATATTCACATTAGAGCGGGGGTATCACTAGTAAGCATTGGCTCACAGATATCTTGTTGATTTTGTTTTCAAGGTTTTATTTAATGCCTCACACATTCTTTCATAAATTCAAAAAGTATTTAATTTATTTCTGTTTAGGTCCTTATGACTGGGCCAGGTTCCGTGCGGGATATTACTTAGGATTTTCTCTGTATGTTTCCAATACCACAGATATATCCCAAGGAACTTTGTGTTTTATGGAAAATATCTTCACATTACACACAATACGTTCTGTCTTTACAACAAACTGTTTTGTTCACGGACAATATGTCATCTACTACAACGAGAGACTACCAGGAGTTAACTACCCTGACGGTTATCAAAGGGCTGTTTCAGGTGATTTATGTGAAGTGGAGGTGTATGGTGAGTTTTCCAAACAATGCTTTAACACCTTAATATCTTTGACTTACAACACTTAACAGGTATTCTTTACCTCATTGCAAATACATTGATTATGTAGCTGGATTAGCATTGTGATACAAAAAAAAAGATAAGTAATCTTACAAATTTAGGTCAACGTTCCTTAAGTAAGAAATTAATAACTATTTGTACTTGTGTCTTCACGTCTTCACATTTTCATGCATGTTTTATTCTCCCTCACTAAGTTAGCCCGAATATAAAACAATGAAGTGTTAAATGAATGAAAACAACAAGCTTTACATTGGTACGCTGCTTGCTAGCGTTTATTTTTTTTTTTACACAAACACAATTATTAACAACCATCTGTCAGCCAAAAAACCAGCGCAATCCATATCATCTGCCATTTTACCTTACCTAAAACAAAACTAGCGAGCGAGCTTGGAGTTCCACGCCACCGAATGGTCCTACTATTTATATTACCTAATCACGTGACTCGAAACCTATTCTAGTACTTATGAAAAACCATCACGCACATAATTTTAATTATATTCTACCTCACTACGTTCGTCCGAATATAAAACAATAAAGTGGTTAATTAATAAAAACAGCAAGTATTACATAGGTACGCTGCTCGCTTTGAAACAATATCTTTATCATAAATGCCCATTGAACAAAATCATTTTTCTATCGACCATGTATTTTAAATATTACCTATAGCGCACACTCTTACACATAACAAATCACGTTTACAGTTGTCATTTCCTTACCTTGCTATGATCTGTTCTAAACTTTCGGAAGTAATCTGTTTCTTCTTTTTGATCGGCTAGCTAAGAAATATATGTTTCCGTCCTAAACCATATGTAAAGATTAGAATGACATGGATTATTAACATATACATTAAGATCATGATACCACTTGATACTGTAGATATATGCTGATAAGACAGATTCAGACACTGACTCCTGCAGTAATCTGCTAAGAAAAAACGGATTCTGTACTCAATGTAGCTGGCAAATGAGAAACGCCATGCTTTAAACAAAATCACGTTTACAGTTGTCATTTCAACCGGTTTTGAAATTTCTTGAAATAAGAATCATACATTTTATTTCTTCTTCTGATGATATAACGATTGTTGGAAGCTGCTGCTGAAAATCTGCTGTCATTTTCCAAATCCTGAATTTCCGTCCAAAAATTGCGTACCTATATGTAAAATTGTTGGATCAATTTAAATTCAAAACGAATAAAACGATCAACAGTAATGTTTAAATTTCTTTTTGCACATGATGCTTTATAAAAACACATGGTTTCACTATTGTGTAACTTTTGCACATGGTGCCTATATCCAACATTACAAAAATGCACATGGTCCTTAACTCCTGATGTCCCAGGAGTCCAAAATCTAGAGTAAAACTCTTGACTTTTTTTTTGCTGGCTGAATATACAAGTATATTCACCTAACATTTTATTAACAAAATCAGAAATTTTATTTGAAACCCCCCAATCATCATTGTAATACATCTTACTCTTGCTCATATGCAACTGTATTCATATTTCTATTAGGTATCCATCGTTTTTTTTTTTCATTTTATCTAAAGTGCCACACATAATCCAAACATTTCTGATGCAAGCTGATGCAGCTCATTGTTCATACCACCTTTACACGCAGAATTCTGATTATCTGTATACAACTTAATTTACAAGTCTCTCCGATGGATCATTACAAACACTTTCAATGATAACACATATAGCTTTTAATTCTCGTCCCACAACTAAAACCTAAATATTTCTTAAATTCAAGATGCATATCAACATAGCTTCTTTAATACCTTCAAATTTCACTTTTTGTGTTTCAATGAACTGATTTACATGCCGAAGATCTAACACCAAACGTTTTTATCTGAGGTATTGACAGAAACTATCAATGGATTAACTACACTGTACAAAAGATGGCCTATTAACCTATTTTTTTTAAACACCCATTATCAAGTAGTTATAAACAGCACCATGAACAAAATCTGCATTTTTCAATGAAGACTTGTTTTTAAGATGGTACTCTTTAGAAATTATTTAGAAGGAATTGCACACCCTTAATTTATAACTATTAGTATTAAGTTCAGTATTCCCAAAACAAATATTTTTCTTGAGCTTTGATTTAGCGCTGATAACTTTAACATTGTTTTCAGATTCATATTTCTCAGGCAAATCAAACATATACTCAGCTTAACTATTTTCACTGCTTTGGGACTCCGCCACTAGTATTTGGTGTTGACAGGGTTGGGACTGTCGTACGATCAACTTCTGTAGACGCGTTTCCTTGCAGCACGACCCATAACGTTACAAGGCTTAGCAGCATCTGCAGTACCGTCTGCCAGCGGGTTGTCTAGATATTCGTGTACTGTGTCCCATCAATGACGGTCGGCAATTTTAAGAATTTTGTTTCTCTGTTATATAGCGGCTTTCTCTTCATTAATAACGACCGCGGTCTTCGCTAAATTTTCCTCCTGAAACAGCCCTTTTATTTCGTCCAACTTTTGGGACCTCTCCTGGTTGAAAGCGAATTGAACTTTATGCCCCTCGTGCTTAAATTCAAATGCTGGTCTGGTCTCAGCCAAGTGCGCAGCACTACTCACCGTGTTGTTTTGTGCAAGTTGCCCAGTAAGCCCCGTTATGGTAGTCACCTTTAATCTACTCTGCTTTTCTAACGCTTTGTGTAGTGAAGAACTAAACAATGAAACTGCCTCTTCGTTTGATAGTCCAAAATCAGGGCATTCCATATCATCTGCCATTTTACCTTCCTTAAAACACAACAAGCGAGCGAGCTTAGAGTGCTACGCCACCGCATGGTCCTACTATTTATATTACCAAATCACGTGACCCGAAACCTGTTCGAGTACGTATGAAAACCCATCACGCACATAATTTTAATAATGTGCATTTTCGTGAATATATATATATAAAGCACAGGTAAATTCACTATAATGAAGTTCCACCTCCACCCAATCCGGGGCTTGAACTCAAGATCTCTGGAACCCACTCTCCTAGCAGTGAGCGGCCACCACGCTAACCTCTCGGTCATCTAGACAAGACAAAACCTTGCTTTCGATGACTAACGGGACCTAGCGCGGTCGTCGCTCACTACACGGTCGTTTGAGAGTGGTTAAACGACAATTTGAGAGGATCGGAACGATACACATTGCATATATATATACACATAATAAGCACAAACATTGCAATAACTCTCATATTGACATATACCTGCCCATAGTGAAGGAAATAGATATACATAATACACAGGGAAATTTACTCTCCTGTATATAGTTGTATATTCAAAATAAAAATAAAAAATTTAGTGACCAAATCTGTTATGTTATTATCAATAATTATAACTTTTACAATCCAAAATTCATAGTTAACTGTTAATTGGTTATTACAGAAAAGCTTTGTTAATATTCTTGTAAATATGATTTTGTTGCAAAGGATGTAATGCTACTGGCTTTTATGGATCTAACTGCTCCATTCCCTGTCCAGATGTTAACTGCCAATATTGTCATATAGAGACGGGCACCTGCCTGGGCTGTAAACCTGGGTACCAAGGTCACCGATGTGAATTAGGTAAACTTTATGTTTATGATGTAATATTGATAACTATTATTTAATAATTTATTGTTATACATGTGTTTGTTCGACTGTCCATCAATTTGAAAATAATGAGTTTATAAGGAGGGAACATAAACATATCACATTAGACATAGATGAATATTCCAGTGTGTTGTTTGGCAGAAGACAGTTTCCTCTAAAGCAAGTTCATTGAAAATTGTCTTTAAATTTAACTTTATAAATGTCACAGGGTGACAATCACATTATTTTTTTATAGTAGTAAAATTTCATCCTTCATTCATTTATCATTTTCATTCATGCATGTATTGATTTCTATTTGTTAAATTGTGTCTTTGGTGTCATGTGATTGTCGAGTTTGAGTTGTATCCGTGTGGTCAGATATTGTTGTTCCTTGACAATGATAAAACTGGTATGTAGTGGGTGTGGTAGCTAAGTGCGCATGTGTAAATGTTAGTATAAATACTTTAAAACTAATATCTAAATTAACTTTTCTACGACAACACGTCACAGATTTATGATTTCCTGCGATAGATCATGACTTATGCAATATTCATAGAAATTCCTTCAGAAATCTATGGATTATTTTTTTAAGGGATATGTCCATATCTATTAAATAACTGAAACTTAATATTTAGTACTGTGTGAGTGAATTGTACGAGAGTTTCATTTTCATTTTAGATTATCTTCATTTTATGTTACATGTACTATCTACGTAAATCAATCATCTGCTATAAACCAAACTTAATATTGTGAACCTTTATCAATGGACTTGTGTTTTTTTATTTTTTTTTACTATAATGGAAGACTCCGTGATATAAGTACCCTCAAATAAAAATAGTCTAGATCTGATTCAACTCGAAGTTTTCCTGATGGCCCCCTACCCAGTATATTTCACGCTGAATAAAATACGTTAAGATTATTCGAATGTTTTCTGCAAAATAAAAAAAACATATTATTTTTGTTATGATTACCTCGAATTACGAAAAAAAAATTAAATATCTTATATAATTTGCAATTTTGTAAGGAATGAAACTACAATTAAAATGATAGTTACATTTCTATACCAACCACAAAGATCATTGTAATTTTTGCATCAAATATATATTTAAACTTAATAAATTAATATGTAACAGAAAATCGGGGACATATTTGTAAAATGATCTATAGGAATGTCTATGGGTAAAGTTTATTGTTTATTTTCTTTTTAAATTCCAGGGTGTCCAACAGGATTTTATGGTGTAGCATGCAATGAAATATGTGGCAACTGTCGTGACCTAAGCCAGTGTGACCTCAATAATGGATCATGTTTAACTGGATGTGATGCTGGTTATAAAGGGGATCAATGTAAAGCGTGTACGTAGATATATAACCATACATTTGGCAAGAAATGTATCCATGAATGAAGAACTTAGATTAAGAAATGAATATACAGACACGATTTGATTAAAATTATATTTTTCACAGTATTTTATAATTTGAAAAAACATACAGTATGATTCGTGTATCAAGTTAGCTTGTCATCGTGGCTTTGCCAGCTAGAACTTCATAGAAATGAATCGACACATAATATAAATGGATTTGTGTGACTCTTAAGGATGCGCGATTGGCTGAAAAGCACACAATGAATCTCTGATATTCAGTTAACTGAAAATCCTGGAAAGTAACTTAAGGACTACGTTTACTGAGGGGCGAACAAAAATCCACTAATAGGAACGAAAAACTACTTATTGTACATTGTAGCCCTACTACTGTAGTGCTATTTTTCACTTTCAAATAACCTAGTCAATGACCTACTTTTTATGCTAAGGACCTTTTAATCTTTATTGAAAAGTTTGTTAAAAATAAGCAGGAAACCCATAATCCACGAAATTTAGCGAATACGATTTTAAATCACTTTACACTATTATACATGTACTTATATCATATATGTTTCTAACCATTGTCAGTTTGCCCCTCAGGATCCTATGGTGCTGCATGTAATGCAACGTGTGAAAACTGTCGTGACGTAAACCAGTGTGACCATGTTACTGGGGCATGCTTAACTGGATGTCGTGCTGGTTATATGGGGAGTTCTTGTAAAACACGTGAGTAAATATACCAGATATTTTACAGCACATACATTTATTTGCAATTTGTTTTTATTAAAACAACTGATGTACAATTAAACATCGAATATGCACACAGTGAGTAATTTGAAGAAACCGAGACTCGATTTGAGCTCAAATTGTTTACTATTAATTCCTGATGTTTAATATAAGACTGTTTTTCTCTATGGGTATTGTTTTTTCCCAATATTTGAAAGTCGCCTATCGATTTACAAGCAAGATACAGAGTTTGAATATTTTTTTTTGTAAACAAGCTCGCGTCATGTTATTGTTTACATATGTATTTTATTAGTGAAAGTTTAAATCAAATGGTATTTTTTATAATTGTCTTCATGAGTATTAAATTACATTTTATTAATTTTATTGTTTATGAAAAAATGGGATTCTTTTAATTAACAAAAAGAAACATAAGACTCGAGTTTTGTTTGCATAGCAATGAATTCTTACCTCTGTATCTCGTTTGTATTAAATTTGACTAGTAACATTCGACTGTTGTTCAATCTTCAAAAAGGCACAACTTAACCTTCTTAAATATAAACAATAAGAATATTTTTTTTCAACTTAAATCGTGTCTAGGTCTCTTTAAAACCAAGATCTCTGTGAACCCATGCTCACTACTGATACCCCTGCTCTGGTGTAAATATATACATACTAAGTAATATCGTCATTTAACAAAAAGTTGACATCCGATCTGTTCAACAATGAATCCCACATGTCATGCCAAAAACAAAACGTGTAAAAGTTTTAAAGTCTCTGCAGTCAATAGTTGGTGAAAAATCATTGACAATTTTTTTACAGACTGACAGACGGAGCCACAGACAGACATGGGTACAAAGGCAAAATTGTATATCCACTCTTCTTCTGAACAGGGATATAAAAACCTATATAAGTTATAAGAATTTGAAACGTACAGTTTATTGTGGTTTCTTTTCTTTCTCAAAATCCAGATTGTCCACACGGGTTCTTCGCCAACAACTGTTCGGAGAAATGCATCGACACATGTGCAGGATGTAATAATATCAATGGCTTGTGTGAATCTGGATGTATCCCTGGTTGGAAGGGTGACCTCTGCAGTGAAGGTGTTTCTAATTTTAAGAGTGAATTTTTCAAAGAAGAAACCTGTACCTGAACCTTCTACCTTACCTTTCGCACTACTTTATTTTATTTGTAAAGAACTACGTCATGAAGCATTATCAGTTCGTCAATATCATGTTCCTTAGAATAAACTATAAGTTTGTTATATCTTCGCAAACAACATTGATACAGACATTTTATGTTACTTAACTGCTTCAATGATTTTTCATCAATTTCATTTTGTAACTTGTACATATATCAATTAACCTTAATTATAAAAAAAACATTTTCGTTTTGCTGACTAAAAGTAAACGATTGCAAACATCTCTGTTAACGACACAACTATTCGTGTGTCAATTTCGGGAAGAGAATAAGCTTTGATGCAAAATAATTTACAAATGTCAACAATATCTTTCTGTTTACTTGATAAATGCAGTTTTATATATTTAAATTTAGATTTGAAAAAGAAAGATAGAAAAAAGGAATAGTAAGATTGCAGTGTTAAGAAAAAAAAGATATTTTACATTGCGTGACCGACAGGTCCGTTTATGTATACCATGCTCTTTTTGACACAACTTTTTTGTTATTAATAAAAATATTATTTTTTAGACATATTGGCTTACTAAGATAGTTGTCGTAAATAAAATGTGACGGGATATTTATTGAAAAGTCTCAAAAAAAATCATCTGTTTAAAATGTATAATTTAAGCTGTAATATCAAAAACAATATAAAATCATCATCATACATGTATATGGCTTCTTCAATAAATTTTTAGAGGTATTTAAAGAACAAACGTGTTGATCATAATAAAAATGACATTTTTAGCCATCTGTTTTTTTTATTTTTACAAATATAATTTTCATAAATGTTATGTTCTATAAGAAAATAAAAAAGAAAAAAAAACAGAGTATATAAATTGTTTTAAGTGTAGCTATTGTTTACAGACATTGTCCGTGCCTAGCCAACTTAATTCAAACAATGACATGGTATATATCATATAATTTATAATTGTTTTAGAATGTGACAAAGGTTCATATGGTAATAGATGTGAAGAAACATGCGGACATTGTCGTGATATAGACCAGTGTTTTAATATCAATGGATCTTGCTTAACTGGATGTATTGCTGGTTTTAAAGGAGACTTGTGTAAATCACGTAAGTATGAAATGTCTAGGTGTACGCTGAAATAACTGCACAGCATTCAATACTTTGAATCACACGATCTGGTAAAAAATGAAAACATGAGTTTGTGCTATTTCGTATGATTTTCTAATGTGTATCATCAATGTTTATAAATTATATTGAATTTTGTCAATTTAAAGGATGTGATAGTGGTTTTTACGGTCATAGCTGTAAGGAAATTTGTGGAAATTGTCGTGAAATTAATCAGTGTTTTCATACAAATGGAACATGCTTAACTGGTTGTGATGATGGTTACCAAGGATACTTGTGTAAAGCACGTGAGTATAAGTATACGTATAACCAATACATAACTAAATGATAAAATAAGATTGATAGATGGGAACGTATTGGTTAACAAGGTGTTCCATATGTATTTACGCTTTGCACGATTCGTTGAAGATGATACCTTCAAATTGCTCTATTTAATACTATATGAACACATGAGTTCTGCTCCACATAGTTTTGAACTTATAGTCACTTCAATAGAGCTGGTCGTTGACCACTTAGTGACGCATTTCAGGAATGGTTTCAGAGGTTGAAATTATGCATTTCAAACTGCGGACAATACTCTGGAGTAATGTAATGTCATTTTACTATTTTAATCGAATGATTTTAAGATATCGTACAATACACATTACGAAAAACCATTGCATAGGGCATACCATAAATATGCAAATTTAGTGTAATACAAGTGTACATATTAGAAAAATGTTTTAATTTCAACTTTGGGTATTTTTTTTTCCGCACCAGCTTGCCCAAGTGGATATTTTGGAAAGGACTGTACGAAGACATGCAAGGGAAAATGTGTTGGGTGTAATAATGTCAATGGTGTCTGTGATTCTAGATGTTTACCTGGCTGGATAGGGAACTTTTGCATAAAAGGTATAGTAATAATAATAATTAAATGTATTGTAATATTCGTTTTGTTTCTGTTGTTGTTATTATTATTGCTTAATCTATACCATTATAACGCGTTTCCGTGTTATACATACGTTTGCTTACTAAACATCATTTAAACAATTAATACGTTAGTTTTTGGTTTTATTGCAATACAAAAATACTATTATTTAGTAGATTAATAGAATTGTTGAAGTTTAAAAAAAATTGTATTTAATGAACTTCATTTTAAGATATTGAGTTTGATTTTATTTATTTTCAACACAGTTTAAATATTATGAAATATTGTACCTATATAGAAGTATCATAGCACATACGAGGGTTGTCCAAAAAGTTCGTGGACACATGTAATTTAATTCAAAATAACGTCGCCATTATTAAGAAAGTATTATAATATTTTAATATAGAGTATAATAATGTATATGTGTAAAAATCAGAGCAATGTTCATTTTTGTATTGGAGTTATCATGATATATACATTGCCTATACAGGCCGCATGGCCCAGTCTGACGTTGAGTTATAACGACGTTTCTATAACGCTGTAGTCCTGGGTTAACCTGAGAGTAATATGCCGCATTTACCGTTTTGGTCAGAGGGTACAATCGCATACTCCATCAAAATATCAATTGTGCCACTTGTGGATAAGTAAACTCTAACTATTTCGATGTTTTTCCTGTTTCTTCTATCGTTTGTTTTGTTTCTATCGGTGTTTTACCTCAGTCGACACAATTTTATGATGGCATTCTGTTACGTACGGTCACCTGACGTCGCTTTTTCGGGCGTTTTTAAAGACATGTTCTTGCCGTAATATCTTTTAAAAATCCTCTGCTAGTTTGAAAATAGCTTCAAATGACGTATGAAAATGACGTACACCATTGAGACTACATTACAATAGAAGATTATGAACTTTTGAAGTGTTTTATAAAAACTGTAAATATTCCGATCTAAAAACTCAATTACAAGTTTGGACAATTTTTACGTTGGGCCGTGCATACTTTCTGCGACCATTTGATACATTAAATTTTAAGTTTATTTTTATGGAAAACATTTAAAACCACTTTAGTTTGATTTGAAATCTTAATGACAAAAATTTAGATATACAATATGTATATAAAACCCATTTAAAATGACAAAAACGCGATTGTCCACGAACTTTTTGGACAACCCTTGTATATAGACAAGATTGTTTATTACATTTTCTCACAAAACTATTCTTTACTCGGCTTTGAAAATCGCTCTCTACGTTCCTTTTACGTTAATAAAAGTCAAATTCACCAAGTCACTAGTAAAATACAGCAATCATTTTGTCTTTGCCATTAGGATTTTATTTTTTGGACGATTTACCACTAGTAGCTTAAGGACATTTTATATTTACCCTTACAGTGTGTTAAACTCATTTTTTTTCTGATGACGTATTTAATGAAAAAAAAATATGCGATCATATAAATAGTCATATTTACCTTAATCGGCATTTAATTGTTAGCAAATCAATAATTTAAAGAGATTCATGTAACGTCAGTAGTTTCTATTTCTTCAATGGGTGACGAATTACTATTAACCAAATGAATTCAATGTAGAATGTAGTGCACAAGTATAAAAATTGCAGAATTTAATATGAATTTAATATGAGTACTACAGGCGTTTACGTATATATTGGAACCAAAATATATACCGAAAAAAAATTTACATGATAACTACCATATGTAATACAAATAACGTTGAATTGCTTTTCTTAGCTGATTTTTTTTTTTTTGGGGTGGAGGGGGTTAAATGTGTTTTGTTTGAGTCCTTGATTCTTCTTTCTAACAAATATACACCACATACTTATTTTAGATAAAATTAGTTTTTACTAACTCTACTAACATGTATTAAAAAAATCATACATATATATCTCATATTTTTATTTCAGAGTGTCCCGCAGGTTCCTATGGTGATGCATGCAATGAAACATGTGGAAACTGTCGTGACGGTAATACGTGTGACCATGTAAATGGAACATGCCTGACCGGATGTGATGCGGGTTATGACGGAGATTTATGTGCAATACGTGAGTAATACCTGTAATTAACCACATATTGTCAACAAATAGTTGTATAACAATACAAGTACGATTATAAAAACGTAAATGTACACTCATTGATTGGTTAAGATAATAAATAAATGATAATTTGACAAACATTCAATTCAACTTCGTATTATATTTTTTGAACCAGCTTGCCAAAGTGGATTTTTCGGGTATGATTGTTCTGAGAGATGCCTCGACACATGCACCGTATGTAATGCTGTCACTGGTTTATGTGACTCTGGATGCATACCAGGCTGGAAAGGTTACTTCTGCAATAAAGGTATTGTTAATCATACTATCTTTTTAACCGGCGAATCTTTCAAACTGGTTACGAGTACGCGAGTCACCATCATAACTGAGTTATATATTAGAAACAACTATGTAGCAGATACAATAATCATTTAATAAAACCACATAATGTCATGTAAATATGAAAAGTGAAACATTAAGATCAAATTGTGTCATTTGGTAAAACTAAGAATGCAAATCATAACAACGACAGAGTTGTAAACGTTTTTTGAAAATGTAGTTCAGATAATGTTAGTGAAGCAAAACTTATTGTCAAAAGATCTACAATAAAAATGTATTTGTATCATGTATTTTCAACTTCTAACAAGGTCAGAGGTTTTTTTTCTCGACTAAGAGTTATATATATATATATATATATATATATATATATATATATATATATATATATATATATATATATATAAAACACTGGTATTGTTCTTATATATGTAACAATAATATACAATTATAGCCTTTTAATAAGGTCAATACATGGTTTTAATAAACCTGATGAGAGTATATCGACCAAGGACGAAGTCCGAGGTTGATTTATTCTCATCAGGTCTATAAAACCATGTATTGATCGATATATAAAGGTTATAGCTGTTTTATTATGATAAATCAAAAACTAATTATCTTCATTCTCTTCAAGCGTATAATAGTAAAACGTTTTGTTCATAATGTATAAGTGTTGATTCCGCTATATTGACGTCACAATGTCGCAAGTATCAAAACTAGTATTTTGTAATGAAAATATATTTTTGGTATAGTGAGGTCAATAAATTTTCTCATTTTAGTATAGTAAGGTCTAATGACCGATATCAAAAAGCTATAACTGTTTTATTATAATAAATCAAAAACCAATTCTCTTCATTCTCTTCAAGCGTATACTAGCAAAATATTTTGTTCATAATGTATAGGTGTTGATTTCGTTATTATGACGTCACAATGTCGCACGTGCCAAAACCAGTATTTTGTCATGAAAATCTATTTTTAGTATAGTGAGGTCAATAAATTTTCTAATTTTAGTATAGTAAGGTCTATAACATAATTTATAGCACGGTCACGTGACAGCAATCGACCAATCATGTGTTTGGGAAATATACGATATTATAATAACAAAATTTATAGCACGGTCATGTGAAGGCATTCGACCAATCATATGCTTGGGAAAAATACGATATTATAATAAATCCCAATATTAATGTCCGTGTAATATATAATTGAGGAGATATTTAATTTATATTGTTTTCAAGTTGTTAAAAAAATAATAAAATGTCTTCATATCTTATACAAAGAATCATGCATAAGCACTGAAAACGCAATTGCAATTTGGATCAGTGTTAAAAAATAGTCAGAATTGAAGTGTCAACGTGAGAAAAAAAATACAATATGGATTTTTATAAAAAAAAACCTTTGGATTGGTACATGTAAAGGTACATTTAAAAATATACACAGAATATTTAGGTACGATAGCAATTGCTGTTTTCCAATGGACATCTTGCTATTCTCACAAAAGCTATCTTTGAAGCGGATATGCAAATGCATATATTTGTGTTGGGCCAAATTGAACATATAATTCTTTTTTTTATTTAAGGCAAATTATTTAATGTAAATGAGTGTAACGTATCAGATTTTTTATACAAAATAAATATTTAATTTTTAAAAAAATGGAAACATTGATTTTGTACAAATTAATGTTGCTTTTGTTTCATCGTGTATTTGACAAAAACACAATTTTATATGTTATGCTTGTTTTAGAATGTGACAAAGGATCGTATGGTTTAGAATGTAAAGAAACATGTGGACATTGTCGTGATGTAAACCAATGCTCCAATGTCGATGGGACATGTATAACAGGGTGTACTGCTGCTTTTGAAGGGAACTTGTGTAAAACACGTGAGTAGACAGACATCAAGGTACATAGGAATAAAGACACATTTAGACTAATTTATTGTAAATTATGGTATTTTTTTCAGAAAATAAAAATCTAATTGACATTAAACTTATATCAAGAATATTGATATGTCAAATGACGAGAACTACATGGAATTAAGGATCAACCATATAAACAACCACTCGAGTCATTTCAGTTAAAAAGTCGTGAAAACAATCCATACGGTGTTTACTGCATCAAAAATTGTAAAAAAAAAAAAAAAACTAATGTAATGTTAGTAAATGTTTTAAAAGTCGTAAAAACGGTCAATGTTAGCTGCATCAAAAATTGTGAAAACCAATGTAATGTAAGCAAATGTTTAAAAAAAATGAAACATGATTGACTAAATTAAATGAATAAACAAATAATAATGAGGCTTCCTTAACTTACATGAATGCATGGAAATGTTAAAATAAAATCTGTGGAGGGTCGTTAAGTAATAGAGATGGATGGATGGATGGACGGACGGATGGATGGATGGATGGATGGATGGATGGATGATGGATGGATAGATGAATGGAAGGATGGATATGGATGGATGGATGGATGGATGGATGGATGGATAGATGGGTTAATTAATGGATGGAAAATGAATGGATAGATGGATGGATGTATGAATTGAATTACTGGATTGATTGATTGATTGACGGACGGAGAAATAGACATATATCCTTCTGTTTCTGCAAAATCAAAGTTGGGACTGAAATCGTGGTATTGACTTAAGATTTTGTGGCTTTTCTCTGGATTTGAACATCAATTTATCAATAGCAAATGCATTTTAAGAATAAAGTCACTTGATTTTTAATAATTTTTTGCATGTCAGAAAGTTTAGATTCTAGTATTTGAATCCGGTTTTATTATTATGCACTGATGAGCATATCTAGTTTAACTAACTTATCAAATATTTTAAAATACATTTGCAATCTGAAATGGTATTGTTCGTATAAAAATGACTGCAGATAGAAAATACTAAGCGCAAGACAATATTTGACAACGATTTAACGCCAATCATCGTTAAATTGACGATATATGGTATTCTGGAAGGGAGTGGTAAGGTAAGTATACATTTATTTTGACATTCTTTCAAGTCTTTGTATATGCTGTTTGGAATAAAAAACAATAATAATAATGTTTAGTTGTAAAAAATAAAGAAAAAAATACAGGTGCATATATAAACGACTTCCATAGGCAATGTGTAGCACCTACAATATATGTTGCTAAAAATAATGTTAATTACAATATAACAACATGTATGTATGTAATTTTTGTACATTAGTTTACAATTGACTGACATTATAATCATCCTTAAACATATCGATTACATTATTGTACGTTTCAGGAATTGTCTTCATGAATTGTTTTACGGTGATATTAATTCTTGTTCAATGAACTAGTGATTTTAATGATTAAATTATAAAAAGAATTACTGACTTTTAAACCATTGTAAATTGATCGTTTGTAGAAATATTCTTGGTTAATCTTATGTACTTTATTGACATGTAATACATGTAGAATAAATTATTAGCAATGAATCTAGCGTATACAATTCTAGCATTTTCTTTTCTAACATGAGCCACATTTTAAAATTTGCTAACATGGATTCCAGCTGTTAATTGAATTTGTTGTGTGTGAACAATGCTTTTCCAGATGCACATCACAGTAGGACATAATGTACACGAACCTAAGATATGCGATCAGACAATCAAGATATTTCTTATTTTTGGATAAAAACTATTAGCTATGTACAGCAACCAATATCCCATAAAATACATATCAAATGCTAAAATATGTACAATGACGTTTTTAGATAGATTTGTCTGTATTTGTAAGTATTTTTAAACTCATACATTCTATGTCGTGCAGGTATTCGGGAACACACCATGCTATTTTACAAAGAGGCTGTGCAAAAGGAGCAACCTGATGAAAACCAATTTACCAATTGTACCCAAGGAAGATTACATTCACCGAACAGAAACAAAATATTGACGATATTTTATCTTATACATGTATGATGTTGATACGGGGGTATATAAAAAACAAAAGAAATAAAAACAGTGACCTGAATAAAAAAAACCCCCAAAATAAGTGTCCTATGTATCCTTGTTTATGCCGATGTTTCGATAATACGTATTAATAAGTAGTTGTATAGTTTCAAAAAAGTTAACTCTATAATAACTATAATACCAATTATTGCATATTACATGTATATGCATAAGTGTGAGTCAGTCAGTGTCGATTGTTAGCTAAATCTATTTGAAACCAACACTGGCTGAAAGATATGGGTGTTGTTATTGATTCCTTGACGTCTCCTTTCTACAGCTATATTGTGTTCGCGTACTGTGAAAGTGGTTATTTACGCTGGTGGTTAAGTACGCGTTTTGTATAGTTAAATAATACGCGTGATTTACTACTTGATTTTTTACCATACGTGCGGGGGTTTTTTACGCGGTTTTAAGCTTACCGAGTAACTAGCGTAAATTTCCGCAACGCGTAAATAACCACCTTATAGTTTTCTAACGTAATTAATTTTTATCTAAATTGTATTGTATTAAAATAAGTATTTTAACAGTCAAACAAATAATAAACCTATAATGAAATTTAAAAAAAATACTCAAATGCAGTTCCTACGGGGCTCCTATCATTGTAATGTTGCATTTTGTATTCGATAAAATACTATATTCGTTTTATATGTTTTGTTTGTAATGTTTTTTTTTTATTTTTACTTTCTTTGCTTTTAAGGAATTTTTTTGTATGTTACTTTTTTGTTTTTTTTTTTGTTTTAGTTTTTTGTTTTTGTGGTTTTTTTTTTTTTGGGGGGGGGGGGTTGTGTTTTTTTTAAGAAACAAATAAACGTGAAATGTCTAGTTTGTTGTATTTAGTTATTTTCGTAAGCGTTTCGTTCATCAAAGAATTAAATCACCGTACATTTACAATAAATGCTTTCAAAAACTAACCACTCATACTTTCTGCAGTCATGATATATGAAATATGACAAATTATAGCTGAATATGCCGGTATAAACGTCAATCATAATATATGTTGAGCTCAAAAACATAGATCTTGTAAAAAAATAAAGCTTGTCAGTTTAAACACAGTAGAGTCAAAAGCGTACAAGTATACAGTTTATTTCATGTATCTTGTGTGTTCTCCACGTTCCCCTGATGATTAATTGCGTATGCCTAACAATCTGCTATGGATAGGGTCATTCATGTTCCTGTAGCACATCAATTACGTAATCATTTGCAGATATTAGTGTACAGGTTTTTGGAAGCTACAAAACCATGAAGCAACGCTATTTGTAACTGAAATTGCTAATTAAACAGTACCAAGGTAATGATACATTGTTAAAATGTATCTCCATGTGACTGATCTCGTAAAATAAAATAACGAAGTTAAATTTCTCTTAATAAAGATATGACAGATAAATACTTGATAATGAAGTGATCAATTAAGGAGGTTGGATCCTGCGATCATAAGTCTCAAAGTTTTTTTCTGAAGTATTTTTTAAAAATCTACATACATAGCTAAACCAAAATTCAAAACAAAATTTTGGGGTCTATATGCTCCGTTCGGTGCTACAGTGTATTTAATATGACCTTTCTGCACTGAAAGTGCAAATTGCACATAAATCGCCTTTTCCTCAATAATTTTTAATCGGAATAAACCATGGCATCAAATACAAATTTACATTATTTAAAATTAATAAAATTAAAATAATCACAAAGAAAAAGTTTTGCAATTTCTTCACCTAATTGATATTTTGACCTTTTTGCACTGATAAAACGCTGTTTGTATCCATTAACGATTCAACATGCAATAAAATTATTTAAAAGTCTCAAACTTTTTCTCAAAGTTTAATAGACTTGTCAAAAATATCTTACAAATTCAGAAAATAAAACCAAAAGTATGGGTCTTTGATGTAACTTTTGAGATATAGCATGAAATAAGCTAATTTTAGGCAAAAATTGGAGTTCATTTTTTTTTTACTTTTATGAAATATTAGTTAAATGTGCCAATATATGTCGATAGAAATATTGAAATATTGTAAAAATGTGTTTTTTGAAACAACACGAAGATAATCCAATGCATAAACTAGCTGGAAATTTGGTCTGCACTGAAAATAAGGAAGATAAAATAACAGTACTCTAAAACAACTGAGTTATGAAAAATTTTCATTTTCTTCTTAAAAACCTTCCGCCACAAAATATAGTCCCTTACTTAACTCTGTAAATATGTAATTTTCCCTTACCTATTTTATTCAAAATAGTTTATTTGGCATTGTAAAATAGGAATTTACAAGTAGAATTAACATATGACACAGAATTTCCAGACTAGAGGTGACCCAAAATGGCTACCCAAAATCAGAGGATCGAACCTCTTTAAGAAAAGATCAATTAACAAATCATCGATAGGCGAAGATGTAAACTTCAACATCCCGCTATACATCTTGAATCGGTGGCTATATCTGTATTGTGTATAAAAAGAAAAAGTTCATTACAGATAGTTATAATTAACACTGATCTAAGATTCTTTTTTTCTTAAGGAACGAACAGTTAGGAAAATAGTATTAAATTCAAATTCATTTATGCATTATAAACTGAGGTGCAAAGCTTCCTAGATAATGTGGAAAGTTATCAATTACTATGTTTTAATCAATAAAAAAGCATAATATTCAACTTCGTTCAAGTATCTTATCTAAAAAGGTAATTAACTTTGGATTTCTTGAATTCTAAATGTTTACGTTCTGTGCCATTACATATATTATTAGTATGGTTACACTAAGCTATTTACAAATGTGGGATCTAATTTTACTGTCAAGACACGTTGGCCAAATGCCTCCCAATATGTGAAGTTCTTGAAGATTGCTTATTTTTCTGCTAACATAGACACATGTATTTTAGGTTTGACATCTTATTCAGTTATATTAGGTCGGAATTTAATGATAAGAAAGCACATACGCCGTACATTCTAAGTAACGGAGACCTAGATACACTGTGTATTAATTACAATATAAAAAAAAAAATTTAAAAGACACAAGTCAATGGGCGATAAAGTTACCGTTAATGTGCAATTAGAAGCTATTAAGAATATATAAAGGAAATTGAACGATGGAAATGAACAAAAAATAATGTTTATATTCTCTCTCTCTATCTCTCTCTCTCATTCTTTCTCTACATTATGCAGAACTTTTGTCTGCATTTTTAATAATAGGATTTATATAGTAAGATAAATGGAAAATGCATATACTCTAAACAATAAAAGACCGTTGTAAATAAACTTTTCATCCTTTCAACTATTGAAAAAAATATACTCAAATAAACTCATTTCCGTTATTAAATGTATGTTTGCTTTGTTATGAAAATCATATTTTTATTAATAACACTTTTAGGTTTTTTTACTTCCTTGTCTTAGTGTTCACTTCCTCGTACAATGTAATATGTGCTGTATGTATTAATAAGTTACTTTATACATACGGCATAATATATTTACAAGTCATATTAAATCCTTATAAATGTCGATGTTAAAAATACTATTATTCTTTAGTAAAACGGTACTGTAACAAAATGGTACATGTTTAGATTTTCTTTTATGTTTTTTTTTATATTTTTCTATTAAACTTCCTTGTATTAGCGTGTTCCTTGTACAGCTTCATATACATTTTTGATTTAACAACTAATATAATTATTTGTTTCAAATTAGTTATCTACATTGTATTAGGGTTATTACAAATATGTACTTTGATAAGGCTACATATTTCAAATAAAAAAAAAATCATAATCAGGTTAAAAAACGTTATTGATAAGTACAAAAAACGAGTTCTAACTGAATCTTAAAATATTTTCTAGGAATATGAAATGAGCATAAAAAGATACAATTTATCTAAATGCAATATACATTTAGGAATAGAAATACCTTAAGTGTTAGCATATATTTCAAATAGGTTTAACTTATTAATTTATTTTGACGAAAGGTTAAACAATATAATTTTGTACCGGATGATTATGTCAGTCCCAAGGTTGGTTTCTTGAGACCGCTTAAGACGCAGTCTCGTAAAAATTCAAATATTCCAAATATTATTATATTACATCTCCGTATGATTTTTTGCATTAAAACTAAACAGCAATATCTCTCAAATTAGCAAATTTGTAATTTTGATATTATGACAGAGAAAAGTAATGTATTTGAAATTGACAATATTTTTAAATGTTAAATAGTGTTTGTATTTAGTTCTAATGATTTGTTTAAATAGTACCAAAAGGAATTAAAACTGCATATCTCAATCACTTCTTACATGTAAGTACATTCAATTTTCATTCAAACCTTATATTGTTATTTGATTTTAATGAGAGGCATTAGCAAGCGAGTACACAAATACGATAAATTTACTGCTCTATACGCTATCATTGATAATACTGTCTCTCAGGCATCAAAATACTGAAATACACAAAAATGCAGAAATATCTAACTTCACATTATACATATACAATACATCTTTTAAGTTACTTGCAATTACAAATCAAATTTGATGCAAGTGGTAGTAATTTGTGACAAATATTCAAATCAATCAAATAAATTGCTACAACTCATACCCACCGTGCCTGAAGCAAGTTATTGACCTAGAGAAAGCGTAAATATTAATAACACGAATATTCTCAAGTTCTCTCTAAAGTCTTCCTTCAAAATAGGCGCTCTACGGTGTGCTTGCGTTAATAATTAAATGATGGAAGTGTACATAAAAATTATTATTCCGGTATTGTTTAATCCAATAAACTTTCTAAATTCTATAAAAAAAACAATATTTTAAAATTGTAACATAACATACACTGACAAATTTAAATAAATCTTAAGTACAAAAAAATAATCTGTCGAAATTACACAACGAAGAATGGGTTACATGCGCGGATCCAGAAAATTTTTCCTGGGGGGGGGGGGGTCCAAAGGATATTGTGTTTGCCAGGGGGGGTCCGAGGCATATTTGCGATAAGTTTACTATGTAAATTTATTAAATTTTCATTTTCCAGGGGGGGTCGGGACCCCCCCGACACCCCTCTAGATCCGCACATGGGTTAGCTTGACCGCTTTTATTCAACGTGTCTCACCTGCTAATATGATTAAAATTATGTGTCAATATAGTACGGATGCTAAATATAGACAGACTACAAAACTTTGGCATTCCGTAACAGTTACAAAACGAAAAAAACGCATAATCACACACGGTAAACAAACCGCAAACCAAATTACTCCGATACACCCATGATCCCGCACGTTACACGAACGATCACCCACGGTCTCACTTGCTAATATGATTGAAATTATGTGTCAAGATAGTACTGATGCTTAATATAGACTGACTACAAAACTCTGGCATTCCGTTAAAAAAGTTACAAAACAACAATTACACGATCACGCACGGTAAAAAAAAACAACCGCATAACATTTTTTTTCCGATACACGCACGATCCCGCACGTTACACGAATGATCAACCACGGTACACGAACTACTGAACACTATTGGCTTCTCAACAATAATGTTGTTACCACTGTACCCCCGGCTATCTTTACAAGTATAACGTGCATTTCAGAAGGATGTAAGGTTGATTGATCTTGGATGACTTGTTCTTATGTAGCAATTTAGGTATACATGAAGCTACTGACAAACAAGTTAATAAAACAGAACTATTAACATTCTCGTTTGAAGTCTTTTCGTAAGTTCTATTGTCGATTCAACGACCTTGCGTGCAAATACAATCTTCCACCGAGTCGCATGCTGATTGACGTTTTTCATACTAATTTTTAGACCATAAATAATCTCCTAATTATTTAGGGTATTATTATTTTATTATTTAAACGGATTTTCCGTTTTTTATTCCCGATTACGACAAAGAGCACACGGCGTGTGTGACCCGTCAGCAGAGGATGATCACTCCTCCTAGGTACCTGATCCTTCCTCTATCTTTTTAGAGGTTCGTGTTGCTCTATTTTGAATTTGTATTTCGCGATTGCTTTATGTATTTTTGAGATGGCTATTAGTTTGTTATTGTCATTTTCATGAATTCATTGAATTGGATCAAACAGCAGGTACACTGATTATATATGTTATCTCCTCAACTCGCTTAATATGAATAAGAAAACCTTGATGCACGTGGACACATTTGAAGAATTTTTTTGATAAACATTCAGAGGGCACTAGCTTAAAATCTAGGTAATAGGTAATTGACCTTATTTGAGAGTGAAATAAACACTACAGTAGTAGCGTTATATTGCACAATTGTTAGTTTATCGTTTCGTTTTTTGGGCCCCGGGGTAAACGTTATCCAAACTGAAAAATATTACTACATTTTTGGATACTAACATACAACTGTCATTTTTGTTATTGTATACGTGTTAAGTCGCAGACCAGATCATACCCAAATTTTCTTTCAAACAAGACAACAAACTCTTCTTTATTTGTAGTCTCTCTCTCTTTATTTCAATTTATTTTAGTTTGGATTAAATGGGTAAAAAGGACATAGCACACTCTTTTTTCATCCGTTCAGCTATGTAAAAAATATAGTTTCATTTCAATATGTTTAGGTAGCACTAGCAGTATGTTTTGCCAAAAAAAACCCAACTTTTCACTGCACGAAAAGTCGCGTTTAATATAATTTTATAGATTCGTTTACAAAATTATATTTCTTGTTTTGAATATAATTTGTGTATAACGTTATATTATATGCAAAATATAATGTCATATAATTGATTTAATTTTATTATAACGTATAATTAGATATAATGCGATATACAACGAGAATAATGTAGTTTAATAGAAAAAATTATACGTTTCGTTTAAGAAAATTGACATTCATATGTAAACACATTTACAAATTAAGTTTAATTATGTTTCTGGTATTAAATATATGGGATAAATAATGTGTCAATAATACGTTATTTTATACCAAATAAAATTTTGTTTACGTACTCATTATTGCAAAAAGAGAAAATCGTTTATATCAAAGTACCTGTATCTGATATTATGTTCTGATTTAATAGTGGGAGGGGTTCGGGACGGAAAATACAAAACACCTTAATGATTATTTTGTCAGATAGGTATAAGTAGATACAATACACAAAAAAGAATAATAAAGATTAATAGAAAAAATGAAAACTATGGGGCCCCGTAACTATGTCTAGAAATTTTATCTATATAAGTAATTTTGCTTATACATTGTACTTAAGTTTAACGATGTTTGATTTGCATTAAATATACGATATAAATAATATGCCATTAATACATCATTTTATTTAGAATGCGCGTTTATTGTTTACACACGGATACAAACAGACAAAATATTATAAAGCATCAAATATTATTATGCTCTGAACTTACATGACGAGAGAGAGAGAAAGAGCGAGAGAGAGAGAGAGAGAGAGAGAGAGAGAGAGAGAGGGAGAGAGAGAGGGTGTTACTCTTTATTAGTATTACTGAGTCGTATTTGCAAATAATACAAATCAAATAATCATTTTGTTAATATCCGATGAATCTATTTTTTTTTTAAATTATCAAGAGAATGTTCTAAAAATCCGTAATTTATCTCTGTGTTGCTGCAAAAAGTTTACCCTCTACGCGCATGCGAAACATTTAGCCAATCAAAAATCGAGAGAATTCTGAACCCGCCAAACTGCGCTGGCGATATAACATGCCGGACTCGAGCGAAGTAGATGGTGATCTATCGGAATTTAGTGCTCTTGGACTAATTAATCATCAGATTCGTACATCGACGAAATTGTTAGGAAAAAATCCATTGGCAAGACCGTTTAGAAAGTGCCGAAAGGGAAGAAAAAGACACCACAACGTCAAGCAGGTAAATCGCTCTTCAGTTACAAAATGGCGAAACAGTCCCACAACGTCAGTCCTTAGCCTCAACTTCTGTTCTTAAATGTAGCAGCACCTTGGAGATAGGTTCGCCGACCAGTAGTACCAGAGTGTGATAGGTATGATGATGATTACGGTATCGATAAACACGCGACCCATTTACACATGCTCTTGCAATTTAATAATTACTTCCCCTTGTGAACATGATTATTTCCCATGTAAGAGGACTATATATTACAGTCAACTCGTACCCAAGCTGATTTGTAATCAAATAGTCGGATAGTCCGAGTGAGAAATGACTTTAATTATATTATTACATGAAGTCATAACTTTTAAGTATTGATATTTTTTTTATTGATAATGTTTATTTATGAAGCAAACATGTCGGAGTACTTGTCCCGGTTGTAAACATGATGCGCTTTTTCTCCGGAAAAACGTAATCCGAGTTGAACGAAAAATGAGTCCCATTTGGTAGGTAAAAAAGGTATACCACTCAGGCATTTAACTACCAAATGGGACTCCAACCACCAAACGGGGTTGGTGCCCAATCTGTTTAATATTGTCGGGAATGTCATATTATCGAATTACAATATTATCTATAAGTATTTAAACTCACAGGTGCTTGGGGACGGGAACCCCCCCCCACCCCTAAACCCCCAAATATACACCCCCCCCCCTATTTTTTCATCATTCGACACAAAGTGAAAATACGCGACTGGATCTATTTAAAAGTTACAAAATAGCATTTCACCCCATTTATTAATACCTTATGAAATTACAGAGACCATCATTTCCAGCGGGTCAGTTCTTTTCAGTTCAATAATGTTGGGATTTCCTAGCGTGGTGTTGAATTTTATAAAATGGCGTCTGCTGACATTGCAAACCTTTTTCTGGATTTATACCTGTGGTATATATTTTATTCTACATATATAGCTTTTGCGTTAATTGTGTGTTTTTTTTAAGTAGAATACAGCAACATATAATTACAAATAAATGATGAAAAAGTAACTCTAGAATGGGGGGGGGGGGTCGTCCCCAGCATCTGTGTTTATAAACTTAAATAGCAATAATTAAACACACAAGTTTCCAATTTAATCAATGTTGATTGTAATCTGTCCCAAGTTATTGCTTCCATCACTTTTTGATGATTTCTTATATAATGCACATACCTGTGAAAGAAATACAGTTGAAATTGATAAAACAGAAAATATCCAAGATATCTCCATTGACATATTATCATTTTTCACTCATAAAAGTTCACAGGAACGAAAAACAAATTTCTTACGGAAATTCATAATAGGAAATGTTTACATCTTTTCACCATTCGGAACTCACTCGGAAAACCTCGCACAATTTTCCAATGTTATCCAGGCTATTTCATGGCTGATGCAATGAAAAATCACCATGTACTATTTTGAGTTGTGTATTGAGATCTGAAGGGGTGTTTCAAAACATATAATCTGGACGTATTTCATATTTATTTAGTGGATGAACGTAATTTGAGCACAAAGGTATTTATGATTATCAAAATATCGAGCAAAAAGTGGTGGAAGGAAAAACTGGGGACAGAGTACAGCTATTAACCCAGGTTTTGTTGCTACCCATTATAGTCACTATGTAAATCATAAAATGACAATCTATGAGATGTTTTATATGATAAAAGTTTGTCCGAAGACATAATGAAATGTAATAAAGTTAAGTTTTACAAATTTGTTCAGAACAAACAAGTATTTCTTAAGAAATCATCAAATTGATCAAAAACCATGTTTTCAGTTTCAAAAATCCCGGCTCGAGATTCGCTACCTATTTTAGTCAAATGTAAAGACAATTTAGTAAAAACAATTTACATAAAGGAGTCCAAGATGACATTAATCTTTGTCTGAAGATATCCAAAAATCTACATTAAATTATCTCATAATTTATAAATAATTTGTAATTATATCAAAGCCTAAGCTTATCAGCATATCTTTTATGTATCTACATGTACAATCCAAATGTTTACAACCAGACCAATTGATTATGAGTTGGCTTGGGTACGAGTCGGTTTGGGTACGACTTGACTTGATTTCCCTTAGAATAACTCTTCAATGCCTGTAATTTGGTTTATTTTCACTATTTTGATATTGAATAGGACCAGCATCAGGGCCTCTTGACAAGTTGAGAAAGATTGAGTTTCAGCAGCCTGCAGGAAAAATCTTACAGAGGCAGAAGGAAACCATCGCTAAATACTCTCTGAAAGTTATCCATCGCAAAAGAAAGGGAATAAGAAAGTTGAAATATGTGTACCCAACCATGTCCGTGTAAGTATATTTAATGTCAATAAAATATTGATCTGATTTGCCATTGTTAATATATTATTATATAAACACCCAAAAAATACTCTCTGACAATAAAAAAAGTTAAAACATTAGGATACATCTAAATACAACATTTTACGAAGCTTTGGCTAAAATTAATAAAAGAATTGGGTGAAAAAGCTGTTCATTTTTTGTTGTACACCTGATTTCCGCACCTGATTAAACTCATGATGTTCTGTATTCCTTATTGATTTTTTTTGTTTTTGGGGGTTTTTTTTTTTTGCATATTTGAATGTTTGTAATATTGCTGTGACATAACATATATATATTTGATGATTTGTTGCATACATGTAATTACTGGTTTGTATATTAATGTATATTCAATCATTTATACACTTCTAAAAGATTTGTATAACACAGGCTTATACTGTAATGTACATAAGGAGTGTAGTGAGAGGAGTTATCTGAATATCAGCATATTTGTAATTGTATGGCCTTGGTATGATATTTTGTCAATGCATACTTTCAGATTGCTGTGCATGATGGATACTCCCATGGAATCTCCATAGGACTGTAGTGGAAAATGAAATCCGATGATGGAAACCAAATGTTGAAGTAAAAACTTTTAAAAGAATTAATAATTTAGGCAACACCAATATAATTTTTTGTTCTTTAGATCCCGCGCACTTGTATTTGAATAAAACTTTACAAATAATATTCTAATTTTTGTTGCAATGTTATATTTTAGATGCAATAAACAGATATTTCCAGTCTATGCAAGATAAAGGAAGGGGGAGTCGATTCTTCCAAGAAAGGAATGGATCTGTATCAAAGGAAAAAAAGGGTATGCCAAATTGAATGCACTGCATGTTTTAAGAGTCTAGACCATTAAAGCATTAACTCGTTATACTGCGTTACTGCTGTTGGTCGGTCTGTCCACCAACAATTTCCTTTAATTTTTAATGCAGAGGTTGCACCTATTGATATGAAATTTGACACAGATTTATCATAATAATATCTAGGTCAAGTTTGATTTTGAGTCTCACCGAGCAATTTTTGACAGAGTTAATAATTGGGATTTGGAAAAATCCCAATTATTTGCTTCTTCGTTCATTTCTTTGCAGAGGTCTAGGTCTCAAAGGAAGAAAGGGGCAATTGTGTTTCACAAACATCTCTTGTTTTTTTTAATATATAGTCTCATAACTGCAATGGTGTGTGCAGACAAATTTTCATGATGCACAAACGCCTGTTACAACATTTGTAATCTTTCAAAAAACAATTATTTAATGTTTAAAAAAAATTCTGAGGAATTTAAAAGAAAAGCCCTAACGTTTTACAAGCTAAATTTATGTTGACTTTTTAAGACAATATGTGTGTATAAACATATGTTTATTTATGTGTGTATATGTTGTAGAAAATGGAAGCTATACTATAGGCAGGCTGTATTGAAACAAAAGACCTCCTTAGTCCTGGGATGAGGAGAAAAAGAAACAAGTAGAACCTGTACTTCTTGTCGAGTACGTCATCAGAATATGAGAATGATTGGGAATATGACACAATATATGAAATCACAAATCTAAATTGGCGCTCTGACGAATGTCCAATTGGACACCATAAGTTCCGCTCTGAAATCCAAGCGTTCAAAAAGGCAAAGCATAAGACGTATAAGGACCAACAAAAAATCATCTAGAGACAAACCAGATGATATATCGAATGAACAGAAATGGGCCATTCAAGATTTTAAAAATTTGCTACTGTCATGTATAATTACATGTAGCTCACCTGAGCTGAAAGTTATTATATGGTTTTACTGATATGCAATCATTTTGACATATATATTGTTGATTCTATAAAATTGTTTAGACTCCAGCCCATGGACAAATCTTGGTCCTCACAAGAGGTTAACATTTTGATGTAGGTTTATTATCCATGTATAAAGAGTTGTTTAACACTTCTTGAGAACTACAATGCTCAATATGTGATATGACTGTAAAATCATCCTGTTACAAAGTAGCTTAATGATGAACCTAAGAATATGCTGGGTAATTTTTTTTATTATTAATTTATTACATATACGTTTAAGTCTATTTTCAGTAATAAGAGCAATACAAGGGTATTTATTTTGAAAGGGAGCTCTGTTGGCAGTAAGTTGCAGATTTTGATACCCAAGTAAGAGAAAGGTGGCGTCTCGGACCGATCCTTTTGATCTTGCTTGTGGGCGAGTGAGGCTTCCCTGTCAAAGGCTTATATAAGTTAAAATTCATAGATCAAATAATAAACTAAACACATTTTTGAGTGATATAAAGTGGTTATTTTAATGAATATTATATCAAAAGTTGTTTCTATTTGTTCAAAGTAAAGAGTTGAAGACTAGGTTTTTAACTGGCTTTTCCGAAGGAAAAATTCGGTTATTGGAATGGTGAAAATGGCGGGCGGGCGACTACCAAAAGGGTACCCTTATTGTACGGATAACTCCTCTTACAGTTTTCGAGATAAGAACTTGTTGTTTTGCAGATCAATTGTACATATTACTTGGATTTTGATTTTTGATAATTTTTGAAAAAAAATACCAGCTGTTGAACGCAGATTATTGCATATAGGGTACCCCATTTCTCTGGATGGGTTGTGTTTATCAATTTAGGGTTGACAAATGGATTATGAATACTGTTCACACAAAAGAAAACCCGGTTTGCTGTCACATTGACAGCTTTTCTCCTGTTGGCAATTTATTGAGTAAAGAGTAGTTTTTATGGACATGTAGGCAGTTAAACAGGACTATTTGTATGTACATCTTTCAGAGCTTGTTCCTGAAACCTCTGGACATAGACTAGAAAATTATTTACGGAAAGAAATATTTATATCAAAATTTCTTGCATCCCAATTCAAAATTGTTATATAAAATAGACTTACATTGTATATAGTTTCAGACTAAATGAGTTATATCTGGTGACAGTTTGACTGGTGGTCATATTTTTTAAATGTTTAAAGATAGATTAGCTTATTGAGTAGCAGGCATGCTCATACATTTTTTATATCAAGTTATTTCAACCTACATATTTGTGCAAGTTTCACTTATATAATTAATTAGCTCAATTAGCTTTATAATGAACAGAAATTTGTTGTTAAAAATATACAGGAGACAATGCAAGGGTATTTTGAAAGGGCTTTGCTGACAGTAAGTTGCAGATCTTGATATTAAGTAAGAGAAAGGTGGCGTCTCAGACCGATCCTTTTGCTCTTGCTTGTGGGCGAGTGAGGCTTTCCTGTCAGTTTCCTATGAACAAACCAGACTTGATAAGACATTTTTGAGTAAAATAATCCCGCAACATGTTTCCTTTTTATGAAAAGTAAAATTGAGTTGAATATTCATAGTGTCATAACTGTTTTACATTTTGTACATGCATATGCCAGATCTTATTTCAGACCTTATTAGGAAGACTAGGAGAATTTTTATTGAATTTCCATGTTTTAAATTTACCATTTTTCTGAATCTTGATAATTAGTTATTAATTGCATTGGATGTTTGAGTAAATTAAAATTACTTTATATATATTCCAAAATGTAAACTGAATAGTCTGGTCATCAGAATATGTACTTTTCTTTTCTGTCCAATAAATTTTCAATAATGGAAACACAAATTATTTGTAAATCACATGTAGTGTTTAAAATCAGAGATTAGAGATGCACATGTACATCCTATAATTGAACACAATTTGTTCATTCAATTTAGTATAATTTGGTATTTTTATGCTGTTTTTCAACAGTATTACATATTATATGATTGTTGATATATTTTTCTTCTGAAGTGGTTTTCATGAAAACGGTACATTTCTATTGAGAACTCTTATCTATTTGCAATTGTGAACTATAGAGTATGTATGTATGCATGAAAAAATGCTATTTCAAAATACATGTACTTGGAAAGAGAATTTGTATGTGCATGTGTGTGTATTTTAAAGACCAGTAAATAAGTAACACAATTTGATTACTTCAATATTGTCAACTTTCAAAAATTGCTTTTCAAGTTGCAAACAGTTTAATTAGAGAGCATAACTTTATCCACATGCATTATATGAGAATATTGACTTAGTCTTGTAATTTATGTTGTATATGAAAATACGCAAGTTAAAGTAAAATTTGTTATTTGCAGACCATGCAGCAATTTTTATGGGTCTGTTTCAGTTGTGTGTTTTTTTCTACTCGTCCAGATAGATTCCATTATTTCCATTTAATGGGTATTATACTGAATTTGCATAAGTCAAGTGTGCATTTCATCAATTCCATATGTATCTGATCATGACGTATATATTTTAATTTTCTAATTTGTGACATTTATGCTTATAACTTTGAAATATTTTGCTTTGTAAGAATACATGTATTTTTTTTTAAACATCATTGAGACTTTAAACGTGCAATAAAATCGAATCATGAGTGGACTTGTGTGTGATTTTAATTTTCAAAAAATAATAGCAAAAACATAATAATAATAATAAAACAACTGGATGTTTGAAGTTAAAAATAAAGATGTATACAGTGGTATTATTATTTAAACGGGAATAATAATGACGTAAAATATATACAATTCCTGCTGATATTTGCAGGTTTAATCAAAATATTTTCGTCGCATAAACAAGAGGTATAATGTAAGTTTATGGAAGCGTTAATTGAATGTATAAGGAAGTTTACCATATCCGTATATAATTTAATTTTTGAAAGTTTTATAATGCAAAAATGTAAATTAAACGAGAACAAATAATGAATTAAAATTCTACATTAAATTTTATTAACCAACCAAATTAAATATACACATTTAACTTTATTTTTTGAGCCTGTTTAATAAAAATTATACGTTTTCTATACAAGAGATATAATGTTAGTTTACGGAACACATAAATCTGTACCTATCAGTAAGTTTACATTTTTTCTAACATTATTAAATTTGTTCTTTTAGGGAACACAGTAAACTCGTATTAAACGTTGATTATTTTTAAACGTTTTCGGGCACACAATATGTAATACTACATATTTAAATTTTAAATAATCGTATCGTTTAAATTGCATTTAAGGTGAAATTAATCAAAATATTTTCGTCGCATAAACAAGAGGTATAATGTAAGTTTATGGAAGCGTTAATTGAATGTATAAGGAAGTTTACCATATCCGTATATAATTTAATTTTTGAAAGTTTTATAATGCAAAAATGTAAATTAAACGAGAACAAATAATGAATTAAAATTCTACATTAAATTTTATTAACCAAACAAATTTAATATACACATTTAACTTTATTTTTTGAGCCTGTTTAATAAAAATTATACGTTTTCTATACAAGAGATATAATGTTAGTTTACGGAACACATAAATCTGTACCTATCAGTAAGTTTACCCTTTTTTCCAACATTATTAAATTTGTTCTTTTAGGGAACACAGTAAACTCGTATTAAACGTTGATTATTTTTAAACGTTTTCGGGCACACAATATGTAATACTACATATTTAAATTTTAAATAATCGTATCGTTTAAATTGCATTTAAGGTGAAATTAAACGCGAGTTTTCGTGCAGTGTTTTTTTTTTTTTTTTATTTCCTTATGTTAAAATATTCATCGATATCAGTGCTGACATTTTATATCCTGTATTATGAAAATAGTCCTGTATCATAATGGTACATCTTAGTACATGCATTTTTATCTTTTCTTGTTTATTTTTTTTAATAAACTTCCCTGTATTAGTTTGTTCTTTGTACAGCTTTATTAAATTCTTGATTTTACAACTGAAATAGATATATCTGTCAAATATGTAGTTCATATTTAGACAGTTAAACAGAAAGACACTTTTATATGGCTAAATCTTTTTTTCCTTAAAATGTGAAACAGGTTTACATTCAGTTTAACATTTACTTGATAAGTTAAAAAACAAGTTCAAAGTATACATTACAACGGCAATCTGAAAAAAAACCCACCTTGACTCTCTTTTAGTGATTTAACTTCTTTCTTTAATAAGGATAATGTTTCGTATGACTTTCTTTTGACATCACTGATGTCATTTTCCGTTGCTCTGACATACATTTGCCCCTGGCTTTCCTGCATCATTCTGTCAGCACTATGAAAAGCCTTTAACTCGACCTCATGACGCACAGCATCATTCAAATCTACCTGCCGCGCTTGTTTTATCCGTTTTATGTTTTATGTCAGGATCTTTCAATCCATCTATGAACTGTTCTTTTGGCAGTATTTCTTTGCGATCAACTGTTGCGGTTAGGTATGCTAAATTTGTCAGCCTACGTACGTCTTGCACTTACTCTGGAAGAGACTCTACAGTCTTCTGTTTTCTCTCCCAAAGTTGAGCCCTATACAATTCCGTTGGGTTTGTAGGTGCAAACCTTTGCTGTAGTGTTGTACATAGCGCATCGTAATTACGCTGGTCATTTGATGGCAAGTTTCCTAATACACATTGTGCATCATTCAGAAATACTGCCAAATGAATCCCTTTTTTAATCACTGACCAGCAATTCAACTCTGCACAAACCTTAAAGTGTTACTTGAAGTCACTCCAATTTGTAGTACCATAAAATGTTGCAGATTTGATAAAATTTCGTTTTTGGTCGACATTATGAGGCAATTCAACATGTTGTGTCCTGTCTCTTTGTACATCACATGTGATCACGTTTTCATCATTGCGTGACACTTGTCTATGACTGTGTATGTTATTTTATTTTGGTTAAAACATTACACTAGCAACGATTCTTAAATGTTTTACTTTGGAAAAAAAATCGGAAAAGAGGGATGGATTTTGACTATTGTATGATTTTCGTAATGCGAAATATTTTGAAATATCGAACCTGATTAATTTATTGTAGTATGCACGAAATCGTTGGATATCATAGAATTACACTTATTTTTTTAACATGTGTCCGCCATATAGTCGATCAAAAGAAAAACAATACTAAATTCAATTTTTATCATTTAATAGGACATTTTCAAATCATAAAACGTGAAATGTCATTCATCAAACATAAATTAGGTAACTGAAGCGGACCGTATGAATACACAGCAAAACAGCGACAATATTCAAAATGGATGCGCCTTTAGCTGATGCAGAGCTATTGAGCTGAATTAGTGGGTTAAACACGAATAGAAAGCTGATATCTGAACCGGCTGATTTGAAAAAGAAAGGGAAATACACGTGATGACTTGTGATATTATTCACTGTGCAACAAGATTCGTTAACTGGTTTTAAAGTGTTGGATAGGTTCATATAAAGAAGCATATTTGCAAATCATTAATCAAAACATAGTATAAGAATTTGAATTAAACTTTTATTTCAGCTTAAGCAATGCATTTCTCAGCGAAGGTCATAATAAAGATATTCACCCAGGTTACGCAACGCTTTGGTATTCCTTGAACTGAATACAAGTACCTGGAAAAGTTTGAACACAGATGGCTGTTTGATATAGTAATATTTGATATACAGTATACATTCTGACCTAACAAATGCTGCCCAATTAGACTTTTGGACCGTACTGTCTATAGTTAATGTAATGTTTACATAACAGGATTAAAAAAAATAATCCAAGTAGTTTAAACTAATACTTCATTATTCCAATAATTCTTACAGACCTTAATGGGAGACATTCCAGTTAAATGTAATCTATAGCATTATATACCCGCACTTTCTAAAGAAAGTTCGGGTATATTGTTGTTGTCCTGTTCCGTCCGTCCGTCCGTCTGTCACGTTTTACTTTCTCAAACTGCTCTTACATCTTATAAACCAGCAAACTGAACTCTTGGAGTTTGATTTGGGGTATCATGTTGTTTTGTAAAAAGGTTTCAAAATTTCTCTGGTAGTCCTGGGGGTCAAATAATTGGTAAAAAATGACGTTTTTTCACAAAAAACCTTCTTCCTCGAACTCCTCCTACATTTTCAACAATAGACAAATCATCTTTTGGAATATGTTTTGGGGTATCCTATAGATGCGCAATAAGGTTTCGGAAATTTTAAATTTGCCCTGGGGGTCATTTGGTGGCTGCAAAATGACGTTTTTTTTAAAAAATCTGATTTAAAAAACATCATTTTTTTGGCAGTAGCCAAATGATCTTCTAGAATATGATTGGGGGTGTCATTTTGAAGTGTGATCAGGTTTCAGAAATTTTTTTTTCAACACAGGGATCAGTGGGCAACAAAAAACGACGTTTTTTTGCAAAAAAAGTATAGTTCCCATAACTCCTTTTACAACTTTTGGAGTAGCTCTGACATCTCTTGGGATATGATCGGGGCTGTCCTATAGATGTGCAATAAGGTTTTAGAAATTTTAATTTCATCCAGAAAGTCAAATAATAGCAGAAAATTGACGTTTATCTCTCCTAAACAAAACCTACATCCCAGAACTCCTCTTATGATTTAATGAATAGACACATCATATCTTGGGATATGATAGAGGCTGTCCTAAAGATGTGCAGTAAGGTTTTAAAAAATTAAATTTCATCTAGGGAGTCAAATAATAGCAGAAAATTGACGTTTATCACTCCTAAAAAACCTAGATCCCAGAACTCCTCTTATGATTTACTGAAAAGATACATCATATCTTGAGATATGATAGGGACTGTCCTATAGATGTGCAATAAGATTTTGAAAAATTTAATTTAATCCCGGTAGACAAATAGTAGCATGAAATTAACATTTATCCCATGTGCAGATCTAGAGGGGGGTCAGGGGTCCAGATCCCCCCTTCAAAATTCAAATTTCTTTAAATTACATTTAATTTAAAAAATTGCCGTAAAAATACTTCGGACCCCCCCCCCCCCGGCAAACTCAAATAACTGTTGCCCCCCCCCCCTTCCCCTGGAAAAATTTTCTGTATGTATGTATCCCTGCTTAGACTTTAAATAAAATGACGGTTTTTTCTCTTAAAATAAAGAAACATTGCATTTATTTTTGCTTAAAATTAAAAAAAAACCTTACATTTACACTTTTCTTAATTGTTGAATGATGTATTAAAATTAAAATATAATTTGGGGTCTAAAAGTTTTATAAACTGGTAAAAAATGTTTTCCTTAAAAAAAAATCACATTACACCTTGCATAATTGACAAATGATCTATTGAGATATGATCAGAATTAGTTAAATGTTACACATGGAGAGAGACTCATCACAAAAAAAGCATGGAAACACCAGAAGAGAGAGAGAGAGAGAGAGAGAGAGAGAGAGAGAGAGAGAGAGAGAGAGAGAAAGAGAGAGAGAGAGAGCGAGCTAAAACAGATAACATGTAATGGTTCGGACTGGGGTGATGTGGTTGATTATGGGTGCTGATTCTGATATGTTAATCAAAGTAACAAAAATTATAAAATATACTTGGATAATTAGAAAGATAAAATGATTGGTATTGTAATAGGGTGCATTTTATGATAATAATTAAATTCAAGCATTATTCATATTTCATCAACATCATCATCTTCATCCTCCATTTCATTTATATTTTACATGTACATATTTAGAAACAGACTACTATCCCTATAACTCCCTGTCTTTTATGCACCTATCAAGTAATTATTATTTAATTATCTATTCTAGTGGCTTCTGATATTTTATAGCCTTAAGGCATTTCACCTGCATGATCTCTTTAATACATGTGCACATGATCATGTGATTTACTATAGCCAATAGAATCCTTTAATCTCTATATCTGAAAAAATGAAGAACCCTTAAGTGGACTTGTTAATCTTTGGGACAACCCACTATCACAGTATCATTCACCTTGGGACTTAAATTGAGTCTTTTCGATATAAAAAGGTACTAAATTACAGCATACTAGTATATATACATGTAATACATGAAAAGTAACAGAATTTTTAAAAAATGACTGAAAACTGCAACATTGATTTAGGTTTAAAAAAAATGTGTATTACTACATTTATAGAAACATGCATTTATTTCTTCTGATTTTTAGCTAATTTAACTGATTAGGGGAATTCAGGTGGACACAGGTACATTCTACCTGTACCCCCTTAGAGGACCCCATAATTGCCTAAGATAATTAGGTGTTTGTTTTGGCGAGTAGCCGTTCGGGGAATAAACCATCAGAAGTCTTATTTTCTGCCAATTATTAAGGTGTTCCGTTTCCAACGGAAGACCTTACTATTATTAAGGTCTTCCGTTTCCAACTGAAGACCTTACTATTATTGTGCTTGTAAAATTATTCTTATTATTCTTTTTTTTTTCTTCCTAGACGCGAACTTTGAGGCTTCATATCTTGTTCATTTCTGAACGGTTTTTGCTCAAAATTTCAGGGCTTATAGACATTACAAAACACTATCTAAAACATTTTATAAACTTTAAAATTCCTCTTCCGTTAACGAGTTATTCCCCTTTTAAATTTTTTTAGGGCCTTTGGTTTCCAGACAAAGGCTCCGAGATTATGATAGCAGGGAATGGGAATCCAGAGAATTTGAATAACAGAGACATTGAAGTTGTGCACATCGATTTCTGTTTTTCGGTTACGTTTTTTATTTAGAAAAAGGTAGGGGGTCAAAAAAGAGGATTCCAAAAAGTGCGAAAATATAGACATATTTTTCTTTGTATCTTTTAAACGAAAAATATTTTGTTAAGACATGTAGAATAAAAGTTGTGCAGAATGTTAAGGGTTTTCATTTGACACCAATAAAAAAGGGCTGGCCCCTAAAATTAAGGGCCAATAGCGCTTGAAAGTTGTTGCTTAATAACTCAAAAACGGTTAGGATTTCGATATGGCTGTCGCTGGAAAAGTTGTTTGTTGGGATCTCATAAAGGTCATTACAATGTTATTTTGTTGGTGATTTGTGTTGTATGAGTGTAAAAAGCTGTACATGTTAACATGTACCTCGTTTAATTTGGCAAGTTAACGAAAGTCTATGTGCGTGCAACTGGCATCAAGTTACTACAGAAAGTATGCTGGTTTATACATGATTTTTTTTTTAGAATATATTTTTTTTAGGAGTTAATGTCAGTTTTGTTAAGTTCTTATAGTGCACAATCCCTAAAACGAGAATCGGAAAACAAAACATTCTTCTTCCTTTGTAGTAAAACACGAAGTACAGATTTAAAATAAATCTATGTATTACATTTGAGTTTTCATACTGCATGTATTTAAAATCTACCTTTAATCAGAGCTGTGTGTGTACCGTTACGTAAGCTATCCCCCACCCGCAGCCTAGAAAATCGGTCACCATGGTCGCCACGGGGCTAACTAGCGGTCAGCAGTTATCTAATACACGAGAGTTGCGTCTCTCATATATGAGTTTATTTAGCCGCGAACTCTAGAATTGTTTTAGTTTATATACCCGTAAATAAAATACAAGATCTGTTTTAATGTCTTCATGTTATAAGAGTTTGTCCATCTTGTTTTTATTTAATTAAACATTAGAGTGTAAGAAGACGTTCTGAAAATTAATAAAGGCGATATTACTACAAATTGGAAACTTCGTCAGTCTTAAATTAATGTTTAGTTTGTAGGTCTAAAATGTTTTTCAATCTGTACAAATATTGTTTTAAATCAACAAACAACCCACAAATATTAAAACTTTTAAATGATGATCATCCCTCGCACATGGCCGAGGAGATCCAGCGCGAGTGGACAGGTTTGTGTTCTTCTACATGTACCTTATCACGCGTGCATGTTTCAGACTTTTGTACGAAAACAACTATTTTCTTTTATTATGATTTCAACTATGATATTGTTTTAAGATGAAAAGATAAATTTATTTTACATGTACAGTTGATTTAGCAATGATTAAACGATTGCGCACAAGGTAGTTTATTATAATCAAAGTTCCATGTTTAATGTCTGCGGTAGGTGCTGGCACAATAAAAGGATGTCCTTAATTGAGGCATTCGGATTTTTTTTAATCGGCAAAATGATAATCAGATTTGACGAATATCATTTTTGGGCGACTTCTTCTTATGTGTAACATTTTCACTTTCCCACCCGTTTGTTTATTCGGTCAGTCTGTATTAATTCAATCGCAGCGTGCGACCGAAAATCTTGTGTCGCTTGAACAGCGCACACAGCTGATAACATCTATATAGCCCCAGTCGGGTTATGGTTATGGCTGCAGATCATCAATTGTTATGTAATTGAGTAACAATGTATCGAAGGTTATCGAATATTATTGAGTATCGAAGTGTGCTTTCACTACAGTGGTCAATTGTTAAACAATAAGGTTTTATTCGAAGTCAATCATCTTCACATTATACATGTAGGTGCGAAATCGTAATCGGATAATGTTGCTAATAAATCAACCTGTTGAACATGCTAAACTTCTACAGATATGAACGGAATAATATATTATACTTAAAAGTTTTAAGTCAAAGGAAAATTGTTCTCGGATAAAGAAGTTATGAAATACGACTACATTATGCAACGCAGTCGTCGCCATAGAAATCATCAAAGTACTGCAAGTGTCGACAGATTTCTTGTTTCTTTGAAATAGTTCACTACCAGAGTCAAGCTAGCCAGCAATAACAAAAAATTAGTTAAAATTATCGACTATTTATCAAGCGTTTTCCGATCCCGATGTTAAACAACTGAAATTATTAGGCCGCCTTGCACCCAAACTAGGACTTGTTCTCATAAGGTGAGCCCGGATTCCTCGGCGACGGGTGTACCCTCGAGGATTCTGGCGCCAAATTAGGCACTAGTGACAACGATTTCCGGCGCCAGCACTCGGAGTAGATCTTAAGTGAAAAAATTATTTCTGTAATGTAGCGTTCTAAACAAGGCGCCCTGCGCCCAAACTAGGACTTGTGCTTATTAGGTGAGCCCGGATTCCTCGGGGGACGGGTAATCCCTTGAGGATTCCAGCGCCAAATTAGGCACTAGTGACACCGATTTCTGGCGGCAGGGCGCGGAGTAGACCTTAAGTGAACAAATTATTTCTGTAATGTAGCGTTCTAAACATGGCGCCCTGCGCCCAAACTAGGACTTGTGCTCATTAGATGAACCGGGATTCATCGGGAGACGGGTAATCCCTTGAGGATTCCGGCGCCAAATAAGGCACTAGTGACACCGATTTCCGGCGGCAGGGCGCGGAGTAGACCTTAAGTGAACAAATTATTTCTGTAATGTAGCGTTCTAAACAAGGCGCCCTCCAAACATTGACCGATCTTACTTTACACAAAGATTGCCTATGACCTAAGTGTGTGTTATGATTTTGTTTCAAGGTTATTTTGTGAAGTTCAAGGTCATTGGAAGAAATTTCAGAAGTTGTGTCTGCTTTATACTGTTTTTAAGGAAAAACATTGGATATTGCTTTTTCATTTAAAGATTGATGATGACTTGAGGATGTGTCATGAACTTGACCCAGGGTCAGTTGTGCAAGTTCAAGGTCGTTTGAAAAATAAATGCTTCTTTCTTTTCTGACATATCTACATGTAATATACATGGAAATGATTAGAAGCTAAAATTTTACCCGAAGATTGCTTCTGACATGTACTTAAATATGTCCCGACTTGAACTTTGATCATCTGTGCAAGTTCAGTGTCACTATAAGAAAAAGAAGCATCCATTATTTTCTAATAGATAAATACTTTAGTTATGATTTTGTTTTTCTTAGTGGGGAGGGGAGGAACCACGGATTAGATTTTGAAGATTATTTTTTTTTTTTATTGGCTTGTTTATACATTTCGGATAAATTTGTTCCCCGAAGCAAAAACGATGCTGAGTGCTTGCATGGCCAAACGTTATACGGAGAGTTGTCCATCCCACTGAGCACCTCTCGTACAGCGCGCCCTCAGGTTGGAGAAGCCGTCATCATTTATTTTTGATTTTCTGAACTTACTTTTATCATATTGACAATCCTGTCTGATTAAAATCACCACCCTTCTTCCTACACCCATCAGGGTCTGATTGGTATCGATAACAATTCATCTTCACATGAACTCTATATTTGCACACAACCTAAATATATATCTCATTTACCAAATACATGACTTTATCTGTTAATGAGAGCTGCAACTCTTCAATACTCAGTCTGGGGGTTACATAGAAAGCAGGATAAAAATAATTTGCCTGTCTCCATTTAAACAATTCTAATACATTTTCTAAAGCCCTGATTGGTCAGAATTTTAGGTCGGGTGAATATGACCCCCCTATCAATACCTGTCAGACCCTGTAAGGAGAAGAGGGTGCTTTTAATCAGACTGATTGACAATCCTTTTCCGACAGGAAGCTGCAACGGAAGACCTCTTCGTTGCTTTGCAACGAGCTCGTTTCTAGTTGTGCTTGTAAGATTATTCTTATTTTTTTTTTCTTCCTAGACGCGAACTTTGAGGCTTCATATCTTGCTCATTTCTGAACGGTTTTTGGTCAAATTTTCAGGGCTTATAGACATTACAAAACACTATCTAAAACATTTTATAAACTTTAAAATTCCTCTTCCGTTAACGAGTTATTACCCTTTTAAAAATTTTTAGGGCCTTTGGTTTCCAGACAAAGGCTCCGAGACTATGATAGCAGGGAATGGGAATCCAGCGAATTTGAATAACAGAGACATTGAAGTTGTGCACATCGATTTTTGTTTTTCAAATACGAAAATTTAGACATATTTTACTTTGTATCTTTTAAACGAAAAATATTTTGTTAAGACATGTAGAATAAAAGTTGTGCAGAATGTTAAGGGCTTTCATTTGACACCAATAAAAAAGGGCTGGCCCCTAAAATTAAGGGCCAATAGCGCTTGAAAGTTGTTGCTTAATAACTCAAAAACGGTTAGGATTTCGATATGGCTGTCGCTGGAAAAGTTGTTTGTTGGGATCTCATAAAGGTCGTTACAATGTTATTTTGTTGGTGATTTGTGTTGTATGAGTGTAAAAAGCTGTACATGTTAACATGTACCTCGTTTAATTTGGCAAGTTAACGAAAGTCTATGTGAGTGCAACTGGCATAAAGTTACCACAGAAACTATGCTGGTTTATACAGGAATTTTTTTTTTTAGAATAGAGATTTTTTTTTGGAGTTTATGTCAGTTTTGTTAGGTTCTTATAGTGCACAATCCCTAAAACGAGAATCGGAAAACAAAACATTATTCTTCCTTTGTAGTAAAACACAAACTACGTATTTAAAATAAATCTATGTATTACATTTGAGTTTTCATACTGCATGCATTTAAAATCTACCTTGAATAAGAGCTGTGTATGTACCGTTACGTAAGCTATCCTAGAAAATCGGTCACCATGGTCGCGACGGGGCTAACTAGCGGTCAGCGGTTATCTAATACACGAGAGTTGCGTCTCTCATATATGAGTTTATTTAGCCGCGCACTCTAGAATTGTTTTAGTTTATATACCCGTAAAAAAATACAATATCTGTTTTAATTTCTTCATGTTATAAGAGTTTCTCCATCTTGTTTTTATTTAATTAAACATTAGAGTATAAGAAGACGTTCTGAAAATTTATAAAGGCGATATGACTATAAATCGGAAACTTCGTCAGTCTTAAATTAATGGTTGGTTTGTAGGTCTAAAATGTTTATAAATCTTTACAATCAACAAACAACCCACAAATATTAAAACTTTTAAATGATGATCATCCCTCGCACATGGCCGAGGAGATCCCGCGCGAGTGCATATTTCAGACTTTTGTACGAACAAAACTATTTTCTTTTATTATGATTTCAACTATGATATTGGTTTCAGATGAAAAGATAAATTTATTTTACATGTACAGTTGATTTAGCAATGATTGATACGATTGCGCACAAGGTAGTTTATTATAATCAAAGTTCCATGTTTCATGTTTGCGGTAGGTGCTGGCACGATAAAAGGTGTCCTGAATTGAGGCACTCGGATTTTTTTTAATTGGCAAAAAGATAATCAGATTTGACGAAAATCATTTTTTGGCGACTTCTTCTTATGTGTAACATTTTCACTTTCCCACCCGTTTGTTTATTCGGTCAGATCGCAGCGTGCGACCGAAAATCTTGTGTCGCTTCAGCGCACACAGCTGAGAACATCTATAGCCCCAGTCGGGTTATGTTTATATGGCTGCTATGTAATTGAGTAACAATGTATCGAAGGTTATCGAGTATTATTGAGTATCGAAGTGTGCTTTCACTACAGTGGTCCATTGTTAAACAATAAGGCTATTATTCGAAGTCAATCATCTTCACATTATACATGTAGGTGCGAAATTTTAATCGGATAATGTTGCTAATAAATCAACCTGTTGAACACGCTAAACTTCTACAGATATGAACGGAATAATATATTATACTTAAAAGTTTTAAGTCAAAGAAAAATTATTCTCGGATTAAGAAGTTATGAAATACGACTACATTATGCAACGCAGTCGGTCGCCATAGAAATCATCAAAGTACTGCAAGTGTCGACAGATTTCTTGTTTCTTTGAAATACATGTACCATGATAGCTCACTACCAGAGTAAAGCTAGCCAGCACTAACTCCAACGCACTAACAAAAAACAAGTATTCCTTTTAAACGAATGATCGGCAATAATGATATATTGATAGCTAGAAGCAATCAACATGATCAGTTTGATGTAAAATAATAAAATAAGTACTGTATTTTTACAAAATATAGAATATTTTGAATCTGTACACCATAATTTCATTATTATAAACCGTCAACAAATATTAATTTTTAAATAAATTTGGGAAAAGCCGTTCGTAAACTCCTTGTCTAATTTTATTTTTTTAACGTAATTATTAAATGTTAATGTATCTTCTTCTTCTTCAGAATAATGAGTAGGGCTCTTCAAAGAGCATTAACACGTATACAAAGAAAGAGTTGTATTAAAATAATTGAATGCGACTGAAAAACATTGAATGCCATCATAACTTGCTATTGAGGTCGCATTATAACGTAACCTTGTTTATAAATCAAGCCGTCTTCCTAGCTACTATTATGCAACATCAATAGATCGAGGTCAGTTCATGGAGCATCGTCTTATGATTGAGGTCAGTTCATCGAAGTCAACTGCATTACTGAATGAATCTTTCGATCGAAATTCTTACGCGTGAGACAAAATGTGCATTCTTGAATTAACAGGTCGAACTGTATTTTATGTATGTTTGCATCTCTTAAGGTAAATGAATTGAAATAAACCCGAGTAAAATGTTATATAAATACTAAACCAAAATTCAAGTTTTTATAAGAACTACTTATGCAAGCGGAATGTGTGCGCACGTGGAAGCATTTGCCGGATGCCTCATATGGACACAACAGTGATCGGCCGAAGCCGATCACAATAAGTTAAAATTATCGACTATTTTTCAAGCGTTTTCCGATCCGGATTCCTCGAGAACGGGTGTACCCTCGAGGATTCCGGCGCCAAATTAGGCACTAGTGACAACGATTTTCGGCGCCAGAGCGCGGAGTAGACCTTAAGAAAACAAATTATTTCTGTAATGTAGCGTTCTAAACAAGGCTCCCTGTCCCCAAACAAGGACTTCTGCTCATTAGGTGACCCCGGATTCCTTAGGGGACGGGTAATCCCTTGAGGATTCCGGCGCCAAATTAGACACTAGTGAAACCGATTTCCGGCGCCAGGGCGCGGACTAGACCTTAAGTGAACAAATTATTTCTGTAATGTAGCGTTCTAAACATGGCGCCCTGCGCCCAAACTAGAACTTGTGCTCATTAGATGAACCCGGATTCCTCGGGGGACGGGTAATCCCTTGAGGATTCTGGCGCCAAATTAGGCACTAGTGACACCGATTTCCGGCGCCATGGCGCGGACTAGACCTTAAGTGAACAAATTATTTCTGAAATGTAGCGTTCTAAACAAGACGTCCTCCTAACATTAAAAGTTCTTACTTCACACAATGATTGCTTATGACCTAAGTGTTGACTTGTGCTCATTAGGTGAGCCCGGATTTCCCGGGGGACGGGTAATCCCTTGAGGATTCCGGCGCCAAATTAAGCACTAGTGACACCGATTTCCGGCGGCAGGGCGCGGAGTAGACCTTAAGTGAACACATTTTTTCTGTAATGTAGCGTTCTAAACAAGGCGCCCTCCAAACATTGAAAGATCTTACTTTACACAAAGATTGCCAATGACCTAAGTGTGTGTTATGATTTTGTTTCAAGGTTATTTTGTGAAGTTCAAGGTCATTGGAGGAAATTTCATAAGTTGTGTCTGTAGATAAATACTTTAGTTATGATTTTGTTTTTCTTAGTGGGGAGGGGGGAATTATTTGTGAGGTTGCTCACAGAACCGCCAGTTAGTCCACTGAGAGCACTCTCCCCCTTTCTCGCAACCAAAATTCACCTTAAATTATCTTAAAGGAAATTATATTTTGGGTCATTGTTCCCCCTCCCCCAACCCCCATTTTAGTAGAAGGCAACATAAATTTTTATGGCAAATTGAAAACAGATTATATTAAACAAAATAAGAGTTATAGCTGCCTCACAACTCCCCCCCCCCCCTCCCCTACCACTACCACGGATTAGATTTTGAAGATTAATTGTTTCTTTTATTGGCTTGTTAATACATTTCGGATGAATTTGTTCCCCGAAGCAAAAACGATGCTGAATGCTTGCACGGCCAAACGTTATACGGAGAGTTGTCCCTCCCATTGAGCACCTCTCGTACAGCGCACCCTCAGGTTTGAGAAGCCGTCATCATTAATTTTGATTTTCTGAACTTACTTTTATCATATTGACAATCCTGTCTGATTAAAATCACCACCCTTCTGCCTACACCCATCAGGGTCTGATAGGTATCGATAACAATTCATCTTTACTTAACCTCTATTTTTGCACACAACCTAAATATATATCTCATTTACCAAATACATGGCTTTATCTGTTAATGAGAGGTGCAACTCTTCAATATTCAGTCTGGGGGTTACATAGAAAGCAGGATTAAAATAGTTTGCCTGTCTCCATTTTAAAAATACCAATACATTTTCTAAAGCCCTGATTGGTCAGAATTTTAGGTCGGGTGAAGATGACCCCCTATCAATACCTGTCAGACCCTGTAAGGAGAAGAGGGTGCTTTTAATCAGACTGATTGACCATCCTTTTCCGACAGGAAGCTGCAACGGAAGACCTCTTCGTTGCTTTGCAACGAGCTCGTTTCTAGTTCAAGTTAAAATAATAACAATGATTAAAATTAAATGTTTATTCTCCACACCCCCCATCAGATTCAGAGTCTTCTTTAAGGTACCTCACTACACCCAGACTTATAATTTTTAAGACACTACGTCACAAGATGGCGATTTAAATGTTTTGTTAAACTGTTAATATCGTTCGATTCGGTTGTATATTGTCGTGGCTCAGTGGTTAAAGTATTGGGTTTCTGAACCGCAGATCATGAGTTTGAATCCGCCTGGAGCTTTTGTTCAAGTTTACTGAATTAAATTTTCTAAAATGTAATTTTTCATCCCAAATTGCACATTTTTTTGCCTCTTTGACTTAAATACTTCTTATCCATTATGATATCTATCATAATCAAGTAATTTTCTGCTGATTTGAGAAAATATTTCAAGATGCAGTGAACCACCTTAATACATTCTAACATGTGTACAGTAGCAAATTTTAAATCATTTCTTGATTGGTATTTTTCTCTAGATGCACATAAAGATTTAGGAAATTGCTTTAATTTTTATCGATAAGATAAACAAAATGTTATAAGTATTCGGGGCAATTGTAATCCTAAACAAAGCAGGGTCATCAATAGGCTAGAAATTACCCACATGGATCAAACACTATACATATGAATAAAATAAAATACTTTATTATATCCAGTTCTGGAAATTCAGGGTGTCTCCAAGGGGGCATAACCTATATACAATTTGATGCGCACAAAGAGCAAGAATAAATATGGGGGATCTCAAAAGTTAAAAATTATCAAAGTATATCATCATTTCCTATTTCAGAGGGGTGGGGGTGGTTTAAAGACAACTCCTGGGGGTCATTTACTTACACCATTTGATGCATCATAATGATTTTAGAAACAAAAATATATTTGGTTTAGTGGTAAGGGTTCTCAACAGTTTTCAAGATTAATGGTATTTTCCTGTTTCATTGGGTCAGAACAATCCCATAGGGTCATGGCCTACGTTTTATTTGATGCATCATAATAAATTAAGAAAAAAGACCCTTTCCTCCCTATTAAATAAAACTCATATAGACATGATAAGTCTCTACACTTATTTAAATGTAATACACAAATTTAATACAAACTGTCACAGGGTCAATATGGGGTCAACTTAATATTTAAATCTGACAAATGAAAAAATAACTTTTGCAATTAAAATGACAGAAACTGTACAAATGTGATAGGATATGTTACAATGATGAGCTTATTTAGATATTTTAAAAAAGATGATGATACAGTATGCTGGCAAAGGGAGATCACTTATTTAGAAAGTGAAAGTAATACATATGTATACCGGTGTCTCATAATATTGTGCGAGTACTACATGTATTATGCTTACCAATATTGGTCAACATCATAATGATAATCCAGTTAGTCTAAGAGCACAATATGAATCCATTAATAAGCTGATCATCACAAAAGAAATGTTTATGCATGTTAATTACTCCTATTCTGCACATGGAAAACACATACCGTTATGTACACCACGTGAAAGCCATCAAACTGAAGAGCTGGGTAAAACTAGTACCCGGTAATGCGACCTGTAGACTTGTGTTGTGTACGTAACTTCAGACAAAGATCATTTTCTTGTAACATGCATGTATTTTCATGACTTTATTCTTTTAAACCCCTTGTACTGTTTTATTCGGTAAAAATATGTAAAGCACACATTTCAGCTTTAAGGTGGTACGTATAGACACCTGCATATTGTAATGAACTCCCTATTGCAGAAATAAACGATAAAGTATAAATATAATAATTCCCCCTAAAATAATGTTACCTATCAGTGAAGTGCAATGGGTTAGAGCATTAACTACATGTCTGTTGAGAGTTCAAATGCTGCTGGGGCTTTTCTATTTTCTTACTTCAGATTCCAAAATTTTAAAAATTTATCTTTTTTTGCTACATAACTGTATTGTAAAAATTTAAAATTATAAAACGTCACTGTGAAAGAATTTTGATTATAATGCACTTTACTACATGTACATGCAGGCTTTCGTTGTTATCAAAATATTCTGATGTTTCTTTATCCATGAGGAGTGTGTGTGTGTGGGGGGGGGGGGGGGGAGGGGGGTGGCAAAGTAGTATGTAACTGTGATTGCAGGGGGTGGGGGGATTGCATGGGGTCTGAGGTGTATTGTTTGGTAATTTTACTACATGTATTAATATAAATTATTTTTTTCAAGGGTGGGAGGGTCTGGACCCCCCCCCCACTCCAATCCCTTCTCTAAATCTGTGCACGCGATGATGTTGGCAACTAGAAGCAAATCTAAATTAAGCCGGCAACCGCCGAGGGAAGGGGGCATAATTTAATTTTGTTTGTAATATTTATATAGACCATACTTTCTATGAAATGAAATGATAAGATTATTGATTAACTGAAAATTCACATGCAAACAGTTCAACCACAACTGTACATAAAGGGCCGCTCATGTGTATTATCATCGTCGGAACCCACAGGTTTTCTATCCGTTATACTGCAGTGTAACAGATAGAAAACCCGTGGGTTCCGATGATGGTGTATTATGTGCACGTGGCCTTTGTTTTTACTAAAACTGGTACAAAACAGTGTTATTTAGGGGCAAACACTTGGTGCGGGTATTACTGTCTAATGACAGCATCTAGTTACAACTTGTTTTCAATCCAAATTACATAACTTTATAAAAAATTTAACACTGTATTACCTTTGTGTAAACCCTATACACCACAGCAGTAACATTAAATGTTTTTCTACAAATGTTTTAAACAAGGTCATCGATGTTTCATATTTTAGATACAAGTATTTGGTTCTTGATAGCATTACAACGCTGTCTTCAGATGATACACACCAAATTAGGTCTAATATTAACCAATAGGTTCTTAAAGGAGCTACAATAATTTTATCTATGATATAATCAATGTAATTTGCTCATTGGTTCATCATGCGACCATTTTAATCATCAAATTACTTTTTTCCGATAACCTTCTAATTTGAATCGCTTTGTTTGTTCTGTGATACCACTCTCATTAATTTTTAGAATCTTTTCCCCATGAATATCAAAGAAATCTTTATTTGTTATATGCAAGTCGTGCTCATTCGATTTCCATAATGTTTGTTTTTTCATAGCCAGAATTTTATCTGAATTGGACTCGATAATTTTGTAATGATTGACGTGCATGACAGCAAATCATTTAGTCATATTTTTTTCTTTAAATATAGCTTTCACTTAGGGCATATCGGGGCATATCGTGTTCGTTTGTGGTTGATTATTGTTTGTCAGTTTTGTTTTATGTCGACCTACATTTTAACTGGGACACTGATTACAAAGCTTTCGTTATCGTTAGCCATTGATCATGGGCAAAGAATAGTGACTGCGAATCTTTGTTATTTTATAGAGCGTAAATCAAAACACACAAAACATCACATTGAAATACGTTTTTGAGGGATTCTATAGACGTTTTTGGCAAACAAGCGTCGCAAGTACTGTTTCCATTTTCAAGGGTGCTTGTATATAAAATTTAGTGCAAGTCATCGGAGACCAGTGGTGACACGTCCAAGCACTTCGAAAGCGGAACCCTGAACATTAATGATCCCTAGCCAATATTTTTTTAGGCTCATTAGATATGATCTGAAGTTTTTGAATCCGGTAACATTTTTTTCATTATTTTCCGCATAAAAGAATAACTATGGAATATATACCGGAATGCTCGTATACTTGGTAGCGTATTGTTAAACTTCACTCGATGTAATTGCCTTTAGATATGTTGTCCATGTTTTTATTGATACTAGTGTTTGCGATGTCACAGGCTTATGGTGAGTTTACATGCATACTATGTAAAGTACCTTAAAAGGATATTATATAATGCTTATTATTTTATTTTACATATATAACATTGTAATAAAAACAGTTATCTATCTGCAATGCTCACTACAATATGTAGCTTGATTAATCCATTCATTTCCTAATTTATGCTTGCTTGGCATTTTCACAAATCATGTTTACATTTTATTCCCGAAATGTTTTGCTTTTTAAGAAATTATTTTAAATCACTATATTAGGATAAAAAATAGATATTTACATGAAAAAATGTTTTTAATTTATTCAGAATATATAAGATTTTATAGAAATTTCATTTATAAGATTAGCTTTTTTTTAACATGAAAGGACAACAAATGTAAGGACAAACTAAAGAAAATCACACTTTAATTGCTTTTGTTTATGAATATCATTCATATGTAAATGTTAGTTTAAATAAACCCTCTCAATTTTGTAAATGTAACTAATGTTGTTTATGTGTCGGTGTGTGTTTGTTGGCAGTTAACGTTGCCCTCAATAAACCATCATATCAGCAGTACCCATACGGACCAGGTGACGACAGATTTGACGCCAGTAACGCTGTGGAAGGACGTAAATCTGACCTGAGCTTGGGTGGTGGTCAATGTGCTGCATCAGAGTACGGTAAACGAAACGCCATCTGGTGGGTGAACCTGATCAGCATCTGCAGTATACATCACATCACCATCTACTTCAGGACGGGTATAGTCACAGTCATTATGTATCTATGGAAATGATAGCCTCTGTGGTATAAACTTTCATCACACATTTACGCTTTTTAGCTCACCTGAGCTGAAAGCTCAAGTGACCTATTCTGATCACCTTTTGTCCGTCGTCCGTCTGTCCGTCTGTAAACTTTTTACATTTTGAACTTCTTCTCTAAAACCGCTTGGCCGATTTCAACCAAATTTGGCACAAAGCATTCTTGTGGGAAGGTTAATATAAATTGCAAAAATGAAAGACCGATCTTTATTCAAAGCGGAGAAAACCTCGAAACTGTAGAAAAAGGGGGGTTCATGTTTAAAAATCTTCTTCTCAAGAACTACTGAGTCAAATTCAATGTAATTTAACATAAATAATCCTTATGGAAAGGAAAATATAAATTGCAAAAATTATGAGCTAACTCTGTTCCAAATCTGAGTTATTACGAAATTAATAACAAAGGAAATGCGTGTTTCAATCAGTTTATAGCTTCGCGTTCGGTATTCCATGAGTCATGGTAAAATGGGTAACAAACCCGGGCCGCGGCAAAACAAAAGATTGGCAGTTATTAATATGCCAATCTCATTAAAATTTTGAGGATATGTTACGGACCAGTATATTTTCATTCGCTGTAAATATTGCTGCAAAACAATGCGTATTTTGGAATTGACGATTGCCGATCTGCCCCGGCTTTATTTTCCCCCGGCCCGGGTTTGCCCACCCATTTTACCAAGACTCGTATTCCATACTTTTAAAACGAGGTTCTTTGTTTAAGATAAACGGGTCGATCTGACAATGATGAATTAGTTTGTTGTGCAACAGTTCGCGTACGAAGGGGATCTTTGAAACATGCAAATACATTGGTGCCGATTTTGTGAAGTAAATTGAGGTTAAATATTTCAATGCGTTGACAGTTTTCACATATGACGGTGGTGTTAGCTTGTTTTGATTTTCGTTGCGTTTTCATTACCTGGGAACTATCGCCTGTATTTTGTAATTTTTACGTATCAAATCAAACAGAGACTTCGGTAAATCAGACAGTTAACTGTTTACCTGCGCAAATTAAGCACAATCTGATGTATTAAAAGAGTAGTTTGTTATAGTGCATTCATTCAGATTCTATCGGTAATTCGGTATTATCTTTTCCGTAATATTAGATTAATGCAATGTGTTTTGTTTAGATGCTTAGCATTTTCTCGAGTTTATTCATAAGTTTAAATAGAGTTTAATATCGCTGACGGAAATATGTAGGTTTATATACATGTATACGATTTATTTTGAAAAAATAAATTGTGCACTTTATTTGTTATAGTGCATGTTTCTTATGTTTAATTGTTTACAATTTCTATTTACTAACCATATTTGAGTGTTAAGCTTCGAATTATAAGCAAGATACAGAGATTTGCTCACAATTCTATGTACACAGATCTGAAGCCATTCTTGTTTTCCACTTTAAACATGTTAAATGCTGAATAGGAAATACCAAGTTAAAAATCTTAAGCTGAATGTAATAAACTCATGTAAACAAAATATGACTCAAACCTAGCAGAATTGTGAGCTCTGTATCTTGCTTATAATTCTACGATTGGCGCTGAAATTTTGGTTAATCATTAGAAATGTCTCGCTAAATGTTGTACAAAAAAATTATAAAAGGATGATATGCTGTATATAACTACTCTCTGGGGCCCCCTTTTATATAAAGAATAATGTGAAATCTACATCAATTTTGATAGTTTTTCAGACATGAGTAAATAAAAACGACACCGTTAAACAATTTTTATAGTTCTGACACATTTCTGTTGCGGGGATAAAGGAATAATTGCTATTCCTAAGAAAATATTACAACGGAAAATTATCCTGGTCTGTAGCCATTTTTTATTTTTGAATAAAGATGAAAATAATGGTTGGGCCTTAATAAAATAGAGTAATGTGCCTGTCAATACTGTAACATTGATTTTTATAGCTCTTTAACATGTCACGTGACAACAATTTTCATTCCAGTGTATTCATCAATCATGCAAATGTGAGTAAAGTTATAAAAGTCACACGAGTTTACGCCAGGTAAACAACAGTCATTTAATTATAATGGAGAAGACAAATTAAATTTTTGAATGTTTTTAGGTCACCTGAGTAAACTCAGGTGACCTATTGCTATCTGTTTTCGTCCGTCGTCGTGCGTCGTGCGTTAACAATTTACATTTTTAACTTCTTCTTAAAAACTACAAGGCCAATTGTTCCCATTTTTGGTGTGAAACATCTTTATGGTAAGAGGAATGTAAATTGTGAAATTGGTGGCTCTACCACTACCAGGGTGCCACAGGTGGGGCCAAATATGCAAAAAACAGCCAAATTTTCAAAAATCTTCTTCTCTACTCCCACACATGTGAGGAAAAAACTGATTGCATGGTTATGATGTCCATGAAGCCCTCTACTAAAATTGTGAAATTCATGGCCCCTGGGTCAGGGGTTCAGGCTCTAGGATGGGGCCAATATGGCCATATAGGAAAAATGTTTTAAATCTTAGAAAATCTTCTTCTCTACTCCCATAGATATTTGCTAAAAACTAAATACATGGTTATAATGTCCATGAAGCTCTCTACCAAAATTGTGAAATTCATGGCCCCTGGGTCAGGGGTTCAGGCTCTAGGGTGGGGCCAATATGGTCATATAGTAAAAATGTATTAAATCTTAGAAAATCTTCTTCTCTACTCCCATAGATATTTGTTTAAAACTAAATGCATGGATATGATGTCCATGAAGCCCTCTACCAAAATTATGAAATTCATGGCCCCTGGGTCAGGGGTTCAGGCTCTAGGGTAGGGCCAATATGGTCATATAGTAAAAATGTATTAAATCTTAGAAAATCTTCTTCTCTACTCCCATATATATTTGTTAAAAACTAAATGCATGGTTATGATGTCCATGAAGCCCTCTACCAAAATTGTGAAATTTATGGTCTCTGGGTCAGGGGTTCAGGCTCTAGGGTGGGGCCAATATGGCCATATAGGAAAAATGTATTAAATCTTAGAAAATCTTCTTCTCTACTCCCATAGATATTTGTTTAAAACTAAATGCATGGATATGATGTCCATGAAGCCCTCTACCAAAATTGTGAAATTTATGGTCCCTGGGTCAGGGGTTCAGGCTCTAGGGTGGGGCCAAAATGGCCATAAAGTAAAAATGTATTAAATTTTAGAAAATCTTCTTCTCTACTCCCATAAATATTTGTGAAAAACTAAAGGCCTGGATATGATGAACATGAAGTCTTCTACCTAAATTGTGAAATTTATGATCGCTTGGACAGGTGTTTAGGCACTAGCGTGGGGCCAATATGGCACAGGAAGGGCCCAAATATCTTGAAAACGGTTAAAATCCCCACCCCTAAACCATATATATTCTTGTTCCTTGTGTTAAGGGCCATCAAATGGTATGTAGGTCATGGGCCTCAGGGGTGGTTCCTGACCCCCCTCAAACAGGAAGAGCCCAAATATCTTGAAAACGGTTAATATCCCCACCCCTAAACCATATATATTCTTGTTCCTTGTGTCAAGGGGCATCATATGGTATGTAGGTCATGGGCCCCGGGGATGGTCCTGACCCCCCTCAAACAGGAAGTGCACAAATAACTTGAAAACGGTTGAGATCCCCACCCCTAAACTATATATATTCTTGTTCCTTGTGTCAAGGGGCGTCGTATGATATGTAGGTCATGGGCCCTTGGGGTGGTCCTGACCCCTCTCAAACAGGTAGTGCCTGAATATCTTGAAAACGGTTAATATCCCCACCCCTAAACCATATATATTCTTGTTCCTTGTTTATGTTAGTTCACCTGATATATAGTTAAGGACCCCTGGGAACCACATGAAACTTTGTGGGTCATCCCTACTCTATATGATAGCCTCGTTCGTTTGGGAGACTTTATAATCGCCCCGATTATAATTACATCTTGTTTTCCCTTGCTTCTTCCTAATGGAGTTATCTTCCTTTGCTTGTTCATATGAAGTAATTAATCGTTGAATATAATGTAATTATAAAGAAGTTGTATGATCAAAAGAGTTATGCAAGGCTTTTGATCATTTGAAACAAAAACAGTTTTTGAACTTTCAAAATAAACAAATAGACTTGTTAATAGTAAAGTAATAATTGGCTAACTAAAATCACTGATATATAAAGGTAAAATGATTTTGGTATATATGCCAGATGGTGATTCTCAACGAATGTTGAATATTTAAAAACTGGAACAGGAGAAGTGAGTAACTCATGATGGCTTTTATCGATAAAGCTGGGTTTTTTTCCGTTTGTTTAAATGCCCATAGGGAGACTTTCTGTCTGCCCCGGGGGGATGGGAGGTTGTTTTAGATAAAACATGAATAATAGCCACCTTGTTATTATTATTAAATTATTTTCTATCAGAGTCTTGCACCTTTTTAATATCAGGTCATGCATTCTTTTATGATCTTTTAAGTTTTTCGCTAAAATTATAGGTTTAATAAGTCGTTTTTGAAAGATTTCAGGCAGGGAGGTGGTCGTCATTACAAATTAAAACTTTTTCTATTCCAGAATAAAACTTAACTAAATGCATATATGAGACTCCTTGACAAGTTTGTGTATGGGTTATGCTACTCAGGTGACCGTTAAGGCCATTTGGCCTCTTGTTAATTTGAGGAATTGAGCGTGATATGTAAAAAAAATACAATAACTAGTAAGTAGTTGAGGAAGAAAATGTACCTATATGCTATCATATATTTTGATCGCTTTATAAAGTGGGGGAGGGGGGGGGGGCAGAACGAAAATATAGGGAATTGGAAGTTAACAGTGTACCCCTACAAAATGTTTAGTTTTATATCTTGCATAGGATTTTCTTATTCTGGGTAAAAATAGTATTCCATAATGATACAATGTCAAAGATTACGCGTATACTAAAATAAGTGTAAAATTCGAATACTTTACAATATTTATTTTTTGTTATTCTACTGAGGGGCCATATGGCAAAATATTTTGAACGCCCATTGTTGCTCAGGTGAGCGATGTGGCCCCATGGGCCTCTTGTTTACTTGTATGTTAACAATTTAGTTTTATCAGACTACTAAATCTTTATATGATTTCCCCTGATAGTTTGAAAGATGCAATACCGAAAAAAATGTTGTTGGTTTTAGTTTAATATAAACTGGAGAGAATGGCTGTAATGGACATGAACATTAAATGAAACAAAACATCAAACACATTTACAATTTTTAAATTTAAATAACAAATTAAAGAGAAAATTAGATATTTAATTCAAGAGTTTGCTTAACTCACTTTATATATATGTTTGTCCATGTTTAAAAATGAAATAACATGCCAGGAGTCTTTCGAGGTAAGGGTTGCGGTTACAGGGAGATTGCTCACATATTTTCTTTTAGACGTAACACCAACAACCTTTAATGTTAGATATGACGTCAAGATGTATATGATGTAATAATTGATTTTATTTTTATTTTTAATTTAGCGCATCTTCGCTAGTCAAGGGTTTCTGATCCACATCGCTCCTCACGAACCCTTGGCATATCGTGCTATCAAAAGTCGGAAAATTTTTCCTGAATTTTGATTGGACCTTACCGAAAACGTTCGACCAATCAAAAAATGCAAAACAAACCTGATTTAATCGACAATGTTTTCGTACTACTTATACATAAACTAGTGTCTCTAACACGAAAAGCTCAAAACCTTTGTTTTCTAGTCTTTCTGTTTGAGCCTTCATGATGCATGTATCATAATAAGTACAACTGATTGTGTATCAACGGAAACATGTACTCGTAGACTGAGGATTCACCTCTCTTAGTCTTACACCCTTCGAATGAATTCGTTCTACATGTAACATTTAACATGATTACTATTTATTGAATACACTATCTGGGCATTTAAACGTTCTTCCAGCTTGTCATTATCAATGGCTATAGAGGCTGCCATTACTGCCCCAGGTCCGTTAAAGTAGGGCATATTTCACTATTTGGCTGATTTAAAAATAGGATAGGAGATCACGCTAGAAAATACATCACGATTTTTGATAGCACGATATGCCAAGGGTTCGTGGGAAGCAGTGCGGATCAAAAATCTTTGGCTAGCGAAAATTAATTTACAGTGAAAAAGGAACAGGCCATAAGCATTTTATTAGTTTTAACAGAAACGAACTCCGAAGGTTTGCGGTTACATGGAGATTACTCATATATTTGCATTGTGACGTGGTTTGAAATAGTGTTTTAGAAACATCAGATTACACCTATACTAAGATAAGATTTTCCTGAAACCTGCGGATTTTAAAAGGTTTTAATAAAGGTGTTTTCGTTACATTATAGTAGATCACATTTTTTCCTATTGTTGCATTTTATTTCATTTTTAAATAGTTCATTAGCAATTAATAGAAACGAATCATGACATAAGTACTGACATTATTTTCGAACATTTTAGGAATAAATAACCCTTATAATAGCCACATACAAAATGTACATATTTTTCACGAAGTTTTTTATATTTCCTTAAAACGACAGTTTGAAAAAATGCACTTTGTCCTGCTGTAGTTATAAAACGCGTCCGACAAAATCATTTAAAGTTTATAACAGACTTAAGTATAGTGGGCAAAATGGTATGTTGCTTTGGTACAATATCTTAAAACTGCAAGCTGCAAACCTGACCTTAATGTTCTGAATTTCAGTTGACGAATTTGTCAATCTTCCATTTATGCCAATACATCAACGCATGACCAAAGGTAAAAAAAAGGAACGATATGAACGGCATAGAGTTTTTATAAATAAAGATTGTGTAATAACGAAAATGTTCAATGCTATCAAAAATTTAAGACAACAGTTCGCGCAAAGTTATAACAAAGCAGACTTGTCTCTCATCTAAAACCGCAATTTATCGAATTATATGGGTTCAAGTGATATTTTGATCTACAAGATTGTGTTAGGTGCCTTTTCTGGTTCTTTACTGTTTGGATTAAACGTGCTTAGTTTTTAAGAGAGGGTTCAGACCGCCCTTTTCGCCACACACTCTCTCATGCAATATATGACACTGACTAAATTCCAATTAGCTAGCACGGACGTATCGTTATGACATATAAACGTACATGTATATAGTTTAAACAAGGAAGTTCTAATTATTTAAAATTATATTGTTTTCCCGACATTTCTTTTTAACGACAGTCATATACGATAGCTGCTGAACATTTCATATTACTCTTTATATAAAATCTTTGTCCAGTACTTTTAATTCACAATGTAATAAAACCAGTGTTGTTAAAAAAAACACTGTTAAAATTGTCAAAATACGGTATCATAATTTTGTTTATATATTGAAATGGTTTAATAATACGTGACTGTTTTTTCTCAGAGAATTCTCAGGGTTTAGCTACCGCAATTGTATTCGATATTAAGATAAACTATGGTGGTGTTATTTTTTTAAACGACAAATATATGAAACTTGCTTATATTTTTCATATAAGCGTATGTTAAACAATTAGATATTTTAATCGGTAGGTACATGAAGAATGTGTAATATATTTCGCCTATAACTCAGTTGATACTAAGCAATTTTTTAGTTAACATTGTAAAAAAGAATCATATAATCTTGTTTTTAATTGGATCGATAATATCTTGTACAGATAACGAGTATTTTTGGTACATAGCAGGCCGTGTTCTTGGATTCTCTGTGTATGTGTCCAATACCACGGATATATCACAGGGAACGTTGTGTTTCAAGGACAACAACTTCACAAAACACACAATACCTTCTGTCTTCACAACAAACTGTTTTGTTTATGGACAATATATCATCTACTACAACGAGAGACTACCAGGAGTTGTCTACCCTGACGGCTATTATAGTAATGTAGTGAGTGACCTCTGTGAAGTAGAGGTGTATGGTGAGTGTTCTTTAAAACTTCAACAAACTTTGGAAACTGTTTAAATTTTCTTTTCATATTTGTTCACATGGCGACCTTTTTGTCAAAATATAGAACAAATAAACAGTTTATTGACCATGTGGAATAGTTGAGTAATGTTGCAACGTGTTCTCGATTTAAGTAAAATAGCAAAATTTATGCAGTCAATTAAAGTGGTAATTTCTACTATGGAATTTTTTTTTACCCCCCCCCCCCCCCAAAAAAAAAAAGAAATAGTAATTTGTCATTTTTAGCAATTATAATATCGAAGTGATGTATCAAAACTAGGGAATATCGAGGTGAAGTATGAAAACTAGGCACACAGAAACATTTTGCTATTTAATCATTATAAAGATGACTGAATGACAAGATTATAGCATTCCATATTTAGCATCAGATTAACTTAATGGCAAATCCTCTTTCTGTAAGGGTCATGAATGTTACATGTTTGTTAGGGCAGGGCTATAGTGGCGAGATACTGTAACTGAGCAGATCACATATGCCTTTAATATTTGTTCGTTTGTGTTATGATTCTTTTTACATTCGTAGGTGATAGGTTGAATGATTTGATTTGTGTATTTCATTAATTAAAACCTGTAGTTGTATTACTTAAAATATAAAGGCAACTTATTTGCACAGTTAAATGCTTGGTGGACCAGAGTGCCTCTATCATATTATAAAATCCATGACCCTGAAGTCAGAGTTCTTTAGTTTGAAATTCGCAGCTGTATGTTAGTCGTGTAGTGGATAGGCATTGACTTTTCTAGTATAATCATTTTTTTTTACTTATGGACACCCAGCAAGGCTTGTACAATATGTCATGATTTCTAATAATATTAAAGCCCTTTTAGTTTGATGAAGGTGGAGCTCATTGCTGGTCTACCAGCCCGTACATCATCAGTGTTTCTGGGGTTTTTAATGTTATTCTACTAGTCAACCGCAAAAATGAAACCATTGCTGCGATATACTTAAGACTCATGCTTAATTATATTTCTTTAGTTACATGGAATTTATTGCGAATAATAGCCGTACAGTAAATTTGCATTTGAATACATGTATTAAGTACAGCAAACATTACGTAGTTTACATGTAGAAACAACTATTGTTTTACCTAAAGTTAACCATGCCCCATGTTGTCAAGTACATGTGAGTGCTTTGCTTATTAGATCCTGTATTGACTTCTAAAAGTTTTACGAATGTTAAAAAAGTATTGTAAGTGTGCACTAGGTAACTTTTTATCCTACAGCAAGATTTGAATACAGCAAACAGGCTATTGTAAATTTACGGCTATATATATATACTTTTTATTTATGTTACAGTATAAAACTCAAGAAATTTACCGTTTATTACGAACACGGTTATAACCAAGTTACGACTGTAACTAAGTAAATGTAAGACCTCGCTAATTAAAGTTTATCTTTAAGCTTACCTGAGCTGAAAGCTCAAGTGAGCTTTTCTAATCACATTTTGTCTGTCGTCCGTCTGTCTGTCCGTAAACTTTTAAACATTTTCCAACATCTTCTCAAAATCCACTGGGCCAATTTTTAACAAACTTGCCACAAAGCACCCTTCGGCAAAGGGGATTCAAAGTTGGAAAATTTAAGTCGCATGATCTTTTACAAAGGGAGATAATTATAAATTTTTGAAAATTTACGTGAAATTTTCAAATTATTGAATATTTTCGTGAAATTTTCAAAAATCTTCTTCTCAGAAACCAATCAGCCATGAAAGCTGAATCTTATGTTGAAGCATCCTCAAGTTGTGTAGATTCAAATTGTGAAAATCATTACCCCCGGGGGTAGGGTGGGGCCACATATTGGGGTCAAATTTTTAAAGAGGAATTTTTAGAGTAGATCTTTATAAATCCTTTCAGAAATCAATCAGCCAGGAAAGCTGAAACTTATGTGGAAGCATTCTCAGGTAGTGTAGATTCAAAGATGTGAAACTCATGAGCCCCGTGGGTAGGGTGGAGCCACAAAGAAGGTCACTTTTTTACATAGGAATATATATAATATATAAAGTAAATTTTTATAATCTCCTCTTGCGCGGGTAGGTTAAGGCAACTTAGAGTTTAATGATAGCCGATATTATGGTCATTTTAAAAATTGTTTATTTTTATGAAAACAGTGCTGAATATTAATATCAAGTGAATGTATTCAACAAGATATTATATCTTTACTTAGGAATCAAGTCGATCTTTAAAGCTGCCGTGCCATGGTATCACGTGACAGTTAAAAATAGATCATTTTTGTACCTTAACAAAAAATCAAAAAGTGTAACACTACCCGGAAGTTTTTTTGTATGTATGATACAATAATTCGATCGGCAATAAGTAAATGTTTATTAATATTGTTGCTAGAATCCTATAGTTAATCGCATAATATAAATATTGTCATTATTTACCGGAAACCTCCTCAACTTTTTTAATTTCATTGAAAACACTACGTATTTTTCATTTACAACAACAAATCAAAGGATTCTAGCAGCATTTTTCAAGTATTTAAGGGCATGTGCTTTTGATATTTGCCAAATTCATCTTTCATAATATTCGGGGTAGTGTTACACTTTTGTCTTTTTTATACAAACTGACAGAGGAAAGGCCGGTCAAGCCACATAGATATCTATCTGCTTACCTTATAACACTCGCTGATAAAATAAAATATCCATGCCTGTATTATCCTGGTTATATCCTAACTTACACTCATCTAAATCTTGGGTATCTGTATTAAATAAGTCTTATTTCGGCATTGTTTACACTGCATTCCGATAATTTGTCTCCCGACATTGATCTTCTCTATTAAACATGCTTGTGACGTCATCAATGTTAACGATACGCAATACAGAGAAATCGACGATGTATTCTGTTTAAAGAGCTTCTAGTGACATTTTACGCCTGTAGTTTTCATAATTTGGACCAGAGATAAAGTTAAAATTGACAGATTTCTTGAGTAAAATATGACATCATGCTACTTAAATTATTGTGACGTCATATCGATCAGAGGAAGTTTTACTCGATTTGTTGCCTTATCATACCCGCGTGAGAAACCAATAAGCAAGGAAAACTCAACCTTATGTGGAAGCTACTTCGGGTAGTATAGATTCAAAGTTGTGAAAATCATGACCCCCAGAGGTAGGGTGGGGCCACAATGGGAGGTCGAATTTTACATAGGAATATATAGAGTAAATCTTTAAAAATCTTCTTCGCAGAAACCAATCAGCCAGAAAAACTGAAACTTATGTGGAAGCATTCTCATGTAGTGTAGATTCAAAGTACTGAAACTCATGACCCCCGGGGTTGGGATGGGGCCACAATGGGGGGTCGAATTTTAACATGGGAATATATAACGTAAATCTTTCAAAACCTTCTTCTTAGAAAGAAATCAGTCAGGAAAGCTTAATTTTATGTGGAAGCATTCTCAGGTAGTATAGATTCAAAGTTGTGAAAATCATGACCCCCGGGTGTAGGGTTGGGCCACAATGGGGTGGTGGGGGTTGGTTGTCAATTTTTACATAGAAATATATTGATTAAATCTTTAAAAATCTTCTTCTCAGAAACCAATGAGCCAGGAAAGCTGAACTTGTGTGGAAACATCCTCAGGTAAGGTAAATTTAAATCATGATCCCCGGGCGTATCTTGTGGTCACAAGGAGAGGAGGGGAGAAAACATTTTTACAGGAATATATAAAGAAAAATCTTCAAAAATCTTCTTCTAGAAAACTATTGGCTTTGAAAAGCTGTAACTTTAGTGGAAACAACTTCAGATAGTATAGGTTCAAATTCGTTAAAATCGAAATCTTGAGGGGTAGGGTTGGGCAACATTGGGGATCTAATTGTACAAAGGAAAAGATTTTAATTATTCACAAAAAAGGAAATGTTATCACGTATGGTTTACTTATTTGCGAGCATTTTGACATATTGCTGATTCTTTAAAATTGTTTAGACTCTGGCCCCTGGACGATTCTCGGGCCTCACAAGGGGTTCAGATTTTGATGTAGGATTATATCATATATATAAACAATTGTTTAGGATCTTTTTTAAAACTGCAATGCTCAACATTTGATATTACTATAAAATCATCCTGTTACAAAAGGGACTTGATTATAATCATAAGAATATCCAGGGGAAAAATAGATTATTTTTATACAGGATCGACATGTATTGTACAACATTGTCGAAATATTTTGTATTATGACTCCATTAAGCTGATCCTGTCATGCCTATTGTTGCTCAGGTGAGCGATGTGGACCGTGAGCCTCTTGTTTAAATTGTACATTGCAAATTTTACTAAAAATACATGAAATTTAAATGCTATGGTGTTTACTTAATGGAGTGTTCACGGTCTTAAAACAACTAATATATTTTAGATTTTGAGTTTTAAGTTCCCCCGTTAAACAACATCTAATATGTCTTTTATGATGGTTGTTTACAATAATTACTCAATACTTGTCATTATAAAAATGTTCTCGCCAATAGACTGCCAAAATAAAAAATAAAAAATGTTCCTGAATTTAAATCTGAATCTATTATACTGTTCCTATTTTGTATTCGCCTCAGGTGTATTTGGTTGCATGGTGTAGTTTAAAATAGCGTGATGAATGAAAAATAAAGGTTCAATTCCTCGTTTTGCAAGTGACAATATCATTTTAAATCAAATATTAAAATTTAGATTCTGACAAAAATATAAAGAAGTTAAAATGTTGCATTGATATTTTGTACGATAGCTTGAAGTACTGTCAGCTGACTAGAACAAATTCGCTATAAGGTGTCTCACCATTTCGCTATTGACATAAAATGAATTACGGCTATAGCGGAGAATGTGGTTTGCTGTATCAGTTAATAACTTTTATACTTGTTTGTTCCTTCAAAGATATTTTTTTCGAAGACAATAAGGTCTCATTTTTTGTATATCGAATGTATTTTTGGAGGTTATGATAAGGTAGCCAGTAGACACTTCCATACATGAGGTACATGTATCATTCACGTTACTTACATAAATATTCCAGCAAACAGGTCAAAAATAGTATCTGTTTGAATTGTTATGACTCAATATGTCTAATTATACTAAGCACACCCATTAAAAAATGAAACTATAAAAAACACAGTAATCCGTCTTTCGTAACGAAGGATGCTGACTCCATTCTGTATTTTTTTTTATTATTTTTTTTTCATAATGTTGGAATGCTGGTTGTGAATTATTCTGCAAAAGTCTTATGTTTTCCAAAGGCATTGTTTCAAACAAACTTTACAGACAATGCGATAAGTGCAATTTTCTGTGCAACATTATTCTGTAGTTTCGACCCGTAATGGGCTTAGTAATTATTTCATAGAAGAGGTGAGGTTGTATTATGTTGTAACAAGCAAAACTCTACATATTGTATTTTTATTCTGTACTTCAAAGCTGTATCCCTGTTTTTCATAGCTATCTCATCAACTGATAATTGAAGTGATGGTTGGGTAGCCTCAATAACACAGATCAGAGTGAGATTTTAAATGTTGGTCCTCCTCTGCAAATATTTCACAAGAGGAACATATTTGTCTAATTCTGCTAGTTTATTCTAAGTGTAAAAAGGATGAAAAATGTGTCAGCTAGGCGATTTCAGGTATTTGAGATGAGAATTAATTGATTTTATGGAGAATGAACACTGTGCCGTCATATTTCATGTTTTGTTTTGTTGTGATTTTTTCGTGTTTGTTTTTTTTATGTGATGGGTTTCTTTAAAACAAAATGATATCTCTCTGTTATATATGTGTTTAAATCAATTAATTTGTTAATAAATATGTTTGTTTCATTACTTTTGCATTTCAGTACAATATGTTACTTTTAACTTTTAATTCCTGCCCTGAGTTTATACATGTATTTGGGTAGAGTTTGGTTTGTATTCTATTTTTGGATCTAAACCTGTTTGGGCAGTATTCTGGTCAGGTGATTTTTGGAGGGGAGTTTTTCATGTTCTGGGTGATATTATTATTGATTAGACCTTGAAGTAGGAAGGAGTATTCATAAATAGTATCTGTTGAAGTTGGCTTTTGGTAAATAAGTTAGTTATTTAAAGTACATCTCTTTTAAACCTAAAAAGGCTAAATACATGTAAGTGTTTAATTAACTCTTAAAATAATTTTAAACTTTGTAAATATAATCTTAAATTGTGTTAATTAATTGCTAAAGTATTTAGAGGTTTATTCCACTAAGTAGAGTAACGTTTAATATTATTACATGTAAAATAGATGTGTTATACTTAAAATTTTATAGAGTGTAAGATAAATTTAATTGTATAAAGCAGAAACAAAAAACGCTGTGTTGGATCATTATGAAAGAACAACAGTGACATGTTTAACGCGTGTTAGGTGCGTCTGAATAATTTTGCGTAACGTGTAAGTGGGTCCTTGCATGTGTTCCCCCATGGCCTAACTAATATGTATAAGTGCTGACGTAATCACTGCGCCATTGCTCTCTTTATAAGATTAAACTATATCATTTTGTGTAAGTGGGTCGCTGCATGTGTTTCCCCGAGATAGAATAGGATAGCTCTGATTGCTGCCAATATGTACAAGTGCATACTTAATCAGCGCGCCTTCACCTATATAAGGACTCTATGTTACGCAGGCAGGGATGACTGCAGCATGCGCAACTCAATAGGTACCAGCGTTTACGCAAGCAGGCAATATCGCACCTTTTGTCTAATAACGCAAACCTAAAGCAAACAGGAAGTACTGCGCACTTGCGGCAGAATGGTAAGACCACCAGCAATGATGATCACACACACACAAGTGCAACGCCGCAACCACCACCAACACATTATTGATGCTACATTAAGCAGGGATGACCGTGCACTCAGTATCAAAAAATAGAGAAAGCAGGGGTGACCACACAATAAATCAAACTATATCTGTTCAGGATTAACCCCATCAGTTTTCTTTTTTTTAATCATTAACACTGTCTTAATATAAATGCCGGCCTAGAATAATTCATAGTGTTTTAAATATAAACCCCCCAAAAATAAACAATAAATATCCAAACCGAATTCAAAAAGCATGTTCATGTATGTACAACAAATTAGCATATAATATTTATTATTGTATAAAAATGATTATCGAACTTATATTTTTTTTTATTTCGAAAAGCAGAAATCAATCAAATGGCAACGCAATGATTAACAGATAAAAAAAATCTACTTGCGTCATTTGTATCAATTAATTTCTTCTTATATTTCCACTAGCATGTCTGATTGGTTATTTTGTGAAATGTGATAATGTGAATGGATTGTGTGACTCCGGTTGTATCCCTCTCCGGATAGGTTACTTCTACAATGACAGTAGTGTTCTCATTTTCTTCTTTTTCAGAATGCTAATTGTTTGAGCAGACTACATGTACATTTATGTCAAACATACCAACAATATTAAATATAAAATCCGTTACACACATAACCTACATTAATGAATTACATAACGGTACAGTGCCCGCAACGTTATATTTTTACAAGATAAACGATAGGATAGGATTCACGCACGATATGATAGGATTAACGCACGATGGAACAATATACACGCACGATACGATAGGATTAACGCACGATATAACGTTATGCACGCACGATAGGATAGGATTGGTACACGATAAGAAAGGATAAACGATGTTCATGAAAAACGTATAATTGCTTTAAACAATCTTCATGAATAACCTGATAACGGGATAATTTGGGAAAGAACACGTACACTGTACGAATAAAGATTTAGGTGAAATTTCTTTTTAGTAACAATTGCCGAGTTGTTAATGGAGTTATCTTCCCTTGCTTCTTCATAATGGAGTTATCTTCCTTGGCTTGTTCAAATTTAGTAATAAATCATTAAATAGAATGTAATTATAAAGTTGTATGATCAAAATAGTTATGCAAATATTTTTATCATTTGAAGCAAAAACAGTTTTTATATTTTTTTAAGATTAACAAATAGACTTGTTAATAGTAAAGTAATAAGTAGTATACAAGCCACTTTGTTTTAGTTTATCTATGAAAACATAAAAATATTGTAAAAAAATTTGTAAGTTAACATACGTGGGATAAATGAATTGAATGGAATCTGGGCACCTCTTCTATAGTATGTCATACACTCTGTTAAGAGTTTCAAGTCTTGTGCTAAATTATAGGGTTTAGAGTCCTTTCCAAAAGATTTCAGGCAGGGAGGTGGATGTCATTACATTATTATAATCTTCAAATCCATAATGAAACTCAAATAAATGCATCTATAAGACTTCTCGACAATTTTGTGTATGGGATATGGTACTCAGGTGACCGTTAAGGCCTATTGGTCTCTTGTTTGAAGAACGCAATCTAATGATGTCCTTCAAAACATCAAAACGTACATAACTGTTTATAGTATATATCACCTATTTTGATAAGTTTTTTTTATAGCTGGTTATTTTTATCTAATAAAGGTTGTGAAAATTGATCATGTGACTTTAGATGCACAAAACAATCGATTTTATAAAAGCTAGGACCGTTGCTAAAAATAGTACCGATTGCGAAAAATGGTGCTTGTTTTATACATTAAGTATATTAGCCTAAGCCTGAAATTTGACTTTCAGAAAATCATTTTTTGACTGATATCCTATGTAAAATGAACGAATTTATTTTTCAAAACAAATATTTTAATGTTACACATGCTTATTTATTTAAAAATAGATACATTTGTTTACAAATGAGATAAAATGAAAAAAAATTCAAAGATAATTTAATCTCTTATAATTTTATTTACCTACAGAATTCTCTGAAATAGTGATAATGTTTACCCCTTAAGGCCCTTAATCAATATATAGTAAAATTACCTAAAGGACCGGCGTTTTTAGGATCACAATGGGTGTATTTTTGGTAGAGTTCTTAAAATAATATATTTTGAAAAAAGTTCCGTGAAAACAAAATTTTGCATAGTTTTATCATTACATCTCTCTAAAAAGTATATTTAGCTTTTTGTTAAATAGAAAACAAGATTTGAACAAACCGCTGATCACTCTGTATTATATAAATCGTATAAGATGTTTTTGTGTTTAATATCGGTAAGTATTATGGATCGAAATCGGTATTTCGAAATTGCAGTCACATACTCGGAAAACACTAACTACCTGATATGCTTTCAAGACAAACCTATATTCAACTATTTTTACTGGTTTTAAAGACTGTTCTAAAAAATAAGATAACTTGTCATCAACGCATACTTTTAATTCTAAAAACAATTTTTAGGGAAAATATATTTATGTTCGTTGCTAAGCGTATAGAGTAAAGATCGGGCACAGGCAAGACGTAATAAGGCGTGAATTACGTGATACGTTGTTTTGTGACGTATGGACAATTACGTTAAGACTGCATTTATTATTTATTAATTTGATATATAATTGTATACCTATGGTATTATTTGAAATCATGTTTTCTTCCGCTAATTTGAAAACGTTAGGCTTTAAAAGAAAACAATGCGTCAACTCAAAATCCCCCTAAAAGAGTTTTGTGTTTCATGAATGTAATTTAAATTACAAATCTAATAAAATGAATTGCAATACGCGTTAAAGATGTTTAACGATCAATAAACGCAACAAGAAAAATGAACACGAACGATTGAACAAAAACTGAAATTCAAAGGCAAGGTAAGTTTTGATTAAAATATTGAATTTTGTATTATTGCTTTGGAAAATGAAAAAAGGGGTATTTATCAATTAAAATGTTATGCAAATTTTTTTCAGCAGTTTGTTCGGTCATTGCCAGTCTAGCTAAAAGTAAAGGGTGTATGCTACCAAGTTTTACAATGGCAAACCAATGTATATTAACTGTACAATTTTATTGAAATGTGTGTATGTTTCAGGATTTCTCTCATTAATGCATTTTAATGTTGTACCAATCTAAAGACAGACCGATATATATTAACTGTATATTTTTATTGAAATGTGCTTATGTTTCAGGATTCCTCTCATTAATGCATTTCAATGTCGAACCAAATTTACTTTCACTTAATTGTTGATTTGAAGTTTACTTTATCAAAATGTTGATATCAAATTTACTTCCATTTAAATGTTTTTTTAAAAATAAGTTAAATGTATGAACAGTACTTATAGTTAACACATAAAAGATTATTAAATTACAACCGCATTGGAACTTAAAAAGACATGCAATAACTATAACGCACCAATATATTTTATATAAGTCATTTCGCCGGCACTAATTTTCTTTAAGCAAGTAAATGCAAGTTTTTAATATTATCTATTTTCTGTCAAATTATCGGAGCATTGTGTCAGATTTGTTCTCCGGTAAAATTTGACTTTGTTGAAAATCTGAAAACGTAATAAAAGGGAACATCTTTCATAGTTTAAATTATTACCTTCAAATGCTACTTTGAAATTGAAAGATGCCTTTAAAATTACAATTCACCGCTTTACACGTGTATTATCAAAAAAGGGGGGATTGTATTATTTTTCATTTTTTTTCTTTTTATTTGCATATAAAACATTCTTCTGTTGCAGGTGGACGATAAACAACCTTTAATTTTACATGAAATGCATTTTAATTAATTAAGAATTTATTGGTATTCGAGGATGTAAGGCAATACGGAATAAATATCTTTATTTCAAACAATATCACTCAACCACTTTGGAAATGCTCAGCATATTTTGATGTCTAGTGTATTATCCAAAAAGAGCGATGTTGTTCTACTAAGAACAATTAGTCAATTACCAATCATATATCAAATAATATCTATGCAATGATCAATTGATTCAATGATAAAAATTCGACATAACGGATACCTATGTTGTTCATAATTCCAGAATACCTTTGAAAGAAGTTTGCCTCATTGAAAATCGACAAAAATAATATTGTGAAAATATGTCAAGATATTGCATATTTCAGCAATGCATGGCCATAATTGGATTTATTAAATAACTTCCTTATATATGATTTGCTTTAATAGAGGAAACTGTGAAGATTATATCATGAAGCTCATCCAAAATGACAAGGGTAAATAATCCCACAATTAAAAACAAATATATTTTTATATGAACTGTTTAACTGAGTACTATTGTTTGATAATTAAAAAATAATGCATAGGGAACACAAATGATATTGTTTCATCTTAAGTTTGTCTTAAACTAAATAGTTCTTCCTTTTACAATTACATTCACCATTTGTGTAATGAAATCAATTCTATTCGTTTCAGCTCAAAACCTTTGTTATTTTAATGCTTTGATTACTTTTTTCGTTAAAAGGCTTTAGATATTTTCACTACTGCACTAAAATTGTCGATAAATAGTTTCCATGTTTATTAATTCTAACAAATTAAGTAATCAACATACTTAACACTGGTTACTCATCCTTACATTCTTAATTAATTTTGTACTGTGTGCAAGCTATTTATATACTTTTTGTAACATATTAATAAGGTATAGGAACGTTAAATTTTGAAATAATAAGACGATATCTGCTTCGATTGGTAAAAAACAAAAATTGAGAGATCAATATATATACATGCTATTAACATTTAACAGTGAGCGGATTGTGTTATTTTTTTTGTGTTCCATTGCTGTTATTTATGAGTATCATTTTTAAAATTATTAGTCAACATTTGGTAAACAGATAAATCATTCGGTAAAAAATATGTTATAAAATGATAATGTCTTGTTCAATACTTTTATACGACTTTTCTCTAACTTATCAAAGTTTATGATATTTGTAACCGTGTGCAGTTAATGTTAAAAATAGCCCTTTTTTAAAGCAAAAATAAGAAATTGTGAATGTCTACATGTAACCAGGTTAAACATTCTTAATGAATACATTGATAACTTTCCTTTCTTGCCGCTAAAGTTATTTTTTTTTAGCTCGAATGTATACAATACAGGAAGTATTAATTTTCATCGACCAGTTTGTCTACTTCATTTGAGCATGAAAATGCACTCAAAGACACTTGTGAACACTCTAATTACATGTGATCTTTTTTTTGTAACTTACATGTAGAGATAAGTGCATTCAACGTTACTTTTTCATTAAGTGATGTTTCTAATATTAACTCTTGTAACCACAAATAGAGATTTCAGGAAAAACAAATTAAAGTCCATTGTAAAGCATACTGTAATCTAGCTAAAAGTTAATAATACAGAGCGTGAGGAATACTTCTGTTTTTCTTATTTTTTTCTTCATGGCGACTTTTCTTAAAAAGAGCTATATAAATTCAGAGTGAAAGATATGTATCTTTATTTCATACATGTGGTGTATACTACCCGTGTAATAAGCATTTACTTTATCAAACGGGTAGTGCTTTATCAAATACTTCCGTTTAGAACTATATTCAACACAGACTGTGGCTTCAACGCTTCAGTGACCTAGTTATTGGAAGATTTTGATGAACAATACACATCACCATTTTTACTATCAACAATTGTTTTAAAACGGATGTTGTTGAAAATTTGAATTTATAAAAATGAGGGAAAACACATAGGTGTGTAGTTAAAATTTGAATTTATAAAAATGAGGGAAAACACATAGGTGTGTAGTTTTATAAAAAAAAACTGCAAATCATGTTAGCTATCAAGGAGTTAATCCTGACGACACGGTGAAAACAGAAAGGTTTGGTTCAGATTGTGTTTCTTGTGCAAGGACATACAAAAATAATGCATTTGAAGACTTTAATTTTACTACCAGTAAATACCCTTTATCAATATTTGTTCATATTTTGAAGAGGATTGAAATATAATCATATATTTTGAATTTTTATTGCTAGAAAGTGCTTAATATTACAATTCATGCGCCATGAGTACATATAAAGTGAATACTTTATTAGTTTCATTTGCACATGATTTGAAAGTTGCATCTGTTAAAATATAAAAAAAAAATATACACCCAATATAGTTTCTTTGCTCAAAATAGCAACTCATATTATCAAGGAAGTATATAACATTAGTTTTGTAATTTTACTTTCAATAGCCTTGCATATTACAGTAAAGATGACACGTCTTGCAAAGCTGATAGTATTTCTTGGTTATTTAAGATACACACACGGATCGGCATCGTGCAAGTCTTCTGATGGAAAGGATGTTGACTGGTAAGATTGATACCATATTTATTTTCCTTTCAATTATATTGTTATTCTGCACTAGAAAAAAATGTCAATAAGAAACCCACAAAGAACAACTATTACAAACAAGAAATTCGGTGAAACTTTTATTGCATTGTTTCAAATGTAATGCAGATATGCACTGCAATCGACTTTTTAGGGTCTTCCGTGTTCAGCGGATGACCCTTCTATTATTCTTCGATTTCTTTTTCCCTATTAGGGTCTTCCGTCTTCAGCGGAAGACCCTACTATTATTCTATTGTTTCTTTTTCAATTTTCTTATTATTAGGGTCTTCCGTCTTCAGCGGAAGACCGTACTATTATTCTATTGTTTCTTTTTCAATTTTCTTATTATTATTCTTTTTTTCCTCGCAAATTTTGTGCAGGCGATTTCTCGGAGATGGCTCGTTCAATTTCCTTCAAATTTTCAGGTCTGATGCCTCCTTATCTGAAGTTTGTACTGCCGCGACAAATTTTCAAAATATACTTCCGGTCGGAAGTTATCGTCGTTAAACAATATTTAAAAGTCAATTTTGTCTGCGACGTTTCTCAAAAACGAGAAAAGATAGAGGGCTGAAATTTTCAGTGATGATAGATATACCGATTTTCTGGTGCAACATGGTCATAGAAAGGTCCTCCGTCACTTCCGGTCGTCACCGGATGGAAAGACAAAAAATCGATTTTTTCAATCTTTTTCTTTTTTTATATTTTTCTGCAGGGTTGATAGTGACCCTTTTTCTGATTCAGAATATGTAATTTGTTTTAAAAACATCAACGCATTCTCGAGATATTATGCGTCAAAGTCCTGAAGCGAGAGCCCGAGTAGCTCAGTCGTTATGGTCGTGGACAGTGCCCAGGCGACCCGGGTTCAAGCCCCGAGTGCCGAAAATTTTTTTTTCGTTTTTTTTTGCGTAGACTCACAATTTTATCTTTAAAACGATGAGTTTTATCTCATTTATTCAAAAACCGGACGGACGACCCACTCGTTGCTCGCAACGAGAACGCTCTAGTTATTCTTTTTTTCCTCGCAAATTTTGTGCAGGCGATTTCTCGGAGATGGCTCGTTCAATTTCCTTCAAATTTTCAGGGCTGATGCCATCTTATCTGAAGTTTGTACCGCCGCGACAAAATATCAAAATATACTTCCGGTCGGAAGTTATCGTCGTTAAACAATATTTAAAAGTCAATTTTGTCTGCGACGTTTCTCAAAAACGAGAAAAGATAGAGGGCTGAAATTTTCAGTGATGATAGATATACCGATTTTCTGGTGCAACATGGTCATAGAAAGGTCCTCCATCACTTCCGGTCGTCACCGGATGGAAAGACAAAAAATCGATTTTTTCAATCTTTTTCTTTTTTTATATTTTTCTGCAGGGTTGATAGTGACCCTGTTTCTGATTCAGAATATGTAATTTGTTTTAAAATAGATCAACGCATTCTCGAGATATTATGCGTCAAAGTCCTGAAGCGAGAGCCCGAGTAGCTCAGTCGTTATGGTCGTGGACAGTGCCCAGGCGACCCGGGTTCAAGCCCCGAGTGCCGAAATTTTTTTTTTTGTTTTTTTTTGCGTAGACTCACAATTTTATCTTTAAAACGATGAGTTTTATCTCATTTATTCAAAAATCGGACGGAAGACCCACTCGTTGCTCGCAACGAGAACGCTCTAGTTATTATTATTATTTTGTTTCTTCCGATTTTTGTGCACGCGATTTCTCAGAAACGGCTCGGCCGATCTCCATCAAATTTTCAGATATGATATATATTGGTCTGAACCTGATAGCACATTTTTTGTATTGATGACGTCACATCCGTTTTTGAGATATTGAGATTTTTCCAATTTTTATATGGGTATTTTGTCTGCAGTCGTTCTCCTAAACATTAAAAGATATTGAGCTCAAACTTCTACGGTTGGTAGAGGAAACCGTACCAAACCGAAACCGCTCTAAATGCGCCAAAGCTCGGTAGGGCTCGAAAGTTGAGATAACAAAAGCGTCGTGAATTTTCGTGCTTTTCTCTGTTTATCTCTTTTCTGGAAAATATTTTGTTAGAACATGTAATGCACAAAAAGTTTAAATTTACAAGATCTTTCGTTTGATATCAAGAAAAAGGGGCTGACCCCTAAAATTAGGGTTCTAGAGGGCTCTAAAGTATTTCATCTATAGCCCTTAACTGAGAGATATTTTGTAATAGGTTATATAAGCAAATATGTTTATATTACAGTTATGTTGCCTTACAATATAATGATTTTCTAATGTGTTACGTAATTAGGGGTTTTTTGGGGTCAAAAGTCCAAAACATTGATCACCTATGTCTCAAAAAGGAAAAATATTTTGATAAGCAATATAGTAGAAAAGATGCTCAAAATGATCTACTAAACAGTATGCAACAATCAAAATTTCGTTTAACGGCCCCTATAAGGAGATAAGGGGTCGGCCCCTAAAACCTTCTTTCTCTGATATCTCAAGAACGGTAACGAATTTCTAAACACTTGTTGAATAAAATGTGTTTAGAATTAAATGACCTTTCATTTGATATCAAGAAAAAATTAGGGGACTAGAGGGCTCTAAATTTTTTTATCTGTAGCCCTTTACTGATAGATATTTTGTGAAAGGTTATAGAAGCAAATATATTTATCTCACATTAATTTATCCAAGCAATGTAAGAATTTGATCATGCGTTACGTAATTAAGGGTTTTTAGGGGCCAAAAGTCCAAACTTTTGTTCACCCATATCTCAGAAAGGAAAACATTTTTGAAATGCAGTATAGAAGGAAAGATGCTCAAAACGATGTACTTAACAATATGCAACCTTTAAAATTTCTTTAAACGGCCCCTATAAGGAGATAAAGGGCCGGCCCCTAAATTTTTTTCCCATTTATCTCAAGAACGGTAACGATTTTCTAAACACTTGTTGAACAAAATGTGTTTAGAATTAAATGACCTTTCATTTGATATCGAGAAAAAGGGGCTGGCCCCTTAAATAAGGGGACCAGAGGGCTCTAAAGTTTTTTTATCTGTAACCCTTTACTGATAGATATTTTGTGAAAGGTTATAGAAGCAAATATGTTTATCTCACAGTTATTTATCCAAGCAATGTAATGATTTTATCATGTGTTACATAATTAGGGGTTTTTAGGGGCCAAAAGTCTAAAATTTTGATCACCTATAACTCAGAAAAGAAAAATATTTTGAAATGCAGAATAGAAGGAAAGATGCTCAAAACGATGTACTTAACAATATGCAACCTTTAAAATTTTGTTAAACGGCCTCTATAAGGAGATAAGGGGTCGGTCCCTAAAATGTTTTTTCCCATATGTCTCAAGAACTGTAACGGTTTCCTAAACACTTGTTGAACAAAATGTGTTTAGAATTAAAGGACCTTTCATTTGATATCAAGAAAAAGGGGCTGGCCCCTACAATTAGGGGACCAGAGGGCTCTAAAGTTTTTTATATGTAGCCCTTCACTGAGAGATATTTTGTGAATGGTTAAAGAAGCAACTATGTTTATCTCACAGGGATTTATTCTAGCAATGTGATGATTTTATCATGTGTTACGTAATTAGGGGTTTTTAGGGGTCAAAAGTTCTAAGTTTTGATCACCTATATCTCAGAAAGAAAAATTATTTTGAAATGCAGTATACAAGGAAAGATGCTAAAAATGATGTACTTAACAATATGCAACTTTCAAAATTTCGTTAAACGGCCCTAAAAGGAGATAACGGGTCGGCCCCTAAAACGTTCTTTGCCGTTTACATTAAAAGCGGTAACGAATTTCTAAACACTTGCTGAACAAAATGTGTTAAGAGTTGAATGACCTTTCATTTGTTATTAAGAAAAAGAGGCTGGCCCCTCACATTAGGGGACCAGAGGACCCTAAAGTCTTTTATCTGTAGCCGTTTACTGAGGGATATTTTGTGAGGGTTATCAAAGCAAAATAAGATATACTTTTATATATCCTAACAATATAATGATTTACTTAACTAATAAGCGGGCTTTTGGGGCCAGAAGTAAAAAGTTTAATCCTTTCTATCTAAATTGGAAGAAATGCTAGTATTTAAAAAAGCAACGTAAGAGAACTTGTAAAAAGCGATGCAGAAAAGCATAAGTACTCCACTCCTTTTTACAGATCATGTTTTCTTGTCGAAAATCAAAGTAGATGATGTCATATCACTTTCTTAAAATCGGACGGAAGACCTCATCGTTGCTCGCAACGAGATCGTGTCTAGTTTTCTTATTATTATTATTATATTAAATAGTATGAGACGTGGTTTTAGATTATAGGACAAATGAACATTGAAGTTAAAATCCATACATATATTTTTAATGATTTCGGATAGAAAAGAAATATGGGTGAACATCGAATTCCACTCATACAAACAAAATAAAAAAAAACATTATATAAAACCACTATATACATGTTAGTCATTTAGTTTTAATCTATAAAGGATCATTTTCCTTAACACTTATGTTTAACGTGCATAAGGATAGTGATTGCGGAAGTCACACCTATTGATGCGATTGTTACGAAATAAAAATTGCATGGACGTACTACAAAAAGACGTCAGTGGTTATTTGTTAGTAAGTTATAATTAGTCATACAAAGTTCAGGAAGAAGTGTTTTGCATAATCTATTTTAAATCGTTGAGCATCGCAGCATGTATTAACTGTCAGAAAAATGGGGTAGACTGGCAAAGGAATCACACTCTGTTTGAAGTTGAAACATTCAAAGATAGTACATTGACCATGGAAATAAAAAATAAAAATTTAAAATTGTCTTTGAATTGCACAACTTTTAATCGATACCTTCGTTAAAATTTAAAAAGTTCTCGTAAAATGTTATGGGTTTAGCTGCCTTGTTTCTTTTATCTTTAACATTAATATTTGCAATATATTTTTTTGTTATTAATGCAAGTTATTTCGGAACATTTATTGCAGTTAAAAGATGAATTAAGTTAACAGACTTAAAATATAAAAAAGCACAATAAACAATCTTAACCAAAAGTTGCAATATCCTGGCGTTTTATTTATCATAGATAATACTCTGAAAACGTTTCATCGTTTACAGTAATTACATCGTACATAATCCCTTTTGTACTAAAGTCACCTAATTGTCTACGGATTTTCCCGATTACGACAAAGAGTACACGGCGTGTGTGACCGGTCAGCAGAGGATGCTCACTGCACCTGACCCTACCTCTTTTTTTAGTCATAGTTTTATAATTGTAAGGAGGTATTGTTAAACACTTACATTTCTCTATCATTGTTGAATTTAATATTTTGTTTAAAAAATATATATTTCCATGCGTGGATCCATATTTTATTCAAGGGGGAGGGGGAGGGGCCTCCTACAGTTATTTGAGTTTGCCGAGGGGGGTTCTGGGGCATATTTTTTGTCAATTTTATAATTTAAATTTAAAGAAAATTGAATTTAGCAGGGGGGGGGGTGCACTCCTCTTTTAGATCCGCGGATGTATTTCCTTTAATGTAACTTTAAAAAAGCGTTAATTGTTACGTATTAAAAAACAGCTGCATGTCATCTGATCAAATTTAATCAATTGCTCTAATATTCTATATATAACTGCTACATGTAGTTTAATATGATAATGATTTTTATTTGTAGGTTCATCATCTACAAAGTTCCAAAGTTAACAAGTAATAAGTATCCTATTAAAACAGGCGGAACCGAGTTTTTCTACATGGATACTAATTCGCCATCGTTTTCCTACATAGAAAAAGATATCACAAAAAACATCCAAAATCCTTTATATGAGACGCTTAAGACACTATACGATCAGGTTATTTCACTTTAATATATATATATATATATATATATATATATATATATATATATATATATATATATATATATATATATATATCACAATTTGCCTAATTAGAACAACTCAAACATACATGTACATCTTTAACATAGAAACTAGGTTAAAATGTGTATATTAATTATATTTTATTCTAGATTGCTTTTTTTATTCAAGATAGTGTTTCAAAGATATCCCAAATGAATCATATTTAATAGCTTATTTGATTTGCATTAATTGCATGAACAAATACACCTCGATTAGAAATCATAAAAAATAATATCATACTAAGCAATCTAATATAGATCACTTGTATCGCTCATTTACATCTCTTCAATTGCATGAAATGAAACATTTTATTTTGATTGTTTGACTGTGATCATTAGATCATAAAATATTGATGATAAGTACCTAACGTGTATTTGTATTATATTTAGTCTCCAGATATCGTATCTTATGCAATGTATAATGACCAACCACCACCCACAGTTAAAAATGCAGCCGGTAGTTACGCTCACTCCAAAGGTTCGGAGTTTAAATCACCTACGTTATGTTTTTTTTTTCATTTGCTACTTTAGTCGATGGCACTTTACACTGTATGATATATTGCAAACTGTTGCATTATTTAATTATACCTAAAATGCAACAAAAGATTAAAAACAATGATGAAAGTTGTGCATTTAATACCTTGATTGTAATGCTTAATGATAATTATATCTAGTTTCTGATATGTAAAGGATATTTTGAAGATTTTAAATAAAGCACACGATAAGAAATCTTTTTTTTAAAAATTAGATAAATTTCAATTTAATTAGATCAAAAACTAGTTATGGAAAATATTTACTAGTAAAATATGGCATATTCTGCTTTTGTTCTGTTCCTTGTATTTTTCTTTCGGACTTTTGATTTTGAACACTGTTCGTTATCACAACATGTCACTTTTAAAAGAAAAAAAAGGTGCATAAAAACGAAAGACTAAATCTAAAAAAAAAATTATCGATTTTTTTTTCTTAGGTTTGTTAATAGTCTACCAGTTTTCTGAAATTTCAGGTGTCTTAGCGTTTGACACTAATACGTGATTTTGGATTGTTTCAAGTGTACCAAAGTTTCCATCTCCCGTTCAAAAAGGTTTTAGTCTTTCGGATTCGCAAACAAAATTTGGACAGACCATACTCTGTGTAACTGTTGCAAACACAGCTGAGAACAGTTTAAGTAAGTTGACAAGATTTTTAATTATTTTCATTTTATGATGCATTTTTCTTATCAAGTTTGCTTTAAATACTTATTTGTATTATCCTTTTTTATATTGTAGAATTTAAAAGTGTATTTAATACGACAAATCCGTATATTTATGACTGTAAAAACTTTAATATAAATATCGGAAACCCAATGGACACCGTTACTATTTCGTTGAAAACTTCTGGAAATGTACAATTGGAAATACTTGCAAAGTCATCCTCGTTTGGACAAGGTAACATCTTTAATATAAACGCCCAGTATTCTATCCAATATTGATTTACATTTTTTCATCGCATGTGTTTGAATTAGAACTTTATTCCTTGCAGATATTTATGACAAATTGATTTCTCCAAAGTTGGCAGACCCGTTATTGGTTCGAACCTGGAGACCTGATCTGTCAGACACTGCTTTGGTAATAACCGTATACATATACATGTATAACCTTAAGAGGGCTTGAATGTGTTGGCCATTTTTCTAATTCATTGATCTCCTTGATAAGAAGAGTTGTGTATGAAGATATATATATAGATAATATTCAAATAGCTTATCTAAAATATTTGAGTTTTTTTTCTTCATGAAATAGAAGTGTTTACCTTAAATATCGTATCATAAGGTATAAGAGGTAGATTCGTTGTGTGATTCATTAAAAAAAAAAATATCATCAAACCTGCCCACGGACACTGAAATTTATATAATATTTTCGTAATAAAAAATTGTACACTCTACCTAATTATACACAATATACACATCGCCGCCATCTTGATTTTATTTAAAACCGTTACATCAGGAGGAAGTTTCGCTTGTAACTTATCGGTAAAATTATTTTGCGATCCTCTCCGTCTCCAATCGGTGCTCCAACATATAAGCTTACAACCGTTTCAACGCAAACGGTGCATTACATTAATAAAAATCACCTCTAAATCTGCATTTACTTCCTTCGATATGCGATGAATGGCTAAAGGGAGGAAGGTTGTCACATTTATGTACATTGCACACCTTTGGTTGAATCGTTTGTAAGCTTATATGTTGAAAGACCAATCGGAAGACGGAAAGGATCGCAAAAAAAATTCAAGATGAGTTTCAAGCAAAAATTCAACTGATGTGACAGTTTTAAATAAATCCAAGATGGCGGCAATGTGTACCTTTTGTATTATTTGGTAGGGGTAATATATTTTTATTTTATAACGCAATGTGCCTGTGAACCTGCCTTACGTTGATGCATGCTTTGTTATACCGGTATATTTAAAAGAATGAATGGCATACATCGAACAATAAGATATTTTTAAACTTAAATTCAAGCTATGGGGTGTAGGATAAATTAACTTGAAATAGAAAGGAAATCTGATTTGAAACATTGACAAACCTGTTTATGTTAACCCATTTTCTATCACACGCATGCCTAATATTGCGGTGGATATCATCTGTGCAAGAGGTTTTTCGCTTTGTTTAATTTTTTTTTATAAAATACATTGTTATAACGTCACAATCATTAGTACCTTAATCCCCTTTTATGGACAACTCAACTTGATGTCAAAAGCACTAACTTTATTATAAGCATCTGGAATTTTTACAAAAACCATTTAATGCCTTTATTTCTATTTCTATTTAGGTCTCAAACGTTACCAATGCTTGTTTTTTCAATAAAATTGAGTTCAGCAGTGGGGTGGATCACTCCAAGTGGGCGGTAACTAAAAACAAACCGCTGATTTGTATTGGCGATATAAATAGAACGGTACGTTCATAAACATTTATAGAACTATGCATCATATGTATATATGTAAGTATGGTTAATCATTGAATAAAACAAATGTTATGTTTTAGAAAAACTCCTCAGATCAACAATATAGAATGATCTTTATGGACTTAAGGGTCTTATAGTGATCGATATGTTATTTGTCATTAATGAATTCATGTTGTGGGAAGATATACATTGTAAAAATATATTGTTCTTGATTTTTTTTTAAATTACTTATTTACTTTGTATCAAACGTGGTCATCATATTTACTATATTGCCTTATGCATGCATTTTATTTATTCTATTTCTCGAAATATAGAGACATTATATTGATTGTTATTCCATTGTTTACTTGCTTGACATGTTACTTAACATCATGTACAAGAACAGTCAACATAAAATATCGATGTGATAGGCGATGAACTACAAATGTACTTGTCTATTTAATAATTATATTCATGTTATGATGCCAACATGAATCAGTCCCTATTTTATTGACAGAAAACGCAAGCAAAGAGAGGCGGATTGTCTCTTTGTCTAAAGAATGCAGACGTGGCAAAAGAATTCCGAGAACTTCACAACCGGTGTGCAATCAACAATAAACAAATGCCGCCTGTGGGAACCTGTCCAAACCCAAAGAGAGCAAAAATTTCACCATAGAATTGCTACGACTTGTATTTATCCAACGGGATACTCAATTGTTGTTTTCTTTAACTACATGTATTTCCATTGACTTTTTAGTTAAACAATTAAAGCTAACTACTCATTGACCTTAATAAGAATGTTGAAAAATTAACATTTATGCTTTGCATAATGATTATTTTTATCAGATAAAAAAAAATCAATAGACAATATACAAGGTAAATTTTCAAGAAATCTTTTTTTTTTTATAAACAAATACAAGGCAACTATAGAAAACAAAATAGAAACTGAGTCAAAATGGGGAAATGAACGACACATTTCAAATTTTTTAAGTTAAAGAACACCCAAACAAAATTAAACTGACCCTGACACGAATGATGAAAATGTAAACATATAAGAATTTCACCAAAAAAAAAAACTAGGAGTTGTGGCTGTAATATAGTTTGTAAACTAATTGAACAATTTTAATTTAAATGAATTCGCTGTTGGAGAGGAAGTCACACTGGCAATTTTAAAATTGTATGTGCAATTAAATCGTTATAAATTTGTTTTTAATTGTGATTGGTCATATTTTGGAAATAAGCAATTATTCTAAAATTTCGCTAATTTTTGTCAATTTCTTTTTTTTTTTAAATGATAGCATTAAATTTTGTCGATAAGTTTGAAAAATATGAACAACAAATGGTATTTTTTTATAAATATTTTTTTTTTTTTTTTGGTTAAAAATATACATTTTATTGACAGTAAATAATGAATATGATTTATTAGATATTAATATAATGAACTGTTAAATTTTACAGTGTGTTACCTGCAACTAAAACAAATTTTCTCCTTTCGCAAGAAAAAGCAAAAAAAAAATGTATTTAAAACTATTTAAGAGCATATACTTATTTTTTAACAGAGCTTTTGTGTAGTAGAAATGATAGTATTTGATGTGGGTATTAATTTCAAAAACTTAAAGTACTCTCTCAAAGCCACATTTACACCACACTCTCAAAGTATTTATCTATCACCAACAACCATTTAATATAATCCAATTAGCACATATTAGCCTCAATATCCAGAAAATATCACATATGTAATAATTTTATTGATTTTACACAGTGATGACCTCCCAAATGACCTTTACATATTTTTATTCAACGGACGCTAAATATTTTGCATAAATATTTTTAAGATAGAAACATACACATAAAAACATAAAAAAAACATGTCATAAAAAAGTTTATTTTTATTTGTGACAACTCATTGAGTGATTAATACATGTACCCCCCCCCCCCCCCCCGCCAAAGTAGTGAGATAGAAATCACTCGGCTTGTTGGATAAAAAATCATCACAAACCATTAAAGATTACATTTGTGATTTGATATTACTGAAATCATGTCCTGTGGAGGTTTTCATTTTTTATTTTTTTATTTTTTTTTTTGGTGGGGGGGGGGACAACAACAGGTGGAGAAATCATATTGTATACTTATGCGTGTGAATGTTTTACAGTTCTAGCACTGCAGAGTTTAAAAACAGGATCACCACCCCCCTAAAAAAATTACCCCGGGGATGTTGTATCTTCTTTTGATAGAAATTAATTTAGAGTCAAGTACACAACATATCACATCTGAAAAGTATCTGAAAATAAACAATTAATATACATGTTTCCCCAACCTGCATTTAAAAGAAAGAAAAATATTGCCACTCTGCTAAGTTACAGTGACGGACCTAAACATCTTTCTGTCACTATAGTAGGATAACATCCGAGAAAATCGGGCTGCATGTATTGGCGCGCAAAAAGACTTCTGGAATTTTATTCTACAAAAGTATACATAACGTCACTGAAAGATGATGACTTCCGTCTCAATTACCCAGCTTGTCTTCGAAAAAATCGTTTGACATGGTATAGTAGAATTATAAAAGAATGCAGATTCATTTTACAAACATAGTAAGAAAGAGATATATTAACTGCGATAATATCAACTCGTTGAGGTTGAAAAAATAAACCAGATACATGCTTATAGTCCCATAATCACGAAGGGGTAGTGCCGTAAAAACCGGATTATGTCTTTACTTTCTTTATGCATGGGGTTGTTTACATAAATTAATCATTTTCCTTTGATTTTCAGATATTTGAAAAGGGTCTAGATGCGTACCTGTATTTTTGTTCGGAACTCTTATCAAAGGGAGAGTTAACTACTCTACTACTCCAGGGTTCTTAATCTGTGGAGTTGGGGGGTGGGGGGTATTGTCTTCAAGCACCTGTGTTCTAGCAGTGGACAGTTTTGTAGATAAGAAAATTCGGTTTCACAGATGTACAAGTTTTTACTATTTATTTCATATTATTCCTAGCAAGCGAGAAAACTAATTACAATATTACACACGAAATAAGGATCAATTTAATGTTCCTAAGTGTAGATTAGATGTATTCAAACATTCATTTGTGCTTAATACTGTTAACCAGTGGAATTCATGCAGAAGCCAGAACAACCAACTCCATAAATTTGTTCCGTAAACATATGCCCAATGTTACGAAACCCCCTAAGTATTATTATTTTTTCTTTTTGTAAACGTTGTACCAACATAATTCACACCAAGCTTAGACACAACTGTGTCTTAAATTATAATCTATATAAACGTGATATAATAAATAATCCATTAAGGTTTATGTGGTAAAACAGAATATGTGTATAATTTTTTTCCTTGTAAATATTATTCATTATTCTAGAGCTAGAAACAACTTGTTTGACCAATTATTTATGCTTGATTTAGTCAATATTGATACTAGTTTACTTTTATATGCTAACGATAACTTATCTTTACATACTAACATTTTTTCTTCTGTGCACATAATTATTGACAATTTTTCGAACTTCAAGTAATTTGTCTTTGTTTGATTGTGTATATCAGTATATATTTAATTTTATATGCATGATATTGTTACACTTAAGAAGATCCAGTAAGTTGCAAAAAACTTGTATATTATCCTTTTGAGTTTCTCTCAATAAAATATGTTCAAAGCTAAATATTTACATTTGAAAATATGTTTCCTGATATAAACATATAGAATAGCGAAGACGTTCAAGTCTGTATGAACTTTTTCATGACGTCACGATGATTATAGCACGCGCTGATCGCTTGTCGCTTGGATTATTGTAAACATAAGAACTCTGTAATTTTAATAATTCTGAACGGTTTCCCCTTTTCAAAATTTAATATAAGTAATAAACAGCAATGTTAAATAGTTCACCGGGATATGAACTTAATTGGTACGTGATCAAATCTTAAATTCTGAGAAGTCCTTATGGCTTTACAGGATTTGATCACGTGACCAACTAAGTTCATATCCAGATGAACTTTTTAACTTACTTTTTTTTTTTCTTGAACAAATGTACAAATTAGCGAATCCAAATTGTTTCGCACGTTTCCTCTTCCGCGCCGCGATGTTTCGCGTTATCGGCGCAATACACCCCACGTTTTATTTATTTTTTTTTAATGTTAACTTCTGTAAAACTTTCAAAAACTTCTAGCTACAAAATGTATCTTGATAAACTTGATTCCCTTGTCATGGACGTTTGGATTTCACGAACCTCTTTAACTAGACTTGTAATTTACCTCAAGTTTCTGTTTCAATCACTGTTTATTAATATTTTGACAATCGTAAATATTTTTGTGCCTAAAATACATGCAATCAATAGAATAAAAAAAAGTCCAAACGTTCTGTTTTGATACATCCCCTCTACCGCTTCAGGTTTCAATACACAACCAAAATAAGAAGTTAATGGCGTTTCCGCAATGCGATATATATATATATATATATATATATATATATATATATATATATATATATATATATATATATATATATATATTACTTTTTTGGGATTTTGGTCACGGTCAGTATTCAATTACCTAGATGAAAAAAATGACAATAACAAACCGTCAACCATCTCAAAAATCCAGAAAACGAAATACAAATTCAAAGCAGAGCAACATGGACCTCCAAAAATATAGAGGTACAATGTAGGATCAGGTGCCATGGAGGAGTGAGCATTCTCTGCTGACCGGTCACACCCACCGTGTGCTCTTTGTCGTAATCGGCAAAAAACGGAAAAGTCCTTGTAGTGCTATGAACTGCTTCTATGTACATGTATCACAACAGCCAATTCATTCCCATTCTGTTTATTTTCTCGAAAAGTAGGAAAAGATTGACTACAATAAAAGTAAAATAACGAAACTTACAATATGTTGTACATGTATAAATCTGACAGAAAAATTAGCCATGATGATAATAATGCCTGACCTGATGATATTGCGTATGACTGTTTATACTTTAAGTAACATACAAATAATTTACGAAAGTATTACCAATGAAGATTTAAAATAATTATGACATTTAGACCCGACAGACGTTCCATACCCTTTTGTTTACATTCCTAAATTTGTGTGTAACAACAAAAATACGCTATAGAGAAATACAAAAGGTTATTACTGCATATAAACAACAATGCAAAGGGTAATTACCGTGATTATTTTCTGATACATCTGCAATAATATTTTAAACAGCTCAAACTTCACTACGGGTCTTGAAACAACCTCGTGCATAGGTATGGCGGCCTTGCATCACATTTACAAAATATAATGTCCTGATAAAATTGGAAAATGAAAAGTGTTCTGACAAATTTGGAAATTATCAAATCAGATCTACATACCGGCCCCTAAAATATGGTCCTACCTAGAACATATTTTACAGTTTAACATACAAAACAACTTAGTCCTTCTCATCTGACTCCAACACGAGACAAACTTTGGTTATCGGGCGCGTAAGAATACTTGACACAGTTTTCACTTTGACGACACGCACAATATCATGTATGTCCCTTTGAACCTCCAGAATCCGACCAAGATTCCAATGATTCCTCGGTCCGTTTTCAACGATCAGAACCAAGTCGCCTTCTTTAGCATTGCGACCCTGCTTTAGCCACATCTGTCTACTCTGAAGAAGAGGTAGGTACTCCTTAATCCATCTGCACCAAAATATATCTGCAAGGTATTGGATCTGGCGCCATCTACGACGTACATAGTTGTCTCTTTGTGAAAAAGTTCCAGGTGGTAATGTTTCTCCAGATTTGAGAAGCAGCAAATGGTTTGGTGTTAAAACACTCAGATCACTAGGATTATCTGATGTAGGCGTCAAAGGTCTCCCATTGAGAATAGCTTCGACTTCACAGAACAACGTTGCAAGTCCTTCATCGTCGAGATGAATTGTTTGTTCATGTAGTACGGAAAATAGCACCTTTCTAACAGATCTGATGAGCCGCTCCCAGACACCTCCGAAATGTGACGCTGATGGTGGATTAAATGTCCAATCTATCCCTGACTGCAGCAAGTGAGAATGAATTTGATTTATGTTCCATGTTTTAATAGCTTCTTTTAATTCTTTCTCAGCACCCACGAGATTCGTACCATTGTCCGATCTGATAAACTTCGGTTTTCCTCTCCGTGCAATGAATCGGCGAATAGCATCAATACATGAATCTGTATCCAAGGAGAATGAAACTTCAAGATGAATTGCTCGGGTGTTAAGACAAGTAAATATCACACCATAGCGTTTTACCATACTCCTTCCTCTCTTCAACTCAAATGGCCCAAAGTAGTCCATGCCTACATAAGTAAAAGGCGGATCATCTGCTTTCAGCCTTTCAGCGGGTAAGTTAGCCATCTTTTGCTGCATTGGAGGAGATTGGTATCTTCTGCATATGACGCATTTTGAGATAAGCGATTTCAATAGAGATGAAATACCGGGAATCCAAAACTTCTCTCGAATTACAGCTAAAGTGGAATTCTTGCCCAGATGTCCTGTAGATCTGTGGGCATCTACCGCAATCATCTTTGCCAGTATGGAATTTTTAGGGACAATCGTTTGATGCTTTGTGGTGAAAGGTACATTAAGCTTTTCTAGTCTTCCTCCCACCTTTAAGACTCCTTCATGTAGAAATGGATCTAATCTAGCGAGCTGCGAAGACCTTTTAACGTGTCCATGTTTGGCTCCAAGATCTTTCAATTCATTAGCATAATATCGTCTCTGCTCATATGCGATGAGTTCTCTTTCAGCTCTATCAAGGATGTCAGCATTGAGGTATGGAATGTTCTTAATGATCTTAGACTTCTTTAATCTTGCTTCACTCCCCATGCATTCATTCTTCGTGATCTTTTCTTCAGGAATCCCAGAGTTTTTCATTTTCTCTTCTCTTTCTCTCTTCTGAATGACTATTTTCCTCAGGTTATCCTTGGCTATCAGGAACCATCCCACTGCTAATTTGATTCTTTTCCAGTCTGAGAAATGTTCCAGAATTCTTTCAACACCTTCTACTGGAGACTGTATGAGAGCAGTGTTGGCACATTTTTTCACTTCCATGTCATTCGTCGCCAGAGTGGTATCAATTTCACGTTCCGAAGGCCAGGTAGATTCTTGCTTCCAGAGAAATTCGGGTCCGTGGAACCAACGCTGATTATCAATGAATTTAACAACTGATGAAACCCCTCTAGATGCACAGTCAGCTGGATTCTCTTTTGTGTTTACATAATGCCATTGGTCAAGGTTTGTAGCTGCATGAATGATGGCAAGTCTGTTGGCAACAAAGGTTTGGAATCGAGTCTTTGTGTTAGCTATATAACGGAGTACTGACATACTGTCAGTCCAGAAGTGTATCTTTTCTATTGGATAGTCTAGTTGCTTAACCAATTTGCTTAACTTCACAGCTAGGGTAGCAGCTGCAAGCTCCATCCTAGGGATTGTCATCGACTTCAGTGGTGCGACTCTTGATTTTCCCATCACAAATGAACAATGTACTTTCTTATTCTCATCAGTAATTCGCAGATATATAACAACTCCCATACCAAGTTCACTCGCGTCTGCGAAACAATGTAACTGGTACGACGCTATGTGTCCAAGATTCTTTGGTTTGTAGCATCTTTCAATCTTTACATCTTCTAATTGTTTTACTTGTGTAAGCCAGCTGTTCCAGTTTCTCAACACAGTTCCATCAATTTTCTCGTCCCATCCTGTACCATTCCTACACAGCTGTTGCAGCAAAGATTTAGCTGTCATAACAAATGGTGATGCAATGCCGAGAGGATCGTAAATGGAACTCGTCACGGACAGAATTCCTCGTCTTGTCGTTGGTTGGTCCTTTACTCCTAGTTGAAATCCCAAGGAATCATTCTCAACAAACCAGTATACCCCAAGAGCACGCTCTATCAATGTTTCACCATTTAGACTCAACTTCTTGATGTCACCAGCTCTATCATCTTCTGGAACTGACTGCAAAACCTCTGCACAGTTACTTATCCACTTTGTTAAACGGAACCCTCCTCTTTTACAAAGGTCTATCAAGTTCTTAATAAGAGACATGGCTTTCTCTTTAGTGTCAACTGATGCTAAGCAGTCGTCAACGTACATGTTTCTCGTTATGACATTTTGTACACTTTGATCATATTCTTCTCCATATTCTTCAACAGTCTTTTGCAATGCGTAATTACAGCATGTGGGTGAAGACGTAGCCCCAAAAATGTGCACTTTCATCCTGTAATGATTAGGTTCAGCATCCAGATTTCCATCTTTCCACCAAAGGAATCGCATGCAATCTCTATCCTTCTCTGGTACAATAACTTGATGGAACATGGCTTCTATATCACCTTGTACTGCGATACGTTCCTGTCGAAATCTCAGAAGTACGCCCAAGAGGCTATTAGTTAAGTCAGGTCCTTGTAGTAATTGACTATTTAGAGACACACCTCTAAAAACTGCTGAACAATCAAAAACTACTCTTATTTTTCCTGGCTTCTTTTCATGGTATACACCGTGATGAGGAAGATACCATACTCGCCCATCATCCCTCTTTAGCTGCATCTCAGGAACTGCTTCCGCAAAACCCTTTTCAAACAGTTTGTTCATAAAGCTGATATAATCATTTCTAAATTGGGGATTTTTCAACATCTTCCTTTTCAGACTTTCAAGTCGTTGCTGTCCTTGAATCATATTATTTGGTAGATTCACAGAATTGTCTCTGAATGGTAGTCCTATGGAATAATGACCATTTTCATGACTGATAGATCCTCCTACCTGACTTAGAAACTTCTTATCTTCCACTGAATGTTCTTTTTTGTCTTCTATAGCACGTTCTGGAAAGTCAGAGTTTATTGATGCCTTAACTAATTCTTCTAGTTTCATGTCACATTCACAATATTGTTCAATTGTCACTCTGTTCACATCATGTGTTCTAGTTTCTCCTTCCCTGAGTACGTTCCATACAATCCATCCTAACCGTGTCTTAGTAGCATGAGGGGAACCACTTGGCCCAGTTACCACATCATATGGAGCGAAAGCATCTGGAACATTGCTACCTAAAAGGAGGCCAATCTCAGCATCAACATCTGTAAGTGGAACATGCGATAAATGAGACCATCTTGATATTTCCTTCTTAGTTGGGATATGGTCATGGTTGACCGGCATCTTGTCTTTAGTGTAGACTTTAGGAAGATCAAAGAATTCTGTCATGCCCATGTCACTGATCTGCAGACCCTTAACTGAGTGAGATGACAGTTGGTAAGCTTCTCCCATTGTGTTCAAAGTGATGTTACATCTCTTGCCACTTGCTCCGAGTTGCCGCATTAGGTTTTCAGTGCAGAAGGAAACACTACTGCCTGAGTCGAAAAATGCATATGTTACTACACTATGGCTTTTGTCCTTCAATTTTATTCTTACTGGGATTATAGCCATGGCACATGTATGATCACCGGCCCCAGTATCACAACAGGCACTAATACTTGAATTCTCTGTGGAGCAATAAGCAGCAGACTGCTTTATTTTTGGAACTGCAAGTGAAGAGTCACTAGCTTCGCCTTTGTGATTTGACATGTTTACTGAAGATTTCGTTGGATCATGAAGAATTGTAGGGTGAAAACGTCCGCATAAAGAGCACTTAAGTCTGTTTCTACACTTCATACTCATGTGTCCTTTCTTCAAGCATCCATAACACAGTCCTTTACTCTTCATAAAGCTGTATCTTTCTTGTAAACTTATTCCAATGAATTTTTTGCAGTCACTGAGTAGATGAGAAGAGTTTTCACAATAAACACATTTCACGCCAAAGTCTGTTGATTTAGATGTGTCATTTATAACGTCCGTTGACAGTACAACTTTCTTCTGTGGTTTGTTATTGCTCTGTCGAAATCCATTCACTGATATGTTTCCATAGGTCGGATCGTTGGATTTTTTAGCTTCATTTTTTATGAAAGTCACAAAGTCTGAAAATGCAACTCTTTTCTTTGCATCCCTTTTCTTCAAAACAACACTTCTCCATCTGTCATGCATGTATATTGGTAATTTCATCATCAATCTTTTCATGTTTTCCTGATAGTCTAAAACTTTGATGCTGTCCATACTCTCTGCAGCATTTTGGCATTCTACCAAGAATAAGGAAAATTCGTCCAACATCTTTGAATCTTTCACTTGAGGCCAATCGAGAGCTTTCTTAATAAAGGTTGTGACGATTAGTTCATTATCTCCGTACCTTTCTTCAAGTTGGTTCATAGCCGCCTTGTATGCCTTCTCGCCGTTCATATGGCTAAAGCCGGATACAACACGATTTGCCTCCCCGTGTGTCATTTGTTCCAGATAGTTCATTCGTTCATCATCATCTTTAGTGTTTATAACTACTTTAGCATGAAACTGTCTAATAAATCTTCTGTATTCCAGTGGGTCTCCACCGAACCTTTTTATTTCTGGTAAGGGTCTTCTTAAATAGTTCACAACATCTTGTAGTGCATCTTGTTGCTTTGTTTCTTTATCAGTGCTGTGGGATTTCGGAACAAAGGCGTTGGCATTTGGATCCAAAGAGCATGATATCTGTGACCCGATTTCTTGTTGAAACTTAGGAGTTCGTGGTGAAGGTTTTGGAATTAAATGTCTAGGACAACTGACACTATCTTCTTCCTTATTCTCAATAAAATCACACCGATTTAAGGACTGTTCTTCAGGAATGTTTTCATATTTTTGTAACACTTCACTTTTAGCGTGTGAAACTGCAATACCTGTGTCGATGTCCAGCTCTTCTTCATCTAGTTTCAGTTGCAGCTTAGCCATCTCGAGTTGCTTTTTTCTCTTCAGAATGGATTTACGAGCTTCTAATTCTGCTACTTTTGTTTCTTCCTTAATTCTTTGAGAAGAAATGCTCGATGCATTAGAAGTGAATGATGTCGCATGACTTTTAACTTTAAAGTTCTTGCTCTTTGTCTCTTCCATGCGAGAAAAGTAATCTTCAACTTCCTTTTTAAAGTTAATCAGAAATATATCATAGTCATAATGATCTGCAAACATCTCACTCTTATCCTTTTCATCTATTTGTGTTGCAAGTTCATCAAAATAATTGAGAAAACGTTCATATGTATTCAACCATTCACTGTATCGTTTTCTTACATCTTCAGTGTCACTTTTATTTTCGAACATCAAGGTCTTTATTTGTGAACCTAATGTTTTCAACCTTCTAAACGTGCTATAATATTGTTCTAATTTGTATGACTTTCCATGTTCGGTAAGTTTTCTGTTTCTTGTAGGTCGTGATTCTCCAACATCAAAGTCTGTGGCATCTGCCAATGGCTTATGGCCATCTTCTTCGAATTCCTTGGCTGCCATGCCGGAATTAATCACGTCAATGATGTAGTGCTATGAACTGCTTCTATGTACATGTATCACAACAGCCAATTCATTCCCATTCTGTTTATTTTCTCGAAAAGTAGGAAAAGATTGACTACAATAAAAGTAAAATAACGAAACTTACAATATGTTGTACATGTATAAATCTGACAGAAAAATTAGCCATGATGATAATAATGCCTGACCTGATGATATTGCGTATGACTGTTTATACTTTAAGTAACATACAAATAATTTACGAAAGTATTACCAATGAAGATTTAAAATAATTATGACATTTAGACCCGACAGACGTTCCATACCCTTTTGTTTACATTCCTAAATTTGTGTGTAACAACAAAAATACGCTATAGAGAAATACAAAAGGTTATTACTGCATATAAACAACAATGCAAAGGGTAATTACCGTGATTATTTTCTGATACATCTGCAATAATATTTTAAACAGCTCAAACTTCACTACGGGTCTTGAAACAACCTCGTGCATAGGTATGGCGGCCTTGCATCACATTTACAAAATATAATGTCCTGATAAAATTGGAAAATGAAAAGTGTTCTGACAAATTTGGAAATTATCAAATCAGATCTACAGTCCTTAGACAATTAGGTGATTAATTATGGTCTAACAATTAGTATGAAAAACTACTATGAAAAACTAGATAAATCAGAGGACTATTCTATTCACGATGATGATTAAGGGAATCAGAAGGAGGATTACTAGTGGGCGTATTACCAAGAATAACACAATTTTTCCTGGTGTTTTGTTATTATGATTTATACTTAAACGAAAACCCCGAAATATAAATAATAATAATTATAATATAAAGTAAAGTGATAATCATAGAATCATCAATGGACAATAAATACTCGATATTTATAGTTTTCTGAGTTATCGCTCTTTACATTAACAATTACCTTATTCATGCAATGTCTACACTTAAAGCGTACATAAGATCATAACAGCATTTGGTCGCCATATTAGTATCAATCGCTCCTCAACTGTCAGCTGGGTATTTACATGTATATTGGCCGAGAAAATAACGTTTGAAATTCAAATTATTATTATTTTTTATTTTCTATCGTACACATTTCTAAATTTTTCGAATTTGCATATTGAATCTATCATATTGCAATATTGTTATAAATCTTCAAAGTTGGCTAAATCAGCATTTTTTCGGTAAAATGTTATATTTCTACATGGTTTTTGGCCTAGATATCCTGAGTACCGGCCTTAAAAAAACTTATTTTGAAAGGTTTTGTTCAAAGAAATAATCATGATGAGATTTTTCTTAGGGACACCCGGCCCTGGGTCGAATTCTGCACAAAAATAACCAACGGAAAATTTGGAAACTGATTTTTATTATAGTCTAATTTTACATCAAAAGGTGTTTGGTCTGGTTGATTCATTAGATTAAAGCGCTGGTTATGTCACACAAAATGTTTTTGTGTGACCTGGTTCGATTCCATCTATGAGCATACTTTTTTTTAATTGACAGCATATATCAACACCATTTTATTTTTTATGCAAAATTGTGTATTTTGTTTATTTAACAACGATCTTCTCTCTTAAATGCACATTTGCTATTTGAATGAAAGATATCGGAGGAAAAATATATACTTCACTAAATGTATAAACAATCAACCGGAATTATATATACCCTATTGTAGTTACGCTACAATAATCATTCACTCCGTGTTACTCTAGACAGGTGCCACTTAAAAACAAGAGGTCCATGGGCCACATCGCTCACCTGAGCAAAATTGGCTTTATATGGGTTTTCATAGGATATGGTCCCTCGATAGATTAACATAAAAAGAAATATCCTAATGTTATACTTAATTCTGCATATACTTAATCTTTGAGATAGTTACCTTTATGGAATACCATTTTACCGAAAATAAGATTATATGCAATACGTATAGCTAAATTGTCAAAAGAGGTTCAGATTAAATTCCAGTTTCGTTTATTTTACCCCCCCCTCCCCACCACCACCACCACTTAATAAATGATCAAAATACAGGAGCGCATAAAGGTACATTTTCTCCCTCTACTACTTACTAGTTATTGTATTTTATTTTAATAAAAAATCCTATATGTGAAAGAAGAAAAGTGTACCTCAATGCGCTTAATTACTCAAATTAAAAACATTCAAAAACGTAATTGGTCTTCTCCAATATAAACGATTGTCATTTACCAGGCACGAATTCATTTGGTATGACGTTTCAATACCTTACTAACTTTACTGATGAATAAACTTAACTAAAAAATGTCACATGATATGTTAAAGGGGCATGGTCACGATTTTGGCCAAAAATTATTTTTCCAATTTTAATGTTTACAATGTTTTAGTAAGGCATTTTTAATACGCAACGAAAATTTGAGTGTCATTGGTTAAGTTATAAGCGAGTTGAAGAGCGCAAAATTCTTTGGTATGTAAACAAAGCTTTTGTTGACATTCTGAATGCTGAAGTGAAAATTCCTGTTTTGGGCCTAAAATGAATGTGTTAAACATTAGGAACTGTCTATTTATACTTTAAATGAATAAGAAGAGAGACAAAACAGCTTGAAAATATTTATTACTGGTATATTGAACCTTTGTAAACAAAAACAGGACACGAGCCATGTTTACATGACAAAGAATTGTAGTCCCTGTATCCTGCTTATAACTTAACGACTGACTCTCAAATTTCATTTGATCATTAGAAATGCATTCCTAAAGCATTGTAAATAATAAAATCAGAAAAATAGAATTTGACCAAAATCGTGATCATGCCCCTTTAAAGAGCTATAATTTAAATCAATGTATTGGCAGGCATGTTGCTCTATTGAACTAAGGCCAACCCATTATTTTCATCTTTATTAAAAACAACAAATGTCTACAAAGATGATTTTCCGCTGCAATATTTTTTAAAAGAACAACGATAATGCTTTTATGCTCATAAAAATAATGTGTCAGAACTATGGAAACTGTTTAAAAGGCGTCGTTTTTTATTTACTTGTGGTCGAAAAACTATCAAAAATGTGTGTAGATTTTATGCAATTCATCCTTTAAAAAGGGGCACCAGAAAGTAGTTACAGCAGATCATCCTTTTAGCAAGACATTTCTAATGATCAGCAACAATTTCAGCGTCAATCGTAGAATTATAAGCATGATACATAGCTTGGTTTGAGTCTTTTTGTTCATACGAGTTTATTGCATTCAACTTTAAGATTTTAAAACTTGGTATTTCCTATTCAGCATAGCTGCATTTAAAATATAAACGAACTAAAGCATGAACTCAGCTCTGTCACTGTATACAAACACAGCATTGTGCGCATTGCTCTATATCTTGTCTATAACCATGATAACTCGAAGCTTGACTATCAGATACAGTTAGTAAAAAGAAAAGTGTAAACAATTAAAACAAAACAGCTGTTTTACCGAAGTATATATTTGATTCGATACGTAAAAACTATAAAATACAGACGATAGTTCCCATCAATTTAAAAAGAAACGGAACGAAAATCAAAACAAGCTAAAGCCACCGTCACAAGTGAAAATGTCAACGCATTGAAATATTTTACCTCAGTTTACTTAACAAAACTGGCACAAATATATTTTGGATGTTTCAAATATCCCCTTCGCACTTAAACTGTTGCCCCAACAAGCTAATTCATCTTTGTCAATTTGACTCGTTTATTTTGCGTCTAACATGGCTGCTTCTAACAAAGAACTAGACTGGTCCTCTGTCTCTAACCTGGTTTTCGATATATGAAATATCGAGCCCGAAGTTAAACTGATTGCCCCCCCCCCCCCCATTCTTTCTGTCTTATTATTATTTTCGTAAATAACTCAAATTTGAAACAGAATTAGCCCATACTCTTTGCAATTTATACTGTTCTTTCCATAAGGATAATTAATGCTAATTTACATTATATTTGACTCAGTAGTTCTTGAGAAGATTTTTAAAATTGTCCCCCCCCTCCCCATTTTTAACAGTTTCGAGGTTTTCTCTGCTTTAAATAAAGATTGGTCTTTTATTTCTGCAATTGATATTTGCCTTCTCATAAGGATGGTTTGTGCTAAATTTGGTTGAAATTGGCCAAATAGGTTTAGAGAAGAAGTTCAAAATGTGAAAAGTTTACAAACGGACAGACAGACGGAAGGACAGACGGACGACGGACTCAGGTGAGCTAAAGATCATGCCTAGCCAAAATTGTTGCGTTTGCCTTTCCAGAAGATCTATATGAAATGGTACAATTGTGGGAGAAGTACTGCAAACTAGATGCAGTTCGTTTTGCAAAGGACGTTTGCATTGGGGTGAATAAGTTAGAGTTTTCCGTCCCCTTGCTATTCCGGCATCAGGTGCGTCCCCTTATACAAAGGTTGGAGCTGTTAATACGGAAAAGAGTCCAGTTGAATGTACGGTGAATGATGATAGTGTTCGAACGCCTCGTAGATATCCTTCTACATCTACAAACAACACTTTTGCTGTTATTTCTGTTGAGGAACTAAGGCGACGTTCATTATTTGTCGCAAATAGTCTAAGGATTTTTTACCTTTGAAATCGCGTCACGCGAGACTTTCGATAGGTGGTAATATGTCCTTGGTTGTGAATAAAGGAATACCGGTATAAAGAATATGTACCGTAATTTAGAGTATAAACTGAAAACAAATTAAAAAAAAAACTCCACAACGTATACTGCTCGCAGAACGAATGTTCAACTTTTTTTATTCAATCACTAAACATAATGAGAAGTAGAAACTTAATGTTTTCTGTGTTTTGACCTAAATTCAAAATATATTGAATGGAAATCGATATGCTTTTTGTAAAGACAGAAACCAATACTGACACAAAAAGGTCAAGTCTTTTGTTATATAAAATGAAAGAAAATCAGTCAAAAATGATTTTTGAAAATGAAAGTTTAGGTTTATGTCGTTATTATAATGTGTAAAAAAACCAAACCACCCATCAATTCCCACAATCTGTTCTAGTGGTCCTAGCCAGACCGATGAACTAGCTCACTGGGTAAAATTTGATAAGGAAAAATCCTCAGATACATGTCTGAGAAATAAATAAGAAAGTTATGTATATATTTTTTTAAATTTTTTGTAGTGGGGTATGGGTCATTACCTTAATTAAATAATTTCTTTAAGGAAATATATATATTTAAACAACCAAATACTTTCTTTAAAGATTCATGCGGGTTATAAAAGTAGCGATTACTGCCGAAAAAAAAACGCGGGTTATGTAATTTTTTTTTTATGTTATGGTGCTACTTTCATGTTGGGAATGAATCAACAAAGAAAACATTTGATAGTTTAAATAATCATCATCAATAAATGAATTTGAATGAACGAATTCATCGGGGATTGGACTCAGTTTATCAACAGATTACGTAGAAACAGACACAATGTCCACGATAGTGTTTGTATTCTTCATTCTTAACCTATATTCTATTTTTTATATAATATTAACCTTCTATCTGCCTAAAGAAAATGAATAATTAACCCCCAATCAATACAAGCATGACATTGCATATCAGATAGAAAAATTGACAATGTTCATTATAAACCAGATTTTATGATAAATGCGTACAATTATTGAGGAAATTTTATGATTAGATGCAAAATGTATGGGGAACCGGTGTTATAGTTGCAAATTGCTTAAAAAAGTTAATGTCAACAATAGTAAAAAAATGATGACAGAATCAATCAAATGTAAAGTATCCTAATCAATTTCATTTAAATGTATTTAAATGGTGTATGCGATATTAAGGTGATATGGGACACCTGTCAATATTAGTGTTGATAAAATTACATTGCAATCAAATACTTTCACATGTTTACAATGTTCAATTTTAACAATATTTGACCAACAAGTTTAATGCAAAAATGTGGAATGGTGAACATAATATAAAAGTACAGCTGGATTTGATTCGTAGATAACGTTTTAACCATTGCGCTACACTGTTGGAGAATAGATTTTAATGAAAGAAAAAAGAAATATTTATTGTACTTGAGTTTGTTGTTTATTTTGAACTACTTCATACTATGGAGGTGTCCATCCACTTAATTTGATTTTGAGATCAGACACATATTTTGTTGTGAGACTTTTGAAGTCATTTTTGATGTATTACAGTTGACAGAATATTTCAGATTCAGGGTCATGCCCTTTTTTATAATGAACATAATCTTTTTTTAATAAACTTGTTTTTAAATCGCTCTAAAAATAAAATGTGTGTTTTCTACCATGCATTATAATTATACTTTTTTTTGATCGAGTTTTCGTATCGTACATGTAAGGAGGCTAGAAGCTCAACAAAGTATAGGGAAAATCTTCCTTAAAATTATAGATATTGTTTTTTTAGCCTTATACTGTAAAAAAAATTCCAACTGTTTAAAATTGGATATGTTCCTATGTTTTCATATGAAGCTCTTTTTCTCAAGAAAATTATTGTGTTGTCTAAAAATGGCCAGACCATCGAGCCCTTTTGAATTTTCAGTATTATTTATGAACAATATTAGGGTTTTTTCATCTAGCGAAATACCAAATTTCTAAATATATTAGAGAGGTTATTCAACCACAAGGACATTTAAAAGTTGGTATGACCTTAACAAAGCTTAATGATAAAAGTGGTGTGTATATATTAACAAAAATGATATCTTGATAAATGGCATCGTTATAATTGTCAGTTACATAGCGTGTTGAAATTAACGATAATGTATCGTTAAGAAAATGCGACGAACTCTAATTGTAATTGAGGTTTTATAGATCTGACAAATCGACACTCTTAACAGATGTAAATGTCTTATCTCGCATGTCAGGATTGTAATTATATAACCGCGGCTTTTGATGCTTAATTAATTATTTTAAGTTACATTAAAAAAAATGTCGATCAACGAGATATTCTCTTATATCGGTAACATACAATAAACATTCTTGGGAGAAAAAAAATAAATACATAGCACTGAATACTGACCTGGTAACATTATTTTGAAGATTTTTTTTATATTATTATCAGTTATTGAATATGTCAAGACACGTCAGTGCTTATCAGAAAGTATCCATTCCTTTCGCAGCATAAACAAAAATCGGTGACCTTTTTTACAAATCAAGTGCATACATGTATAAAAAAATGCAAGGAAATATGTGAACAAACTTTAAACAACTTCTATCGAATCTCTTGGATATAGCTTAAATGCACCATTATAAACACCAACTCATTTTAAATTTAATCACAATACATTCACATCTATTTACTACCCTCCCATCAATATATTTTAAAGAAAAATGGTTGTAATTCATATAGAAATGAACATGCACTACCTGGTCATGATTCCAGTTTTTTTATCAAGAAAGACCCGTCCACGTTATGTGCAAAATACAAAAATATCGTCAATTACTTTTATATTACAAAGTAAAATCAGTGATTTTCTCAATTCAAATGCATGTACATAAGTGAAATTATATTTAAATATGCAAGAAGAGTTGTAAACAAACAATTAACGATAAGAAGAGAAATACTTTGTTAGAGCTTTAGAGCAACTAAGTTAAAAAAAAATCATACATGTATGAGTTCAATAAAAAAAATTGTTTTTCTTTACAATTTTGCTGAAATCAAATCGACGATTCAAATTGCTTTGTAAGAACCATTTATTTTACAAGGTAAAAGAAAACAATGTATCATTCATTTGTTTTATGTAGACTCAACCAAGCGTGGTTGTATATGTAGTGTTAAAATATATGAAATACAGTTCATAGAGCCAGGATGACCAACAATTTTATCATCAAATTTACCTTACATTTTGAGATATAATTTGTTTAAGTATGCACTATTATTTAGGAAAGAAAAAAAGCACGTATTGTATCTTTTAAATTTTGTTACTACTCTATATTTTTTACCATCAATACTAGCTTCTTAATCACTTGTTTAAATTAAAATTCAAGTGTCATTTTTGAATAACGTGTCAAATACAATGTAAATCTAAAGTCATATATGAATCCAAATATATGAAGACACATTTAATTTTGCCCTTGACCGATTTCAACTTTTAGTAAGGACAATAAACTTGTAGTTAAGCTATTAATAACTAATTATAAATTCCACATTCATTATAGTTTTTCTTTTTTCTTAATTCCATGCATTGCTTTAGTACTTGATCAGTTTTTGCTTATATATTAAACTTGAAGCATATGTACAAGTATGACAATATATTATTCAATCATAGATAATGAACTTGTAAATCTGACGAAATAAAAAAAAAGCAAAAGAAATAAATGTTGGTTCAGTTGGGCCCTTTGATACCAAGTATATGGTAAACTATATCTAACATACATTCAAGTTGAATAAAATCATTGAACAACTTAAATAAAATTTTGCAATCTGTAAGCGTTAGAATGAATGTAATATTTGAATTTTAAAAAAAATAATAAGGTAAGATACAAGGGGAACTTCGCAGGTATGATAAGGCAACTGTCAGCGATCGATCGAGTAAAAATTCCTCTGATCGATATGACGTCACAATAAGCAGCATGATTTCATATTTTACTCAAGAAACCTGTCAATTTTAACTTTATCTCTGGTCCAAATTATGAAAACTACAGGCGTAAAATGTCACTAGAAGCTCTTTTAACAGATTATATCTTCGATTTCTCTGTATTACGTATCGTTAATATTGATGACGTCACAAGCATGTTTAATAGAGAAGATCAATGTCGGGAGACAAATCATCGGAATGCAGTGTAAACAATGCCGAAATAAGACTTATTTAATACAGATACCCAAGATTTAGATAAGTGTCAGTTAGGATATAACCAGGATAATACAGGCATGGCTATTTTTTTTTTTATCAGCGAGTGTTATAAGGTAAGCAGAAAAACATTTTATGTGGCTTGACCGGCCTTTCCTCTGTCAGTGTGTACAAAAAACCCCCCAAAAATGTAACAATACCACGAATATAATGATAGATGAATTTGGCCAATATCAAAAGCACATGACCTTAAATACTTGAAAAATGCTGCAAGAATCCTTTGGTTTGTTGTTGTAAATGAAAAATACGTAGTATTTTCAATGAAATTGAAAAAGTTGAGGAGATTTCCTGTAAATAATGACACTATTTATTTTATGCGGTTAATAATAGGATTCTAGCAGGAATATTAATAAACATGAACTTATTGCCGATCGAATTATTGTATCATACATACAAATAAACTTTTGGGTAGTGTTACACTTTTTGATTCTTTGTTAAGGTACAAAAATGATCTATTTTTAACTGTCACGTGATACCATGGCACGGCAGCTTCAAAGATCGACTTGATTCCGAAGTAAAAATATAATATCTTGTTGAATACATTCACTTGATATTAATATTCAGCACTGTTTTCATAAAATTAGATTTTTTTTTTTTTTTAAATGACCATAATAGCGGCGATCATTAAACTCTTTGTTACCTTAACCTACCCACGTTAGACACATTACATCTGACGTTTGTGCCTAAATGGAGATTCACCTTTTTGTCATTAATTGGTGTGATGCATTAACATATAATGACAATTACATTTATTGATAAAATATATATTAATTACCTCATTGTTTGAATTTGGATTGTTTTCTTACAGCGCAGATACGTTTGAACAACAGAAATACAATAATAAATCCAGTTTTCTAAGTAGTCGTTTACATTTACAAATTCAAAGCTGCAAAAAAGGTTACATGCTGAATGGAGAGAGAGACAGAGAGGGACAGAGACAGAGACACAGAGAGAGAGAGAGAGAGAGAGAGAGAGAGAGAGAGAGAGAGAGAGAGAAATAGAGAGAAGTTCAGTACGACTGGTACAGTTAGAACCACTTAGCCATTTACCTCTGTGGTGTCTTAGGTCAAGTCATTATCAAGTCAAGTCATTATCCATATGCGCGTAATTACTAATTAGAACAAATGTCATGTTTTGAAATTTAGATTGTGTGGGAATACGTTGAATTAAACATTTGTTTCCTGAAGGTCTTTTTTACAGCTCAAGTTTATGTGTTTCCTTGTATTATCTTGATTTAATCGTAACGTAGAAAATAAAGTCAAATGCTTTGAAATTAAAACAAAGTATATATATATATAATGCCAGTTTATATATATATATATATATATATATATATATATATATAAATAAAGTATATATATATATAATGCCAGTTTTTGACCATTTACAATTTTAAAAAATAAAGTGTTATGTACCTGTATCTGAGTAAATGATATAAATGATCTTAGTTTCTTATAATGCAGCGGCTAAGCCGTCTTAGGTGCTTACATGTACACACCATTCGAGATAATAAAATAGAAATGTTGCTTTGCAACCTGTAATTTGTTTAACAGGTATTCATCAATTAGTATTGACCATGCATAGAATTTATGGTGAAAAAAATCAAACCCCTTTACCAAACTATGAAGCCTTATCGAAAGGTCAATGTATAAAAAAATGTTCAATGGTTTAAATGATTATCAAAAAAGTAACTTAGCCATTTTAAACAAACCCCAAATTTAATAAACGCAATCAACAGAGCAGTAATTTTGAGTTAATGAAAAAGGTAATTATGGAGTTTAAACACTTAATTCTGAATTATTCAAAATTATCTAAATTAATAAATTATAAAAATATAAATATTAAGTATAAATAAAATATTAATAAACAAGCTAGTCTACTTTGATGATTATTTGGCATACTGCAGCCACTCAAAACAGATTTTAAGGTTAGGATAGAGGAAGGTTAGGATAGAGGTTGGAGCATTGGTAAAGAGGAGAGAGAGTTTGCCTTCATTTGCCCTTCTGTAAAAAAATATTTCACAGCTGAAGACATATGATCGTGTATATGTAAAATGAGGTGCAGCTGTATCCTTGATGGTAAATGAAACGAATTGTCATTTTATCTTTGTTTTAGTGGTGTATGTATATAAACATTTAACCAACCAAACTATATGAGCATGTAACGATACTGTTTATATAATAATATATGTTTAATTAACACTAAAAAAAAATTAACTGTCAAGAAAAATTGTATAGCACATACACGGACATTCTGTTATATATTAAGGCCTTGATGTGATAACGTGTTGTTTATAAAGTTTAAAACGCATCCGTGTATTACATTTGCAAATAAATTACGCAATGTATCAACTATTATGTCTAACAAAGAAATTCTGACCCGAACTTTCCGACCCGTAATTATAGCGCTTGTCGGACATGACAACTTAATCGTCTTGGTGACAGCGACACTGTCCGCCATCTTGACCTTACACACTATGTTTCAACATGGAAGTCGCGCGAAGTGTCGCGCATTTTTTAATAATCAACGCTATGTACGTGATGGAATGTCAATTAAAAATTTAAATGAAGCCAAAAAACTTCAAGAGCAGAGTTGTGATGGAATCTTGTGATTTTTTTTATATTTCTTTGCGCACAACACATCTGCACTTTAAACTTTGTTTTGAATATTTGTCTAACGGCCCAATCGAATCTCATTATACAATAAAGTGCTAAAGATCTTTTTTTTTAAATGATTAAAGTGACCTTGACTAAGATTAGTATGTCAGCTATAGGACTTGAAAAGATGTGGGTAAGATTTTTTAATTGCTTATTATGCTTATTTTATATGAGTAAACTGCGTATCGGTGGATTTAATTTATTTAGTTTCAGATGATATAGACTGTAGGTATGGCATCATCAGCCATATGACTGTTTCACTCATATTGTGAACATTGATCAATGTAAGGGATGGTTAGCAAATGTATAAGGTAAGATTATACTCAGTATTGTTAACAAATGGTTAACAAATGTTAACAAAGCTACAGTACTAAACATACTTAATTAATCAAGAATGCTCTTTTTTAACACTCTCTTTTTTTTATTCATCGACAGAAACTTGATATACCCTCAACTCAAAAATAAGCTTTCACATTAGGGCACCATTTAATGAAGCTATGCTAAAACCGAGTTTGCCTTAAACGTTCTGACACAAAAGTCAGACGAATAAGTTTGTATGAACACCCACGATCTAAAAATATATCCTTAATTCTTACTCAGACAAGGTTTTAGTCATAATCATCTAATTCTAAAAGATCGATTATAATACGTCATCGACATTTTTGTGTTGTAAATGATCGTATTATAAACCAAAGCACGTTCTGTTTATTTCCAACAGAAGATTATAATGGTAAGGGGAAATCCAAGCCAACTTGATAGTAAGGTGAACACTATTATTGCAATGTTCCAAACTTAAACGTTTTTTAAGCTTCAGAAATCCAACGTAAGATTTAATTGTGAGTCAACGTATAAACACTTAATATTTTTACCATATAAAAGCAAAACAATGCAGTAAACATTAAAGTTTTTTAAACCTTTATTTGATAGAACATAAAAAAAACCTTCGAGATATATAATAATTCGAGATTTGGATGATTTATTTGCTTAGCCGTATAGGAGTCGATTTTCTACATAATTGAACGTTTGCAAGATATTCGGAATAACGATGCTCATGTGTAACTGTGTATGCAACAAAAACTCAAACACTTATTTACAGGTAAACAAAAAGAAAAAAAAAAATAACTACACTTTTTAAGCTAAAAATGAGTGTGTTTCAAGGGGACCAATTATTTTAAGTAATCAAAAACAGCAATAACAGGATTCTGACGTCTAGGTTTTTTCTAAACAAGTTTTTTTCGCTAACCATCTTGGAATCTTATAAAAGAGATATAAGTATAAACATGTTCTACGTTTTTGGATTCTGCAACAGAAACCTTTCTTTTAAAGCTCTGTACCTGACAGGCATGGCGATATATCTATACATGGCTTGATTCTAACCCTATACTCTTTCAATCATTTATCATTAAATTAGACATAAAGTTTAACATGTGCCTACATGAGCTTAGTATTAAGCAAGTCCTAAAATTATTGCAAAATTATAATTCTATGAAAAACGGTTTCTTCTGATCTAAGGTATCTGTCAATTCGTTTGACGATATATCTGTCTGTATGGTTTTCCCTGGGTTTGGTTTAATTCAAGTTCGTGTCTTTCCGTGCATTTTCGATTTTTGTGATTCATAAATTGAAAATTTAAGTATGAATATCTAAATCAGTTGGTTTTGGTGTAGTGTGCTTAAACCAATTGAACACCTGCTAGTTGTCTTCATGAATGTTTTGAATTTAAACTGCAATATTCAGTTGAAATTAACGTTCAACAAATGCAACGTTATTTTTTTTAAGCACGTGTACGTGCAAACCACTTTTTTCTGAAGACCCCCCCCCCTCCCATTTAAACATCAACATTTCCAGTAAGATATAAGTATTCAATTTACAACACTGTTTACAAAGCTATTATAAAATATAGATATTTCATTGATTGCAACTGTAAAAAAGTCTAACAAAAGTTATGTTTAAACATTCGTTATTAAAAAAAACACAACTCATTACGCCCTTTCTTATAGCAACCATAACTTAAACTGTTTAAAAATGGACAAATGTAATAGGTTAAAGGGCATTTAATTTCACATTTTGTCAAAAGTATGAAACATATTATGGAAATACGAATTTGATGATAACTAATACTCAACAACTATTTTTAAAATCAGATCCATCATTCACCGGTAGTGTTTCATCAAAATTATTAAGAAGTTCGACTTTTCCAATTTGGCGGTAATGTTCTTTTTCAACCCCTTAAATCCACAGATGACACAGCCCCAATATATGACAGGCGACCTCTCATTTGCATATACCTCTAAGAGAGAAAAAAAATTGACAGCATTAATAATTAACCATTCAAAATTAACGATGACGACGATCCCATATATAAAGCCAATCGAAGCTTCAACTGTTTTCATAACATTGTATAGGTTTGAAGGAGCCACATCGCTTGATGAAGGCGCAAGATGTGGGACATCGGACATAACACAATGAAGTGGCGACTACATTTATCCACCATGTTGTTTTTTCTCCTGACCCTCCAAGCTTTATTTGTTTCATGTCAAGGACAATTCAACTTGCACATGCTGGTAAGTCCAGTTTATTTATTTGTTAATAATCGTTAGTCATTAATACAAAAAAGAAGAGGCTTAAACTTGTCTGAAAATAGTTTTGAGATATTATTGCATCTACTACATGTAACTAGCCGAATTTCATGGCGTACAATATTAACATCAAAGCATATAATGAAAGAAGCATTTTATTGTTTCAAATCATGCATGTGCTTTCCTACCAGCAACTGTTAGAAACTTCAAAAACGTTCTAGATGGGTGTCAATTATACAACTTGAGTATCAATTATATTTTTCTTCTCTAAACTTGTATTTAAGCTTAAAAATACAATATGTTTCTTTCTAACTTTATTAGTTTAAAAATATATAATTTATGAACTTTAATAAATTTCAATGATACCAAAGGTTAATAGCTGAAGTAGTTTGACATGAATTCAAAATGAATCTCTTTTGCTTGTGTGTCCGGCCATTTTTTGTTGATTTATGACAGAAGAGTTGGTTTAAGCTTTAACTGGCATGTTGGCCCGATGCCATAAAACATGCAATTATCTGTTCTTTGTTACCTTTGAAATTTTATGATTTAAGCTTTTCAATTTTCAAGGAAATATCAATAAGAATGTTGGCTGAAGACCACAAATTTACATGTATTGAATTTTAAATTTGAAATTTCGAAAACAGGAAACTATTTGATATTGGACTATACAATTATTAAGATACTGATAGAATGTAAGATACGAACGAAGAGTATCAGTGTAATACATCTTCATTATATTCATTAAACAAAAGTACAAGCAGAATATGTTTATACTATATAGCAGATAATTTATTTGCGCATGAAATTCTGCAAAAAAAAAAATGTTAATGCATTACATGTTACTTACTTAGATTTTAAAACAGCATTGTTACCAGTACTAATTGCGCGCTTGAAACAGAAAACAAGTAAAAGGTTATTACATGTAATCACTAACCACAAAACATGGAAATGTTGAGCATATGTGATAAATCACGCTTTGACATGTCATTTACAGTACATATATGAATCATAATCCGTGCAGTGTGATCCATCAATTGTTCTCGTGTTCATTTTTCACTTTTCAATAAAACACTTCATCGATTATTCAACCCCTGCTGAATAAATTATTTTCATAATTGATTTCTTAGACCGAAAGAATAAACGCTTATATTGACATAAACAAGTCACATATTTATACATATTTATACATTATGTTACTATCATGTTATAAAAACCTAGTTATGGATTAATGTATTTTTATCTGCATTACAGAGACAACATATGAACTCGGGGCGTACATTTCCTCAACAAATGCTGAATAACAGATTTCAAAATTTTAACCCTCAACAAATCCACGGACAAAATCGACCGATTCATGCCCAGCAGCGATTTCAGCTACCAAACATGGCGGCCAATAACACACCAAGACTCCCAGTGCAACCGACGTTTCCTGGTTCATCTGCGCAGGTTGTGCCACAAATAAACAGATCTTGGCAACAAATTCAGCCTTCAAGCGTCCAAAACACTCAAATACAGCAACCTTCCCAAATCAGCCCGGCCGTACCAAATGCAGGACAAAATCCTCTCGCTGATCCTAACCTTGTACAAAAGCAAATTCATGAGTTCCATAGACTTCAGGTCATGTTGCGGCATATTCAACAACAGAGACAAAGACAGCAAGAGCAGCAACAACAACAACAGCAGCAACAACACCAAAGACGGCAACAACTGATTCAACAAATCCAGGCAATCCAAAGAGCAAGGGCTCAGGGAGTCAATCCACAGAGTACAGGATTAGGACACACTTCTAAAATTTCCCAGATGGAAAAAATCATAAGAGACATGATCAAATACAGAGACCAGTTGAAACAAGAAGCAGCTTTCCGACAAAAGACGAGACAGGTTGAGTCAACAAATTCATTACAAAGGGAAGATGTAATGGCTGGTCCGTCCATTTTGGTCATGGACAAAGAAATGGTTACTGAAATTCCTGTAGTGACGACGAAGAAACCGAATGGAAGTTTGGGACAGAGTATGATTGTTTTCGCAAAAACCGCCAACATCCACTCAAATGTGGAATCACAAACAAACAACGCAGCAGAACAAAGACAACCTGAGCTTGCAAGACAGCAAACTTCCACAACATCTAATCCAGTGGTTTTACAAAATCAAGTTCAGCAGCAACAACAATACCAATTCGGAAATCAGCATCAAAAAAACAGTATGCCTCAACTTCATCTACCGCCTCAACAAAATAATCTAGCGTCACGGATTAATACAGAAGTCATGAGCGCAACTTTTGGACAGAATTCACCAAATAGCCATCATGCCATACCTTCCCAAAGTCTTCATCGAGCCCATGGTCATCAACCAACCATTGTGAACAACAATCATCAACACGTATCTCATACAAATGTTAACCAAGGTCATCCTAACCAGAATAGAAACGTTGCACATATCAACAATGGTACAATTAACAGCAACCTTGGTCACCAACATCAACAAAATCAACCAAATAATCACAACGGTAACATGGGTAGAGTACCACCTCCAAAAAGACCAACTCAAATTCAGTTACCTCCTCTCCAAAATATGCAACAACAACCCCATTTAGAGCAACGAACTCCGCCACCTCTTGTTCAGCTACCAACGCTAAATTTACTGTCAGTGAAAAATCAACAGCCAATGATGCACACTGGCCCACGACCTTCCTCTACAGGATCAAATCTTGAACAAGTTCATGTAGACCATCACAAAATTGGAAGTCAAATGCCGTCTCATCAAAACAACCATATTCATTCAGTTATCAGCACAGAGTCACCTAGAAAATGGAACCTAGAACGTAGTCTTTTCAAACCCACTACAACAACAACTACTCCAGCTCCAGTTCATCTCCAAAAACCAATTTTGAAAAGACAATTTATGAAACGTCCTCCAAGACCAAGACTAGCATATATAACCACTACAGCAGCGACAACAACAACATCATCAACAACCCCAGCGCCTGTATTACATCACCAAAATCCGATACCGTATAATCCTCATTCCCACGTTCAGCCAGTATCAATGAGACAAGAAATGAGAACTGCCCCGCGAGAAGTTACTCCACCGCCACAACAATACATTACTACGACCTTTCCAAATACAACACCTAGACCTACCCTTAATGATTATTTCAACAAGATGTCTAGGCCAAGACCACAGAAAGTAAGAATCAGTTTCAGAAAACCAACTTCACTTGCTGGAAGTGTTGATGTTCCAGTTAAGCAAGTAACAACCCCCGCACCGATTCCTACACAGCCCACAACGATTCCATTTATTCCAACGTCACCAATGTACCAGCTAGAACCGACAACACAGCCTCCAATTGTACCAACACGGCCAAGTTTTCAATCTGCACCTCAAGGCATTCCAGTATATCAGCACTCAGTAGAACGTGTTCCTAATATTCCTTCCCCTCTTCCTCCGCTCCCAACAGTACAACAAGTGCAAAATTACCAGACGAATTATAATCACCACCCTCTACCTGCACGACTTCAGATATCAACAGAACCGAGTATTCAATACTACACAACTACAAGTACCGCTCCACATCATCAAAGAATAAATCATCACGGTGGACAAACAATGCCTGCTCAAAATCCGATTCCCTTGGCAATCCCCAACTTTAACCAGAATCATAACGCAAATCCAAATGCAAATAGATATTTTCAACCGTCAACGACTACTCAAGCTACCACGCTGCATTTAAGCCATTTACGAAAGTGGGAGGCTGAGATGAAAATAAATACACGTAAATCAAATTCACAATTTGGTACAAGCAACAGAAGTTTCCCAATACATCATCAAGTGACAACAACTACAGAGAGGCCTCGTTTTAATCCCCCTACCCCACAACGCACGGAAAACCCACTTGCAAAGTTATTGAAGCTGTTACAACGGAAAAAGTCATCCATAAAGTTCGCAACGGATCGGCAGAATCTTCAACGCAGTTCAGCAAGTGGACAACTAAACATACCAGCAACCACCACTGAAAGACCTTTAGAGCACAGATCAGTCCAACATACTCTACGCAATACACAATTTCCAAGACCTAATTTGGGACAAGTACCAAGACCAACACAGATTTCTCAAACAAGCCAATGGTCTAGCAACAGACTACCGACAGCTGATCCCGGCGTTTCATCAAATATTCAGACAGCTAGGAATAATTTCAGGCGCTTTGATGTTTCACCTTTCTCTACAAGACTTCCGTTTAATAACCGTATTTCTCGTATACATCCAACAAGCGTCCCTTCAATCCAAATAGTGGCTAACTCAAATAGACAAAGGCAGCCCCCTGCTTCAACAAACACAAGAAATAGAAACATTCCACAAAGAGGACACCTAATTCGAAAGGACGCCAACGAAGTGAATCAAAGAAAGCATACAAACAATAAACCAGAAGGCCCTGTCAATCCTGCTCAACTTTTGATTGCAGCACTAATTCAAGCCCTCCAGAGTGGAAATTTGTTGAAACAACTTCAAAAACATCAACAAAACCAACAACAGCCGATGCATCAACCAGTGCATGAGCACCAACCAGCTGCGGAGAATCACTATCAACCATCACCTCCCACCTATAATCAGCCAATCAAACAACAACAAGAAAATGATTTATACATGAAAGAACAAAGCCAAATTGATGTCCAGTATCACCATGCGCAAGAAAACCATGTGCAGCGACAAGAACCACAGTCTCACACTGAGAGACACAAACACTTTGGAAATGGAAACCAAAACAGCAATCACCAAGAAATTGTAAAATATAATACAAAGCCACAAAAGAAGGCGCCAAAAGATATGCCTGATCTGAGTATGTTGCAAGGTCAGGATGTTCAATTCACTGACGTTAACACCGGGTTTGGCGGAGAGTCCCCACCTCCAGTCATTATTCAAAGAATACCTAAGAATTCACGATCAAGGTCTAACGGTAATTCAAACAGTGTTTCGTATGAACTGCCAACAATGGCTCTTCATGAAAACAGTGCGGTCGTCATAGATACATCAAACGGAGATAGCGATGACACAAATTCAACATCCGATAAAATAAGGTCGAACTTTACTGATGATGATGAATTATCTCTTCCTAAACTTTCTACTATATTTGCAAGAAAAACAACGGAAAAAGCAGGAGTATATTCATCGACTACTATTCCAACCACAAATGTCAATAATATCAAGCTTCTAAAATCGGACTCCGAAATCAAGGAAGAAAAAAAAGAAGAAAGTAATAAAACAATCGACACCGCATTTGTAGACGATAAACCATTAAATTTGGTGTTGCCTAGTTTCTCTCCATTTGACCTAGACTACGAATCTACTGACCTAAGCACACCTCCACCACTTTTCGAAATGAAGAAATCTATTCAGTCACCGAATACTATTGATGATATGGATTCATCTAAGAAGAAGAATAAAGACGATATGACAACAACAACTATAAATCCGCTAACGAATTTCACAAGTACAACAGTGAAACCGTCCACAATCAAACCGGAGGTGTCCACAATATCAACGACTTCAACAACAAGTTTGCCGGCGACTACAACTGTTTTGAAAAACAAGAAGGTTGAACCAACGACAATATACAATAAAGAAACTCTAAATTCTGATATCCTTGAAACAGTTGAAAACATTGACAATTTACAGAAATCGTCTACGACATCTTCAGCTGTTACTTTAAATTTGCCAACTGTTCCGACGACAACAGTTGAACAAACAACTAGTATCCCTATAACATCACCAAAGTCAACAAATTTTACCTCTAAACCTATCAAATCAAACACAGACGTGATTCCATCGACAACAGATGCAACTGTTTCATTCAAATCTACTACACAAACTTCTACGACAACTTTGGGAGCTAGAACAACTAGATCATTTGACACTTTTACAAAACCAACAACTGTATCTGTAACAAATATTAAATCTACAGCTTGGCAAATTCCTGATTCGGAAATACAACGGGCAGATACAGAAAATTTTGCTTTTATGCCTTTACACGTAAAATCTTCGAATTTAATTTTGGAAAGAGATGACGAAAGAGAATACAATACAAAAATTTCGACCACAACAACTACAACTTCTAAACCTACTACAAAACCTGTTATCCAAACTACTCCAGCACCAACAATTACAACTACTGAAAAGAAATCAATAACTGATATGAGCACAATGCCCTTTTTCTTTACCACCATCGATTACCGAGCTTTGTATCCTGAATTGTTTGGTTTAAGACCACTTATGGTTGAGCCCGTCGTAACGACTACCACGCCTCGCCCATCGACAACTACACCAAAAACAACAACTACTCCATTATTTACAACTTCACCTACGGCGACAACCTTAAGAACAACAACAGTGAAACCATTGGTGACAGAAACAACAACTATGGGTACAACTTCAACCAGTTCCACATCACCACCACCAACAACAACAACAGCAAAAACAACAACCAAACCATTAACTACAACAACACCGTTACCTGTTACTCGACCAGCGTGGATGAGAGAAACAACACAACACACAACGGACATGTCACCTTTCACTTTTCCAACAACCATTGACTACAGAGATATATTTGCGGAGATGTTTGGAAGAAAACCAGTTCCTAGCATGTATGGGACACAAGAGGCAGCACTGGAAAAAATGATGATTCCAGATACAACAAAAGCTACTGTAACCACAACTCCACAACCAACTGTTCAGAGAACTGCTTTTGTTGGAATGTCTCTAGAAAACTCCAGACAGTACAGGCACGGACATAACATTTCGCCAACCGTTTTGACCTATGAGTCTAATACTGTAGAAACCGGAATACCGCAGCGACCTCAATTTACCAAAACCGTCTTGGAATCCCCTCAGTTTATTGCTTCCAACAATCTGAACGGTGGCCATAAACTAGCACCACAAACTCTTCACTCTACAACCCCTCGTAGTGTTAGAGTGTTAGGGCGGGATATAGTCGTAAAAACGACAGCTCAGAGTTTTACGGCGAACCACATCTCAGGAACAACACGGGTGAGACACCAACCCGTAAACCATATAACAGATTTCGTCCAAGATACTAAGGCAGGATCCTTATCTCAACAAAGTGTTATTCGGGAACAACAGAATACCCAAAGTCAATTTAACAACGCTATTTCGCAAAAAGCCGACTTGAAAGGACAACATTTTGATGTTGTTGATATCCCGTATGATCCCCATTCGGACCGTGCGTCTACTTTACTTTCGGGAAACAACCTTCCTAAGCAATACAGGGAAGAACCAAAAGTAGCAAGCACCAATGTTCCAGCTATTCAACAACAACACCAGCAGAACATGGTATTCGCTGAACCTGAAAACATTATTGATCTAAACGCTTTCAGCACAGACTCCCTATCGGCAAACCCGAACAGTGGCGGTGTTGGGTCACCTTCCAACGCACAAGGCGGTGTCGCCGATGTTTCTACCCAACTCGATTCACTCCTTAGTGCTTTAGGAAGTGACATCATGATCCACGAGCAAAAGAGCAGTGATGGACACGTTCAGTATAAAATACATGGCGGCCATAAAGATCTTCCCGCCTTCGTTCTCAGAACCGGCTACAAATGGGCCGATACATTTGGTTAAAGACATTTTAATTTATTTTTCATTGCGAATCATGTTCATTGACAACCATTATTTCATGTTTCATTATTATTTATTACTTTCATTTTTCCATTATCAACTTTCACATTCATGTATCAAATGCCATAGCATTTTTGGATGACACCATTATGATATATATTTCCATGATCCAAAAATGATACTTAGATTCTAGTCTGTGATATTAGATCATCTGGTCTTCATTTACCATTATTAGTTATTGTTATGAAATCCAACACCTGTTATACCTTGAATAAAATATAATAACTATAAAACAACTTTGGTTTTATTTCTTTATAATCATGTGTCTTTATCGGATAAATGTATACTCTGTTGTTGACCAGAATATTATGACCGTATTCCAATGATTTGAGCAACGACTTACTTATTACACTATTACAAGTAAGGACAATACGCAATGGCAACGCAAAAAACAAAATGTTTGATAATATTAGTAACTCATATATTAATAAGTGGTAACTAATGTACTGCATAATTTAGATATTATAATGACAACAACTTTACTATTTCACTTCATATAACAAAATGCATGTAAGAACAAATACTTCTACACGTCTATAGATATCTCAATTGTTTGTCTTTCAATCAAATATAACAATTTATCACAAAAACAAACACCAAGCAATGTTTTTTTGATTCGATATTCATTTTTTAAGCAATGTCAAACAATTAGTGTAGTTGTATCGAACTTATGAACTATTAGAGACCTTCATCATACAAATATTAACACAGCAGTAACTTTCATTTTGTAATATCATAATACGCTCAAAATTGTAAACAAGTGCAAACACAAATAGTTTAAGTTGTACAACAATATTTAAGGAACTTTTTATATATGTTTTTTTTTCCTGTAAGAATATACATTTATTCAGTTATGAAGTACTATTTTATTAGTTGTTCAATATTGTTGAATAGCGTCGCGTTTACATATAATGTAAAATTAGAAGATATCTTATCTTATGTATGGTGCAGTGACGATTCAACGTTCCATAAATGGTAATCACGGTACGAAACGTGCATGGTACTTCTTGTTTAAGTGTTGAGTTGAGTTGTAAGGAAATTTATTATTTATATACGGGAACGTTAGTGCACATGAACATCACCCAGACAGTCAGGCAGGCGACAAGAGGCCATATTGTAGAAACCATTGGACCCCGATGTTTGACCTGCGTCTAAAAAACTACTTGAAATTGAAATTCATGCATGCGTGAATCTAGAGGAAGGAGTTCAAGGGATTCTGACTCCCTTCTCCCTTTGGGAAATTAGACTTTAAAATTCACATCTAAAAGTTACTGAAAATAGGCCATGCATCCTCATCCATGAGAACACATTTTACTCTCCTCCCCTTTTTTGGAAATAAAAAATAATAATAAATATTCTAAAAGGTAAAATTATAATTGAAAAAAATGTTTTCTCTCAGAAAGGCAAAAAGGTAGGGATATATACCTATATTGTAAAACACGACAGTTAACCATCATATATAAAGAGGCTGGGATTCGAATTCCAACACTGCGTAGCGCACTGTTGAACCTAGTATTTAGTATGCGCTTGCTCCACCTGTTCGATTCGCCAGTAATTGTTTAATAATTCAATTACTTTTGATGGCGACGGGCTGTCTGCCGATCAAGTTCTAAAATGTTAATGTTAACCTTGAAAGTTCACGGCAACGAACAGATCGAATTTTTAAAATGTGCCCTCGAACTTTTGCATTCTTATTTGAGTTTTTTTTTTTAACAACGTCTTCTTCCTTCTTGTTTCTTTCTATCCCGATTCTCTCTTTCTGCCTTGTTTCTTTCTTTCTAACAACTTCGTTGTATATTGCAGTTTTAGTTTATATCGCACTGTTACAGTCTGAACTTATAGGTCTGTTTTTCCGAATTTCTTTCTGTGTTTAGAAGCAATATTTACATTGCTCTTGCTGTTAAGCTCAGACGACACGCTCCTGAAATTTATGTAATTTTTTCCAGGAATTTGTTATTGATTTACTACTACTTTGACAAGCTTTCTTGCAAAAAATTTAAGGTATCTTACCAGGCATTTGTTGAAGATACTAGATCATGCAATTTTCTATATCATCTTATTGAAAATACACTTGAATTGCTGCTATAAAAATTGTTAGCACATGTTTATATTTATTTTTAAAATTTGAAACATTTTAAAAATGATAATAAATAATTATAATTTTATTTGTTATATTATCAGGCCGTTGCAAGTTTGAAAAATAATTATCATTTTTCGATAATTATGACCTTATTGGTCGTATTTTGCAAATACTATTATAGATACTACTTGTTATTGAAATAACAAATGTATATGTAATGTGTTTGTCATCGTATCGGAATTGACATTACATGTATCGCCTAAATGTAACACTCGTTCGGCAACCGTGGAAACTATTTCTTTTCTTTCTTTTTATTTTTTGGTTGGGGGACTAAGAAATAATCTTGTTTTCTTGAGGAGGAGGGGGGGGGGGGGGTCTGAAGACTTTTTTTTAGGGGGGGGGGGGGGGAGTGGCGGTCATTTTATAATGTAATATTAACAAGTTCAATTTTTTTTTACAAGGACCCCTCCCCCTCTAGATTTGCGAATAATGTACGGGATCGATATTCCAACTTCACATTGGAAAGTAGAACCAACGTAGTTAGCATGGTATGGCATACGCATACTACAAAGTAAATTATTATGTGGGGAAAAAATGTAAAGTTTGAAACCGTCTCGGTCACAAATTCAAAACCAAATAATTTAAACAAAAGCCGGTCCTGCTTTTTTTTTATTCTTTAATATAGTTGTCATATTGTTTATTTATACTATTTGAACATTGATCTTTAATCTTCCGGGCTTTAAAAAAAACGATGTTACCAATATGCATTTTTATTTGTTAATTAAACTTTTCATGATGTTATCGAGTTTTATAAAAATTAATTACTTTTAATAGCAATTTAAAAATAAAAAAAAGTTTTGCAGAGATTTATTGCATAAAAAAAAATTGTTATTACAAGAAGAAACATATAGATAACGCCTTGCGTTCTACTGAAAATGGGTTAATGTACTTCAGTCCTTAATAGGAAATGCACGCTATTTCAAAAACACGTAATTAAGAGACGAGAACGTATGTCGTATATATTTTTTTTTTTTTTTTGGGGGGGGGGGTCAGAAAACAACTCTTCCGGTGGCCAAGTTAGTAACAAATTAATTAAAACAAATGAAATTAATAGAAATGTGTCATATAATATCCGGTGATAGTTAAAGGTATATATTTAGAGTGATCACCGGCCGACACCAGGACACTAATTAGGAATTACCCTAATTAGGAAGTAGGCCAACCGAGTGAGGGTTTTTCTGTTGTCTACATCAGCGACAACAGGGGATGTCCGTGTAAATGTACTTGCATCTTTTAATTTAACTTACATTTTCTTTTGGCGACAGAGTATCAAACATCCGGTCATAATATATTTCATTTCATTGACTAAAAAAATCTCTTTTTATAAGCTTACTGACATGATTTAAATCAAAAGTAAATTACAATACGTAAATAATGGGGAAGTGATTCTATTCCGTGTCCAAATTATTAAGTAGAAGTAAATTTAATTATTTTAAGATCATTTATAAAAAAAAGAAAAAAAGAGAGAAAGCAGTCAGACATACTTAACATTGCCAAGTTTAACAAAAGCAAAGGAGGTATTATTTAAACAGCAAAGTTATTCTTTTTTTAATTTTGAGAAAGCTAAAATGACTTAAATATTTCTCTATCTCTCTTCTCTCTCTCTCTCTCTCTCTCTCTCTCTCTCTCTCTCAGATAAAAAAAAACAAAAACCAAAAAAAAAACTCAAAAACAATCAGAACTGTAAGCAAGCAGAAATAAATAAATTAACTGCGATTATTGCAAAAATATAATGGATTTATTTGGCAAAATTCCCTTATTTTTCACTTAATGCATATCAAATTCTCCAATTATCATATTTTTTTTAATACTTTTACAGAGACAATTACATGTACATTTGATTTGTATGATCATAATGAAAACTCGAGCCGATACATCAATCAAGTACTCATGCGATTTTGTAATGTCATAAATTTAGTCACTGGTATCGTGCAATCATTAAAGATTGAGAAGAAGGTGTGTCGTTCATTTCAATACATCTGATTCATAACAAATCAATAAATAGTTCAAATAAATCAAATGAATAGAAAATATCAAGGTTTGTGGTGAAAAAAGCCCAAACTATGAGTATAAATGCTATAATTATCGAAAAGAGTTTGCCAACGTTAGATTTGGAAATGAGTAGAGATATTTCGAAGAAAAATATACCATAGTCATTATTTACCATTAAGTTGCATGGGGTCCATTCCCCCTACCCCTACCCCCCCTCCCGTACCTTTCCGCCGAAAATTTTTAAATTCGTTTAATTCCAAGCAATGGGGCATCGGAATACTTCCCGCCATATCTATACATAAAACATACACGATAATAACAACCCCCCCCCCCACACGCACACACACTTCCAGAAAAAAAAATATGGATTACCTACCCACCATTAAACATTATTTCATTGTTTTAGAGAGAGAGAGAGAGGGTGGGGGGAGAGAGAGGGGGGTCAACCTAGGTTTATACAGCAGTCTGTATTAGGTACAAATAAAAAGGATGTTAAGTTGCTATCAGAGATTATAGGTAGAGATTTTTTTGACTGCACACACAAAAAAGATTGCTTTGATATTGTTTCTTTGCGATATAGAAACAATGTCGGATTTAAATATAATCTGTCGGCTGTTTCTCTAATCAAGCATTTTTCTTTAAATAAATATTTCGATTAATAACTCAGTACTTACGCACCTATAAAACAGTTTTGAAATTTGCAAAGTTACTTAATTGAACTTTGCCGATAGTTCGTATGTATAAAAAAAAGTCAACACGATCTTCTTTATTGTGGTATATAATGCACGTGTTGATAAAAAAAGCTGCTATTGCAACTCACTACTATCAAATCAAGGATAAATCCAATGGCAAGTTTGAATGGTTAAAAAAAATGAGCAAGTGAGGTCGTAAATCTATATTTCTTTTTTTTTGGGGGGGGGGGGGGATTGATACGATTAAAAGATAAACTTCCATAAAAAAAAGTCATTACTCAACTTATTAGTATAAACCTATAGCAATCGTGTTTCATTTAAGCATTTTTTTTTTCGTTCTCCGTTATAATTAAATTAATAAGGAAGAACAAACCTGTTCCAATTATTAAGCTAATGAAACAATCATTGTGCTACATCATGTTTCAATGAAAGCGTGATGTATTACGGTTACTTTTTTATATCTTTGATTCATTTAAATGTACCACTAAATATGAACATCAAGTACAATTATCAAAAATCAAAAGCAAAGTTTGACATTGCTTTGATGCCTTTTGATGAAGATAACAGTAAAAAAGGAGTCTGATCATTAACTATTTGTACTGGATATGCACGTGAATAAATGTTGTACGCCATTGTAGTTTTGACGGCAGTAACTAGTATATATATATATATATATATATATATATATATATATATATATATATATATATATATATATATATATATATATATATATATATCATAAATGTCAGGACCTTTCCGGTACAATCCGCCAAATAATAAGATAAAATAGTAACATAAAAGAGCAAACAACGATTTGAAAATGTAAAATATATATATATATATATATATATATATATACAAGGACACTTAAGATCCAATTAGATTAGATGTTCATATAGGAAAATAGGTTAAGCGATTCAGCAAATTTAATCCAAAGATAAAAATGATACTTAGCAATCTTTAAGGTGGAATAACACACCTGGAAAAAGGTCACTCAGATTAACAATATTTTTTTTTATGATGATAGATATTATGATAAATACACTGTGAATATGTCAACTTATAAATTCAACTACAGTAAGCGAACAAATTTGCAGTTTGGGGATAAAAAATGAATCTAAAAAAATCAATTCAGTAAGTAACAACAAAATTCTCTGTGGGATTCGAACTCGAGATATACGGATTACAATTCGACACTTTACCCACTTGGCTATCGAGTACGTTACATGTTGTCGTCGATGAAATCCTTATAATAAAACGAAATGTCGTTTCGATCAGATGTCAGCCATTTTGTGAGGATGTTGTCTTTCACCTTAATTTGATAGCAAAAAATAATAAATAAATAATATGATTCTAACTATTGTATTATTTGTTCAGTTTGCGACTTTCTTTAACTACACCCTTTTTAGATAAATGCATTTATCTTTACAAACTATAGTTATTTCCAGTCATTTTAAATGGTGCAATGAACCTCTATATGTCTAAAAATCAATAGCAAGGAATCAAAAAACCAATAAAAAAAAAATTTAAAAAAGCAAAAAAAAAAAAAAAAAAAAACCAACATAAATGACCAAATTCTTTACTAATCATAAAAAATCGCCGTATAGGGATTAAGTTGGTTGGCAAAAAAATAAATGTCACTTTCTGCGCCTCAAACTTTCCGCATACATAAAAGCTTTACGCTGATTTATTTGATATTTGACATGTTTGAACGTCCTCTAATAGGGTCATATGACTATACGACGGAATTCCGTTTATTCTGACGCAGACGCCAGGGACATTAAAGTATTTTATGATGTACGTGATGTATTTCTTTCCTTGGCCATTTGTGTATTAAGTTTATTAAAATAAAATTAGATTTATAAACTTACATTATAAAGCTGTGTTAAAGGTCATATCTGAGGAGTTTTTGTGTCTCGTCATTTGATTTTAATGCGAAAAAAGCATCTTTATTTGAAGAATAGTATGGGTTATGATAACTCAGTTTGAACATTGATTAACGATTATTTTTATTATACCCATTTCTGAAAAAAAAATAAAGGTGTAAAGAATACAATTCATAAATATCATTTTAGAATAATTTTAGGTTTATTATAATGACTTCCACACACGAACATCTACCTAAACATGAACAAAGAACTAAGACACATGTAAAAACAAGTGTACGAATTTCACAATCCTCTATCAACCCTACTTATTATGTCACCTTTCTATGACAACTCCCTACCCTCGCTCTCGATTCAAGTGTTGTTGGTTTTTTCTTTGTTTTATTATTTTTTTTGTTTATTTTTTTTGTTATTTTTTTCGGGGGGGGGGGGGGGGCATGTTTATTCAATTATTTATCACTATAATGATTCCATTTAACGATAATTGAGTTTCAAATTGTGAAGAATTGTGGGGATAAATTTCGGTCCTTTTTTCCATATCTAGCAACACTAATACATGTAAGTATATGTACATGAAAATACTTAAAGAAAAACAATCCCAATGCACTCGGAAGGATATGTTAACCTCCATGACCTCACAGGCTGACAAGACAATTTTGCCAAAGGAAATACTTAATGCAAATGAAGAGGACCCGTCCATTTTCTGCCAAAACTTGTGTTTTTAATGTGAAGGGGCAGCTTTACAACGGTACGCTTTTTCTGTAATATTCGCATAAATATTTACACATCTGTCGAACGTGTCAATCGGCATCACCAGCGTGGGAACATGACGAATCATATGACGTCAGTAAGGAAACCATCGTGGTGGTACCGGGGTCAAATTGCTGATACCGGGGGTCAAGGGTTATTTTTTTATTAATCACAATTATTGACTATTCAATGAATATAAATCACAGATATTGACACATCACAAATATTTCATTAATGGAAGATTATTTAGCCAGTTGTATTGTGTGATTGGATTCTCTCTCTCTCTCTCTCTCTCTCTCTCTCTCTCTCTCTCTCTCTCTCTCTCTCTCTCTCTCTCTCTCTCTCTCTCTGTGTGTGTTGAATCGAACATGTTATCACGTTTCTTTTAAGGTATCCGATCCATAATAGCCTCAGATTCAATGATTCTGGATGCATAACATATATGTATGGGCTTAATACTCAGTATACTTGGACATGATTTTCATGTTTAAGTATCAGTATGTAGGAGATGAATGTGTCCTAATAAATTGCCTTTTCCTGTTCCTGAAGAGTTGCTCCCTTTCTTTTTAATCTATAAAAATCAATTTAAAAAAATATATACGGTACAAAATTTATTTTCAATAGTTTTTGTACCCCTAAGGATTAAATTCATCTTTTCACCAAATCATTTTTTGATATTTTTAGTATTTACTTTTTTTTATTTTTAAAAATGTGCTTGTCCCCATAGACCTTGATGAAACCTTCATTAATTAATTACTGCTTAGTTAATAATATTTTTGAAAATTTCTCTCGGTAAATCTTTTTCTATTCTATAAAGCTTTGAATTAATATCAGAGTATTTAATACATGATAGATATTCAGGGTTAGAAAAATTAGGTCCTAATATGGGTCGGTTACCTTAAGTTCAAGATGAAAATATTTTCAAATAATTAAATAGTACACAAAAATGTAGCCCCTAAAAACGATTTGATTAATTAACTTTGCCATGTATTAATCAGTACACACATGCAAGTTTATTCGAGTGTTATACATGTATGCATAGGCGTCGAAACTGGTGGGGGGGGGGGTGGCTAAGGTAGGCTTAACCCCTCTTTCTACATGTATTTGTAAATTTAGACATACCCCCCCCCCCCACACACACTTTTTTTTGGCTTGTCAAGATTTCTGATAAGTCTAGCCCCCCCCCCCCCCAACTTTCAATTTGCTTCCGACGCTGCTTGTATGCGCTCAATAATAAGATACTTTGTGAGACATACTGTATTTAAAAAAAAAAGAAAATAAACAAACAAACAAAATCTAAATGTACATCTAGAATTAACGCAAAACGATATTGTTGCACATAACTGAAAGTATTTATTATTCTTCATATCAGTTTAAACAAATCTTTAAGTTGTCTTCCTTTACAAGATAAAATAAATGAGGAAATACAATAATTGTGCTTTATTCAAGATCATTGTTTTAAAGTTTATATATTGTCAGTAGCCTTTCTCCATTATACATGACAAGCCGCCTTAGTGGTGTCAACAAATGTTTTTTTTAGGCATTAAACAATATTTATCACAGTATAAGGCTCATCTGACAATAAAAAAAAAACAACTTTTGACACTGATATGTAAAATGACACTTGTTTTCGCGGATCCTGATTTTTGTTTTCACGGGGGCTCCAAGGAATAATTGTGTTTGCCCGGGTTGGGTGAGTGGGTAGGTCCGATACCTATTTCAGAAATTTTGTTATGGGAATTAAATATGTTTGATTTAAGGGTCTAGACCCCTACCCCCATCCCCTCTTCATCCGCGTTTGATTTAAGGGGACGTCTATATGTGCACCTTTCTGTATCGCTGCATACTGTCAATTTAACGACATTAATAATTACAAGGACTCGTTTTCTTATAAATTGTTTGACTTGTTTTGATTTTTCTTCAAGATTTAAAATCATACAAATCCAGTTCTGGATTAGTGTCCACTGGCTTTTGAAAATTCTTTGACACGTGAACGTGTCGAAATCTACAAATAGTTTTTCTTTCGAGTGTGCATGGTAAAGGCAAAGGAATATATTTTCTATAACTTTACAGTTCTATACAGTTTATCCACTTACCCACACCCACCAACAAATAAATAAATAAATTAATTCATTAAATAATAAAAAGGTTACGAAATCGATTGTTCATTTTCATTTCAACAGACTCAGTGATACTGTGGTTTCCATCTTTTTAAGTTGATATAGTGTTGATAATTTTAATGCAATAACAGTGTATTCTTATGCTTTAAGTACTTAAAAAATAAGATAAACCAAAAGCGTGTACTTTTTTTTACACTTAACACAACAAGATGTAACTGGAATCAAATCTAAGCATAGCAACGCTTTTTCAAAAAAAAATCAAAGATTTTTTTTGTTTCACCAATCACTTGTTGGACAAGGTTGGCTTAGTATTCACGTACTTGTGTGATTTGATTTCTAAAGTAAGTTTTGAAATGCAATGCAGTGCTGTAGGGAATATTTCCTGAAAGTCCCTATTGTGGTTTTGTTTCGTAGAATCATTAGCTTCTAATTCTTTTTAATGCAAAAACAGGTGTAAATTCCCGGTGTGCAAAAGTAGAATTAAAACCAAACTGTTTACTCTTGTATTAATTTATTTCACGTATGGCTAAGCGCCTTCAACAAAGATATTAATATTTCCTTAAACGTTCAAAGAGCGTTGTTTTTAAACAAAAAAAAAGAAGTACAGAACGATTTTAAATGTCTGCATAAAAGACTTAAGAAAAAGCTACAATGGTGTACTTTTAAAGGTCTTAATATCGTACATTGAATAAACAGAAAAAAATGACATGTCTTTTCTTTCATCTTTTTTTCCTCTGAGAAAACATCGTAAGCGACACTACAAAACATCTGTCTTAATTAGTTTTAATGTCTCTGCTTTTTGTCAAATAATTAATTAATTAATTATTCAAAACACCAACCAAAAAAGTCAACATAATTTACTTGACAGGAGTTCTTGTTTAAAGTGAGGCCTTTCAGACTTCTAATGAATATTTTATGAACTAACAATCAATAACAATTTACATAAATGCCTTAACATGCATCCTTGAGAATACATATAATGAGCTTGACCTCCTGTCCATCAAAAACCAGCGACCGCCGTGTTGGCATTTATCAGGGGGTTATGTCCTGTCACAGTTTCCAAATGGTACCGAATGGCTTGGTGACGTCATTTCGGAGATCCTTTGGCCTTTACGTGTTGAAACTGATGACTCCGATTAGCATTGCTTGCATTCGTAATTTTCAGGGAAATAAAGTGAAACAAGAGGAAATCACATACATGTACAGAGAGACTTAAGTCAAGTTACGTGTGATTATCCATGGTAATGAAATGATTGTTTGGTTGATACATATTTTAATAAATTTGCATGAATTTCTCTCGAGACGGCTATTATATCCTCATTGCGATGAAACAATTGATGGACATTCTGATGAACTGCGGTTTTAACATGTGTTTTCAAATGTATACTAATTAGCTGAATTTTAAATTGATTTTAAGAGAACATTTGCGGCTTTTAATTAATTTAACATTAATCTACCTGGCTTTTACACACGTGTTAACATTTTTTTAGTAATCTGATCAACTGTGAAAGAAACAAACTAATGATTTAAATAAATAGCAAAGAAGGACATTATAAAATGAAATAAATTCGTAAACCTATTTTAATAAATTAACAAATATAATGTTGTAATATCAAAGATTCTCATTGAACATGTATACTTTGTTTTCATAAATAGATATTAAGAAATATATGTTATTTGCATTTTGGGGATAGACCTGACCATTAAGGTATTTCTTTTGTGTTTTGGTTTTCTGTAAAAAAATTTTGTTTCCTTTGAAACACATCGGTTCATACGTATGCTTCACTGTTATATTATTTCGGTTTTTTGTTTTGTTTTGTTTTTTTTGCATTTCAATTTAGGTTTTTAATTTGACTTTAAAAGAACCTCATACATTTCATTGCAAGCAATACAGTTATGATGTCATGAGAATTTCTCGAAATTTTTCGCAATTCATTTTTGTTTTATTTTATATTAGACACATCGCTGTTGTGATGCTCCCATTCGAAAGCAGCGATTGATATATGAACAATATGGATAAAACAAGAAGACAATATTTAAATGTTTTCAATTCTTTTATTGACATAACAGTGAGACCGTCGGATTTCACACGTCATCACAAAATTTGGCACAACTTCTCGAAACACTCGTAACAAAATAAATATCCATACACACAGACCCTCACACACAACTCGAGACGTTGCTGTCTTCTTAAATTAACATAAACGGGTTACATGCCAATATACATTTACATAATATTAACTAATTAACTGTCAATTAATACTGTATCCGGTGCGGACAAAAACGCCCGAGAAATCCCTGAACCAAACGTTACCAGTTCATCTAATCCATCGGACTCTTTGATTTGTTTCTTAATTGTTCGCTGCATCAGCCATGCTCGAGGAAGGCAAGGTAAAATCGAAAATAAATAACAACGAAAGACTCAAGTCCTAGCTTCCCCTAACTATGGCTGATAGATATTGGTGGTTCATTTTTGGTAGCTGTTTTTCTTCCCCTGATTTAAGGCTTTTTCTTATGAACGACGACTGAGCCTGCTTCGAAGAGAGCCATTTGAGGCATGCCTCCAAGGAAGTCGACGGCTGGTACAGCGCTGTTGGTAACTGGATCAATGAACTGCATTCCTTGGCCCTGGCTAGCTGCATAGCTTCCTGACTGTTGGTGATGGCCGGCGGAATAACTACTTTGGTGTGCGCTGGCGTGATGACCGCTAGATGCAGCATAGGAAGAGGCTTGACTGCCTGCAGCCTGGCTACCGATTCCCAGGAAATTAGTGCTTTGTAATTGAGAAGTGAGGGCTTCGATCATCATGTTGATTTGGTCTGGGGCGATGGGTTGTCCAGCGTTTCCTTGAGCGATCAGAGCGTCAAGCATTTGCTGTGTGGATGGTGGTAAACTTCCTTGTCCGCCTGCGAGAACCTGTTGAGCCAGTTCCATGATTTGAGACATCATCATGCTTTGTTGTCCTCCCTGTTGTTGTTGTTGTTGCTGTTGTTGTTGGTAACCACCCTGCTGTTGTTGTTGTTGCTGCTGCTGTTGTTGTCCGCCTTGTTGTTGTTGCTGTTGCTGTTGCTGACCATATTGTCCTCCTTGTTGTGCTGCCTGCATTTGCTGTTGTTGTTGAGCATACAAATCATAAGCACCTCCTTGAGAACCTCCTTGACTTCCGCCTTGGCTACCACCCTGACTTGCTCCTTGGGAAGCTTGGAGTGCCATTTGTTGCTGTGCGTAGATGTCGTAAGCGCTGCCATGAGAACCTCCCTGACTTCCGCCTTGTCCTCCCTGACTACCGCCTTGTCCACCCTGACTTCCGCCTTGTCCACCCTGACTTCCGCCTTGGCTACCACCGTGTCCTCCTTGACTTGCATGAGTGTTTGAAAGGAGTTGCAAGAGTTGTTGCATGTGAACGTTAACGCTTGCTGATGGTCCTTGCCCTTGTCCACCTTGAGATCCTTGTGGTCCTTTCACTGTAGAGCCTTGGGGAAGGTTTTGGAGTTGGTTCTCCAAACCAGCGAAGGTACGAATTTTGTTGTTGTTTCCAACAATCTTAACCCTGTTTTTAGGCAAGACTGTTTCATGGATTACTTTCTTTGAACTGTAATGAGCGCTGTATTGTCCAGCACTTTGTTGCCCATGGGAGGCACCTTGTTGACCGTGCGCACCGCCTTGTTGTCCTCCTTGCTGACCGTGTCCACCTCCCTGTTGCTGTCCCTGTTGCTGACCATGAGCACCACCCTGCTGTCCATGACCTCCTTGTTGACCTTGACCTTGTCCCCCAGCCTGACCTCCTTGTAGTTGTTGTCCATGAGCAGAGTGTCCGTTGTAACTTGCCCCTTGGTGACCTCCTGCGTTGTTGTTTGGTGCATGAAGAGCCGAAGCGCCAGCGTTGTTTCCGTGTCCGTTTATGTTCATCATATTCTGTGGAAAGTTGTTGTTGATGACCAAGTTTATGGGGATTTTACCATGTTGGAGTTGATGGAAAGTGGTCTTTTGTTTGTATGCACCCTGGGGTCCGCCTTTGGGTTGTGGTCCGCCACTTGGAGGTCTTGCACCCTTTTTAGGTCCCTTGGGTTCTTTAGGCTGAGGAGATTTTGGTCTGGGGCCTACCTTGGGTGCGCCTCCTTTCTTAGGTGCCTTCTCTGGTCCCTTCTTTGGTCCCTTCTTTGGTCCATTCTTTGGTGATTTTGCTTTAGGTCCCTTTGGTCTTGGTCCCTTTTTAGGAGTAGCTCCTCCAGGGGCCTTTGGTTGTGGTCCTCCATGTCCGGCATTTACGGCTGGGTAGAAGCCATTATCAATAGGAGCGTGGAAATTGATGTAAATGTGTGTCTTCTTAGGATCTTTCGGAGCTCCGCCTTTTGGTCCAGATGTTTTTGGTGCTGGTGGTCTTGGAACCTTTAAATTGATGTTCAAATTGTTATTCATTCCTTGGTTATTTCCGTACCCACCCTGATAACCACCGGCAGCACCACCGCTGGCACCGCCTTTTGGAGCGTTGGGCATCTTAGGTTGACCGGCAGGGTATCTAGAGCTGGGACCAGCATTGTTGTTAAGATTGACATTGTTGTTAAGTCCTTGGTATTGATTGGCGTTTCCGGCGCTGTATTGGTTTTGGTTGTTGTGAATGTCAACATGCATATTAGTATATGCACCAGCTGCACCATGGCCACTTTGAGCTCCACCCTGAGCACCACCTTGACCTCCTTGAGCACCACCTTGTCCACCGGCTCCTCCTTGTTGTCCAAACACTCCTTGCCAGTGGGCACCAAATTGACCTCCATGTCCACCTTGAGCACCACCCTGTCCTCCTTGAGCACCGCCCTGACCTCCTTGAGCACCACCATGACCTCCTTGAGCACCGCCATGACCACCTTGTCCTCCTTGAGCACCGCCATGACCACCCTGTCCTCCTTGAGCACCACCTTGACCTCCTTGAGCACCACCATGACCTCCTTGAGCACCGCCATGACCACCCTGTCCTCCTTGGGCACCACCTTGACCACCTTGTCCTCCTTGAGCACCACCATGACCACCTTGTCCACCTTGTGCACCGCCATGTCCTCCTTGGGCACCACCATGTCCTCCCTGACCTCCTTGGGCACCTCCTTGACCTCCTTGTTGGGCTCCTTGCCAGAATGATCCAAAGTGGCCACCTTGAGCACCACCATGTCCGCCTTGTTGAGCGCCACCATGTCCTCCTTGAGCACCGCCATGGCCTCCTGGAGCTCCTCCATGTCCTCCTTGAGCACCACCATGACCGCCGCTTTGTTGAGCAGCACCGTGTCCGCCATGGTAGCCATTTCCAGCAGCATATTGATTTTGATTGTTGTGAATACCTACATGGAAATTGGCTGGGCCTCTTCCGTTGTTATTAGCGTTTACATTGTTATTAAGTCCTTGGTACTGGTTAGGCTGTCCTGGAGCAGGGTGCCATGGTGCCTTGGGTGGTGGTCCCTGAGCAGGAGGTCCATGAGCAGGAGGTGGTCCCTGAGGTGGAGGTCCTTGAGGTGGAGGTCCTTGAGGTGGAGGTCCCTGATAATATCCTTGTCCACCAGCGTATTGGTTCTGGTTGTTACCAATGTTAACATGAGCATTCATTGCGTGAGCGCCTCCATTATTGTTAATATTGACATTGTTATTGATGTTCTGATGTTGGTTCACATACTGGGGAGTGTAGTAGGGTTGAGGCTGGTACTGTTGAGGTGGAGGCTGGTACTGAGGTGGAGGGACGTACTTCGGTGGTGGTGGAGGTGGAGGAGTTGTCGTCGTTGGTGGAGGCGTAGTTGTGGTTGTTGTTGGTTCAGGTGTTGTAGTTGTAGTGGTAGTTGTTGTTGTTGTCGTTGGTGCTGGAGCTGGGTACATTGGAGCATTGTGCTGGGTTCCCACTGGAGAGTGAACGTTGGCGTTTTTGGCGAAAACAATGGTGTTGTGGGAGTTCTTGTTGGTAGAACTGACACGTCTGTACACGGAATTGTCAACCACGGCTTGCTGTACTTGGTGATTTCTAACTAAGTTCAGGAAAGCTTCCAACATTCCTTTCTTCTGAAGATCGTAGCTTTTCATGAAGACTGTCAGTGGATTCTTCGTTGCCTTCGGGGTATTCAATTGCTTTCTGTAGTTCATCAGCTCGAGGATCATGTTCTGGATAAGTTGAATCTGAGAAGTCAGCTTAGCTTGGTTTGAGTGTGAGGCAGTGGCTTTCATGTTGACAGATTTTCCCAGCATCTTTGCAAGAATGGTTTCGGCTGTCATAACATTGCCTGAATGTGACATCTGATTCTGTCCGTTTTGGGTCAAAGAAGCCAGCATACCGAAAAGCTTGCGGTATTCGTTGACCTGATGTTGTTGCTGCTGTGAGCTAGATGACGAAGCAGACATCGAAGTATGGTAAGAGTTCTGTGTTTGCTGAGCTGCTGCAGCGGAGTTTCCGGCAGAAAATCTGCTCGCAAAAGACGAACTGATTCCAGCTGGAAGATTGGGTAAGCTTGGCTGCTGGGGGGCTGAATGTCCTGCGTTGAAGTTTTGGACTGGTCCGTTGTTCTGTGTTCCGATCATGGAGCCGACGTTTGCAACATTAGCCACTAACATCTGGTTCTGGCTGTTTGCTACGGCTTTGGATACGGACTGGCTGATGGATTGCGCCAGAGAGTTTTTCTGTAAGGATAAATGAAGAAAAAATATGTACTCCGCTGTATAAACAATGCATAAACAATGTGGTATGTAATTTTGTGATGAAATTAATTGGAAAAGTAATAAATAATTTTTTTTTTTTAATTATTAATAATTGGAAAGAAAAGACGTATAATAGTTTAAATGATAATCAAACTACAATTTTAGATGCATTTAATATATTACTATTTTTTTAATTTATTGTAAATGGCTTTGTTCAACGAAATTATCATTACATTTTTTCGTTGGAATGCATTTAAAAAATATATTAAAGATTAAAAACAAGTTTTAAATTGAAAATAAAAATGAATAAATAAAATTAAACAAAATACGACTTACCATAGCAGGATTGAAGAAACCCGAACATTGAGAGATCATCAAACATATAACCCCCGCTAGAACCTGTAAATTTCCCATGTTTGAAACCACAAGGAGCTGTTTAGATCCAATGTGGCTACTGAACAGATACTGGAAGGTTCAATGGCACAATCACCGAACACGTCTCTCCTTATATAGGCTTTGAAATTTATGCAGGTTCATTAATTTCAACAAATGAATACCGTCAATCGCTGATCTAATTTATTCCTGATGTGTTGACAAGCCCGTACCCCTTGGAGAGCGAAAAGAGATTCCAAATAATTTGAATTTTGATTATCAAACTTCCTAAACGTTACAAATTAATTAACCTTTCTCTAATTACTTATTCGGTATGAGCAATAGAAAATATTTGTCGAACATGAAGAGGCTTAGACCTTATGGCTGGTAAATTATAGCGTACGGCGATAGGGAATGTTTGGTTGACCACGACGTTTTGTGAAATAAGATATATAGGAAATATAATTGTCATAACTTAAGCCAGAAAACATTAACAAACTGCATTTGTCTTAGAATGTTGCACCGAGTTAAATGGGACGGTGCTAAGTTGCTAATAAGGTTGGTTGCTTCTTGTTGTTGCTATGTTTGGTTGCTGGTTTTTTATGTTTTGTTTTTGTTTCTTTTTCTGGATTTTTTTTTTAAATGGCATTGATAATACCGTATGTAAATAACGATATACGGATTTTTAGAAGGACGTGTATTTGAAACTAAAAAGCACAACATTTAATTGACGATGATTCAAATTATTCATTAGAAATAAATAACTATATAATAATGGTCATTTATCTTTTTTTTATCAAAGATTGAATCACTCTTAAACTTGATGAAATTATCAATCATTTTGTATTATGCGAATTCTGAGTAATAATTGGATTCAGCAAATTTGCCGTGATGATTTTTTTTGTCCTTTTTTCTTGTCTAGTTAGCATCTAAACTTGAATGATAAAGTATACTGGAATAGAAGAAAATTTACTCTACGTTTGTGCTTTTTTTTGCAATAAAACAAAAACGATAATTCATACTAAGTGATGAATTTGATGTATATTGCATGAACGGGAGATAGACCAATTTCATGAGTAAGCTTTACATGCGGGCGGGATTTGGAATAAAAAGACAGCTTTTTTTTATTTATACTCATACATACATCAAATTAAACGTGAGGTTCGTAATTATGACAGACAACATATATAATTTTGGTTAGTGATATTAAATCGAATGATCGATCATATTAAAAGTTTTATACGGTGTAGGGAAAAAAATAGGTTTTGGGCAAATATGAGTTAGTCAATAGGTGTGTCAATGTTGATCAATACACGTTTTTATATTATTGTATTACATTGTTATAAAACTGCTTAGTAATACATGTAAACCGAATGATCGACCTCGGTCATCATGATATGCCTATGCCTTCCAAAATAATCATCTAACAATGAAGTGGACTTCTATAGTGGTACTGGAGTAAAAAAAAAATAACAATATAGGTTATCGCATGCAGTTTCACAACTAAACGCGTTTTACCGCCTACATTTTATGAACAACTTTTATTAAGGTCACTGTTTTTGCCAACAAAAAAGCATGTGTATATTTTACAGAAACCAAATAAAAAATAGTACATGTAATTTTTTTAAGTGTTTGCATTTTTTGTTATGCTTGTATCGGGACTGTGTTAATGATGTGAACCATTTATCAACTGTTTCTTCGTGATTTTTTTTCACTCTCCTGTGCACGAAGCAGCTTTTTTATAAAAGCGTTTGTTTTTCCTTAAATATAAATGACCTTTTGATTACTATGACTAAAAGGATTGGTTTTGATTACAAAGAAATTAATAATAATCTGAAACATATGTAGTACAACTTTTTCTTCATGAAGAAAAAAAACCCCACATATCGAAAATGTGACGATGATAATACATTTAACAGGCGAAAAACAACTTTTCTTATTCATGTTTTGCTTGCACACATACACATGTAAATGACCCTTTTCTTTTCTTTGCTTTATAGTCATATCCATAATTGGCCTATTTCTACTACATTCACTTTTCACATTGTATGAACTATTACTACATCACAGAAATATAAACACCAACATCATTAAACCAATACACAACCAATGCTTGTTAACCAATTCAGTTTGTCGTTAAATCAAACGCTGAAGTGACGCTTCCTAATCTATAAATCAAAGTCATTTAGATGTTCAATCAGACAAATCGATTTACGGCTGTGGTTTTTTCCCTAACAACGTTTGTGGTTTAAAGATGATTGGCTATGTCGAAGCTGTTAGGTGACTAATTAAAAGATGTATTACAGAACATTTTTTCTCTTCTTCTTCTAAATGCATAATTTTAATTAGTTATCATTAAACTTGAAGAACTCAACTGAACACGAGCGTGTGTTTGAACTACCTTTGAAAATACTAAAAAAAAAATCCCCTTAGCTTGAGTATTAGAATTGAAAGATGAAATCAAGATCGTCACTCTTTTTTTCAAATAATGCATTTCTCTTGGTGTACCAAGTAACTAAATTTTAATAATGAGTAAACATTACGAACTGATTGTACACACACGTACATTATGTGTGGGAACAAGTTTTTAAGTATACCAACAATATTCCCTACACTTTAATACAGAACCTGTGTTTCTTCAAATATTTAATTCCTCGTTATATTATTAATTTAGGAGCGAACTTAACGAACTGATCACGCAAGTTTGTGGGAACAAGTTTCTAATATACCGAAAAATTCATATGCTATGATACAGTGTAGTTGTATACAATTTTATAAACCGTTTTCCCCTTAACATACATGTATATTAAGTACTATTTTCCCCAAAAAGACGCACATGTATACACATAATAATAACCGTTATTAAAGTATATTATGATTAAATAGAATACTGATGCAGTATGAATTCGTTGTATTGTACGCTATAAATTGTACGCTATAAATAGCTAATAAAGTTGTAAACTATACGTTTATAGCTGCAGTTAATTACATAATATATGTTTTTACTGTGCTATCAACTGCATGCAATCATTAGTTATAAATTAGGGTTTTTTGTTGTTGATTTTTAATCAACGTGTGTGTTTGAATGTGGTTTAGATCACATTATATGCGCGTAATATTTTGAAATTGTTATCTTAAATCAGCTTTTTTGTTTGTTTGTTTTTTTATTTTGTTTGTTAACTAGTTTTATATACTATTTTTTTTAAACGTACGTGCATGTTAACTTTAAATATGTCGTTATTATACAAATGCAATAGCCATGTTGCCTAAACGGTTGTTGAATTTATCTACGCATGCGCGTATTTATATTGTACTCGGTTGAACAAATATCGAATCATTTATCCTTGACAGGAAAATGATTTCACAGCCCAAATCATTGAATTTCAGTGCACGATTCAAAATACAATAACAACAAAAGAAAAATATGAAATTCGACGGAAGCAATAGTTCTCCTGATGACGTACTAGAACCCGAACCAACTATGTCAAACTCCAAATTCCGGAACGTTACCGAAGGAATGCTCCGGTACATCTAAACAGATAAGACTTTAAACTGCTTGACAAGGCAAGAGTCTCATTAACATAATGACACAGTGTTAACTGCACTTATAATACAAGACACGAAAGAAAAAAATGCCTCTACATTATGCAAATTTCGACCATGTTCAATGATGGCGATTTACTCCATTACCATATAAGGTCGGAACCAAATCATCGATGCATAGCGAGATCGGATGTCAAACATTGCAACGAACTTCAAATCATGACTAGAATTAATTAATTATGATAACCGTTGCTTCCATTACGACAGCAATGAAATTTACACGCTTGACCCTAGATTGTCAATTTATTAGTTAGCTGCTAATGCTATGCTTTTTGGATTGTGTTGTGTACTCTCTCTAGTGTGGAATCAGTTAGGTCACTTGTAAACGAAGGCGCGTTGCACCATTATGACGTGTCAGTTTTATTTTCATTATTTACGATGTGTTTCGCAGGAGAGTTCTAACAAGTCATGTTCATCAGGCAGGTCATTAAGAAACCGTAAATTAATTACGGTTTTGCTTGAATACTGACTGACTTCATCAAGTCTGAAATATATCGCTGTCTCCGTAGATCTTCAGAACAAGCATGGTTTGAGGAAACATACAGAGGTTGATTTTTGGTTTTTGGCAGATTGCAATATAAGATTTACGACATTTTTGAAATGTACGTGTCTAAGATAATTTACTGACTAACCCCCATAAGTTGTGCAAGAAATTAACGACATATTATTTGTATTAGGAATAAATTTCTTACATATATATCAAGTGTGTAATTGCATGGATCACCTCAATTAATCTTTTACCAATAATCATTATGTTTATAAGTAATTCTTTAAAAAAAAATAGTAGAAGGACAGATAGCTGTATATCTCCATAATACACGAAGTTTTCAAGCACACTTTTGATTGTCTGAATTCTATGGCGATGTGTTTACATTCGTTTAAAAGCCTTTTTAAGACATCACACGGTTAGCTTTTTAAAACGCTAAGAAAGTCAGCCAGCGCAATTTTAGTTTTAGGTCAAAAATGAAAACACAATCTAATGAACAAAAAAAAAAGATAAATAATTTCCAGAACAATAATAGATATGCGGGTGCACATTTACATGATTTAGTTTGCACCCTTATTTTTATGGCTGTACATGTAGTTGAGGAAAAAAATGCGAGTAGCGATGTACAACAATGTATGACTGCACACTTAAACTTAAAGTTGTAACTTTGCAAACATAGTTCTCTTAAATATCAAATGGTCTCGTCGCAACCTTACCACTATAACAAGTGGTATTTACTTTCCAATCTCACTATAAGAGAGTCGGGAAGATATACTCGGATTCCGAACTGTGGATGCAGACGATTCCCATTGAAAGTCTTCCAATACATCGATGCGCAGTTTGACATATAAACTGATCAGTTTCATAACTTCTTCGATTTTCTCTAACAGGAACTGTCTAATTCCTTCCCAGAATTCCAATTTACGCAAGCGCAATTCAAATTTCATCCTTACTTATTTAATCATTGACTAATTATCACAAAGCGTCAAAAAGAAATAAGGCCTAAATGTGGTTGACTTTTACAATATTTATTAGCTTCTCTCTCTGGTCTACTTTTGAAAGAAAGATAACCCTTGACAAAATACAAATATCGAGATCCAACATTTTTTTTCTATATACAAGGGTTGATCCAAAAATAAAGTCACACTATGCACCGCGCTTTTGACTGGCGCTGTATTGTATAAAATGATATATCAACATTTTTCTTATCAAAATTCAAATTCGAATGAAAATTTTCATTAAAATTCGTTGAACACTTAACAAGATATTGATGTTTATAGCATGATATATACGTGACATCGCCGCGTCATGAGTTTACGTCATTTTTAAGGTTTGTATTTATGAATAAATTACATGCTTAAAGATTTGAAAAAGCCCCAAACGGCACAATATTTTGAAACAGATATATTATAAACTTTTTCTACCTGTTTTAAAAAATTAGGGACCGTTACCGTCCATTTCGGTTATGTACGCAATGCCTTTTATCTCCAGATCAAGGAATAAAAAGGTTGGACATGCGAAAAGTGATTTTATGCATTTTTTGCTTCGATGGGTAGAATTCACTAGAAAATTTAATGAAATTGATAAATCAACCTAACATTAAGAGCGGGTGAACGGGGTACCCTTAACGTGGTTCCAATATCTAATAAAAAGCATGTGTCATGTTAATAAATAAATTAGATAGACAGAAGATATACGTTCTAAAGGAAAGTTAAAACTAGGTTCTTACGTCATGAGCCCTATCATAAAGCTACGTCCATGACTTCTTGAAGAGACCTCACCAAACTGATCGCACATTAAATAATATCCAATATACTACCCAATCGATTACAAAAAAAGATTAATTAGTTACTTTATGACAAAAATGATTAAAAAAATGTAAAATAGAGCTTTGTGGCCAATTTATATACAGTACTAAATTACGAAATTCTGCAAGAACGCCAAAGATCTAGAAATGACGTCGCTAGCGTGCGGCGACTAGCCTAACCTCACGCTCTACAAAATATATTATCTTATGAAATATGTATAATAATGCATTGAAATCTTCAGATCTGAATTGCATTAGGTAGACATCTCAAAACGAGTTTGTGTCACTTTACGCGGATTTTTCACGATTTTATCGTATCTGTGACATTACTTTTGGGTCAACCCTCGTATATTATATATATATATATATATATATATATATATATATATATATATATATATATATATATATATATATATATATATATATTTTGTAAGAAATCGCATTTCTTCTGGACCCTTCTTCTTTCTCTCTCTCTTCTCATCTTTCATAATTTTTTTTTTTACGTTTTCTTTGGTGCAAAAGAAATCTGGATTTGTTCGGGCAAAAAGCCCCTGCAAAAACATGTCGTTTCTGGATCGGTCATTGAACTGTAAAATGTATGTTAACAACATATTCTTGATACATATATGATATACTGTATTTGCAGACAGATATTCTAGAATTACATATCATATATATTTTTAAAGGTTAGCGGCCAAAATATCTGATATGTCTGATCAAAATTAAGAAAACAAAATGAAAGTGTATAACAATGAAAATTGATATTCATCAAATCATCTGAACATAGCATGTGAGTTGATTTAAATGCCGCATTGCACAACCGAAATTTACAGTTAACAAAACAATAACAAGAAATCTTTCATATTGATCTGATTTATACGAACAAAAAACACAGGTATGCATATGTACCAAAATTTATGACAACATTCAAGCGTTATGAAAAATGTAATATTTCCTTGTAATTCTTTTTATGACGGATCATGAATATGCAGACATGGGCATCAATTGATGTGACTATAAGAAAAGTCAGAGCTTTTTGAAGTTTGAAGTTTATTGTGGTTTACAATGATAGTTCACAGTTGGTTTATTTATGTGCTTGATATCGGTTGACATTGTTTAGTATGCATGTTCTCGAAACCAACGCACTATAAGTTCACGATTTCTTGTATTAATGTATATTAATGTGTATTTATTACATTGAACGGTTCCCCAGAAAATCCTATAAAAAGCAAAATGAAATATCAGATTATCCAAATATTTGAAGATCATGCTTGAATAACCACAAAATCAATAAGCACAATATCAAAACAAACTATAATTACTACAATTTGATTTTAATTATTTTCCCTTTTAATTTTAAGAGAAAAAAAATACAGATGTTGGTAAAGCGACTTTCGGTAGTGCTATCGACGCATGTTTATGCATTATATTCACTGTTAATCATATCTCTTTTTTGTAAAGAAACGTGGGATTAAGAACTCGTTTGTTAACAGCTCAATCAAAGCTTTAAAAACAATCGAACTGCCTTTCATCTCACATAAATCATTTCTTAAATTAAATATTACATACAAACTGTCTGTTATCAAAGTAAAGATCGATTAAGCGGAAAAAAGTTTTCTTTCCAATTTCAAACTGCATCGTAATAAGCATCTTGCGTCAAACAGATTAAAGTTCGTATGTGGCTTGATTTCACATTTATATTGATAATTACCTATAACAATCGAATTGCAATATATAGAAATGACATTTTAAATAAGATATGTTTTTCTTACCTCAACAATGTATGTACATTGTTTGAGGTAAACCGCAAGCTAGAGGCGAATAGGTTTGAAGGATTTTCAAAAATAATGATTAGAAAATATTATTGGTTATTTGAAATATTACTGCACAATGGAAATAAAAGTGAAAGTCAAATGGATATTTAAGACACAGAACTCGCTATTAAGTACAAGTGTTCATTGTATATATTTAACTTGGCAAAGTTTACATATTGTGAGCTTTATTTAGTTTTTTCAGTTGGAAAATAATTCTAGATTTTGCATTATTTTGTCAAGAATTAATTCAATCAGATTATTATAATTAATAAAAAAAAAACAATTCGATAAAACTATTATTCTAAAATAATAAAAGTTAACTAACAATTTTACATCAATTTAAAAAAAGAATAACAAAAGTACAATTAGTAAAGAATTTATCAAAAACAAAAGCAATAAACACTTGAAAACATCTAATGGAATTCGATTTCAAGCATACATAAATGTGATCGGATTTGATTTTCTTTTTGTATTAAACACGAATCTGACTGAATATTGATAGAAACGGTGACATTATTTAAAGAATAAATTAAAGATCATAATTTTCCAATAAATCATAATCAACAAAACTTGGCAAAACTTCCATTGTCTTCTAGAACAGACATAATGTCGCCAATTTCTTTCACCCGAGATCTTGTTTTTTTTCTTCTCAAATTTCAATATTTCAGACAAGCCTTATTTCAGTAAAAAAGATATGTTCCATATATTAAATTAGTAAATTAATCTGTCGAACTATTATTTATATATAGAACTCGAAATTTAATTTCCTAAAACGTAATGGATCAATCTTGATTTAAACATAAAATGACAATTAGATCGTTAAAAATGTGTTTTGACAGTGCTTAAAAGATCTATCATTGTAATATCGGAAACGAAGCATAATAAAAAGTCACCAGGTATCGTGTAATTAATCTTTAGAGTCATTTAGAGTTGAATAATCCGAACGTGTTATTATTTAATTTGTTTACCAGAACTGTCAGTTTCAAAATTAAAATGCTGTCGGAACAGCGAATAATTAAACAACATCTAAATTACAATAACAATAAACTGATATCTTTCTATTTATTCAAGGACGCATCGTCTTAGAGTTTTTTTTCTATCAGAGTCAACTGTAGTGCAAAATAAAGTAAATGCAAAAAACATGTAGGTTTTCCAGAATGATTATTTAAAAATAAATATGAAATCTTGTATGAACATTACTTCTTAAAAAATACATTTAACATTTGAAAATAGTAAAAAAAAATACATTTTACATTTGAAATAGTAAAAAAATACATTTTACATTTGAACTTCCTTTTTTTTAACGCACCTAAAATCAATATATGTCACTTATATATCTATAATAAGTGAAGGGAACCCATATATGTATATAAAATGATAACGAACAACGCACGAGCATAAATTTTCACTGATAAATTACAAAGAATAAAAACACCGCCACGTTTATGATTTTCAAATAAAGAGTCATTAATTAAACAATGAAAACATCTTTGATTTTTTTATGCAGGTATGGAGGAAGCTGTCATTAAATAATATAAACATAACCCTCGTCGGCGGGTAACACATATTTTTCTTTCTTTGATTCTCTCCATCGTCATTGTCCGGTATGAAACATCAAAGAAAGCAGTTCACCGGCTATATGAGCATCTCACTTTGAATCTTACTTTCAAATATTTAATAGTGTATTACGGAGTAAAAGTATGCAAGCTGTTGGTTATGCCGATAAGTATATTATTTGGAAGGAACAGCTGATTCTTCCTTATAAGTGAAATTTTATTAACTTTGGAAAATTGTTTTAAAAATTCCTACACAGTGAACATGAATACAGATCAATGGTTGTTTTGAAGTTGGCATGATTAATCAGAATTTCTAAACGCGCAACAATGTCACTGTAAAACAATTTACCTAATATGGATATTGGCTCGCTGTTTTTTTTTATCAAAACTTTCACATACAAAATGACATGACACGTGGGTTAAAATGTGCATTTAAATTTTTCAAAAATCTCCCATTGATTTGTCAAATTCATTAAACGGAGATATCACGGAGTGATTTCAATAAATGCCTTAATATAATCATTGAATTTTCAATTGCCTTGTCAAATTGTTTTTGTTTTATTGCGCAATATTTATGCGTCTGCTTGCATGCACGGACCCAAAATTTATATTTTTCAAAAAGGGGTAGGGGGTGGGGTTGGAAAAACAACTGTATCCGGAAAAGTAGGAGGTCTTCGTTGCGCAGTTGTAAATTTTAAATTCTCTCGACACCCATTCCACTACCTAACATCCGCACATGACTATTTTCAAGATGTGTGGGCTACGATTCTTAAAAATACTATTTGTAGATTGTTATGTGTTTTTTTTATTAGTATCATGTACAAGTGGGGACGCTCTAAAGTTGGCTTGTTTTGCAGATGGTACAGGTAAAGAGAACAAATTGCATTTTTCCATTCATCAACAATTCTCGAATCTTGCGAATTACTGTAATAGAAACAGGAATTTTTGACATTAAAAAATGAACATACTTGTGCATGATTAAGTGAAAAAAATATATATGACCAACGTAATCATTAGTATATTATCATAATAATCACTTTAAACAATATGCAACTGTCCTGGAGTTTTAATGATTGTAAATATCATGCGGTTCCAGGTTAAACGGGCTTTTCCGTCCATTAATTTAGGTCAAATTGTCTTGAGATTTTGAAACACGTTTTCCTCTTCCAAACAAGTTTGACACCTCTCCTTAATTTTCATTCTAATTACCGTTCTGTCCTAATTAATTATGTCTTGTTAATTAGAAGAAAAACTAAGTGAAAAAATGTCTTTGACATCTCTGCAATGCAGTACACTGTTTCGTGTCAATATCTGACAGGTAATCTAACAAGGGAGCAAAACATGAATTTTGATTATAGTATGTCATAATTTTTGCTTTTTGTTATTGAAGAACTCTCTCATTTCAGGGATTCGACATTTGCATGCAATTAAAACGGAATTGGTTTTTAACTGCACACACAACCGAATTTGCAGAAGAAATACAAAATAACACAATAAAATGAAACATAGTTCTTTCTTTAAACAAAATAAAGTCAACTCATGATAATATAATTATTTTAGTGAAATGTAAATGCTTTATAAATTTGCACGTGCTTTTTTTCCCACTTACATTAACCATTGCTTTCCAATATAACTTTGCAAGGTTACATATCGATACAGAAAATGCGATTGATCGAAAAGGGGGTGGGGGTGGTTGAAATTATCGATATATTAAAATATGCGAAAATAGTATTGTATAAATACACTAGGCTTTTTTAAAAATATAATTTGTAATTATAAATATAAATTTACTTGAAATATTCATATCTAATTACACATGCGCGCACCGAAAAAATAAATAAATGAATGAAATAAGACGTTTTAAAGTTTGTGGTCACTGCTTTGGCATTCACTGTATGTTTTGTCTCTTTTTTAGATCGATGTTAGGCGTTTTAAGAGAACTGGATGGTCGTGGGCATTTTTAGACTGTACCGATCTCCTTTCAAAGAAAGGCACCATATAAGAATAAAGGAAAATATCCAAATTTGAAGGTAAAATATTTCTTTACTTAATAATAGTTTATTGCTAATAAAACAAGTCATATCTTAAAATTTTAGATTTATCTTATATGAATTTGTTGAACATCTAGCCTCCTCAGGGGTAAAGAAGAAAAGGTAAAAAGAACATTTTTGGTTGTCAAAAATCAAGGGAAAACATATCTGAAACATTCAAAAACGTTTATAAAAAAGGAAGTGGGGTAGATCCAGTTTAGCAGAACGCCATCACTCAAGGTCAAGATTTAGTAAAATAAAGGAGCCGACAGATTTCTGAAATTTGAAATATGAATTTGTTCAAAAATGCTTTACAACAATACCTTGGTGTTATTAGGTGTACCAACGCATTATGTTAATTAAGATTGACCACGGTGAACAGTTGAGTTTTAAACTGCCAATTTCAATAAAATATGAAGGAAACTAGCAATAAATGTATGATTTTTGTTTTCTGTTCTTGACGAATGAATGAATGTCAAGAATATATATTCTCTCTACGGAATCAAGAGAGGATACTCTAATACAGAAATAGACCTTATTATCACAAGAAATAAAACCAAAAAATCAATCTAAAAACTCCATAATCAATAATTTATGTTTACAAAATATAATCAAAGAAGCAAATGATTAAAAAAAAGTATCTTAACATACTGGAACGAAATGAAACCAAACACAAGATGCAGAGAAATATTTTCATTGGAACCAATTCTATCTTATAGCAAGGACAAGAGCAAAAGACTAAACTGCTAATGTGGACCGCTGAAGAGGCGGACCTCAGTGTAAGTACCATTTTAAAACCGCCGCAACACTCTTACTAATTATTACATTATATTTCATGTACCAATCAGAAAAAAAAGACGCAAAGTTTGGTTTAGAGTGTCGGCTCCTAGTCAATTTCATGGAGGGGAGCTTGGCTGATTGATGTACCTTTTTTACACCAAACGGAATGAATGATTTTTTCTGGACTTCGTCTTCAAAATGGTATCAAATTTAACATAGGTATCGGAATAACTATTTTTTAAGAACTGTTAAAATGGAATGTCGTACAAATGTTTTATTTTTCACATTATTTACTCTTAGTTATAAATTACGGAAGAAAATATATCAAATCGATTATGAGGTCATTATGGCTCTAGCACCAAAAAGACGCTTCTCGATGTCTGATATAATGGCTGACAATCGAACAGATTTATTCATTGTTTGTGGAGATATGTATGTCATGATTAGTTTTCTATAATAATGTAACCCATTTTATATTTGATGTATTATTTTAGCAAGTTTTAGTGTGTGTTAACAGAATATGGTCAGAAGAAAATACATTTTATGCACGTGTATGACACCACCATTTTTTAAAATAAAAGGTACATGTACAAAAATATGAAAATGTCATACATTTTAATATTTCCTTTGCGCTTTGGCTTTGTATAAATAAAAATATGACAATAACAAACCGTCAACCATCTCAAAAACCCATAAAACGAAATACAAATTCAAAGCAGAGCAACACGGACCTTCAAAAGGATAGAGGTATGATCAGGTGCCTGGGAGGAGTGAGCATCCTCTCCTGACCGGTCGCACCCGCCGTAATTATGGTCTAACAATTAGTATGAAAAAACGTCAGTGAAATATTGTATTTGCTGACAAGGTCGTTGTATCGACAATAGAACTTACAAAAAGATGACTTCAAAGAGACTGTTCATAGTCATGTTTTATAAACTTGTTTGTCAGTAGCTTGCCTCGCCTTAGAAAAAGTATATCGAAAAGTAAGACAACACTTTTACCTTTAGGTGGAGGTCTTTAGCTCCGGGGTTGGTTAAAAGAACATCAGAGGCAAGTGAAGTAACGGTTGAGTAGTAAAGTGTTCGAAGATTTCTTTTTAGAATTGAATATTTGAACAAAATATGTTCAGAATCAATATTAATTATTTTAAATTTAGCTTTATTTTACGTGCGTCGTAAATTGCAATTTCTTTTAGCAAGAAAGAAACTGTAGCTCCCAGGTCGTTCATCCTATTTTTTTATCCGAACTGAAGTTACATGTAAAATCCATGTAATAAATACGTATTCCTTAATGAGTGATTTGAAATGGTAGATAACGTGAATTGAATGTGCGCTACATAGTAGATTATTTTAAAATGTCCTATATGACCTGGATGTGTACATGATTAGAACCTTCAAATTCACCACCATGGTTAAATATTCTGCTGTTTAAATTAGTATTATTTAACCAAACATATTACCGATAAGAACATTGATGCTGTTTTATTATACATTGGAACATTTAACTTCGAATCGATATCATTACAAGCCGCCTTCCTCCTAATTATAAAAACCCACTGCTACACAGATATTGTAAACGTTTATTATTATCTTAAGTATGTAGGAATTTTGGCGATTTGTCATAAAACAAGCGTCGTTTTGAATAAGCGCATTTCTAAATGTTTAAAATATAATAAACATCATATTGTAACAAACTTAGACTCTCTCCCATGTTTCTGCATCCATCACTTTTGCTCAATATTTCGATAATCATGAATAACTTTGTGTCCAACCTGTGTTTACCAACTACCGTATAACGGGTATTTTTAACGTGCTGCTAATTTTTACAAATTTTTACGAGTTTTATAAATCCGTAAAAATTAAACGCGTAAATTTTCAAAGAAGTAAAAAAAAACACCGCACGTAAATTTTCTACATCGTACGTATGAGAGTAATATTCATGACCTTCAGCTCAGTCCCTGACGGCTGTACATGTACCGGTAGGTATATTTAAGCGTTTTTGGTCACGTGGTGATAACAGATCAGATCTTTCTATTCAGTCTCGAGTATTTTTTAAAACTATAATGCCACGTTAGTAGGTAGATTTCAATCACTCAGTCAATAACTATGGCTAGTGTCGTGTCACGTTTTTGACTATAACGTTATATGGGGAATGTTTTACTCGCTTGCAGTGTGAGGACCCGTTTTGCAATGTCCAGTCCAAAAGGTTTGGGATGATTGCACTGAAAATAGAAGCAGGGAAGCCTTCAGAAAATAATTATGACTTTATTGCTGCAGGTCTCCGATTGGAATGAACATATAATATTAGTCACCAGGCACAATAAAAATTATGACACTATCTGCATTAAGCATTACAAATGTGGGTGCCCTAGCCTACCTAACACTGGTGACTATCAGAGTGATTAAACAATACAAAAACACTCACTCTGTATAAAAAATCTAAACAATAACATTTTCCTAAATAGAAGTTAATGTAAACAATTGTCGAGAAAATTCGAACTTATAAAAGTAAATAGAGTCAACAGTTATCTGATGAGCGATGCTTTACACAAACGAAGCGGTGATTCAAACAATGCATAAATTTACATGAGTAGTCTTTTAAATAAGGATCAATTAAGTATTTAAAGTATAAACTTACGATATAAAAGTTAACGGTTGCATCGCTGTGCAGTAAACAAATCTTAAACTCAAGAACCAAAAACGGAATAACTATTTCCGACTTTGTAAAAAAAGAAATAATTTTAAAAGTGCAAATGCCGCAGGTGCCAGTTATGAATCAATAAACCAAAAATAAATATGATTAACTGTTTTAACTAAGAATTCATAAACTAAAACATAATTGCAACTAAAGTTAACGATTTAGAATAGAAAAACAAGGTTTAAATCAAATAAACTTGACTAAGAAAATTAATGAAGTAAACATAAACTTAAACTTAGACGAAAGCTCAAATTTCTTAAAAACATATTTAACTTCACGATGAAAAGAACTTTTATACATTCCGAAATAAAGAAATGAAAAAGCTTTTAAAATAACTTTGAAATTAAAGAGAAAATAAACAAAACCATATTTTACCTGAAAATAGAAGCAGGGAAGCCTTCAGAAAATAATTATGACTTTATTGCTGCAGGTCTCCGATTGGAATGACCGAGGTAGGGTACGCTACCTTAATCGGAGACCTGGGCTTCCCTGGTCTATTTCAGCCAATCAAAATTTAGATTCTTTGTTCTAAGACTATTTTAGAACTTTGACCCACGTGACCGTAAACTCCGGACACTGGCTATCGAGAAATAATTAATTTAACATAGGTAATCCCCTAACAAAGAAAAATCTGCTGACACCTGAGCACATCTTGATCTTGACACTAGGTAAAAAAAGATAAAAGGAAACCTTCTCGCTCTTTAATTTTCTTGGCTATTTTGAACCTGTGGAAGGGAAAAAATCTAGTTTTTTTTACAACATCTTACTACAAAAAAACTCAAAAGAGCCTAGAATGGAAAGTGTTTGGTCTAAACTTTTTTGTATTGATGACCGTCAAATATGGGGTAATATCTACCAAGAAAAAGTCAAAAAGGTCTTTGATAAAAATGTTTCAGAATTTAATTACAAATTAATTCACAATATTTTATCATGCAATAAATGTGTAAGTAAATGGAAAGAAAATTTAGACAAAAATTGTCCGAACTGTAATGTAGAAGAAGACATAAAACACCTAATTTTTGAATGTTGTCTATCAAATCCCATTTGGAAGAAAGTATCTGAGATCTTAAATATAAATGTTACATGGAAAGTTATTGTTATTGGTTTTCCAGCATATTGCAACAAAAACACTTTTATATTTAATAATGTTCTATCTTTTGTGGCTTATAAAATATACAAATATAAAATGAAATGCAGAGTTTTGAACGACATTGTAGCATATAATGGTTTATTATGTTTCTTGAAAAGTGCACTTGCGCAGTTTTATATGACAACAAAATCAGCAAAAAGTATTATGTTTGATTTCGAAATTCTGAATACATTGAATGAAAAATTGTAATATTACTTCAAATTGTGCATGTATTTATCTAAAGGTGACCAGGCCTTTAGATTTAGTAAACTGGTAGGGGGACTCTCTGGACACTTATACTGATTTCCCCTACACATGTCTACGAGAAAAAAATGTACTGCTGTTACATGTATTAGCTATATTTATAAACAAATATAAATATTATTATGTATATTTTTTAAAAGATTGTAATAACCTGGATTTTTTTTTCTCCACCTTTACAATAACAATTTGATTGTAAATATATACTATTTTGCCTGAAATATTTTGTTACGAAATAATATAACTCTAAAGGTGACCAGGCCTTTGGATTATCAAATTGGTAGGGGGATTCTCTGGACTTTTTTTTACTGATATCCCCCTACGCATTTAAAAAAAGAAAAAAAATATATATATACTGTTGTTACATACCTACGCAGCTAAAAAAATGTATACTGTTGTTACATACACTAGTTATGAATTTATAGACAAAGCTAAGTATATGTAAGGTGTGTATATGTATGTATATGTATGTATGTGTGTATGTATATGTATATGTGTATGTGTATATATATGTATATGTGTATGTGTATGTATGTATATATGTATGTATATGTGCATATATTTTGCTGTAACAACCAGGGTTTTTTTTCCCTTATAGCCAGTAAATATATTTACTTTATAAGCGTAAATTTACTTGAATTGTATGCTGCTCTAAGCCTCTGCGCAGGCAATGCCTTCTGTTTTGTTATATATATATGAGATTGAATAAAAAAAAAAAAAAAAAAAAAAAAAAAAGGAAACCTTAATAACAATTATAAACATCGTAACACCCATATGTAAATTAACTTGGTCGTCGGACTAATAAATTACATAATATTACATTTTTGTGACATTGTTACTCCGCATACCTAACAGAATAAGTTTTGATAAGTAATTGGACAACCTTTAGTTATTTACTTTGAACAGCGTTGCTTTGTACAAAAAAATCTGTAACTATCAGATATGCCGAAAACGACTTTTAAAAGTAATCATTATATTTAACCTTTTGCACTGTATTTTTGAATTAAAAGAAAAAGGCAATAAATGTGTACATAGCTGTAAACCTGAACAAAATATTGAGATCAATAAAACCAAATACTACTCTACTTTATCAAACAAACTATGACTAAAACATCCTGTACTAATATTCTACACAAAACAATTTAACTCATATATATTTAATTAAACACACATAGACTGTTAATAAACATATCTGTCCTTTCTGATATATTTCATTTTATCAAATAAAATATACATCATGACTACTTTCCCCTATGTTGTATATTTTATTTGATAAAATGAAATATATCAGAAAGGACACTAGGGATACGAAGCTTTTTTCAAACCAGTATCTACAATGCCAATTCCAAATGGATCGCTTAGTGAAACGATTCCAAAAGAGAGAGAGAGAGAGAGAGAGAGAGAGATTTTGAAATGGGGTTGTCTTTCTGTTTTTCCCGGTAAATCGAACTGAGACGAGCACCTGGTGTACATCAATGATGATACCCAGATTAATAGGAATAAGTTAAGTGTATATCCAATATGAAATAAAGGTAAATGAATAAACACAATCATAATAATTAAGGACTCGTTAACAGAAAAACGATTTTCTGATTTGTATGTGTGTTAACTGTAACAAAGTCACGGTGAAATTTCATCCCCTCTTACTACAGATGATTTGAATTTTTACGAACATGTCCAATTCGTAAAAATTCAAATCGCCCTATTTTAAGACAAATTCGTAAAAAAATCACAGCAGTAAAAATTACCCGTTATACGGTAAAATGAAAAAAAAGAAATCCAGATTTTTCGTTTTAGAACGCCTCCTCAGCGATTTCAGTTTTCAATAGTCCTCCAAAAAGAAACAAGTATACGGGGATTTTTCATTGCTAATATCATGAAAAGTGATATGAATGATAACGCTGAAAAAAATTGTGCGAGGCGTTCTGAGTATTTCCAAATGGAGAAAAAATGTAAACATTTCCCATTATCTATTTCCGTAATAAATTTGATTTCATTATCAATAATTTCTCCGGGTAAAATTAGATGATATGCCAATGAATAGATCTTAAAGTAAAATCGTTTCCTATAGTTATGTTATCGATCTAAATGGTACCTATTCTTGTTGAAATTCGTTACAAAGTGACGGTAACAATAGTCTGGGGACTACTATATAAACTATTTGGAATTTATTTTCTATTTTTACAAAACAAAAAAAGTTGGTATTTTTTTAAATTTTTGCTCAGCTGGGTAGAAGCATGTACAAAACAATACTGCACACATTTTTTAAAAGTAATTTTGAAGTAATCCATCAATTGTGCACATAACTTAAGGTTAAAGTTAATGATAATTAAACTGTTGATATCAATTGTGTAACGATTTGCCGTTTTTAGCATAATTTTAATATTTACAAAATGTATATTAACACATCACATTTTCCGTGTATATATCCAAATTCAGATGCATTTTCGATTCCCTTCGTACAAAAACAAGCTAATCAGCTCACAGACTACATACATTAATTTCTTTTGCTGTGGCTTATACGGACAGTATCAAAAATATCGCGATAATAAGGCTGAAAGAGCAATAACTCCAGAGTCTTTAGTTCAAAACGAAAAAAAAATATATTGTATAGGATGGCACTTATAAACAATAATGTATTTATATGACGAAGGACACTTTAATGATGCACTGTCATAACCAGGAAATACTAGTAGTACTACTATGATTCATAACATGGGATAATAAAATCAATATTACAAGTATGAATGAGCGAAGGAAGTCAGTAAGGTCGCTGTCACTGTTTAGGTACTATACGAGGGTTGTCCCAAAAAGAGTAGACAGGTGGCGTTATTCAGTTAATCGAAGACATAGGAAGATGTTTGTGCCACAAATTCTTCAAGAAATTTGTTTTCAAATTATAAAACTATGTTTTGAAATAGAATATTTAAGTGAAAAGAAAGCATGCTATATCATAAATCGACATGCGGCGCAATGTCAAAAACGAAAAGTTCAAATTAACATAGTGAAATGAAAATTGCGAGAAAAAGTGCTTTCCGAATAAAAAAAAATCAAATTAAAAATACATAAAAAATTGTTATGTTATTTACCCAGAAAATGTTTTGGCTATAACAACATTTTTAAAGATTTAACAGTGCGTTTTGTGACAAGTTGAAGTGTAAACTCGTAATGAAATGACGACGACAGCGTTTAAGGCGGCGCAGCGGTAACTGATAAAATTTCGTAAATACCTTGAAACAAATCATAAGCGGCTGTTGAAAGAAATAAAACTAAGAAAAATCTCTTAGAAATGCATTTTGTGAATTAGTAGTCTAACACATTGAACATTGGACGAGTATGATGACAAAAAGTGAGAAAAAAGAACCCGACCGGTAGAAATGAACGTCAAAATGCTTAACGATCCATTTCTGTAAGACGGACGTTAGACAACAAGTAATGCATAGCAAGGTTGAAGTCAGCAGATCGTTTGTACTTTTTTATTTTAAAGACTAACAAAACCAGAAATTAATGTTGAAAGTGCACTGAGAGAACATGTTTAAAGAATTTGTTAACATTACATTTTCCAAAATAAAACATATTTGCCATCGTAAACAATGTACAAGGTTTAGCAGCAACATAAAAGACTTAAAAATTTTGACGTCACACATTGCGACGGCTGGCAAAACCTTGTGTTACTAATTATTCATTTTCTCAACAAATAAATAAAGTAGAGATTATTATTTTTCAGTATTTTTTGCCAAAGGGTCTTTGAACAAAACATTGAAGTCTTATGAAATTCCAGTGAACAGATTTAAAGTTATGTATCCTGTCTACGCTATATTGGGACAACCATCGTATAGATGCACATTTTCTATGCATTGTGACAATTCTCACTTTTGTGTATTTTTTTTTCGCAAACAAAAGGTATGGACACATACAGAGACTTTATTGAATTGATAATCAAACTAACTTTAAGTAAGATTAGGTAAAAGTGTAAAAGGCAACATCGAATTACTTTGCTTTTACAAATGATTTTAACTAACGGTGTTTCAAAATCAAAAGTACAAAGGAAAAATACAAAACAGGTGCAGAGCAAACATGGACCTCCACCGCGCGTGCTTACGGGAATCGTACGTATTTTAGATATCGTAGGATGCGGTAGCGTGTCTCACAAGATTTTCATTAAAATCCGCCCGTAGACCTGCCGAAGAAACACGTGGGACCAATTAACTAAGGCTTAAAGAAGATATCTGATTTAAAATTTAGTGAAGATGGGATCAACATGTTTTTCTCAAAAAGTGTCTTGATTCTTTTTTTTTTTTTTTTTGCTAAACAAACTAATAAGTAATAAAAAAAAACCTTTCGTTTTAACAGCAGCTGATAACTTTAAAATTTATAAGTAATGAAGTTAGGAGATATTTTGTTTTAAGCTTTTATTGTATCACAAACTCAGATAATATAAACATATTTTGTGTAATACGAGTCAACACTCTTATTTTTTTACAACACCAATTTGTTTGGTGTTTTTTCTCCATAAACAGATTTGAAATATTAACAATTTAAAACATTAAATTCGTCTAACATATACTTATTTCTGGATATGCATATTAAACAGAAGTGTTTTAGCTCCAATTGTATGGAGTATAGGAATGCATTTAAAATTAAACCAAACATTTTTAAAGTCTCATTACATAAAACATAGCAGGCTTACAATTATCCCGCAAGTAAAAAAACCCAAGTTGTTATGCTAAATAAAACAATAAAAGTCACGTGTAATATAAGCACCATTGATTGCATTATTATAATAAGAAAAGAAGGAGGACAACGGTAGTGTCTACAACAGACAATCACGCATTTGTATAGTTAAGAATTTATATTTACAATTTTCACCGTGAAATGTAGAATGTATCATCGGATATGCATATATTCATCATAAAATGATCGTTGCCACATTGCATTATTTTCAAGTGACCCTAATTTAATGCATAGAGAACCAAAGGAATAGTTCACATTATTACGCTATGTCTTGCAATATTTCTTTTCTTTGAATGTTTTTTAGGGCGGGGGGGGGGGGGTGTTTTTGTTAAAGTGCTGCAAATATAGCAAATGGGTTATTTGTTGTTTTTAAATTATATGTCGTTTCATTGCTCAGCTATTTATTAAAACTCATTTAGATGTTTGCCTCCTTAAAAAGTGCGATCGCTATATTAGTTTGAAATAGATATATTTTGTCATTCTTTCAAAAAAGTGGCACATATTAATCGTGCGCAGCATTTTGTACTCCCCATACAGTGAATCATTATAAGTAGGGATTTTATGAAGCTTCCGGGTTGCGTAATAGCTTTGGTTACATGAGATACAACTTTTAGCGTATACACTATTCGCTGTAAAAATTCGAAAAGAAAAACCGTTATTTTACAGATCTATACAACAAAATGCAGTGCGATTGTCACTGAGAATAATATTTTAGTGGAGATATTTGAGTTCATCATAGATATTCTTTTCAGCAGTGTTCACTTCCGTGAGTTCCTGGTATTCCGTATTTCCATCCACCTTTTCATAAATATCACTCTCGGCAGTCATGCGTTGTTGATTCTTTGCCTTTGATTTTGTGTGGTCCTTGAAACGTAGTTTATTTCTGCATTCTCTGGTGGCAAACATAAGTTAATACATCATTGCGTATTGTAAATGTTGATATTTTAAAATGTGAGTTTTAATCCGAATGTAATGAAATGCACATTTTTTTAAATGTCTTTTAATCGCAAAAACAGTTTTACTTTCTTCTATGGCAAAAACACTCTTGTTTAAAGCATGCATATCCTTCAAAAACATAATGCAAACATAACGTAATTTTGCACAGCTTGCAGCTACGTTGTATCTTTTAAAAAAACCTTTTCATATCATGAATTTGTCTGAAGAAATTGTCATTAAACCACCTTGATAGTTTGAACAGCGGAAAATGCGTTATGTTCATTTAATTACTATCTGGATTAAAGAAACACTACCATCGATCCGGGAAAAAAGCTCGATCGTGAAGATGACAACGAAAAGTGATAGATCGTTATGTGACAATTTCAGAGGTAGCACACGTTTACCTGTACCGACCAACACTAGAATAGTGATACAAATAATCCAATATCGTGTGGAAAAACAACTACGTGAAAAACAAGCCGGTTTTAGAAGAGGAAGAAATACAACATAACAGCTATTTACACTCTGCAAAACAGTAGAATAATGTACAGAGTGGAATTCTACACTGTTTGATAATTTTGTCGATTTTGAAAAAGCATTGATTCCTTTCATAAAGAAAGCTTTTGATCAGTCATGAAACGTTATGGAATCCCAGACAAACTTGTCAGGATAGGGAAGCTACATGTACCATATACAATATTTCAATACTCAGCACTTAAAGATGGTGAAGATGGTTCCGGGTAACAACAGGGGTGCAACAGGGCTGAACATTGTCTGAGTTGTTGTTCTTGCTGGTTATATATTTCGTAATGACAGAATCACAAAACAGAATCAACAGGAATAATATGAAATTTCCCTACAAAACTTACAGATTGCATACGACCTTGCCATTCTTTCATCAAAATTCAATGACATATAAAAAAAGACACAAAAACCTAATTGCAAGATAAGTTGACCTCATAATTAATAAAGAGAAAACTAAAGTATTGTGACTCAACACAGATTTAAGAGAAGCAGTCAAGATCGACAGGAAAGACCTCAAAGATGTTGAAACCTTTACCTACCTAGGGGGCATGCAAACAACAAAAACGAGAAGCTAACGAGAACATTAACCACACACTTGGAGAGCCAAATCAAAATTCTGAACTCAGGAAAAGCTAAAATTCGTCAAAGTTTTCAATTTCATCATATAAACAAAACAAGATAATTTAAAAGTCTTGTCCAGCCAGTCTTATTTTATGGCAGTGAAAAATGGAAACAACAAAAATGATTACAACAGGGGTGGAATAGATTGGCGTGAGCGAGGGCAGCAGACAAAGACAGGGACAGGTGTAGACAGTTTACCCGGGTCATAAGTGTCAGCCGGCACAAAGAGGTTAGGTGAGAGGTGAGGTGACATTTGATTACTTTTTTTGACGGTATATTTATTCGTGAGAATATTATATCAATATTATTAATCAATGTTCGACTTTAAAAGTTGAATTAGTCAATATCTTTAAGTTATTTGTATAAAACTAATTATAAATGCTTAAATATGCATTAATTACCGCTTTGTATATAGCAAAGAAAATAACACACCGACAAAGTTCTGAAAAAAAATTAACATACATTGGAGTTTTTTTCCTAGGAATTTAAATGTCAAGCGATATTTATCAATAGTTTTTTTTACGCATGTTTGAATGATTAAGAGAATAAACAACAACTGATTTAACCAAACTATGAGTATTGTAAATGTACAGATAATTTGCTTGGAAAAAAAATAAAAAAAACAAGGATGAATAGGTTGACTATAACTTTACAAAACAAATGAGAAAAATGTTATTCACTTACCTGATTGCGAAGTAAATGTTGAATACAAAGGAGATGGCAAATAAAGTAGCAAAAATAGGAGCAAAATTGTAAAATTTCGATGGAAGGTTATTTTGATCACCAAGTGGTATCTCCAACAAGTGTGCTGCAATTTATAATATTAATAGGTGTAATGCTAACTATATATACATACAACATAGGAAAATCACTATATTGGAGCTCCACCTCTGCCCCGGCCGGGGCTCGACCTCACTCTCCTAGCAGTGAGCGTCCACCTCGCTACCCACTCGGCCATCTAGGCAATTCATATAGTGAATGTCCCTGTGCTTTATGTATCTGTGCTTTATCTATATCATTCATTATAGGCAAGTATATGTCAATTTGATAGTCATTGCAATGTTTGTGCTTATACTATACACATATATATGTATATATATATAGAGAGAGAGAGAGAGAGAGAGAGAGAGAGAGAGAGAGAGAGAGAGAGAGAGAGAGAGAGAGAGAGAGAGAGAGAGAGAGAGAGAAAGAAAGAGAGAGGGAGAGAGAGAGAGAGTTTCATAGGTAGATACGTAAAAAATAGGTTTATGTATCAAAATACCAAATATTAATAGGAATATTATGCCACATATAGTTCATTTTCTTACTTTTATTGCATTGCTGACCGCCAAATTCCTCAACATAGCTCAAACATGTTCCAGATTCGATATCACAGACACCATGTTGACAATTTTGAAAACATGGTATGGAGCAGTTCTCTCCGTAATATCCAATTTTTGAGCAACCTAAATATGTACAATTTCTTCACTTAGTATATTTTAATTGTAATCGTTTAATTTAATAATAAATTTATTCATGCACTATATTACTTTACATACATGTAGTATAAAGTAAAATGTTAGCTTGTCCGGAAAAAATATAATATATATTGACCTATTAGTAAAATTCTATTTAACGTTCATACTAACTAGCAACACTTAAGCTATAACATCCAGTGTCTATTTCCTTAGTTTTAATGAATTGCTTGTGATTCATATATTCAGTAACGGAAGTTAAGTAATCGAACAATTGCCACTCCCAAACAATGTAATATCATAAATAGAATTCAATCAAGACGTAAACACACCTGATGCATGTCTGCTACAGAAAAATAATCTGTTTGGGGGTTTGGAGTTACGGGGGTAAAAGAAACGACAAACTTATTTTTTTTTTCTAAATATCTTACCAAAAACTTCCAATTCACATAGCTCGTTGAATGCGTATTTCGAATACCCAGCAGGGAATGGAGGATTGGTCCTATTGTTGTAGAAGATGACGTATCGCCCATGATAAGGACACGTTATGTTTATGGAATTGGGTATTGTATCTAAGGTGAAGTTCCTGTCCTTAAAACACAACACCCCTTCATCTTTATTGGTTGTGTTGGATACGATAACCGAAAACCCCAAAAACCTAGCTGCATGGCCGTTTTTAGCACCTGCAAATAACAGTCAAAATAAACAACGCTTTGGTCAACAAATCGTTTGATTCATACTGCGTATTGATTTCGTTTAGTTTGCTGACAAACATATGTGGATGACAGTTGGTTATTGCCATTTTTTTCATTCTTTAAAAGATATTGGTGATCATTATATTTAACAAAGATGTTAATTAATTAAATGATTTTAGTTTACAAATCATAATTAAAAACGTGTACATATTGCAAACGCGCTAAAGAAAAAAACAAAGAGAAAGCAAATAAAAGTAAAAAACAAACAAACAAAAACAACAGGAAAAAATCCAAACAAACAAAACAAAAACACAAAAGCAAAGCTTGAGCCGGTGCTCAAAGGAATATTAGCTGAAGTGTCTGTAAAACTATCTAAATAGCAGAGATAATATTGTTCTTTGTTTCCTTGTCAATAGCCTTTCATCTAACTGAATGGCAGATATACATCGCAAATGTTAATGTTTTCTTAACGTATAATTATATAATAGCTTTATAAAGATGCTTAAGAAGAAAAAAACCCAATACATCTATAGTAATGTGATTTCATCGACGTTACTGAAAATTCAAATTACGTCCATTTCGTTGTTGAGTAGAACAAATTCAACGTTCTGTGCTTTTAAAGAGTCAATGACCACACTTATGTATCTATAAATCTGAATTTTAATAAACCCTAGAAAATAATAACCACCAAATATTAATAAATTATATATCTTAATAAATGTATCAATACTATTAATAATAATAGTCCATCAGACAACCTACCCCAGGGAAGATTATCCGTTCTGTGCTGTATAAAGATATGATGTATGCTCAGGATTTCTCCCAGGTCAACTCTCCATTCTGCTGTTAATTTACTGTTTGCTGATATTGTACACTCTCCCCCAAAATCAGCGAGGTTAGATTTTCGTCCATCTACGGCACGTTGCGCTCCCCATCCGAGCCAAAAATTTGGCCAGGGAAACCTCTGCCATGCTTGTTTATTCAAAGCAATGTTTTCTGTCGCAGATTTAAAAAACATAATACATGTAATACAACTCACAACAAAATGATGATACATATACTTTAAACAACATAAAGAATAACTCATGCCTTTGATTCGCATATCTCGTAAATTGAAACTAGTTATGTATTTGTTCCCAGTTGGGTCCACTGGACAAATCGCTTAATCTGGGGGGAATGAAGCAGGTTTCGTTAATTTAGAATGATAACATTTTTGCTGTTTTATTTTATCCATCAAAGTAAACACTGGATGTAAGTTTTGTTTATTATTATTTTTTTTAAAATATAGGCCAGATTACCTAGCCATGCTATATTATTAACTTAGTTTTTTTTTGCGTTGTTTTGTGTCAATCAAAGAACAAGAAAGGATAAAGAATCTCTAATGTTTCAACGCGTTGTGTCACAAACGTGCCTTGTTGAGAGCGTACCTTATCTAAAAAATATAGGTTTGCGGAAACATACGGCTAATACCTAAAAAAAGTTGCTGCATGACTATAATCTAAAAAGACATACCATAAGCTAGTGTCAAACTTAAGAGCCTCTGGAGAAATAAAAATTTCCAAGTGATATACATTAGTATCATCGTTGATTTAATCGAGGAAGAAAAAAGGTGGAGAAAATAAGAAAATAAAGAGGTTATATGAAAAAAAAAAGTCTACGCATGTCTTCTTTGACTACTATTAATACATGCTTACATGGGACAATAAGTCATTCACTCTTCCTTACCACATGTTCCGTTTCGATTATGTGCACGACTTTTAAGATATTTTTATTTTGAAAAGAAAGAACAAAAAGTTTTATGTAAAATCATCACCATACCGCGTTTGGAAAGATCATACATACACGGAGGCAGATAGTTGAGCACAACAGACACATGATAAAAAAGCGTATGTGACAGAATTAAATAGCCCTGCATTTTTAGTTATATTTAGGATGATTTCTTGAAACCTTTTCTTTAGCAAGAATAAGTGTTATATGAGAGTCCAAGCACATTCTAGTTATTACTTTGGTAATAAAAAAAGTTACATGTAATATTAATTCTATTACAGAATCGATGATTTATAAAAAGAGTATGGTCACGCAATTAGTAACCAAATTTCTTTATATTTCATACATGGCAGACCTTGGTGTAAAACGCAAGACACTAAATGTTGGTTGCCGGGGGTAACCGTTGCCATGGTTACCGAGGTTAAAGATGGGAAAATAATAAAACTTACTTACATTAAAGCCATGTAAGAACTTTTTGCCCACTAATGTAAACTATAAAAGACATAAAACAATCTTTATTCGATTGCAATTCTTATTTCATAGAAAAAAATTACAACAAATGAAATGAAAGCCGCGCTACCTGTCTACATGTAAAACTTTCTTTTCTCATAAGACGCAATACCCGTACACAATAACGCAGGAGAGTTAAGGCAACAGTTTGCTTTCAAACTGCAGTAAAAGGAGGTCCTTTTGCTTTTGTTTATTTATTTCTGCGTAATGAATAGTTCTAAACTATTTTGGGTGTTTTTGTACAGATATGGGTCACCTTAATTTGACCATGTCTAAATTTGACGGTCACGTGACTTTTTAGGGTCACGTGGGCGCCTTTTAGACAAAAAACGTCAATGCTAAATTGAGACAAAAAGTTCAAGTGCAAGGCAAAGAAAGTTAAGAGTAAGTAATATGGCAACATATTCAAAATTATCTATACATCATAGAAATCAATGCTCATTCAGTTGTTTAGTTCACTAGTTATGTAAATTTCTTAAAAAACTGGCTACTTGGTCCTAAAATAGTGCATATTTGAATATTTTGATTAAAAGTACAAAGTAAACCTTCATCTCTCAATAAATGAGCATCAGTTTTCATTAAGAACTCGTAAAAAGGAAGAAAATCATACCAAGTTTAATAATATCTATAGCTGTCTTGCACTTGAACTTTTGCATTTAATTTCTCAATCTGGAATGTAGTTCAAATCAATACACATTTCAAACGCACAAGTGATCCCAAAAGGGGAGGTAACTTTTTCAGCGGTAATCTTCTGATATAGGCGCGATGTCATTTTATCACCTAATCCGAATTAATTTTAAGATATGTTTCAGCAGTACATTATGTAAATGGTTATTTAAACATAGTGTTTCTGTTTTATTTATTTTAAAAGAGACAAGATGGTTATGATGAATCGCCCGCATTTCCTCTGTCGTATTAGGGATGTAAACTTAAACCGTTTTGTTTCATTTTTCGTGGTTTACCGCATTCGCAGAGTTAGTGAATTCTTAATAGTTTTTAGGAATTAGAGAAAAATATATAAGAGCTAATTGTACACAATTATTAATTTGAGGGGTTGGGTGTCAATTAAGCCCCTGGTATTATAAATTTTTCTCATAATATTATATTAAAAATTAAGATATTGAGTATTTTTTCATTATAATTTAATGTCAGATGAATGCATGTGCTGCCTGTGCGCAATGACTGCATATTATATAGCACTGCTCATGTCTGTAAATATTATTCTGGGAGGGGGGTTCAAAGGGGTAACTTTATTCTGTTTGCCAGGGGCCAGGTAGCAAGGTGTTGTACTATGTAAATTGTGAATTAAATTAGAATTTTCCATAGACACTATACATGTAGATCTGCCCATTTATGGGGCCTTTTCCCATCCCCCATAAGCAATCAACAATATGAAACTTTGTATTACACTTTTATTTTTAACACTCATAAAAATTTACTTTAAATTTATTTTTATTCAACACATGCTATGCAGAATGATCAAGATTAAGGAGGGGTGGGGGGTAGCATATCTATTCATTAACAAAATAAATTTTAATTGCTAATTTCTCATTATCGAGAAAGAAAAGAGGGTGTGTTAATCCTGCGACAAGGCGATCAAAAGCCATTTTTGGTTCACATCAATATATAGAATTTAAATGACTTCTTAGTTCTGTTCCTCTTCTCTCTCCAAAAACACAGTCTTCCTGTTCTTTAAGTTCAGGTTTTTCTTTGCATCATTTCATCTTTTAAATCCCCAGGATAAGTGTGTGGGTAAATTGTCACCAATAAGAACATCATTTATGTAAATCCCAGAACAAAGCATGTTGCCAGGTACCAGCTAAAATGAAAATTATATTTCAGTGAGTTTAACTTGTAATCAAAATGACTGAAAAACTGAAATGGAGTATTTTCTGCAATTTGACAGACAATGGAATTTATTAATCTTAATAAACATTTCATTATGTTGAGATATGCATTTAGATTTTGCACAAATTCAAATACAGCTTTTCGGTTTGATTTGAAATTATTAGTATCCTCACTCCTGATATACATATTACTTGCACCCCTTTATTTTACCCGGCCTGACCTTAAAAGTGCTTCTCTCTCTCTCTCTCTCTCTCTCTCTCTCTCTCTCTCTCTCTCTCTCTCTCTCTCTCTCTCTCTCTCATATTACTGATTTTATACAAGATGTATATCATTATAACGCTGGTGCAGTCAATGTGAAAACATACCATGTATTGTTGATTTTGTAAACATGAACTACTCTAAATTGTAGGTTTATAATTAACATGGGTTTTTATCAATCATTTTAAAACATGAAACCATTCATACTTGAAAATGCTTTTCCTAACTGTCTCATAGAATTATCAGATTTATCATTATTTCAATGATGAATTATTGTACTTATACATGTATGTTATATACTTACATTTTCTTCAAGCCTCTTTTTCAAACCAGTGTGACACTTTTCAAATTACTCTGCAAATAACAAAAAATAATTATGGGAAGTTATACAAATGCATAGTTAGGACATGTCAACAGTAATTTGAACATTTTGTGAAAGGTCTACATGGATGGGTAAAATGACCAACACTTTAAATATTATTTTGAAAGTTACACATACACATTATAAACAAACATACCATATATGACCATACACTGTACATGTACACTTGTATATGTAGATTCCCCAGTTAGAGAAAATCAGATCATGGAGACAAGCAGTCATTTGTTTATTATTATTCGTTTCAGTACAGAAACATAAGTATGAATCCGGGTGACAAGATTTCAAACAGTGTTATGATAGTAATATTTTGAGTTATAAAAAACTAGCTATAGTAATAAGAATTAATGTGCATCAACTGCATGGATGAATGTGTATTAAATATAAATGAACTGTCATAGAAGAATTTTGAACACAGTAGAAAGGTGTTATTGATCAGCTGTTTATCAATTTTCAGAAAATGAAACGGCTCAGCTGTTTATTATCCTTTAGCCTGTACTGTTCTGATTTTTAGAAAATCAAATCAGCTTTCACACAGTCTTGTATTGTTTACTTACAAATTGAGAAAACAACTGTTGTGTAAAACTACATGTAAGTATTGTCATTACAGGGACTATGAACTGATTCGTGATTGGCTCAGATCAAAATGATCAACATTGGACTGGCTACATGTACATTGTATAAATGTAAACAATGCAGTCTCTCCTCATGTTTTGAACGAAACAACACACTACGTCGATCAGAAATTCATCAACAGTATAAAATCACAATAAAATAGTTATTTAGCTATCTGGTACATTACAAATACACTTTATATCTATTCTACATACCTAATCAATCATCAAAAGATCGCTATCATCGGGAATACCAGCTACACGTGTTTACATCGTCTGGCGAGCGCTTTTAGGACGCAGATTCCCATCCAAACGGCAGATGCGTTATGGAAATTCTTCGTATATTTTGATTGTTGTAAACTTATAACAACACACATGATTGATTCGTAGTTATATTTCTCTTATGAAGTATTAAATCAGCCATATTTTTTGCTTCAACTGCTGCTTTCGGTATATTTTCCATATATGGAAATACAGAGGCGGGGCATATATTATGACGTCATATCTCATTATCCCTTCATTAGCATATCAAAACGATGTGTGGCCTTATCTGTCCTGCGAACAGTTTTATGAGATTAATAAGATCACAAGCAATATTTTTCCCAGTGACGCTCATATTGAAATACTTATAGTTTTCGAGATATTAAGCAAAGACTTTTAAGGGCAAAAGATTTCTAATAAAAGAGGCCGACTCGTTTTATAACCCTTAATAGTTTGCATAACTCTTGTTGTATATCTATGTAGACATTTTCTAAAAACTAAAACGCTGCGGAGGAGAATTATAAGCAAAATTTAGTATTTTTTTAAACATGAATTTCGATTTAATAAGTTAGTAGTTTATGTGGATTAATAAAACAAATAAAACAAGTATGACAATACTGAACGTGTGTACAATAAAGCTTTTAAATATATAACGTCTTGTTACGTATCAATTCGGAGACTTTGCAGGTACACGAGACACACTAAATAAAAAGGTAAAAACTGGAAACCGGAAGTAGCGATCTCTTATTTTTTGTTCATAATAAGCTATTGACAAATAAATATAATATTGAAGAATTTTCATTAGAATACAAAATAATAAGGTCTTCTGTTGGAAACGGAATGAACTAGTTAATGATTGATTTAACAAGGTAATGCATCGCCATACTTGTTTTCAACAAAATACCAAAAGTTATCGCTCTTATTTTTGTGATGTTTTTATAAACATGTCATACATAGTCAAACATAGTATAAAATAGTCACCTTAAGAGCAACAATAATAATATAAAACAAGCGTGGTTTTGAATAACCGTATTTCTGAATGTTTAAAATATAATAAACATCATACATGTTTTGTAACAGACTTAGACTCTCTCCCATGTTTTTGCATCCATCACTTTTGCTTAATATTTCGATAATCATACATACCTTTGTAACCAACCTGTGTTAATCAATTATAAAGAACAAGTCCAGATTATTTGTTTTGAACTTGTCCTCAGCGATTTCAGTTTTCAATAATCCTCCAAAAAATAACAAGTCTACGGGAATTTTTCATTTGTAACAACATAAAGTACTCGAATGATAATGCTGAAAAAAGTGTGCGAGGTGTTCTGAGTATTTCCAAATGGAGAAAAAAATGTAAACATTTCTCATTATCTGTCTCCGTAATAAATTTGATTATATTAACTATAATTTCTCCTGGTAAAATAACTGAAGTAATAATGTGAGAGGTAATGATAATTAAACTGTTGATATCAATTGTGTAAATTTTTTTTATCATAATTTGTATATTTACACAATATATATTAACACATTACATAAATACCCATATTCAGATACAATTTTGTAATATCGTTTCCATTCGTACAGAAATAAGGAAATCAGCTCACAATTCTACATACATTATTTTTTTTGTGCTGTGGCTTATACGGGCACTTTCAGAAATACATCCCGATAATAGAGCGGAAAGAGCAAAAAGTCCAGAATCAAAATGAAAAAAAAAATATATATTGTATAGGATGGCACTTATAAACAATAATGTATTTATATGACGAACGACACTTTAATGATGCACTGTCATAACCAGAAAATACTAGAAGTACTACTATGATTCATAACATGGGATAATAAAATCAATATAACAAGTATAAATGAGCGAAGGAAGTAAGTAAGGTCGCTACCACTTTTTAGCTAGTACACGAGGGTTGTCCCACAATAGAGTAGACAAGTGGCGTTATTCAGGTAATCGAAGTCATAGGAAGATAAAACTTGTGCCACAAATGGTTCAAGTAATTTGCTTTCAAATTATCAAATTATGTTTTGAAATAAAATTTTTAAGTGAACTGAAAGCATGCTAGATCATAAATCGACATGCGGCGCAATGTCAAAAACGAAAAGTTCAAATCAACATAATGAAATGAAAATTGCGAGGAAAAGTATGAATGAATGAAAAAAAAGAAATCAAATTAAAAAATACATTTAAAGTTATCTTATTAACACAGAAAATGTTTTGGCTATAACAAAACATTTAAAGATATTACAGTGTGTTTTGTGACAAGTAGAAGTTTAACCTCGTAATAAAATGACGACGTTAGCCTTTAAGGCGGCGCAGCAGTAACTGATAGAATTTCGTAAAGATCTTGAAACAAATCATAAGCGGCTTTTGAAATAAATAAAACTAAGAAAATCTTTTAGAAATGCATTTTGTGAATTAGAAGTCTAACAACATTGAAAATATTTGGACAAGTATGATGACAAAATGTAAAAAAAAAAAAAAAAAAAACCCAGACCGGTAGAAATAATCGTCAAAATGCTTAACGACACATTTCTGTAAGACGGACGTTAGACAACAAGTATTAGAGAGCAAAGTTAAAGTCGACAGATGGTTTGTACTTTTTTTATTTTAAAGAACAACAAAACTAGAAATGAATATTGAATGCGCACTCAGAGTACATGTTCATAGAATTTTTCCCAATGCAATTTCCGAAATAAATAAAAATAAAACTTAATTGCCATCGTAAACAATGCGGAAGGTTTAGTTGCAGTAACGTAAAAACTTGCAATGTTTGACAAATTGGGCCGCCTGGCAAACCTTGTGTTACAGAACTGATTATTCATGTTCTCAACAAATAAAATCAAGAAGAGATTTTTCAGTATTTTTTTGCCAAAAGGTCATTGAACAAAACATTGAAGTCTTCAAGTTATGTATCCTGTCTACGCTATATTGGGACAACCATCATATGGATGCACATTTTCTATGCATTGTAACAATTCTCACTTTTGTGTATTTTTTATCGCAAACAAAAGGTATGAACACATACAGAGACTACTGTGGAATCATCTAATTTCGTGGGGGCCAATTTTCGTGGAGTGTGCTATTTTGGCTTATTCGTGGAGATGTAATTTCATGGTTGCGTCGGTTTTCAGTTTCAGTAACGAATATAACTCTTTCTAATTTTGTTTTCGTTGAGGTTGTTAATTCGTGGGAAATGGCTACCCACGAATACCACGAAATTTGAGCCACCACGAATTCGAATAATTCCACAGTATATTGAATTGATAATCAAACTTACTTTAAGTAAGATTAGATAAAAGTGTGAATGAAAAGCAACATCGAATTACTTTTAGAATGAAAAGCAACATCGAATTACTTTGCCTCTACAAATGCTTTTAACTAACGGTGTTCCAAAATCAAAAGTCCATAGGAAATATACAAACCAGGTGCAGAGCAAACATGGACCTCCACCGCGCGTGCTTACGGGAAGCGTACGTATTTTAAATATCGTAGGATGCGGTGGCGTGTCTCACAAGATTTTCATTAAAATACACCCATAGACCACCCGAAGAAACACGTGGGACCAGTTTAACTAAGGCTTAAAAGGCATGGTCACGATTTTACTCATTTTAAGCATATATAAACAGATCCTAACGTTCACAATATTCATTTTCGGTCTTAAACTGGAGTTTTCACTTTAACGTTCAAAATGTAAACAAAAGCTTTGTTTACATAGCAAAGAATTGTAAGCTCTGTAACTCGCTTATAACGAATGACGTTCAAATTCTGGTTGCATATAAAAAATGCCTTACTTAAGCATTGTAAACGTTAAAATCGGGAAAATAATTTTTGACTAAAATCGTGACCATGCCCCTTTAAAGAAGATATCTGATTTAAAATTTAGTGTACGTGGGATCCACATGTTTGTTCAAAAAGTGTATTCATCTTTTTTTCGCTAAGCAAACTATTAAGCACGTTTATCTAAGTGTCCTTTCTGATATATTTCATTTTATCAAATAAATATACAACATGACTACTTCTGTCAATCCGTTCTTACATTACAAGTTACACAACATTCTAAAACAACCCTTCAGAGCTTATGTAATTATTATTCACAACCAATATGCGTTCATTTACAATAAATACAATTATTAATTCGGGCAATTTCTTTCAATGACTTAAAAACAAAAAACAAAAACTTATTTTAAATTTCTCCTAGTTTCTTTTAGTTTGATAATTTTCATTATTAGATTGGTTAAATGTTAAATTTTTTTAACGAAATTTTTGTTCTTTTTTCCAAATTATCAGTGACCATCAGAATCACAAAACGTTACCACACTTGTCTCTTTATTACTAACAAAATTTTGTTTTACTATATTAACAAATTTCACGCCATATTTTTTTTTTATTTCTCAACTTCGCAGTTTTTTTGTGTTCAGTCATTTTCATAATGTGATGGTATTTTCACATTCTTGTATACAATAATAACATAATAACTCAGAGTTATTGTATCTGATATTTTTGTTTGTTTTGGGGAAACACTTATTACATGTATTATTTTTTTTTTTGTTGCTCCCCTATTACAATTTTGGATGTACATAGTTATTTGTAGGTATATGATGATTTTTATTTTTATTTTTTTCTCTTGGTTATGTAACAGTATGTGTTTCAACTTGCTCCTATATATATTTTTAGGGTTTGTTTTCTTTTTACACTATGCTGAAAATTAAGAACTGAAATTTGAGCTTTCGAGGACGAAAGTAATTGGAGCAAGGGGGAAAGTAGTCATGTTGTATATTTTATTTGATAAAATGAAATATATCAGAAAGGACAGATATGTTTATTAACAGTCTATGTGTGTTTAATTATATATATATAAGTTAAATTGTTTTGTGTAGAATATTAGTAGAGGATTTTTTAGTCATAGTTTGTTTGATAAAGTAGAGTAGTATTTGGTTTTATTGATCTCGATATTTTGTGCAGGTTTACAGCAATGTACACATTTATTGCCTTTTTCTTTTAATTCAAAAATACAGTGCAAATGTTAAATATAATGATTACTTTAAAAGTCGTTTTCGGCATATCTGACAGTTACAGATTTTTTTTGTACAAAGCAACGCTGTTCAAAGTAAATAACTAAAGGTTGTCCAATTACTTATCAAAACTTATTCTGTTAGGTATGCGGAGTAACAATGTCGCAAAAATGTAATATTATGTAATTTATTAGTCCGACGACCAAGTTAATTTACATATGGGTGTTACGATGTTTATAATTGTTATTAAGGTTTCCTTTTATCATTTTTTACCTAGTGTCAAGATCAAAATGTGCTCAGGTGTCAGCAGATTTTTCTTTGTTAGGGGATTATCTATGTTAAATTAATTATTTCTCGATAGCCAGTGTCCAGGGTTTACGGTCACTTGGGTCAAAGTTCAATTTCTAAAATAGTCTTAGAACAAAGAATCTAAATTTTGATTGGCTGAAATAGACCAGGGAAGCCCAGGTCTCCGATTAAGGTAGCGTACCCTACCTCGGTCATTCCGATCGGAGACCTGCAGCAATAAAGTCATAATTATTTTCTAAAGGCTTCCCTGCTTCTATTTTCAGGTAAAATATGGTTTTGTTTATTTTCTCTTTAATTTCAAAGTTATTTTAAAAGCTTTTTCATTTCTTTATTTCGGAATGTATAAAAGTTTTTTTTTTCATCATGAAGTTAAATATGTTTTTAAGAAATTTGAGCTTTCGTCTAAGTTAAAGTTTCTGTTTACTTCATTAATTTTCTTATTCAAGTTTATTTGATTTAAACCTTGCTTTTCTATTCTAAATCGTTAACTTTAGTTGCAATTATGTTTTAGTGTATGAATTCTTAGTTAAAACAGTTAATCATATTTATTTTTGGTTTATTGATTGGCACCTGCGGCATTTGCGCTTTATTTCTTTTTTTACAAAGTCGGAAATAGTTATTCCGTTTTTGGTTCTTGAGTTTAAGATTTGTTTACTGCACAGCAATGCAACAGTTAACTTTTATATCGTAAGCTTATACTTTAAATACTTAATTGATCCTTATTTAAAAGAATACTCATGTAAATTTATGCATTGTTTGAATCACCGCTTCGTTTGTGTAAAGTATCGTTCATCCGATAACTGTTGACTCTATTTACTTTTATAAGTTCGAATTTCCTCGACAATTGTTTACATTAACTTCTATTTAGGAAAATGTTATTGTTTAGATTTTTTTATACAGAGTGAGTGTTTTTGTATTGTTTAATCACTCTGATAGTCACCAGCGTTAGGTAGGCTAGGGCACCCACATTTGTAATGCTCAATGCAGATAGTTGTCATAATTTTTATTGTGCCTGGTGACTAATATTATGTTCATTCCGATCGGAGACCTGCAGCAATAAAGTCATAATTATTTTCTAAAGGCTTCCCTGCTTCTATTTTCAGTGCAATCGTCCCAAACCTTTTGGACTGGACATTGCAAAACGGGTCCTCACACTGCAAGCGAGTAAAACCTTCCCCATATAAAGTCATAGTCAAAAACGCGACACGACAACAGTAATAAACAAAAAAAATCAACAACAAAAAATCCTTACGTTTTAACAGCAGGTGGTAACTTTTAAATCAATAATGTAATAAAGTTAGGAAATATTTTGTTTTAAACTTTTATTGTATCACAAACTCAGATAATATAAAAATATTTTGTGTAATACGAGTCAACACTCTTATTTTTTATTACTACACCAATTTGTTTGGGTTTTTTTACTCCATAAACATATTTGAAATAATAACAATTTAAAACATTAAATTCGTCTAACATCTACTTATTTCTGGATATGCATATTAAACAGAAGTGTTTTAGCTCCAATTGTATGGAGTATAGGAATGCATTTAAAATTAAACCAAACATTTTTAAAGTCTCATTACATAAAACATAGCAGGCTAATAATCATCCCGCAAGTAAAAAAACAAGTTGTTATGCTAAATAAAACAATAAAAGTCACGTGTAATATAAGCACCATTGATTGCATTATTATAATAAGAAAAGTAGGAGGGCAACGGTAGTGTCTACAACAGACAATCACGCATTTGTATAGTTAATGCCACATTGCATTATTTTCAAGTGACCCTAAATTAATGCATGGAGAACCAGAGGATTAATTCACATTATTACGCTATGTCTTGCAATATTTCTTTTCTTTGAATGTTTTTTTTTAGGGCGGGGGGGGGGGGTGTTTTTGTTAAAGTGCTGCGAATATACATGTAGCACATGGGTTATTTGTTGTCTTTAAGTTATATGTCGTTTCATTGCTCAGCTCTTTATAAAAACTCAGTTAAATGTTTGCCTCCTTAAAAAGTGCGATCGCTATATTAGTTGGAAATAGATATATTTTGTCATTCTTTCAAAAAAGTGGCACATATTAATCGTGCACAGCATTTTGTACTCTCCATACAGTGAATCATTATAAGTAGGGGTTTTATGAAGCTTCCGGGTTGCGTAATAGCTTTGGTTACATGACATACAACTTTTAGCGTATACACTATTCGAAAATAAACCGTTATCTTACAGATTTATACGACAAAATGCAGTGCGATTGTCACTGAGAATTATATTTTAGTGGAGATATTTCCACTTCTTCAACATGTAACTGAGTTCATTTGAGTTCATAATAGATATCCTGTTCAGCAGTCTTCACTTCCGTGGGTTCATGGTATTCTGTATTTTCGTCCACCTTTTCATAAATATCAGTCTCGGCAGTCATGCGTTGTTGATTCTTTGCCTTTGATTTTGTGGGGTCCTTGAAACGTAGTTTTTTTCTGCATTTACTGGTAGCAAACAAAAGTTAATACATCATTGCATATTGTAAATGTTGATATTTTAAAATGAGAGTTTTAATCCAAATGTATTGAAATGCACATTTTTTTTATTTCTTTTAATCGCAAAAACAGTTTTACTTTCTTATATGGCAAAAACATTCTTGTTTAAAGCATGCATATCCTTCCAAAACATAATGCAAACATAACGTAATTTTGCTTGCAGCTACGTTGTATCTTAAAAAAAACTTTTCATATCATGAATTTGTCTGAAGAAATTGTCATTAAACCGCCTTGATAGTTTGAACAGCGGAAAATGCGTTGTGTACATTTAATTACTATCTGGATTAAAGAAACACTACCATCGATCCGGAAAAAAGCTCGATTGTGAAGATGACAACGAAAAGTGATAGATCGTTATGTGACAGTTTCAGAGGTATCAAAAGGTTAACTGTACCGACCAAAACTAGAATAGTGATACAAATAATATAAATATCGTCTGGAAAAACAACTACGTGAAAAACAAGCCGGTTTTAGAAGATACGAACAATAACATACAGTACCCGCAACGTTATTTTTTACAAGATAAACGATAGGATAGGATTCACGCACGATAGGATAGGATTAACGCACGATAGAACAGTATACACGCACGATACGATAGCATTAACGCACGATAGAACAGTATACACGCACGATAGGATAGGATTGATACACGATAGGAAAGGATAAACGATGTTCATGATAAACGTATGATCGCTTTAAACGATCTTCATGAATAACCTGATATTGGCATAATTTGGGAAAGAACATGTACGAATAAAGATTTACATGGAATTTCTTTTTAATAAAAATTGCTGAGTTGTTAATCATCGCTGCATCATTTATAGAATGTATAAAAATGACCAGTTAATTTTTTTTAACAAAATTATGAGCTTAAATGATCAATACATTTTCTGTATTGTTAACATTACTTTCATTACCGAACACCCTAGCCGATCGCCGCGAATATTGCAGCCTGAGATCAAATCACATAGAAAATAGCGGGTTTAACAATAAAAATCCAACTCTTGTTTAAAAATAATATAAAATCTATCATAAATACATTTCTTTCTGTATAAGAAAATGATACATTAAAAAACGAATTATATAGCATACAAGTTGAATAAATATTTAAGATATACATTCCGCGTACGATTTGTTAACATTGTTTTCATTACCACACACCCTAGCCGATTGCCGAGAACATTTCAGCCCAAAATCAAATATATCACACGGAAAATAACGGGTTCAATAAATATACAACTCTGGTTTTAATTAAATATAAATTATATCATAAACACTTTTGTTTCTGTAAAATATGATGGATAAAAATTAACGAATTATATTGCATAAAAGTTAACGTTTATGCAGGTATACACTTCGCGTACGATTTAATATATTCGATATACAGGTAAATATGTTACCTTGTACCTAAGAAGAACTTCGATAGTTTACATTATTTTTTTTATTTCCAATGCTTACAGATATGATTTACATGTAATATTGGTTAATTTTGATCTAAAAAATAAGACATTAGTATCATGATAGAATGCTGGATAGGATTTTACAATTCTTGTTCGATAAATTTTCTTATACGGCGCACTGAATGACTTGCAACTTGCAGATACATTTACTTGCTTATAAAAAGGCACGAAGCGATTAACACGATAGGATAAACGGAAACACTGTTAAAATTGAACGATAAACCTGATATGATTAACGCACGATATGATAGGATTAACGCACGATAGAACAGTATACACGCACGATACGATAGCATTAACGCACGATAGAACAGTATTCACGCACGATACGATAGGATTGATACACGATACGATAGGATAGGATTGTAAAAAATAACGTTGCGGGTACTGTAACAGCTATATACACTCTGCAATATAGTAGAATAATGTACAGAGTGGAATTCTACAATGTGTGATAATTATGTCGATTTTGAAAAAGCATTGATTCCCTTCATAAAGAAAGACAAACTGGTCAGGATAGTGAAGCTACTATATAACATATTTCAATACGCAGTACTTGAAGATGGTGAAGATGGTTCCGGGTAACAACAGGGGTGAAACAGGGCTGAACATTGTCTGAGTTGTTGTTCTTGCTGTTTATATATTTCATAATGACAGAATCACAAAACAGAACCAACAGGAATAATATGAAATTTCACTACAAAACTTGAGGATTGCATACGACCTTGCCCTTCTTTCATCAAATTCAATGATATATAAAAAAAGACACAAAAACCTAATTGCAAGATAAGCTGACCTCGTAATTAATAAAGAGAAAACTAAAGTATTGTGACTCAACACAGATGTAAAAGAAGCAGTCAAGATCGACGGGAAAGACCTTAAATATGTTGAAACCTTTACCTAACTAGGTGGCATGAAAACGACAAAAACAAGAAGCTGACGAGAACGTTAACCACATGCTTGGAGAGCCAAATCAAAATTTTAAACTCAGGAAAAGCTGAAGTTCGTCAAAGTTTTCCATTTAATTATATAAACAAAACAAGATAAATAAAAGTCTGGTCCAGTCAGTCTTATTTTATGGCAGTGAAAAATGGAAACAACAAAAATGATTACAACAGGGGTGAAATAGATTGGCGTGAGCGAGGGCAGCAGACAAAGACAGGGGCCAGGTGTAGACAGTTTATCCGGGTCATAAGTGTCAGCCGGCACAAAGAGGTTAGGTAAGAGGTGAGGTGACATTTAATTACTTTTCTTTGGCGGTATATATATTCGTGAGAATATTATATCAATATTTTCAATCAATGTTCGACTTTAAAAGTTGAATTAGTCAATATCTTTAAGTCATTTGTATAAAACTAATTATAAATGCATAAATATGCATTAGTTATTGTTTTGTATATAGCAAAGAAATAAACACACCGACAAAGGTTTGGGAAAAAAAAATAACATACATTGGAGTTTATTTTCGGAATTTCCTAGGAATTTAAATGTCAAGCTATATTTATCAATAGTTTTACGTATGTTTGAATAATTAAATGAATAAACAACAACTGATTTAACCAAACTATGAGTATTGTAAATATACAGATAATTTGCTTGGAAAAAAAATAATAAAAACAAGGATGAATAGGTTGACTATAACTTTACAAAACAAATGAGAAAAAATTTATTCACTTACCTAATTGCGAAGTAAATGTTGAATACAAAGGAGATGACAAATAAAGTAGGAAATAAATAAGCAAAATTGTAAAATATCGATGAAAGGTTATTTTGATCACCAAGTGGTATCTCCAACAAGTGGGCTGCAATTCATAATATCATAATATTTATAGAGTGTAATGTGATATATATATATATATATATATATATATATATATATATATATATATATATATATATATATATATATATATATATATATATAAAGCACTAAATAAAATCAACAACACTAAGCATCTTTAAAGTGTCGGATGTAATGTATAGATACTAAGCTAGTAAAATGAATATATTAAGCACTGAAAATGGCTTACGACACGAACAATTTATATTATGAAATTTTCGGGACAATCAGTTCCTTCTTCAGGACATAAGAAGAAGGATTACATGTCCATAGGTAAAAAACAACAAAAAAACCCAAAATCTAGCACTACAACTAACACTAATAAAGAAAATATAAAAAATAATAACTACATTTTATACAGTTTTTATAATTAATGTTGGTAAGGTCTTGCCAAGGCTGCCGATCGCTCTGAAGTAGTGAACCGACTGTCGACTTCACGCTTGATCTAGTTAATTAGGCTAATTAAAATTTGATCTCCGAGTTAATAATAGAAAAATCAAACACCCGATGTTAAGTCGTACGGGGCTTTCGTTTAGATCCGAAGTATTAAATTAATTCTGCAAAGAATCTTACATTTATTGCATTGCTGACCGCCAAATTCCTCAACATAGCTGAAACATGTTCCAGATTCGATATTACAGACACCATGTTGACAATATTGAGAACATGGTATGGAGCAGTTCTCTCCATAAAATCCATTTTTTGAGCAACCTAAATATGGACAATTTCTATACTAAGTATATTGTATTTGCAATCGTTAAATTCATTAATAAATTTATTAATGTACTACATTACTTTACGTACATGTAGTATAAATTAAAGTGTTAGCTTGTCCGGAAGAGAAGAATATATATTGACCTATTAGTAAACTTTTTATCTAACGTTCATATTAACTAGCAACACTTAAGCTGTAACATCCAGTGTCTATTTCCTTAATTTTAATGAATTGCCTTTAATTCATATATTCAGTAACGGTTAAGTAATCGAACAATTGCCACTCCTAAACAATGTAATGTCATAAAAAGAATTCAGTCATGATGTAAACACACCATATGCATGTCTGCTACAGAAACATATTTTGTTTGTGAGGGGGGGGGTTAGAGGGGTAATAGATATGCCAAAATTATTTTTTTATCTTAATATCTTAATATCTCACCAAAAACTTCCAATTCACAGAGCTCGTTGTATGCGTATTCCGAATACCCAGCAGGAAATGGGGGATTGGTCCTATTGTTGTAGAAGGTGATGTATCGCCCATGATAAGGACACATTATGTTAATGGAATCTGGTATTGTATCTAATGTGAAGTTGTTGTCTTTAAAACAGAACAGTCCTTTATCTTCATCTTTTGTGACGGATATGATAACCGAAAACCCCAACAACCTAGATGCATGTATGTTTTTAGCACCTGCAAATAACAGAAAAAAATATACAAAAATTTGGGCAACGAATCATGTGATTCATACTGTGTATTGATTTCGTTTAATTTGCTGACAAACAAATTCTGTGGTTGACAGTTGGTTATTGCCATTTTTTTCATTTTTTAAAAGATATTGGTGATCATTATATTTAAGAAAAATGTTTATTTATTAAATTATTTTAGTTTTCAAATCATAATTTAAAAACGTGTACATATTGCAAATGCGCTAAAGAGAAAACAAAGAGAAAACAAATAAAAGTAAAAAACAAACAAACAAAAACAACAGGAAAAAATCCAAACAAACAAAACAAAAACAAAAACACAAAAGCAAAGCTTGAGCCGGTGCTTTTCTTTCAAAGGAATATTAACGGAAGTGTATGTAAAACTATCTAAATATCAGAGATAATATTGTCCTCTGTTTTTTTGTCAGTAGTCTTTCATTTAACTGAATGGGAGATATCCATCGCAAATGTTAATGTCTTCTTAACGTATAATTATATAATAGATTTAAAAAGATGCATAAGAAGAAAAACAAAACAAAGCATGACATCCATAGTAATGTGATTTCATCGACGTTACTGAAAATTCAAATTACGTGCATTACGTTGTTGAGTAAAACAAATTTAACGTTCTGTGCCTTTAAAGAGTCAATGACGACAATTATTTATCAATAAATCTGAATTTTAATAAACCATAGAAAAAAAATTCACCAAAAATTAATTCAATTATATATCTTAATAAAGTATCAATACTATTAATTATAATAGTCCATCAGACAACCTACCCCAGGGCAGATTATCCGTTCTGTGCTGTATAAAGATATGATGTATGCTCAGGATTTCTCCCAGGTCAACTCTCCATTCTGCTGTTGATTTATTGTCAGCTGATATCGTACACTCTCCCCCAGAAGCAGCGAGGTTAGATTTTCGTCCATCTACGGCACGTTGCGCTCCCCAATCGCGCTGAAAATTTGGCCAGGGAAACCTCTGCCATGCTTGTTTATTCAAAGCAATGTTTTCTGTCGCAGATTTAAAAAAAAAAATAACACATGGGATTGATTCGTATATCTCGTAAATTGAAACTAGTTTTGTATTTGTTCCCAGTTGGGTTCACTGGACAAATCGCTTATTCTATGAAAATGAAGCAGGTTTCGTTAATTTTGAATGATAACATTTTTGGTGTTTTATTTTATCCATGGAATTAAACACTGGATGTAAGTTTTGTTTATTAATTTTTAAATATAGAACGGATTACCTAGCCATGCTGTATTAATAAATAAGGTGGTTTTACGTTTTCGTGTCAATCAAGGAGCAAGAAGAGATACTGTTAATTTCATACCTCGCCTTCAACTTAACATACATTATTGTATTCAATATTTGTTGGATACCATTTTTTTATTGTACTTGTATCATTCAACGAACTGAAATAACCTTGAGAAGGTGATTTTCATTAAATTCATGATAAGTATTGCCCACTGATGTAAATAAACCCGCATTATTATTATTTGTGAACTTAAAAAAAAATATCGATTACAATATCCTAAAACAACATCAATAGATTAATACTGGAAATTAAAATAAATGAATTTAAACATAACCCAACATAATGTTACATTTGTGTAAAATGGATTATAAGGTTGTGGTTAATGCATATTACATGTATAAACCAAACGGATTCTAAAATTAATACAAAACTTGATTTAATAAAATGATTTTTTTTAATACTTCTTTTCGTTTTATTGAATATGTTTTACATTACAATGGGTAGAAAACTGATTATTTAAAAAAAAGATATAGCATTTTATAATATATATATACCAAAATTAATTTTCCATAAATAGACTATGTATCTGTTTCTCTCTCTCCTCTCTATAAATATTTCTCTCTCTCTCTCTCTCTCTCTCTCTCTCTCTCTCCTCTCTCTCTCTCAGTAATGTATCAAAGCGTTGCGTTACAAAAGTACCTTGTTAAGAGCGGAACTAATTTAACAATATAGGTTTGCAGAAACATACTACTAATACCTAAAAAAAGTTGCTGCATGACTATAATCTAAAAAGACATACCATAAGCTATTGCCAAACATAAGAGCCTCTGGAGAAATAAACCTTTCCAAATGATATACATTAGTATCATCGTTGATTTAATAGAGGAAGATAAAGGTTGGAGAAAATAAGAAAATAAAGAGGCCATATAAACAGGAAATTTCTACGCATGTCTTCTTTGACTACTATTAATAAATACTTACATGGGACAATAAGTCATTCACTCTTCCTTTCCCACATGTTCCGTTTCGATTATGTGCACGGCTTTTAAAACTTTAACAAAGATAGTTTTATTTTATTTTATATGGGCGCAACAGACACATGATAGAGAAGCCTGTGTGTGACTGAATTACATAGCTCTGCATTTTTATATTTAGGATAATTTCTTGAAACCTACTATTTAGCAAGAACTAATGACATATGAGAGTCCAAGCACATTCTAATTATTACTTTGGTAATCCAACAACTTTCAATGTAATATTAATTCTATGATAGAATCGATGATTTATAAAAGGGTCTGGCCGCGCATAGTAACCAATTTTCTTTATATTTCATTCATGGCAGACCTAGGTGTAAAATCCAAAAAGACACTAAAAGTTGGTTGTTGGGGGTAACCGTTGCCATGGTTACCATAGTTAAAGATGGGTAAACAGCAAAACTTGCCTACTTTAAAGCCATTTAAGAAGGATTGTCCACTAATGTAAACTATTTAAGATATAAAACAATCTTTATTCGATTGCAATTCTTACTTCATAGAAGAAAATTACAAAAAAATGAAATGAAAGCCGCGCTATCTGTCTACATGTAACACTTTCTTTTCGCATTAGACGCAATACGCGTACACAATAACAGTTTTATGAGTTTAATAAGATCACAAGCAACAGGGACGCTAATCTCGAAATACTTGTCGTTTTCGAGTAATAATACAAATACTTTTAAAGGCTCTTGATCCCTACTTAAATGGGCCAACCAGTTTTATAGTATAAAAAAATAGTTAATAATTGGCACAACTCTTGTTGTATATCTATGTAGACATTTTCTAAAAACTAAAACGCTGCGGAGGAGAATTATAAGCAAAATTTAGTATTTTTTAAAATATGAATTTCGATTAAAGAAGTAAGTAGTTTATGTGGGTTAATCAAACATGTCAGTATTTAACGTGTTTACATTAAAGCTTTAAAACATCTAACGTCTTGTAACGTAACAACTCGGAGACTTTGCAGGTACACGAGACACAATTAATAAAAAGGTAATAACTGGAAACCGGAAGCAGCGGTCTCCTATTTTGTTTTGTTTCATAGTAAGCAATTGACAAATAAATATAAAATTGAAGAATCTTCATCAGAATACAAAAGAACAAGGACTTCTGTTGGAAACGGAAAGGAAATGGTTGATGATTAATTTAACAAGGTAATTCATCGGCATACTTGTTTTCAACAAAATAACAAAAGTTATCGCTCTCATTTTTGTGATGTTTCTATAAACATGTCTTATTGTTATTTAACGATAATTTACAATAAAGTCATACATAGTTAAACATAGTTCAAAATAGTCACCTTATGAGCAACCATTTGTTAAAAAATCGAATAATTTTTCTCCGAGAGTGAATTTGTCCAGAACAGATGAATATGATTCTATTATTATAATTTTTTTAAATATTTTTTTAAACGCCAATTTTGCACGTCTACATGTAAAAAAAACAGTTCAACATAAATGATACATAGAGCATATGTATATTGTGCGATTTTATATTTGCTCAGTCATTAGGCGGAGTTATCTATGCACGCTCTCGCAATGCCAAAACTTATGAATCTCTCAGAACAGTTTTCTATCCCAACATCGACTCTCCCCTTCTTTCTTTCTCTCTCTATCTCTGTCTCTCTGTCTCTCTCTCTTTCTATCTCTGTGTGTGTTAAACCGTAGTTGAAAGTCACGGTATAGAGTATGCATTGATCTCTCCTAAATGGAAGAGGAACGTGCATGTTGGTCATGGTTGGCGACATGGAGTTAAACAAAATATAAAGTTTCATGCGCTAAGCGTTCATTTTATGCATGCACTGTACCATGGAATCATTTAATTTGGTGGGGACCAATTATTGTGGATTTTTGTTTTTTGCTTATTCGCGGGGATGTAATTTCGTGGATGCGTCGTTTTTCAGTTTCAGAAGAAAACTAAATCTACGTCCCCTTTTTATATTCGTTGGTGCCAGCTACCAAATAACACAAAAATTGACCCACCATAAATTCTAATGATTACTCACTATATACTGGAAGTATTTAAGAAAGCATGATTCGTTTGATAAAGCAAAGGTTAATCACACGAGTAGTACATACATGTACCATACTTAACATAACGCAATATATGCATATTAGGTTTATTTTGAAATTAGGGAAGTGGTTAGCAGTACAGAAAACGCACCCTGTTTAGACTCTTCAAGATAAAATAGAACCAACCTTTAAAACAAGATAGCATTCACTGAGGAAAATAATCTGACACAGCAGCGGAAAAGATCGGGTTTTACAAGAGCGAGATTATTTTCAGAAGGCTTAATATGCGCCTTTTATTAAGCATTAAAATACTCAAATGTATTTTACTAGCTGGCGTTATAGAACCGACGACATCCAAAATAAGCATTCAATGCTTAAATGAATAAAAAAAATACTGTGGTTTCATCAATATTCGTTGTTTACCAATTTTCGTGGATTTCGTTTTTAAGTTGATCCACGAAATTAAATGTTCATTGAAATGCAATTTCTTTTAACATTTTGTATTGATAGGGTCATTGGCCAAGAATTTACGTATCCTTGAAACAGTGATTTTCACTTTATCCACGAAATTTGATACCCTTGAATATTAATGAAACCACAGTAAATGTCCTTTGTATTGAGATAAACAAATAAATAGATAGATAAACGATACTAGTGGTCTTTTATATACCACCCATTTCAACTCATCTACCTTAGTTTATATCAGAAACGTTAGTGTAGGATAAAAAAAATACATGCTTACATGTATTACTAAAAAAGGGCTGGGGAAAATAAGTGGATAATTTAAAGTAAAAGAGAGATAGAGAAAAAGAGAAAGAGAAGGAGAGAGAGAGACAGACAGACAGACAGACAGAAAGACAGACAGACAGACAGACAGACAGACAGACAGACAGACAGACAGACAGACAGACAGACAGATAAACAGACAGACAGATAGACAGAGGGAGAGAGAGGGAGAAAGAGCGAGATAGAATGCGATAGAGAGAGAGAGGCAAACTGTGAGAGAGAAGCAAATAGGATCGAAAGTTATATGTTAATATATTGAGAGATGATAAAAACTTGTAAATATAAAGATGCAATATGCCGTTAGAAATCATAATGATTTCTTCTTATTAATAACATTTAACTGATTTTAGTGTTTTTCACTTTTTTAAGTCCATTGTAGGTCTTTGCATCTCCTTCCTTATTCCAGAAATATGTAAAATATGACTCTAATACACGGGCATACATTTTGGAGGTATGATTCATATCTTTGTATTAAAACATTGCGATAATATCTGTCCACCAAGTCTCAAAATGTATTGTACTGTATATGCAAAGCATACAAACGAACAGGAGAATCATGCACTTCATCTAAAATAATAACGGTCACTAGGTTATTTTGTTATATACATTGTATCATTAAAAAAAAAACAATATTGACAACCAAGAATAGAATGCTAATACACTAAATAAAACTTCAAAGTGTTCATCCAGTAGCTTGTTTTTTACGATTTAAATGGTGTAGAATCGCCCATTTGCTTTTTTATCGTTATTGTTCGTGTAGCGTGAAAATTCAGTTAGTAAGCAATCGCCCATGTATCCTGCGTAATCGTGCATCTTTTTTTTTCAGAATCGTGCTAGTTTTTTGTCAACAATAACGTTGTAACCACTGTAGCATTATCATAGATTTTGCAAATTCACACCAAGTAAGCGACATCACTTATATTTCTGAGGTGCTTGTTTTATTATTGGAGTTAACGCCTATTAGAGGCTTCTACGTAGATCACTATAAATCATTGCGATAGTAACATGATATACAGTATACCTATACAACCAATTCAAACACTTTAAAAAGGTATTGGAATTTTTTTTTTGGGGGGGGGGGTGTTTGATGGACAATAACAAGCGCATATACCTACTAATTCCTATAAAAAAAAACCTACCAAGAAACAACTGAATTTCCTTCTCATCAATACATATACATTTGGCAAACATTTTTTTTTTAAATAAAAAAAAAAGTATGATTTAATTGCAATTAATATATTGGTATTTTAGCGGAAAAATCAATAGTTTTTTACCTTATATTTATAACACCGAGAATGCAACGCATGTTTGAATTGGTAGAATAGAATTCAAAGTGTCTTTAAACCCCGGTAGGCTACTGTCATTATGAAATAAAGTATTATTTGTTATGCAATGTTTCTATTGCATGAAACATCATTATTGTATGTATATGATAATAATATAGATCAGCTACATCTTCTCTTTCTTTGTAATTCGACGAAATTTCACGAGCCGAAACCGGAAAAGAAACAAGTACAGACAACTCTGGTACATGCGCAGCTGGTAGAATCATGTGCACTTTAGCAGCTGATCGGAGAAGTAATACAAACGTATATTGTATAAATGTTGCATTAGTATTTGAGTACGGTAAAATAATAACATATTGCATAAAACATCGCGATAAATTCTCTCTAGATCCCGTCAGAAACTTGTTTACACAAACGAAAGCTTTTGGTCATGTCGCATGCTGTTATTTCATGCTTTTATATTCATATCAACGATCGACAATTTCCTTTTCCAAGTACATATATAAATATAAATACGATATTTTTCTAGATCATCGAAAAAAACTCTGTTGAGAGCATTTTAACACCCCGTGTATATAGACATGTATACACAAGCGAGCGTGTTTCCCTCGGGGTTTCACACCTTTATCGATATAAGCTCCACCCCCACCTAAACTTACCTGAGGTAAACCACCCGGTTAAAAACCTCGGCCTTTAATAATGAATACTAATAGTAAAGGCCCTCCTTATAAGTCAATTTTTTTAAATTGGTGGATCTTCTTAAATGGTAGGATTTTTTCATAATAGAATCCAATTAAACAGCAGTTCTTTTTGTTTATTTTTTTTTTTTGTTTTTATCAATTCAATAGATGCAGCTACCCTTTTTTAAGTTACTGCGATTTCTATTACGGAGGCTATTTTATTTCTAGCATTTGTTCATCTAGTTTGTCAATAACATGAATCATATTCACGTTTAAATATGCAATTCCAATGCCCATGTTTGCGTCTTTAGATAATTGTTCTGCGTTACAGCTTTTTAAAACTAGCCTTCAGTTTAGTACATATTTTACTTCACGAGCAATATACTTTATCTCTAATCAAGACTTGAGATTTTGATTTATAAATATAAAAATTCACTAAAAAATAAAAAGATACTTCATCCGATACTTCCCATTTAAAAAATAAACATTACATAATGTCCCTTTAAGAATGTTATATCATTTTAAGATTATCCAAATATATACTTCTATTTAAATGTTATGCAATGCAATTGTTAAATGCTTTAATTCCTCATGTTAAAACAAATTAGGATTTGTTATGCAATGTTTATTCTATATACAACATTGATAAGCACGTTTTTCGTTACATAACAAACCTAAGAATAAAATACACAAAAACAAAATTATAAAAAAAAATAAATAAATAAACAATGAAAATAAAAAAGAAACCAAGTAACAAAATTGATAGTGAAATAGTTTTAAAATTGCTAAGTTCTAATTGTGTGTATTTAACTTATTCTCTTTTAACGTTTGTAAATGGCCATGATAGTTGATTTCATCACGAAGCAAGGTTTTACATAGACTTAGGTAAATGAGTAATAAATATACATACTGTATACAGGTTTATTTTTGCCCATTGTAATTTTCGCCCTTCTACACTTCTACAGTTTCGTTGCGTCTTGAAATCGGCAAGAACCTGTTCTGTTTAAAAAGATTATTTGAGATTTATGCATTTGCGCTGTCTTCGATGCACCCGGCGACATCGAGGGCGAAAGGGGCGAACATAAAACGGTGGCGAATATTAGTGTATACAGTATGTATATGTTTAATACACTGATTAGGGATTTTGAATGAAAATTCATAATTCTTAATAAAAGTGTGTTAAAAAACATTATATATTTATGATTATTTTGGAATGACTCCAAACTAACAATCTGAAATAAAATCATATATCAATTAAAGCACATTCGTTGATACTATAAACGTTTCCTTTTGCGTTTGAAGCCTTGTTTACGTAAAACACGGATTGTTAATCAAACCTTTGATAAATATGTGATATTATCTTCATTCTAATTGTCAGCCAAATCATTTATTTGATTCAAATGTATACATGTAGCAGTATATTGATTTTTTTATACATAATATATAAGAAAAAATAAAACCAGTAAAACTGTAAATCAAATATAAAAAAGAGAAAAACAAATATAAATAAATTTACAATCAAATGAAGTTCTATGTTGATGATAATGAGCGTTTCGTCCCCAATCTTTCTAAAAATGATAAATGAAAAGTCGTCTGTATTTAAATATACAATTCAATAAAAAACATATTGGAATATGGATTTATAGAGCATGCATTAATTTTATTTCTTGCTAAACATCATTAAAGGGGCATGGTCACGCTTTTAGTAAAGACGTTTTTTTTCCGTTTTCAATGTTTACAATGCTTTAATAAAGTATTTCTAATAGTCAACCAAAATTTGATTGTCAGTCGCGTTGTTAGAAGCGAGGTACAGAGCTTACAATTCTTTGTCATGTAAACAAAGCGTAGGTAATGTTTTTGTTTCGGTTTTGAATACTGAAGTGAAAATCCAGTTTAAATGTTCTACAAAGCGTCTTTTTACTCCTTACCAAATATTAAAAGCAGTAAAGAAGAAACTTTAAGAACACTGTCAAACAGCGTATTCAAGAAGCGTGTAAATCAGATATGGATGCTTAAGAATTATAAGAAAGTTTTAGAAAATTTGACATTTCAAAAGGACTATGTGCGGTATGGTCAAATATCTGCCCCCAATTTTAACCAATTTTTAAAAAGTATCGTATAAAAATCAAATCTTCATAAATCATTGTACAATGGACGCCTATCACTTTAATCTTGATTTTAGTCATCATTGCTCATTCGCTGTTTATTTATGACGTCACCCAAATGACCTATTTCCCGAAAATCTCCAAGCAAATGGGAATATTTTTATTTTTGCTTTATATTTTGCATTCGGAAATAGAGAGTGCAGGTCTGCTCAAGTACGATTCTAACATATGTTTTTCTTAAGATATTTATACACATTATACTAAAAAATGGTACTTGAGCAAGTCTGCGCTCGATGTTTCCCAGTCGAAAAACCATTGGAAAACACACATCTTGCTACAAAACATCAATTTATCCTTATATAGGATTTATATTCGCGGCTGACGGCTACCAATGAATAACACGAAAATTGAGCCACCGTGAATTTTTAAGATTTCCACAGTATAAATCGGAAGTATTAAAGAAAGCATCATCCGTTTGATAAAGCAAAACTTAATCGCACGCGTAGTACGTACATGTACCATACGCATCATATAAATGTACATACTTTAAATAACTTGATATATGTATATTAGGTACATTTTATAATGAAGGAAATAGTTATCAGTACAAAATTTTACCCATGTTAGACTTTTGAACATAAAATAGAACCAACTCAAACAATATGATAGCATTCACTGAGGAAAGTAATCCAAGACACTACACAACACCGGAAAAATATCGGGTTTTAGGAGAGCATACTCTTCGTTAGTGTAACCTACAATTATTTCTAGGAAACGTATGTGTGATATTCTAAGAGATTAACAAAATTCCTTAGTCAGTCTAAATTTCGTAAATAAAATAGCAATTTAATACATCACACATTTTTAAGGTTAGTCACTAAGTAGACTTCTATTCCGCTTGAAAACCTTGGGAAAATGTTACTTTATAAAGAAATGTTGAATGTTTGAAGCATAAAATTTATCTATATAGTATAAATATTTCCACTTATGCATCTTTTTAAAAATTAAAATTCATTTGAGTGTATCATAGGTATAATTGTCGGTAGATGTCACTTTTGTGAGTTCCTGGTAATCTGTTTTATCATCCACGTTGTCATAAATCTCAGGGTTGGCAGTTATGCTTTGTTGACCCTTTGCCGTTGATTTTGGCTGGTCCTTGAGCAGAAAAGGGGGTTTATTTCTGCATACTCTAGTAACAAACATAAATCAATACATCATTACATATCATAGATGATAGTATTTTAAAATAATAGCTTCAATCAAAATATATTTGAATAGATATTTTTTTTCTATTTCTCTTTATGCGAAAGCATTTTTACTTTCTTTTGTGACAAAAACATTCTAGTTTAAAGCATTGCAGTCCTTTAAAAACATAATACAAACAAAAATTACTTTTGCAGAGCTTAAAGATACGTTCTATTTCAAAATAAAACCGTTCCTTATCATTAATTTGTATCACGAAGAATTATTAAAACATCGTAATAGTTTGTATAGCCGAAAAGGCGCAACGTACATTTAATTATATTGTTTTTCTGAAGTGTTCATTTGCAAGAATAATATAATAACAATCTCATAAATCAATATTTGATATTACAATCTAAATTTGTCAACATTTTAAAGTTATAAATTGTTTGCATAAAACTACTTACACATGCAAAAAATATTTTTTGTATATTCCGAAAAAAAAGGACATCCATATATTCTGAATTCAGAATTAACATACATTTAGTTGTTGTTGTTGTTTTGTTTTTGTTTTGTTTTTTTTATTTGGGGTGTTTGGTTTTTGTTTTTTGTTTTGTTTTTGTTTGTTTGTTTGTTTTTTAATTGGAATTCAATGTCAACTGATGCTTATAAATTGTTTTTTTCCTAACGCAAGTTTAAAGGTATGAAACACTTGGCGATAATGAAACTATGAGTATTGCAAATGTACAAATCATTAAAAAACACATAGCAATAAAATAAACAACGATGCATAGATTGATTGTAACTTCACAAAACAAATGAAACAAACGTTATTCACTTACCTGCTCGTGAAATAAACGTTGAGGAAAAAAGAGATGGCAAATAAAGACAAAATAATGTACAATATCAATGGAAGGTAATCTGGATCACCATGTGCTGGAAGTTAAAGTATTTTACATAAGTGTAATGATGACAGGGGGTATATTATATATAAAATGGTACAAAAGTAAAACAAAATTTGAAAGACAAGCAGCCCATATACCGATGTCACATTTCTCGCCTTGGAATCCTTCAGCACATCTTTCTGGACATTTTCCTGTCACGTGATGACATTGTTGTCCGTTACTACATTGACCACACACTGACAAACAGGATTGACCATATGTGTTGTTCCTGCAAACTATAAGTAAAGATTAGCGAGAGTGAACCTGAATACAATAACACAATAAATAAATATATTAAGTACGAATTCACGTCGTCATTGTTCCCGTTTTAAAAAAAAAAACTACTCCATTTCCTTCAAAATAGGACTAATAGAAGTGAAATTTACCATAATCTTTTTCGTCAGTTTTAAGACCGTTTTTTTTTAATGTAACATTAAAGAAGGGGTATGTGGGTAATGATGCATTTCAAAAATGAATGTATTATTAAAAATTAATTAAAAGAGGAAAGAAACTATTCAAAAACATTTTTTTTTACCTTTGTCACATGTATCTCCATCGACGCCTGCTTCACATCCGTTTGGGCAATTTCCGTTTACATGATTGCACATCACTCCCTCCTTGCATTTCCCACATGTTTTGTTGCAATTGAATCCATATTTATAATTGCACACTGTTGACCAGATATTTGCATATAGCCAATGTTATCAAAATTTGATCTTTTTGAAAATATCACTGTAGAGGAGAGAGAGAGAGAGAGAGAGAGAGAGAGAGAGAGAGAGAGAGAGAGAGAGAGAGAGAGAACGAGATTATTATATATAGATAGAGTGATAAATAAATAGTATAACAATACAAAATATGCATTCTGTCTTGATCCCAAACCATTAGGAATAATATGCCACAGGAAGTCAGTGTTCTTACTTTTATTGCATCGTTTCCCTGTATTTCCACATGTTTTGTTACATTCAAATCCTTTTATACAATTGCACCATACATTTACATGTAACCAAGGTTATCAAAAATTGATTTTGTTAAAAATAACAGCACCAGAGAGAGAGAGAGAGAGAGAGAGAGAGAGAGAGAGAGAGAGAGAGACAGAGAGAGATAGAGAAATATCGTCATAGGTACAGTGACATATGGATAATAAATATACAGCTATATGTATCAACATAAAAGATATTTATTCTGTTTTCATTTTACCTTTGTCACATGTTTCTCCATAGACGCCTGCGTCGCATCCGTCTGGGCAACTTCCGTTTACATGATTGCACATCACTCCCTCCTTGCATTTCCCACATGTTTTGTTGCAATTAAATCCATATTTATAATTGCAGACTGTTGACAAGACATTTGAATGTAGCCAATGTTATCACAATTTGATCTTTTTGAAAATATCACTGCAGGAGAGAGAGAGAGAGAGAGAGAGAGAGAGAGAGAGAGATAGATTATTATATATAGATAGAGTGATAAATAAATAGTATAACAATACAAAATATGCATTCTGTCTTGTTCCCAAACCATTAGGAATAATATGCCACACGAAGTCAGTTTTCTTACTTTTATTGCATCGTTTCCCTGTATTTCTACATGTTTTGTTACATTCAAATCCTTTTATACAATTGCACCATACATTTTCATGTAACCAAGGTTATCAAAAATTGATTTTGTTAAAAATAACAGCACCAGAGAGAGAGAGAGAGAGAGAGAGAGAGACAGAGAGACAGACAGACAGAGACAGAGAGAGAGACAGAGAGAGAGATAGAGATATATCGTCATAGGTACAGTGACATATGGATAATAAATATACAGCTATATGTATCAACATAAAATATATTTATTCTGTTTTCATTTTACCTTTGTCACATGTATCTCCATAGACGCCTGCGTCACATCCGTCTGGGCAACTTCCGTTTACATGATTGCACATCACTCCCTCCTTGCATTTCCCACATGTTTTGTTGCAATTAAATCCATATTTATAATTGCAGACTGTTGACAAGACATTTGCATGTAGCCAATGTTATCACAATTTGATCTTTTTGAAAATATCACTGCAGGAGAGAGAGAGAGAGAGAGAGAGAGAGAGAGAGAGAGAGAGAGAGAGAGAATCATCATAGGTAGAGTGACATATGGATAATAAATAGACAGATATGTGTATCAACATACAACATATCTATTCTCTATTCATTAAAAATCCCAAACTATTAGAAATATTATACCAAATATAGTTCGTTTTCTTACTTTTATTGCATTTTTGACCCTCAAATCCCTCAACACAACTCCGACATGCTCCAGATTCGATATCACAGATACCAGGCTGACAATTTTGAGAACATGGTATGGAACAGTTCTCTCCGTAATATCCAGTTTTTGGACAACCTTAAAAATACACATTTCAGTGACTAATTATGTTTTAATACTAATTGTTGAATTCAGTAATCAATTTATACATGTACTGCATTTCTTTATACAGATAACAATTGAAATGTTAGCTTGTCCGAAAATAAAAAAAAAGTTTTTATCAAGCAGTGTCTTTTATTTAACATTAATATTTACCAGCAACACTTAAGATATTACATCGAGTGACTATTCCTAAATATTTTGTAAATCCCTTCTAATTCATAGATTCGTCGACGGTTAAGTAATCGAACAATTGCCACTCCTAAACAATATAACGTTATAAAAAGAACTCAGTCAAGACGTACACACATATATGCATTTCTGCTAACAGAACATCTATGATAGTTAATAATGGTCGATAAAACAAACAAGAAAAAGTGTATATTTCCCGTGAATGTTTGTGTATTAAGAGATCTAGGTATCTAATACATGTAAAATTATTTTAAATGAAGAGCAAATGCGGACCTGACATTCAAATATTATGCTGAACTGAGAAGAGGACACCGACTTTTTAATTTAATTTGTTTTTTGTTGGAAGGTGGTAGGGGGTGTAATAGAAATAACAAAATGATGTTTTCTTTTTCTCTAAAATCTTACCAAAAACTTCCAATTCACAAAGCTCGTTGTATGCGTGGTCCGAATACCCAGCAGGGAATGGGGGATTAGTCCTATTGTTGTAGAAGATGACGTATCGCCCATGATAAGGACACGTTATGTTTATGGAATTGGGTATTGTATCTAAGGTGAAGCTCTTGTCTTTAAAACACAACACCCCTTCATCTTTATCCGTCGTGTTTGATACGATAACCGAAAACCCCAAAAACCTAGCTGCATGACCGTTTTTAGGACCTGCAAATAACAATCAAAATTCTATGGTTGTAATTTTTTTTCATTCTTTAGATGATATTGCTGAGCATCATATTTAACGAAGATGTTAATTAATTAATTGATTTTTGTTTTTCAATCATAAATTAAAAACGTGTATATTGCAATACGCCAAAGAAAGAAAACAAAGAGAAAACAAATAAAAGTACGAAAAAAAAACATACAAACAAAAAAAACAAACAAAATAAACAAGATAAAAAAATCCAAATAAACAAAAAATAAAAACAAGAACAAAAAGCGAAGCTTGAACCGGTGTTATTAAGTCAAAGAAATATTTACTCAAGTGTCTGTAACAGTATCTAAGTAGCATTGGTAATCATGTACAGTGTTTACCTGTCAGCAACCTTTTATTTAACTGAATGGCAGATATCCATCGCAAATGTTAATGTCTTCTTAACGTAGAATTATATAATAGCTTTATAAAGATGCATTAGAAAAACAAATGACATCTATAGTTATGTGTTATTTCACCGATGGTACTAAAAATTCAAACTACGTGCATTTTGTTGTTGAGTAAAACAAAGTTAACGTTCAGTGCTTTTAACGAGTCAATGACCACAATTATTTATCTATAAATCTGTGTTATATGTATAATAAACTCAAGAAATTAAAAACCACCAACAATTATGAAAATTATATATCTTAATAAATGTTTCAATACTATAATAGGCAATCAGACAACCTACCCCAGGAAAGATTATCCGTTCTGTGCTGTATAAAGATATGATGTATGCTCAGGATTTCTCCCAGGTCAACTCTCCATTCTGCTATTGATTTATAGTCTTCTGATATCGTACACTCTCCACCAGAAGCAGCGAGATTAGATTTTCGTCCATCTACGGCACGTTCCGCTCCCCAACCGAGCTTAAAATTCCCGTAGGGAAACATCTCCCATGCTTGTTTATTCAAAGCAATGTTTTCTGTCGCAGGATTAAAAAAAAAAAAGATAATAGAACTCACTACAAAAAGATGAAGTACTTCGGAACAACATAAAGTTTATGTCATAGCATTGATTCGTATATTTCGTAAATGGAAATTAGTTTTGTATTTGCTCCCAGTTGTGTCCACTGGACAAACGGCCTAATCTGGGGGAATGAAGCAGGTTTCGTTAATTTAGAATGATAACATTTTAGGTGTTGTATTTTATTCATAGAATTAAACACTGGATGTAAGTTCTGATTAGTTTGTTTTAAAAATATTGGTCAGAATTCCTAGCCATGGTGAATTATTAACTATTTTTTTTTACTTTTACGTGTCAATCAAAGAACAAGAAAGAATAGGGATAATATTATATCACTCCTTATATTTAACAAACATTACACTGTACTGTTTTTAATATTTATTGGATACCAACGTTGTGGATTGTTGAGATGATGCATTTAATGTTCGTCGATGTCTTATTTTACATTTTGCGTTTATTATTCCCACGAACTAACGATTTTCATTAAGTCCAAGAAAATTGATGCCCACTTATATTCATGAAACCACATTATTAATATTTGTGATGAAATATGTAATAGAATTGTATTAAACAAATGTAAAATTATCAATTAGAATTGCCTAAAACCCCATGAGAAGATGAGTATTGAGAATTAAAATAAATCTATTAATAACACAATACGATATCACAATTGCCATTCGTGTTAAATATAAGTTTATATTTGATGAATATTTAAACAAAAATGATTATCTCATTAATACAAAACGTTAAATGTTTCCTTTTTTTCCTATTCGTTTTTTTAATATGTTTACAATGAGTAAAAAACAGGTATTATATTTTTTTCAAAATTTGTTATTTATTATATGTAGATCAAAATAAAATTTCTATATTTACTCTATGCTTTTTTTTCGCTCTCTTCTCTCTATGAATTTAGGTAGCTAAACACAGTTACGTATATCCGCGGGTTTTTTCTCTGGGAAAAAGCAGGATGGGCATGGATGCTCCTGCTATTTTAATGCGGTATACATGAACACTTTTTTTTTTCATTTTCAATTGCATAATATGGAGGTTCATCTTACGAATACATGCAAAAAGTATGTAGAAACATTTTAAAAATTAATTTTGTAATACTCTAAAATAAAGAGAGGTAACTCAAAATACACCGGCTTTTACGCCTGCAGAATTTCATGAATCTTTTAGCGGGTAATATAGCTCTTTAAACAGCTGACGAATGTACCCTGAACATACTATAAAACGATGCCTAAGGACCTGCTTTTGAAACTGCACAGAAATTAAAATGGCTGATTTATTTGCATCCTGCTTTTAGGAATAGCCTAACATGCATGGGTGTTCTGCATTTAGAGGCATCCTTTGTCTATTTTCCTCATGTATTCGAGTGCCAAATAAATTCTAGGATTAAGTTACAGGTATATTTATCTTAAATTATTACAAAATTCACAATTTCATCTTTCTATTGATATCTAGATATATATTAAACATGTTTTTTATAATTTATTTTTATAAGGGTCAGTTTTGCTTGTCCCTCCACCAATAAAAAAAAGGCCGTATAACGTTACATATAAAAATATGTTCTACACACTATATCTATCTCTGAGTAATGTTTTAAGGCATTGTGTAACAACAGTGCCTTGTTCAGACCGGAACTAGTATACCATTATTATAGGTTTAAAGAATCATACGGTTAGAACCTAAAAAAAGTTACTGCATGACTAAAAAGACATACCATAAGCTATTGCCAAACTAAAGAGCCTCTGGAGAAATAAAGCATTCCAAATGATATCCATTAGTATGATCGTTGATTTATGAGAGCAAGATAGAAGTTGGAGAAAATAAGAAAATATAGAGGTTACATAAACAGGAAATTTCTTCGCATATCTTCTTGATTGCTATTAAAACATGCTTTAATTGGACAAGTCATTCACATTTGCTTACATCATGTTCCGTTTCGATTATGTACATGTACTCGACTTTGAAGACTTTAACAGATATGTTTTTATTTTAAAAAGTTAGAATTTAAAGTATTATGTAAAATCATTATCAGATAGTTGAGTAAAACAGGCATATGATGGAAAAGCGTCTGGGTGACTGGATTACATAGCTCTGCGTTTTAATTATATTTAAGATGATTTCTTGAAACCTATTCTTTAGCAAGAAATAATGATATATGGGACTCCAAGCACATTCTTATTATTACTTTGGTAATGCAGAAACGTTAGGATCAATTCTATGTTAGAATCGATAATTTATAAAAGGGTCTGGCCACGCATAGTAACCAATTTTTTGTATATTTCATACATGGCAGACCTAGGTGTAAAACGCAGAAAGACACTAAAAGTTGGTTAATTGGGTTAACCGTTGCCATGGTAACCGATGCTAAATATGGGAAAATTGATTATTACCTCTTTACAGTTAAATATGAAATTAGACAATGCAAATTAAAATTAGTAAATCTCTCTCTCTCTCTCTCTCTCTCTCTCTCTCTCTCTCTCTCTCTCTCTCTCTCTCTCTCAATGTAACCTTCAACCATTTACATTAATGTGAAAGTGAAAATGTATGTGTGATATTCTTAGAGATTAACGAAATTGCCCAGTCAGTTTAAATTTCGTAAATAAATTAGCCATATGTTGCATAACACATATTTTAAGTTATCACTAAGTATAATTCCGAGTGCACTTGAAAACCTTGAAAACCTTGATTCTAAATTAAGAATTGTTGAATATTCGAAGCATATAATTTATCTGGAATTATAAATACAGATTGAGGGGTTGAATCCTAAATGTTATAACAAATCATGTCATACTGATTCTTATTTAAAAGACAATATTTCATTTAATAAACATGTATCAACAGCAAATCAAAAAACAAAACAAAACAAAAAATAAAATAAACTATAAAAAATGGATACTATTTTGTAGCGTTTAATAGGCATTCAAATTTGCTGCAAGTTGTTTAGCAGGTATTTTTTTTCCACAACTGTGTCAAACATCTGTTAAAAAGGTGTGGAAAAAATACCTCATTAGGCACCACAAAGAAAACGATAAACTCTACCAACTGTTATATTGTATGTAAAACAAAACAAAAGTGGCATTTATTAACTAAATAATGTAACGATATCCAGTTATCAAGGAAACACATATCAAAGCAATCATAAAACATAAACACTATAAACCAACTTTTTTTTCGAGACGATATTATTTTGCAATTTAATACAGATAAATTACAAGAGACATTTGAGGATTAGATCGCAGCGGTAAATATTCTTAAGAAGTTCTCGCGATCCTCTCGAAATGTTCTATCACACAAATAAATTTAGTTTACAGTAAGTAAATATCGCCTACCCTATTTGGATCCAAAATACCATGGGGTACTCTTTTTCCTTTCTGGTTCTTGTGACAAAGGAATCTTTCTTAACAACTGAAAAATAAAATACCAGTTTAGATTTATCGTAATTTTAATAGTACTACATAGAAATATCCAAAACTGAGACTAAGCATTCGGTAACATATTGTGTTAAACAGTAGTCTGTCGGGCAATAAAATTTTAAGCATTATGTTTTTATTTCATTCAAAACCTTGGGCAATATGAATGTTTAATCTGATGTTTAGTGTTTAAAGGACGTATAACACTAAAAAAAACGTGTCTTGTCTTGATAAACAATATTAAAAACTCAGCATATCAAAAAAAAATAAAATAAAATAAAACTCATTTTTACTTGAGCTTGTAAAAAGATTATAGAGTGGAATATATAAAAAAAAAACAAATAGGAGGGAATGTGATATACACTGTTAAAGTACAAGAACTAAAAAAATAACAACAATGTCATCTGTACATATTTTTTTTTCTTTCATAGAAATGAAACTGCAATCAATGAAATGATTCAGCCCTATTGATGATTAAAAAAAATTAAAATTTCCAACGTCATTGTCTCAAATCAAATATAAAAATAATTAAATTAAATATTTCTACCTTGTAATATATATCGTCTTCACGTATGTATTGGAAAAACTCTTCGTCGTTCATTTCCTTGCAGGTACCCGGTACCACTGTACTGTATATGCATAGCATACACGCGAACAGTAGAATCTGGAATATTAACGGTCACTAGCCTAAGGTAAGTTTGTTGCTTACATTGTATCATTAAAAAAAAACAATTTATTTTCCACCTAGGTAAAGAAGGCCAATACACTCTAACAAAACAAAACCTCTAAGTGTTCACCCAGTATAATGTATTTACTATAATATATGAAACTTGAACTTTTTTTGTCTTCAACAAAAAGTAAGGTCTTTTCGACATCTCCTTTTCCCTTTTTTATTTGAAATGTCAGAACAAATTTGTCAACGCCTTGGCATAATCAGTTCCCTAAATAAGAACTATAAGTAATGCACTGCAAAAGAAAGATAACTTCAGAACTTTAAAAGTAAATATCCTTATCATTTCTTAAAGAATATTTTCAAAAAATCATAAAAATATAGTATTATTTCTCGGACAGAAAACTTGGTATGCCTAGAATATTTATGTTCTACATTATTTTAAGCAAAGCCAGATAACTATTTCTAATTAATTGTTTTACTTTTAAAAAGTTGTAATATTCATGCCCTTAAAGCTCCTATAAAGAGTCACAAAGTGGTCCCTCGAACCAAATTTTTTAAATTGTAATCTTTACTACAATATAAAATATGAAAATATTTACTTGAAAACTGTTTGAGAAAACGTGGCACGCGTGAATCAGTTTAACATAAAAAAAACTCCCATAGACGAATTTTTTTTCAACTTATGAAAGCGGAAGTTTTCAATAGTTCTGAATAATACTAAAAATAAAACTTAAAATATATGATAATTATGACAGTTTAAAGATTTCCTATACCATACTTTAAAAATGTTGTGGTTATGTGTTTTTACTTTTTTCACCCCCGCCCCCCGTTTCTTCATAGTTTGAAACCTAATATCTCGAAAACGGTAAGAGATAGAAAACAGTTGTTGGTTACGATTTATGTTCACCATAGCATGATATATCTAATTCCAAAATTTCTTAGTTTAGAACGAAAAATAAAATAGATACAAGGGTCCTTTTAATATTTTGTATTTTGCATGTGTAAACCGGAAGTATAAAAACTGGAAGTCCAAAAAGGGACATACGGGAGAAATAAACAATTGCTGCAAGAATTAAACATTTGATTTTTGTTTTTGTTTTTGTCTTCCGTTTTAAAAAAAATCGCCGACTAAACTTTGTCGAGAAGAATAGTAATAATAAAACAGAACGAATACAATAGATCTTTTCGACCAAAAGTCGAAAAGCCCTAATAAGCACATTTATTAGGGCTTTTCGACTTTCGGTCGAAAAAACCTACTGTTTTCGCTTTTCTATTATTATTATGCTCGACAGTTTTTTTGTCACCGATTTTTTTAAAAACTGGAAGACATATTGATACAAATATGCAACTTTCTTACAGCAAATCTATCAATGTATGGAATGTAAGGGTTCAGACTTACAGTTCCGGTACTCCCGGTTTTCACGAGTATAATTGTAAAAACTAAGAGAAACGCAATATTTTGTTTAATTTTTGAGTCAGCACTTTTAAATTTTAGAATTAGATCTATCTTGTCCAGTTGTAAAAAATTGTAATGATAGACGATTTTCCATTTCTTACCGTTTTTGAGATATAAAGCCTAAAATCTTACAAAAAGAGGGAAGTAAAAACAAACAAACTTCAAATGACATTTAAAAGTTTATATGACGCCTAGACATTATTAAAATAGATGTACCTAGCATACATTCATTTCATTAAAACATATTGACTACTTCCAGTTTTAAATAGATATGATTTTTCCTGACATTCTAATTTAAAAAGGGGAAAAGGGGATGTCGAAAAGCCCTTACTTTATGTTGGAGACAAACAAAAAAGTTCTAGTTTGTCTTGTTGTCGGTGTGACTAATTTCCACTCAAATTTCAAAAAGTTAAAAATGATGTATTGACCTTGACCTCAGGTTGCGACCTGAGATATTAACATTTGCTAAACATCACAAACACTTCCGGTTCAGTTGAATTTTGCTCTAAGCTTTTGTATTGTTTTGAGTTGCCTATGGAAACGACGTAACACTTATGAAATATAAAAGCAATTTTATCAAAATAACGTTTTCTTCAGATTTTTTGATATTTAAAACAATGTTAAACAGCAAATTAAAATTAGTACAATGTGTCGTAGAAACAATGCAGACACCGATATTCAAACGGCTTTGGCTGTTTTCTCTAAGATCATTTTGTCGATATTAAGTGTTTTCTTTTTAAACTACCACAAATACTATTATTGATTACCAAAAAAAATTATCATAAAAATTATAGTGTTATAATATATATATATATATATATATATATATATATATATATATATATATATATATATATATATATATATATATATAAATTTTTCTTGGATTATCTTTTTTTATTAATAGATTTATCCACATAATTAAAACATTATGTAATTGGACATTAAAAGTTATTTTATAAAATGACCTTGTGTCCAAAAACCCTCAGAACTCAAAGAGTTATTACCCGTTGAGAAAGAAATGCTTGTTATCGTTACTCATCTCAAACCATACGAGATAAAAAGTTTGGACTTTTACCAATGTCTTTTAAACGCTTAGAAGGTTCTATAATCTAGCATACTTAAGCGATCTGAAGACTCCCTTCTAGCAATTATTGCCCCTGGAAGTATTTAAATATTCATAAAATCAATTTCATTTTTTTTTTACTATTTGTTGCATAGACTTCGAACCACTTGGTATGGCAGCGTCGATATTGGCCGATCAAAATGACATAAAGGTCTAAAGTCAAGATCATTTAAAAATCTGTTTTTGAAGGAGTCTTCAAATATCTTTTGATAAGGGTGGTATAGAAAAACTTTCTCATGGATGTAGTAGGACCTATAAAGAGATTTTAAAATATAGCTCCTTAGCCCTTCCTTGAAATAGTTACGTAATTATTGTCTCTATTGTATAAAATACTTGCTATTGCTTCACCTATAAAACCATAAGAGAAAGAGACTTGGGACTTTGTCCAATGTCTTCAGTGAATTTAGAGGGCTTTTTCAATCGTTCACACCGAAAGAATCTGAGGCCAATATCTACCAGTCGATGCCCCTAAAATTATTTAAATGTTCATGAAATTACTTCAAACGTTTTTACTATTAATAGTACAGACGTCTGACCACTTGGGATGGGGACATTTACCTCGGTTAATTAATAAAACCCAAACTATAATCATTAAGGTCAAGGTTATTTAAAATTATGTGTATTACAGTGTAATGACTTTATATATCTCTTTTGTTTAGGATGATAAATACTTTTTTAGCTCTCCTGAGCTGAAAGCTCAAGTGAGCTTTTCTGATCATATTTTGTCTGTCGTCCGTCTGTCTGTCCGTCCGTCTGTCCGTCTGTCTGTCCATCTGTCCGTAAACTTTTCACATTTTCAACACCTTCTCCAGAACCACTGCACCGATTTCAACCAAACTTATCACAAAGCACCCTTAGGCAAAGGGGATTCAAAGTTGTGAAATTTAAGGACCACACTCTCTTCAAAGGGGATATAATTGGCAATTATTGGAAAATTTTGAGAAATTTTCAAAAATCTTCTTCTCAAGAACCATTTGGCCAGGAAAGCTGAAACTTATGTGGAAGCATCCTCAGCTAGAGTAGATTTAAAATTGTGAAAATCATGACCCCCGGGGGTAGGGTGGGGCCACAATGGGGGGTCAAGTTTTTACATAGAAACATATAGAGTAAATCTTTAAAAATCTTCTTCTCAAATACTAATCAGCCAGGAAAGCTGGAACTTATGTGGAAGCATCCTCAGCTAGTGAAGAATCAAAGTTGTGAAAATCATGACCCCCGGGGGTAGGATGGGGCCACAATGGGGGGGGGGGTTGAATTTTTACATAGGAATATATAGAGTAAATCTTTAAAAATCTTCTTCTCAGAAACTAATCAGCCAGGAAAACTGAAACTTATGTGGAAGCATCCTCAGCTAGTGTAGATTTATAGTTGTGAAAATCATGACCCCCAAGGTAGGGTGGGGCCAAAATGGGAGGTCAAATTTTTACATAGGAATATATTGAGTAAATCTTTTAAAATCTTCTTCTCAGAAACTAATCAGCCAGGAGAGCTGAAACTGTTGTGGAAGCATCCTCAGACTAGTGTAGAATCAAAGTTGTGAAAATCAAGACCCCCGGGGGTTGGATGGGGCCACAATGGGGGGTGTGAATTTTTACATAGGAATATATAGTGTAAATCTTTAAAAATCTTCTTCTCAGAAACTAAACAGCCAGGAAAGCTGAAACTTAGTGGAAGCACCCTCAGCTAGTGTACATGTAGAATCAAAGTTTGTTCAAATCATGACCCCCGGGAGTAGGGTGGTGCCACAATGGGGGGGGGGTGGGGTCAAATTTTTACATAGGAATATATTGAGTAAATCTTAAAAAATCTTCTTCTCAGAAACTAATTAGCCAGGAAAGCTGAAACTTATGTGGAAGCATCCTCAGCTAGTGTAGATTCAAAGTTGTGAAAATCATGACCCCCGGGAGTAGGGTGGGGCCACAATGGGGGGTCAAATTTTTACATAGGAAGATATAGAGTAGATCTTTAAAAATCTTCTTCTCAAAAACTAATCAGCCAGGAAAGCTGAAACTTATGTGGAATCATCCTCAGCTAATGAAGAATCAAAGTTGTGAAAATTATGACTCCCGGGAGTAGGGTGGTGCCACAATAGGGGGTCAAATCTTTACATAGGGATATATAGAGAAAATCTTTTAAAATCTTCTTCTAAGAAACTAATCAGCAAGGAAAGCTGAAACTTATGTGGAAGCATCCTCAGCTAGTGTAGATTCAAAGTTGTGAAAATCATGACCCCCAGGGTAGGGTGGGACCACAATGGGATGTTGAATTTTTACATAGGAATATATAGAGTAAATCTTTTAAAATCTTCTTCTTAGAAACTAATCAGCCAGGAAAGCTGAAACTTTTGTGGAAGCATCCTCAGACTCGTGTAGAATCAAAGTTGTGAAAATCATGAACCCCGGGGGTTGGATGGGGCCACAATGGGGGGTTGAATTTTTACATAGGAATATATAGAGTAAATCTATAAAAATTTTCTCAGAAACTAAACAGCCAGGAAAGCTGAAACTTATGTGGAAGCACCCTCAGCTAGTGTACATGTAGAATCAAAGTTTGTTCAAATCATGACCCCGGGGAGTAGGGTGGTGCCACAATGGGGGGTTGAATTTTTACATAGGAATATATAGAGTAAATCTTTAAAAATCTTCTTTTCAGAAACTTATCAGCCAGGAAAGCTAAAGCTTATGTGGAAGCATTCTCAATAAGTGTAGATTCAAAGATGTAAAAATCATGACACCTGGGGGTAGGGTGGGGCCACAATGGGGATCGAATTTTTACATAGAAATAGAGTAAATCTTTAAAATCTCTAAAACTAAGTAGCTAGGAAAGTATCCTCAGGTAAGGACTAGGTAGATTTAAGTTTGTTAAAATCATGATCCCCGGGGGTAGGATGGGGTCACAACGGGGAGGGGGAAGGGAGACAAATTTTTGACATAGGAATATATGGAGAAAAATCTTCTACAAAACCATTTGTCTAGAAAATCTGTAACTTTAGTAAAAGCAACATTGGGTAGTGTAGATTCAAATTCGTTAAAATAAAAAATAAAAATCTTGAGGATTAGAGTGGGGCCACATTCAGGATCCAATTTTAAAAAGGTTAACATTTTTAATTCACAAAAACTGAAATGTTATAATATATATGGTTTTACTTATATGCAAACATTTTGCCAATTTGTGATTCTTTAAAATTGTTAAAACTTTTGCCCCTGGACGATTCTTGGACCTCACAAGGGGTTCAGAGTTTGATGTAGGTTTATATCCCATGTATAAACAATTGTCTAGGATCTTGTTGAGAACTGCGATGCTCAACATGTGATATGAATATAAAATCATCCTGTTAGAAAAGGGACTTGATTATAAACATAAAAATATCTACATGTATTACTACATTGTCCAGATATTTTGTATTATGTTGATCTCCATTAAGCTGATTTTATCATGCCTATTGTTGCTCAGGTGAGCGATGTGGCCCATGGGCCTCTTGTTTCTCATGGACGTAGTAGGACTTTTTATGACATATCAAAACACAGGTGACTCTCGATACCTCAAAGTTCATGAAACGAAGGAAAAACCTCGTGGGATCAAGAGTTCGAGTTTTCAAAGGTTCAGAGTTTTAAGGGTTGACCGACGGGTTATATATTAAGTCTTTACGGATATCATGTTTAAGCCATTAATTTTAATGCTCAGCTTACGCGTGTGCTTTAATAACTTTTTTCTTTGATTTGATATACAGATATAGATGTTTAAAAAAAACAATCAATAGAAACAATATTGAAAAAAGTCATGATATTCATTCAATGCATCACAATATGGCTAAGTTGCTCAGCACTACTGCACTGTGAGGCAAATTGTCATAAAATTGTTTGTTTTATAAGCTTAGTTTTTAATATTGGTTATCGAGACAAGACACGTTTGTTTAGTGTTATACATCCTTTAAACATAAAACATCAGATTAAATCTTCATCACCTGCATATGGAGTTTTTGTCTCTCAGTTAATTCGATATGCGAGGGCATGTTCTACGTATGAAGAGATTTAAAGGTGAGTCAAGCTACTGAAAAACAAGTTGATAAATTACTACTATCAACTGTCCTGATTGAGGTCATCGTTTTGCAGGTTTTATGGTCGATACAAAGACCTTGTCAGCAAATAAATCTTCCACTTGGTCGCATGCTGACTTACTTTTGTTTTTAATTCTAATTTCTAGACCATAATTAATCTCCTAACCGATTACGAAAAAGAGCAGACGGCGGGTGTGAAAGTTCAGCAGAGGATGCTCACTCCTCAATGGCACCTGATCCTACCTCTATTTTTTTTTAGAGGTTTGTGTTTGTTCTGCTCATGCTATGCAGTTTTTCTAGGACTTCTGATTTTGAACACTGTTCGTTATCACCACATGTGTTATCAGCAGCACGGTCATATTAAATACGTATTCACTGGCTATGAGGACGGTAGTTAATGGGCCCCTAGGTAGCAACTATTTCCCAAGCCGAAACCGAGAAAACTAAATCTCTATTAAAATTATCTCGTCGAGAGTACCACATTTATGTTGCATTAAAGCATTCAGTCATCACAGGAGGCGTCAATTGTGCAGTTAAATTCGACCTCTCAGCTTTGCAAAGATAGTAGATGTACAAATCAAAATTTATGACAATGCCACTTTTCTTTATTTATGTAAATAAATATGCAAATGTTTAATACAAAGAAAAGTTTATCTGCATGACAAAAATACGCTAAATGTTTATTAAAGCCTTCATCAAGAAAATAATAACTGTTTTATTACCAAAGTCATTAAGCAATGTTTTCATGAAATTCAAACTCAAGGGGTAGATTCGATAAAATCACCCGGTATCTGCCATGTTTGATGAAGCAAAAAGACTGGTAAACATACTGTTGTAATATTGACTGGGCAAGTTTACTTATGAATAAAATAAAATCTGAAAAAAATTTAATTAAAAGGCGACTTTTTTGAAAACAAAGTCAGCTGCAGCCACCAAAAATAAAAATGTTGCCGGATTAGTGAAATATCATAGAGTTGAAGCCTTCTAAAAAAATATAATAAAGAAATATCAGAAGAATGTTATGTTACACTCATAAAATACAGCATGCGTTGAGATTGTCCCATAGAATAAATATATCATATCAGCATCTTATTAAAATTCATTTGAGTTTATCATAGGTATATTTGTCATAAATCTCAGGGTTGGTAGTTATGCTTTGTTGATCCTTTGCCCTTGCTTTTGGCTGGTCCTTGTGCAAAAAAGGGAGTTTATTTCTGCATACTCTGGTAGGAAACATAAGTTAATACTTCATTACATATCATAGATGATGGTATTTTAAAATAATAGCTTTAATCAAAGTGATACTGTTTTGTGTTTCTGTATTAGCGAAAGCATTTTCATTTTGTTTCATGGCAAAACATTCTTGTATAAAACATGCAAGTCCTTTAAAAAAGAATGCAAACATAAAAATATAACCGTTTCTTATCATTAATTTTTCTCAGGAAAGAATTATTAAGACATCGTGATACTTTGTATAGCCGAAAAGGCGTAACGTACATTTAATTGCATTTTTTTAAAGTGTTCAATTGCAAGAATAATATAATATCAATAGCAAAAATCAATTTTTGATTTTAAAAGTTTAATTGGTCATCATTTTAAAGTTAAAAATCGTTTGCATAAACATAAATGATTTTGTATATTACGAAGAAAGTAAAACATCGACGATATTATGAATTTAGAATTAACATACATTTAGTTATTATTGCTTTTTTTATTTAATTGGAATTAAAATGTCAACTGGTGCTTATAAATTGATTTTTTCTTACAGAGTTCAAAGGTATGAAACACTTAAAGACAATTTCTTATATGAAACTATGAGTATCTTAAATGTACAAATCATTTAAAAACAATTAGCAATAACATAAACAATGATAAATAGATTGATTCTAACTTCACAGCACAAACGAAACAAACATTAATCACTTACCCGATCGTGTAATAAATATTGAGGAAAAAGGAGATGGCAAATAAAGTAACAAACATGTACAATATCGATGAAAGGTCATTTGGATCACCACGTGATAGCACAAACGAGTGTGCTGGAAGTTATAGTATTTTACATAAGTGTAATAATGACAGGGGTATATTATATATCAAATGGTACTAAAGTTAACCTAAACTTTAAAGCCAAGCAGACCATTTACCGATGTCACATTTCTCGCCTTGGAATCCTTCAGCACATCCTTCAAGACATTTTCCTGTCACGTGATGACATTGTTGTCCGTTACTACATTGACCACACACTGACAAACAGTGTGTTGTTCCTGCAAGCTATAAGTCAAGATTTGCGAGAGTGAACCTGGACACAATAACACTTTAATGCAAATACAAGCTTAAGTACGAATTAACGTAATTGTTTCCGTTTTTTTTTAAACTGAATTTCCTTAAAAAATAGGACCAATAGAAGTTAGAATTACAATAATCTTTTCCTTCATTTTTAAGGTTGTTGATTTTAATTGTAAAAGGGGGTATGTGGGTAATAAGCATTTGTAAAATGAATGTATTATTACGGTTAATTAGCAGAAAGAAGTTATTCAAAAACATTTTTGTTTACCTTTGTCACATGTATCTCCATAGACGCCTGCGCCACATCCGTTTGGGCAACTTCCGTTTACATGATTGCACATCACTCCCTCCTTGCATTTACCACATGCTTTGTTGCAATTAAATCCATATTCGTAATTGCACACTGTTGACCAGACATTTGCATGTAGCCAGTGTTATCAAAATTTGATCATTTTGAAAATATCACTGCAGGAGAGAGAGAGAGAGAGATAGAGAGAGAGAGAGATATCATTATTTATAGATTGATAGACAAATTGATAAATAAATAGTATGAAAATACAAAATATGCATTCTGTCTTTATCAGAAATCCCAAACCATTAGGAATAATACGCAGGACAGTTAAGGCAACATTTTGCTTTCAAACAGCACTAAAAGGAGGTCGTTCGTTTTAGCTTTATTTTTTCTGCATGATATATTTTTCTAAACTATTTTTTGATTGATTTTGCAAAGATATGGGTCACCTTAACTTGACCATGTCTTAATTTGACTGTCACGTGACTTTTCAGTGTCACGTGGGCGTCTTTTAGACAAGAAACGTCAATGCTAATTTGAGACAAAAAAGACAAGGGCAAGACAAACAAAGCTTGGAGTAAGTAATATGACTACTTATTCAAAATTATCTATACATCATAGAAATCAATGCTCATTCAGTTGTAAAACTCGTTTATATTGCAAATTCGTAGGAAAACTGGCTAATTGTTGCAAAAATAGCGCATTTTTGTACATTTCGATAAAAATTACAAATTAAACCTTCATTTCTCAACAAATGAGCATCAGTTTTCATGAAGTACACGTAAAAAGGAAGAAAATCATACCAAGTTCAATAATATATATAGCCGCCTTGCCCTTGTCTTTTTGCATTTAATTTGTCAGTCAGGAAGGTCTCTCAAATCAATACACATTTCAAACGCACAAGTGATCCCAAAAGGGGAGATAACTCTATAAGCGGTAACTCTTCTGAAATAGGCGCGGTGTCATTGTTTCGCCTAATCCGAATTTATTTTGAGATAGAATTCATCAGTACATTATGCAAATGATTATTTACACATAGTGTTTCTGTTTTATTTATATAAAAAGGGACAATATGGTTACTATGAAACACCCGCATTTCCTCTGTTGTAATTATAGATGTAAACAAAAACAGTTGTGCATCATTTTTTAGGTTACTGTATGCGCGGAGTTAGTAATTTCTTAATTTCTGGGGGAAGGAAAGAAAAAAATATATGAGACCTAATTGTGCAAAATTATTTGAGGGGTGGGTTGGGTTGGGTGAAGCCCCTCTATAATAAGACAGACATATAACAGGATTTAATTTTTTCTCATAATATAAAAAATAACCTCTACCTCACTGTACACTGTATTATATGGTCAGGGGGTATGTTTTGATTATAAGAATATTTAATGTTGGGTGCATGCCTGTGCCTTATGACTTCATATTTATATACAACACCGTTGTCTTGAGACATTTTCCAGTGGGAGGGGTGGTCCAAGGAATTTATTTGCAGGTGGCCAGGGACCAAGCCATTTTACTATGTGAAGTGTGAATAAAATTAAAATTTTTCAGGGGAGAGGGGCTATAATATAGATCTACACATGAAGAATGATTTTAAGGTTACTCATTTTCTTTTTTTTTTTTTTTATGGGGGGTGCATATATATTTATTAACAAAATAATTCCAATTGCATTTTTCATTACTGAGACTAAAAGAGGTTGTGTAAATCCTGCAAGTAGGCAATCAAAAGCCATTTTTGGTTCACATCAATATATAAAATTTAAATAATTCTGAACTTAATCTTATGCGAGGGGATGAAGACTCTCTCACCAACCCCATTACATCTGTTATGCATGCAAACAGCATATAGCAATTTAATATAGCTGACTTAGGTAAATGTTCCTCTCCTCCACTTCTTTATTAAAATTATGAATATAAAAACAATTATACTTGGTTTATTTGTTTTATTCATTTATACTAAGAAGATAAATGACTTTTTGAGAGAATAATAATGATAATATTTTCAGTGACAACATTATTTTAAACTTGATATACCTGTATATGCATACACACTCAACAAATTCAATTTCTTTTATATATGATAAAATGTCAATGTGTTTATTGTATGACTCCTTAGTTTGACTCCTCTTCTTTCTCCAAAAGCACAGTCTTCCTGTTCTTTAAGTCCAGGTTTTTATTTTTATCATTTTCATATTTTATATTCCCAGGATAAGAGTGTGTATAACTTTTCACCAATAAGAACCTCATTTATGCAAATCCCAAAACATAGCAGGTACCAGCTGAAATGAAAATGATTTTTCAGTGAGTTTAACATGTAATCAAAATGACTGAAAGATTGAAATGAAAGAATTATTTTCTACAATTTGACAAACAATGAAATTTATTAATCTTAATAAACATTTTATTTAGTTAAGATTTGCAATCAGGTTTTGCACATGTTCAAATACAGCTTTAAAACAGTTTTTTTGATTTGATTTGAAATGATCAACACTTTCACCCCTGTTATGTGAAAGATTACTGTGACCCCTTTATTTTACTCGCCATAACCTTAACAGTGTACTTCTCTCTCTCTCTCTCTCTCTCTCTCTCTCTCTCTCTCTCTCTCTCTCTCTCTCTCTCTCTGTTATATTAATGATTTAGGTATACAATATTTCTATCAAGCTAGTGCAGTTACAGTGATATCATACCATGTTTTGTTGATATATGTTAAATGTTAATGAGCAATTTTTAATCATGAAGTATTCAAAATTGTAGGTTTAAAATAACATAAATTTTAAATTTAATCATTTTAAAACATGACACCATTCATACATGATAATGTTTTTTTTCTACTTGATCTGTCTCATACAAAACAATCATATTAAGTATTATCAGATTTATCATTATTTCAGTGATGAATTATTGTACTTATAATATGTTATTAACAGTACATGTACTTACATTTTCTTTAAGCCTTTTTTTCAAAAATCATTCTGACAATTTTCAAATTTCTCTGCAAATAACAAAAATAATGGGAAGTTATACAAATTTACATGCACACATACATAGGCCTACATGTCAACAACAATTTGAGAATTCTGTTAAAGGTCTAATTTGCATGAATGGGTAAAATGACAAACACTTTAACTATTATTTGAAAGTTTCGCATGCACATTCTAAACAAACATACCATGTCCATATATACCTCATTTAGAGAAATCAGATGAAGTATGTGACATGTAATTCAGTTATTTGTATATTATAAGATTTCAAACAGTGTTATGCTCTCAGTGATATCAAAAGCTAGTAATGATAATTAATGTGCATGGACATTTTATATCAATTGGATGAATATAATATATATATAAAAAATAAATATTAAATAAATAAACTGTCATAGAAGAATGTTCAAAACAGAAGAAATATGTTATTGATCAGCTGTTTATCAACGGGTCAACTAATTTTCAGAAAATCAAATCAAGTGTATATAGTCCTTTAGCCTGTACAATATTGATTTTCAGAAAACCAGATCAGCTGTTTTCACACAGTCTCACTTTGTTTACATACAAACAACTGTAGTGAGACTGAGTGTAGTGTAAAGCTAAGTATTGTCTGTGCAAATGCTATGAACTGATTCGATCGTGTTGATTGAACTTTCTGAAGAAAATGAGTAACAATTTAACGGACCGACAATAAACCTATACATGTATATTGTACAGTATAAATGTAAACAATACAGTCTCTTCTCATGTTTTGAACCAAACAACACAATAAGTTGATCAGAAATTCATCCACTATATAAAACCACAATAAAATAGTTACTTAGTTATCTGGTTCATTACAAATACACTGTATATCTATTCTACATACCTGGTAAATCATCAAATGATCGTTATCATCGGGAACACCAGCTACACGTGTTTACATCAAATACAGCGTCTGACGAGCGCTTTCGGGACGCAGATTCAAACCCATACGACAGATATGTTATGGACATTCTTCGTATATTCTCGTTGTTGTAAATTATTAGATACACATACGAGTAATTCGTTATTAAAGGTTTTCCCATGAAGTATTAAATCAACCGTATATTTTGCCAAAACCGCTGTTTTCGGTATATTTTCCATATATGGAAATACAGAGGCGGGGCATGTATTATGACGTCATATCTCATTATCCCTTCATTAGCATATCAGAGCGATGTGTAGCCTTATCTGTACTGCGTATGCCACATAAAGTCAGTTATTTTACTTTTATTGCATCGTTTCCATGTATTTCCACATGTTTTGTTTCAACCAAATTCATATTTATAATTTCACCAGACATTTGCATGTACATGTAGCCAAGGTTATCAAAAATTGATCTTGTTAAAAAATAACAGCACGAGAGAGAGAGAGAGAGAGAGAGAGAGAGAGAGAGAGAGAGAGAGAGAGAGAGAGAGAGAGAGAGCGAACCAATATCATAAACAGAGAGACATATGGATAATAAATAGATAGCTTTATGTATCAACATACAACATATTTATTTTTATTTTATCACAAATCCCAAAGTATTAGGAATTTTATACCAAAGATAGTTTGTTTTCTTACGTTTATTGCATTTTTTACCCTCAAATCCCTCAACACAACTCATGCATGCTCCAGATTCGATATCACAATTACTAGGCTGACAATGAGAACACGGTATGGAACAGTTCTCTCAGTAATATCCAATTTTTGGGCAACCTTAAAAATATACATTTTCCTGACTTACATGTATTTATGTTTCAATTCTAATTGTTGAATTCAGTAATAAATTTATACATATTCTGCATTACTTTATATAGATAACAATTGAAATGTTAGCTTGTCCTAAAAAAAAAATAAAATATATATATTTTTGACCGAGCAGAATCTTTTATTTAACAAACATATTAACCAACAACAACTAACCCGTCCTAACACCAGAACCCCTGACCCAGGGACCATGTAATTCACAATATTGGAACAGGCATTCTTCCACATCAATACTATATAATTTAATCATCTGCTTAATATCCGGGACCAGGAGAGAAGATTTTTAAATAATTAGTGTATGTTCTCTATATAATCATTAGAACCCCGCCCTGACACAATGAACTTCTCAATTTTGAACAGACATTTTCCTTATCATTACTATGTACTTTGTTCACTTGCTTAATATTTTGGAACAGAGGATAAAAGTGTCGAAGAGGTAATGCATTTTCACTAAATAATCATAAGAGCCCCGCCCTAACAAGGGAACCCCTGACCCAGGGGCCATGAACTTTCTAAACTTAATTAGGAAGAGGAATTCTTCCTCATCATGATTATGTACTTAGCTCATGGGCTTTATATCCAGGAGCAGAGTAGATTCTTTAAAAATTAATGCATTTCCACTATCTCATTAGCCCAACTCTAGCGCCAGAACCCCTGAGCCTGGGGCTACGAATTTCACAAGTTTGATAGAAGACTCAATTCTTATTACAATAGTGCCAGCAGTTTAACTGCTTGGTGTCCAGGAGTAAAGAAGATTTTTTTTTTAAAGATGGCTTTAATTTTGATGCTTTTAGCCCTACCTGTCAGGCCAAAGGGTAACACGAAACATGAACTTCACAATGTTCCCTCCCCCTTCACTAATAGATGATATATGCAAAATTTGATCGAACTTGGTTCAGTGTATCCAGAGAAGAAGCTAAGAATGTTAAGAACTTTACGACCGACGAACAATGAACGACGATCATTGTAAGATGAACGACAACGGACATAAACAGATAGCAATAGGTCATCTGAGTATCTCAGGTGACCTAAAAAAGACTAAATGGGGTGGTTGGGGATGATGGTTGGATTTTGGGTTCGAATCGGGACTATTGTTGAGTGGGTGGTGGTTTAATACAATTATACAATCATACATAACAATTATTGTCTTTGGGGAGGAGCGATTTCCTATTTCATCTTTTACAAACACTGTCCCCCTTTCATCACTTTGAAGACTATTGTAATAGTAATGACAAAGTTATGTTTTTTTTTTCTCTAAAATTCGTACCAAAAACTTCTAATTCACAGAGCTCGTTAAATGCATAGTCCGAATACCCAGCAGGTAATGGGGCATTGGTCCTATTTTCGTAGAAGAAGACGTGTCGCCCATGATAAGGAAACTTTATGTTTATGGAATTGGGTATTGTATCTAAAGTGAAACTTTTGTCCTTAAAACACAACACCCCATCATTTTCTCCGGTTGTGTTGGACACGTAAACCGAAAAACCCAAAAATCTAGATGCAAATGGGTTTGTAGCACCTGCAAAAAACAGTAAAAATAAACAATGATTTAGTGAACAAATCATGTCATTCATACCGTGGATTGATTTTGTTTAATTTGCTTACAAAAAAAATCTTTAAAATTAAGATAATCGTCATATTTGAAATAAAAAAATGGGATGGATTAATTATTTTATTTTGATTATCAAAAAATTTAAAACGTGCACATTACAAACGAAACAAAAAAAGTTCGAACATTTTTAACCCACACAAGTGAACGTGTGCCATTAAGTCAACGGTATATTCATTATTAAATTAAATAACATTAATATGCCATTTGTCAGCACATTTTCAGTCAATTGAATGGCAGAGATTCATGGTAATTATGTCTTCTAAACGTATAATTATATAGTTGCTTTATATAAATGCATAAGAAAAAACATAAAATCCATAGTTCAGTGATTTCATCTACTTTACTTAAAATTCAATGTACGTGCATTTCGTTGTGAGTAAAACGTTGAAAATCAACGTTCAGTGCTTTTAAAGAGCCAATAACCAAAATTATTTATCTATAAATCTGTGATTTTCAATAAATCCTAGAATTGTGTTACCACCAAAAACTAATTAAACCACACGTTTTAATAAATGCTTCAGTACTTAAGTAGTTCATCAGAAAACCTACCCCAGGGACGATTATCCGTCCTGTACTGTATAAATATTTGATGTATGCTCAGGATTGTTACCAGGTCAACTCCCCATTCTGCTGTTCATTTACAGTCTGCTGATATTGTACACTCTCCCCCTAAAGCACTGAGGTTAAATTTTCGTCCATCTACGGCTTTCTGAGCTCCGCATTCTACCCAATCATTGTTGGGATACATCTGCCATGCTTTTTTATTCAAAGCGATGTGTTCTGTTACAGATAAATAATAATGAATCTCGCAACAAAATGATGATACATGTATTCGGGAACAACATAAAGTATATGACATAACAATGGCACGTATATCTTGTAAATTGGAGCAAGTTTTGTACTTATTTCCCAGCTGAGTCCAATGGACATCTGGCTTCATCTGGGAGAAATGAAGCAGGCTTCATTAATTTATAATTATAGCAGTTTCTGTGTCCATTTGGATCCCTCAAATAATAATTTAATATTAAATGAAGTTTTCGTTAGTTTTTTTTATATAGCGGTCAGAGTGCATTTTTAAATAATGCATATGTCAAGTAGGTAACAAGAAGGGGGAATTTATATAATCTTATATTACGTCTTCCATTTAGCATACATTACTGTCAACAATATTTGTTGGATACCAATTTTTGTGAATCATTGGGTTGATCCATTTAATGTTAATCGAAATCCAATTTTTACATTGTACAGTGTACATTTATTATTTCCACGAATTACGTATCCCTAAAAATGTGATTTTCATTAAATTTACGAAAAATGATGGACATTTATTTTGATAAAACGACAGTGTTAATATTTCCATAGGAATATGAAATCAAATTTAAAAAAAAAATATATAGTAAAATTGTCGATTAGAAATTGCCTAAAACGACACGAGGAGATAACGTTTAATTGAGAATTAAAATAAATCAATTAAAACATAACACGACGCAATATTACATTCGTGTTAACGAGGCCGAATACAGTTCGAGTGCGCATGACTTAGCGCATCTTTTTATTTTCATGGAGCCGTAGGTGTAAAGGTATAACTTTCACCTTAGTTGTGTTTCTATACAAAATTAACATTATTAGTTTATAAGTTGCGAAATTGTAATTTTATGAATTTGAGAGGGTAAAGGCTAAATGCCTCTATCATGGTTTCCTTGTATTTTAAACTACATATAAAGCCAAAGAAATAAACTTTTCGAGGCGGCGATGTATTTTAAAAATAAAAAATTAATTAACAGAGCATTAAGAGAAACATTTTATCATTTAAAAGTGATATTTCGTTGAAAATTATTTATTAATAAGCCAATATATTCTACAATATGCTAATTTTGTGGAGAGAAACAAACAAGGTGGTAAACATGTTTTTAAATTTCACCATTTTGTGACCTATTACAATAGTTTTCATATATTTAAAAAGTGAAGAAATCCATAGGGAAAAAATACAAAAAATATGGGGAAAACGTTAATATTTAGCGTTTTTTCAACATATTACTATATGGTCCCATAGTAAAAAGTGTTAACTTTCGAGACGACCCCTAGAAAATCGGGTAATCGGGTTCTAAATAAATTATTTTCTATCTTTAAATAATTGATAAAGTAATAAAACTATACGCAAGAAATTGTATGAAAATATCGAGGGTAGAAATAATTAGACTCGACCTCGTTAGATTGATTATAAATTAATGTTTGATAAATAATCTAAATATGAAACGTAAAATGTTTTCCCTTTTTGTTTAATTCTGTTACTTTGGGCTTTTTTTTTTTTGGAAATATGTTTTATAATCAGTAGAAAACACAAATTATATTTCAAAAATATAATATAATAATATAAAGATCAAAATAACATTTCCATAATAAGTCTTTGTATGTGTATGACTGTTTCTCTCTCTCTCCCTCTGTCATCTCTTATATCTCTATTTCTCTAAGTAATGCTTCAACGCGGTGCTTAACAAAGGTGCCTTGTTGAGAGCGGAACTAGTTTAATATAATGGGTTTGCAGAGATATACGGTTAGTATTTTTAAAGGTATATGTGACGTTATTTTAGTGAATAACATTAATAAGATAAGGCTTTAAATGGGTAACGTGACATATATCTAACAACAATGGCGAGGACGAGAAAGAGGGGTAGAGTGTTATGTTTGACAGATTTGGTAAAAAAAAAAAAGTAAAATAGCCAGACTGGCAAGGAAAGGAACAAATGGAAAATCGTCATCGGAGACCATGTAGATGATGGGATAGGAATTAAAGCCGAATCGAACTTAAGTTTCAATGATGAAGAAGTAGGGGTTTTGCAAGTCAGGTTCGTGTTCCTTTTGTTCAGTGTTTTAACTTTATTAGTTATAAACCACAAGTGAATTTTCGTTTTGAGAAATATTTGAATAAAGAATAAATAAACACTCTCAGAACACTCTCATGCACCCTCTCCGTTTACCATGTCGATGGTTGGCCATCGTGTTTCGCCTTTATTACACATAAATAAAAATCTCTATCGTTCTACATTAATGAATATCGGAAAAATAATGCTTCCAGTATCGAACAACGTGATTCTAAATTATAAACAAAATGTTCTTCCGTCGTTTTTTTCCCATACTAAGCTTTACCTCATCCATGCGCAGTGGCATTATAAATGGCAGATTAATGCCCATCAGACGTGTAGCAAAGTATAGAGACAAATAACCAAAGACATAACATGTTGTATGGGCCTTAAGTTGGTGAAACGATAATTAAAAGAAACTTGATGTATATTTTTACTCAAACTCATGTCAAAAAATTTACTCTAAATACGCCACATATACCTTTCGAAAAGTTGCTGCATAATCAAAAAAGACATACCATAAGCTGTTGCCAAAGTTAAGAGCCTCTGGAAAAATAAGGCATTCCAATTGGTATCCATCAGTATCATTGTTGACTTAATAGAGGAGGATAAAGTAGGGGAGAATTAAAAGTTTATATAAACAGGAAATGTTTAACCATACCTTCCTGACTGCTACAATCATGTACTAATACATGCTTACACGGGGATGATGAGTCGTTCACTCTCCCTTACCACATGTTCCGTTTCGACTATGTGCACGACTTTGGGGACAATAACATATATATTTTTATTTAGAAAAGTAAGAATGAAAAGGATTATGTAAAATCATCACTCTACTGCTTTTGGAAAGCTTTTGGAAAGATCAGAAATACACTAATGCAGATTGCTGAGTACAACTGACACATGATGGAAAAGCGTGTGTGTGGATGAATTACATAGCTCTACTATTTAAGTCATATGTAGGGTAACATTCAGTAAACCGACTTCACTCATCTTCAAGTAGAATCAGTTTCAGACCGACGCTTATTCATATGGACGGACATTACTCAATTTCCAGCTCTGGTATTTTAGTTATATTTTGGATGATTTTTGAAACCCTTTCTTAAGCAAGAAATAATGATATATGGTAGTCCAAGCTTTTGCCCACTAATGTAAACTTTAAAGACATATTACAATCTTTTTTTTATTTCGTAATTCTTATTTCATAGAAAAAAATTACAACAAATGAAACAAAAGTCGATGTATCTGTCTACATTTAAAACATTTTAGTTTCATAAGACGCAATACCAGTACACAATAACAGTTTTATGAGTTTAATAAGATCCCCTAGCAACATTTTTCCCAGCGACGCTTATAACGAAATATTTATCGTGTTCGAGTTATAAAACAAATATGTTTAAGGGCTCTAGATCCGAAGTTAAAGGGACCGACCCTTTCAAAGTATCAAATAAAAGCCCTTATTTTTTCTATTAATATCTATTTAGAATGTTTTTAATGCATTACATATATTCAAGTTGTGGATAAATATACTTCCGAGTGCACTTGAAAACCTTGAAAAAATGTTACTTGATAAAAAAAACGTTGAATGTTCGAAGCATATATTTCATCTATCTTAAATAAAGATTGAACAGTTGAACTCTATATGTTATGCTACAAACCAAAGATGCAATAAGTCTGAACAAATCATGTCATACTGATTATTTTTAAAGATAATATTTCATTTAATATATCAACAGCAGAAGAAAACCCACCCAACCCAAAAAACAAAAACAAACAAACAATTAGAAGCTAATTTGTAGTTTAATAGGTATTCAAATTTGCTGCATGCTGTTTAGCAGGTATGATTTTTCGTCGTCTGCTTCAAACACCTGTAAAAAAAAATTCTCATAAGGCACCAACAGGAAAAGATTTCATTCTGAAATATTGAAATAAACGCTTTATATAAATATGAAATAAAATATGTAAAAACATGTAAACAGTGAGTTTGACGATTCCTTATTCCTTAATTATAGCCATTAAACGGAAATCACAATTTACAGACTGTGCATTATTCGTTTAAATAAAATAAACATATATTCTTGACATCTGCATTATGAAATGCAATACTTTTTAATATTATTTTTTTCATTTAATGCTGGTATAATTTTCAGCATGTTTTATAGAGAGAAAAAAAATCGAAAGGAGGAAATGAGAGAGAGAGAGACAGAGAGAGAAACGGAGTGAGAGACAGAGAGAGAGAGAAAAAGGACAAAAAGTCCTACATCTACGCCTATCTATAGAAATTGATGTTCACTAAGACGTAAGCTGCTAGCATCATCAGAGAAGTGCCATTTCAATTTCGTTTTATTCAATAGATACAGGTATCCAACAGAAATATTTTAATAACTATGTAACAGTCATTACCCTTCATGATTTTCGCCTTTGAACTATCGACAACTGCTCTCCTTCCGCGATAGTGTCGTGGTGGCTATAAAAAAAAAATCTTAATATTTTAATATCGTTGATTACTTATTCTAAGTAAGAACTTTATTAGCATTATGTAATATCAAACGTGTCAGTATAATAAGTAAACAACATTGGTTACCATTTTCAAACACAATTATATCAAGTACAGTCATTTGGGGTATTCCGAATCACTTTGCAACTTGCTTAAAAAATATGTAAAACGCATGTTTAAAATTTGATTGTTTAATTAAGGTATATTTTAAATATTTGCCTAGACTATCCGATATAACCTGGTTTGAGGCAGTGCTCGCTTTATAATCCTCGAAGCGGATTATAAAAAGGCGTGCACTGCTTCAAACCAGGTTATATCGGATAACTTGGGCAAAAATTAAAAACATTCCTTATAATTTAATTAAAAGATAACAAAGAAATAATTATTTAAGATTAGAAATTATTAATTTTTGCATAAAATTTGAATATACATAATAACTGTAACACGCGCATGAATATGGGATTGTCAAGGGGACATGTCTATATAGCTAACCAGGTTATACAAAATAAATAATTTTTTTTCTGTGTATTTAGCCAATCAAAATGCTGTTACAAATGAAATCAAATTATTAACAGGTATCTTTGTCATTCATTATGTCTACATGTATCTTCGAAATAGGGAATAAATATAAAAAAAAATAGGAATTAGTTCATCTTACTAGAAACCATTATTATAAATCATGCTTTTGACTACATATCTAAAATACACCCTTGTCCTTCGCCTGTTCACGTTATGTATTGAAACTCAAATATAGAAAAAAAACATGTAGAGATCTGAATTATTTCGCCACTATATACAAAGTTCGTCTTTTATAGTATAAACATGGTAACTCTCATATTATATTGTAACTGTTGCATAAACAAAAATATCCAATACATGTGTGTTTACACACGTGTAACGATATACCCTAAAAAATAAATATATATTATTGCGGTCTGTATTTATTAGGCTTTGTAAAAACACTTAACTTTTTTTAAGCTTATACAATTGTCGATTTATCAACAGTTTATCTTTCGATCACTAGTATTAAATCTACAATATAAACAACATTTTCACAATGCATAGTTTCTCCATAGAGGATAACGAGTACATTAATTAAATCCCAAACTATTTGATTTTCACTTTATATTTTGATAAATGAATAATAACGGAGGGAATGATTATATTCAAATGGTTGTGCAGTACAGGTGTGAAGCTTTCTATCCGGGTTGTTGATATAGTTACAATGTACCTTTTATCATGACTAAATAAAAATATAAGCAACAAATACACATATTTTGGTTTGTTTTTTTTTCTAATATCCTGCTAGCACCTTTTAGAATGAAAACATGTGAAGCTTGTCGGCCGGAAAATAAATTTTCATCCTGATTAGATCAAGCCGCCCCTGATTATTTTTTCACTCATTTTTGTTTCATTAAGGACGACGTAATTTTGACATGTCTTTACGACAGCATAGATGATAAACCCTCCTTTACATAGAAATGCATTGAAAAATACAAAAAAAGTTTTGATGCTATTGTTTTTGGTAAATAATTGGGATTTCAAATTTTCTTGGAATGCTTAAGCATCCATGTCTAAAGATCTAAAGGATAACAGCACATACATATTCTTTTTTCGTAGAAATGGGACTGCAATCACTCAATTAAGGTGTATCTCTCCTCACGTTTTGATTTCATTGCGCAGATGATCATGATATTTTAAATGAATATGATTTTATTTACTTAATCATCACGTAAAGATTATTATTTTATAATTACACAACATCCGTAAAGAAAATTTATTTGAATTAAAGGACCAAACAACTTTGAGGGGGGGGGGGCTATTTTTTCATGCGAAAAGTTTGTTTAGACGAAAATGACAGAAACAAGCAATTTTATGAGTTTTCAATATACTTTTTTATTTTTGTTTATTTATCATAATCATCTTTTACATTTGATAATTTTGAAGCATTTTTTATGGTTCTGTGTGACATGTAAACTATTAAATCTTGAGAGACGATAGACGTTTAGCATAAAATCATGAAAAATTATAGAAGATTTCTGAATTTTTTTAGAGAAAAATTTTACGAGAATTTAGAGCAATATATCAAATATTTGACATCACGGACCCTCAGGTTTATAATGTCAAAATGATAATGAATACATACATGTGTATCTAGGCAAACTAGATTAATCTTATAACATTCTTGATATTCAAAAAGTTTTATATTTTAGAAGAAATTGTAACTATTATATAGGAATTGTCTATTTTAAATGCAAAAAGTCACACACAAAAATATGCAGCTTTCGTTCATTTTTTTCGTACTTCCTCTATTCAGTGCGACCATTGTGTATATCGATTTAAACAATATTTGAAGAAATAAGTTTACTTAATCAAAAATACTGACAACAAATCCTAGTCAGGCTGAATTTTGGGTGCAAAAAAGTCAAGTTAAATTGGCCATAACTCAGAGGGATGACAACCGACCCCCATTATCTTTGTATTTTTTAAGTATGTTTTGTCTACATATTTCAATGATTTACTTCTCAAACAATTCTTGATACAACACCATTGAGGTGTGGGATACCTTAATGATTTAATATATGTAAAATTTCGCATGATATTGTCTTTAATCGAATAAGAAAAAGATATATATAATTTAACGTGTAATCTTTATTGCCTTCGGGTATGTATTGGAAAACTCCTCGTCGTTGATTTCCGTGCAGGTACCCGGTACCACTGTACTGTATATGCATAGCATACAAACGACCAGTAGAATCATGTACTTCATCTGAAATAATAACGGTCACTAGGTAAGTTTGCTGAATACATTATAGGACTGAAGTTTGCGATGTAGATTTTAGATTCATTTCTCGATAAGCAAAACCAAATATACTGTCAATCCTTATAATTCAAATTTAAACACAGATAATGTATATTTAACTAATTATATATTGTAAATAACAGGAATCAACATGAAACAAACAAGTACATGTTATTAACAAGCGGGATGATTTATTTAGGACTTGTTGATTTTAACACGTTGATAATTCTAGCTCCAGATGTACATTAACATAAACATTTGTTAAAAAAAGAAGAAAAAATCAAATGATAAATGATTTAGATGATGATTTTGTAGTTGGTATTTTGAACATTGATTGTTGAAGCAGGTATGTGCTCTTGTCCGGAACACAGCTGGGCCCTGCAACGCCATTTTTTTTAACTGATTGAGATTTTTTGGTTACTTGTGCATGTTCTGGCATAACTATTGATAGATCCTTCTTTCCTTTTTTCTATGCCCGCTCTTGAACATGATATGACGGAGTTCTACCTTGCTTCCCAAAGTGCCTTTGAGGCAGTATGCCGTGTACCTTTGTTTACGTTTTGCATTCCTAGTCGCACATAAATTTTGGTATTTTCTCACTTGTTTTTCTGAATAGCAGATATCCGTGTTGATATAACCAATCGCCTCTTTTGTGCAGTAATTAAACGAAGCAATCTTAGCAGATGTTAATGTATATTTCCTATTGCGCATTTTCCCCCGAAAAATTTCGAGTTATCCTTATTTGTTTGTGAGGTTATACTTCTTGATATTATCTAGGTTAGATTTGCCTTTAATTAGAACACTAAGGAAACATATTTAATAAATTTATTCAATAAATAAAATATATAAAATAGTTATTATAAATAATTTGTTCAAATGTCAAAAAATGCAAATGTATACACCAGTCATTCGTCTGTTTTGTTTTTGCATGATATATATATATATATATATATATATATATATATATATATATATATATATATATATATATATATATATATATATATATATATATATAAATGCTGCCCTTAATGCTTTATTTTGATAATTTGGCGAAGTGCTTTTACAATATCTTTAATAAACGAAATATTTTTTTTTCAATCCCAAGCATGAACTTCAAAATTAATATTAAATAACAAAGGATTTTTCTTTAAAATATTTATGACTTAATGTCATTAATCACCTGTACCGATGTGATTTAATTAGGAAATTTGCAATGTAAGGATACGCGCGACACATAACAACGAAGTGCATATTACGTCAAAAAATGCATCAAAATAATGGTTGACATTGTTGTAAGTATTTTAGATTTTAAGGAATACTACCGGTCAAAGTAAATTTGTGTTGATTTAAAAAATATATCGTTTTTCAGAGGTGTTTTAGCTCCGGGACTCTTAAACATTGCTGCAAAGTTCGGAAATCAAACATTCATTAGTAATGAATGAAAAATTTGTCTATACTGAGATATGGGGAAAATGCAATAAAAGAAAGGAAAATTAGATTATTGTATCATTAAAAATGTTCTTGAACACCAAAGAAAAGAATGATAATACACTCAACAAAACTTCTAGGTGTTCATCCAATATTTTGATTTTTACGATTTAAATGGTGTAGAATCGTTCCTTTGCTTGTTTATCGTTATCGTTCGTGTAGCGTGCAAATTCAGTTATTAAGCAATCGCCCATGTATCCTGTGTAATCGTGTATCGTGTTTCAGAATCGTGCGTGTTGTTTGTCAACAATAACGTTGCAAAGTTCACACAAGGTAAGCGGAATCACTTTTATTTCTAAGGTGCTTGTTTTATTTTTGTGTAAAAAAATTCTAAAAAGTAAATTAATCAAGATTAAGTAAAAGCCAGAAACAACGGACATTCTAACCCCCCCCCCCCCCCCCCCGTATTGGACACCGTCTTTTGATATTAGAAACATTTTTCTCTCTCCCTCTTTCTCTTTCTCGCTCTCTCTCTCTCTCATTCAAGTCACGAGCGGCAATGTCTTAACTCTGCTCAACTACTATCTGATTGGACAATTGGACAAAGGTAAGTCAAAAAATTACGTTAAAAGTATTCAACAGTTAATGTCTATTAGAAGTTTCTACGAACTTCATTTTAAATCATTGCGATAGTAGCATGATACACAGTAATATACAGTATACCTATACAACCAATTCAAACACATCAAAAAGGTATTGATATTTTATTTTGCGGGGGGGGGGGGTTGTTTGATGGACAATAACAAGCGCAAATACCTACTAATTCCTATAAAACGACCTACCAAGAAACAACTGCATTCTCTTTCTCATCCACTCATATACATTTCACAAACAATTTTATAAATCAAATGAAATCATTATTTAACTTGCAAATAATCAATTGGTATTTCAGCGGGAAAAAATAGTTTTTTACCTTATACATGCATTTGTACCACCGAGAACGCAACGTATGTTTTAATTGGTAGAATAAAAAACAAAGTGTCTTTAAACACCGGTAGGCTACTGTCGCAAACATATGGCAAAAAGTAAACATCCACCATCATAATTGTGTAGAAGTGATAACAAAGCATTATCTTCTCTTTCTTTGTAGTTCGACTAAAATATTTTGCGTTTTTAAATATATTTAATATTAATAATTAAAAATTTAATTATAATACAATAGTCCTACCTCATACGTCAACAGTGTTTTTTTTTAAGGATTGGTGGATCTTGTTAAATGGTAGTATTTTTCAATATAGAATCTAAGTAAGCACCAGCTTTTTATATCAATCTATAAGATGTACATAACTGTTGTTTAGTCACGACGATTTTTATTATAAGGCCAAGGTTATTGTTAACTCTAGTTAAACTGTGTTAAACTGTTCAATCATGCACATTTAAATGTGCAATTTCACGCCCCCTCCAACCCCCCCCCCCCCCCAAAAAAAAAAAAATAACAAAGAAAAAAAGTAAAGAATTGCCAAAAAAAGTAGAGTAATTTAAAAAAAAAGGATGTAATTTTTTTTTAATTGCAAAGTTCTAATTTTGTTATTTCTATTTAATAAATCATATTTAATTTTTTCAACATCGTGTCATCGCTTGTTGAAATTTACAAAGCTTTATATGAAAAAAAAAACACTGTATTCAGATACGTTTGTAATTGACGATGAGTCCATGACATTTGAAAGTTGATATCTGTGTGAACCAGGAGTCTCTTAAGACTTGTCGTTTGAATTGTCAGTATTTCAAAGACTCATATAATCCGTTGATCCGTCGGGTTGGTTTTGCATCATTTAAAAATCAGGCTATATCGAGCATTCATTGTATTTTGACACCTTATTAAAATCATATTAGCGTCATGCAAGTAGAAAACCTTGACAGAAAAAGATCGTGCTTACTCATTCCCCGATTAAATTTAAATGATTATTTGCTTAATTTTCTTTCAAATGAGAATATGATACATATTCCTCTCCGTCACATTGTATAATTATTTATTAGAATTTGATTTTATTTAGATGCTTTTAAATTTAGAATAAATGAAATCCAATCATTAACGTTCAGTATATGAAGAAACCATGAAATGTGTAAAATCTAAATTCTTTGGAACAGGGTAACAAATATACCCGAATTTCGTAAAGAATTAAATTACATTAACATCAACTCGCGTGTGAATATATTCGTGTAGATTATTCATGATCCTCATTTCTGTTTTACTTTATTTTCATTAACTTATTATACACACGTAACATCATTCTTTTTGGAGACAAAACACATTTACTTGGTTTGTTGACCCTGTTTTATCGTTAATCAGGTAAAAATAAAACTTTGCATCAGTACTATGCATGCAGCTTTCCAAAATCATAATAATAGTAATTCAAAGTAAAACATTACGTTTTCTAATTCTAATCTTAATTTGTTTTTGTTTTTTTATTTTAAATGGTGTAAAATCATTCGCTTGATTTTTTTTGTCGTTATCGTTTGTGTATCGTGAAAATCCATTAAGTTAGTAATCGTTCATGCATCATGTCTAAATGTGTATCGTGTGCGATCGTTCGTGTATCGTGTGTGATCGTTCGTGGGTCAGAATCGTGCGTGTCGTTTGTCAGCTTTGTTTTGTTACCACTGTAACATTATGATAAATTTTGCAAGTTCACATCAGGTTTTTTGATGTGGAACAGTGTTAAAAGTTTTAAGTCTACAGTTAATATAACAAATGTACCCGTACCATTATAAAATGTATAACTCCGTGTGACTGCTTTATCTTGTGTAAAAAGGTATATGAGAGTACAATTTTCAGAAATTAAGTAAATGCCAGCAATAACGGAAATTTTCATATCCCTATTTATTGGGGCTGTATTGGACACCGTCCTTTGATATAAGAATCATTTTCCAGCTGGTACTGGTAATAGTTTTTTGTTTTTTTTTTTTTTTTTGGGGGGGGAGTCATTTTGTTGGCAAAAGAGATTAAATCTGTAATTTTGTATTCTTTTTTTTTTTTTGTTTTGAAAGATTTAGAAGCACATTTAACATTTAGTTAGTTTTATGGAATTGTTACGATATGTAGAAATTGCTAAGTAAAAGCGAAACATATATCTTTTCGTTGAAAATCTGATATACAGTATACCTATACGATCAACTTAAAGAAAGATTTTTTTAGTTATTTTTATTTGGTGTTTGATGGATATGAACAAGCGCATAAACATACGAATTGCTATAAAGGAAACCTACCAACCAACTTGATGCTGCTTTTCATCAAGTCATTTACATTTGACAAACAATTTAAAACAAATTAAAATATTATTAAAACTTACAAATTAACTATTGGTACTTTAGCAGAAAATTATTTAGGTAAACCTTAATTCATTAACAGAGAAAACGCACCGCATGTTTGAATTGGTAGAATAGAAATAAAACAGTATTTAAAACCAGATAGGCTACTGTCACAAACAAATGGCGAATAATAAACATCTAACTTCGTTATTATATGGATATGATAATATATAACATAGATCTGTTCCTACTTCTCTTTCTTTGTAATTCGACTTAAATGTTTTGTTATTTTTATATAATATTTTTTTAAATAAAATTCTAATATTGAATATTAATACTGTACTCCTACCTTTATACGTCAACAGGATTGTTTGAAAGAATTGGTGAATCTTGTTAAATGGAGGGATTTTTCAAAATAGAACTATCCAAGTAAGCAACAGCCGTTTTATCAACTCAGTAGGTGCAATTAACTTTTTTTCAGTCACGACGATTTCCATAATTAGTCAATTTTTTTTTTTTTAGAATTGGTTCATGTTATATGTTATATAACATTAATCATTCACATTTAAATGTGTAAATCTAAGCCGAAGTTTGCGTCTTACGATAACTATCATGCATTACAGATTATCTAAACTAGCCATTAGTTCAGTTCATATTATTCTTCAGGTGTATATCACTTAATCTCTGATCAAATCTGGCAATTGTGACATTTACTGACGATTCATTCAATATTGTCCATTTAAATAATTAACAATTCAATGGAATGTGTCCCTTTAAAACTATTACATCATTTAAAGTATACCCAAAGTTAAACTTTGCTATGCAATTGCTTATTGCTTTAATTCTTCTTCATGATGAAATAAAGTATCATTATGCAATGTTTCTACTTCATCAAACATTGATATGCACTTTTTCTATTACTAAAACAAAACCTAAAAAAATAAATAAATAAAAAAAAAAATAACAAAAAAAAATGGTAAAGAATTGCAAACAAATAATATTCGTTGTGGAGACAACACAATTTAATTAGTGTGTTGATCATATATTATGGGTTATCTTGCAAAATAAAACAGTGCGTAAGTTTTGTACACTCCGCTGGTAAAAAAAAACCCACAATTATTGTAATACAAATTAAATCAATGAGTTTTCTTTTTTTTCTAATCTTAAAAAAAAAAATATTTTTGATTTTGCGGTTTAAATGGTATAGAATCCTTCATATGTATTTTTTTTTATCGTTATCGTTCGTGTAACGGAATATTTCAGTAAGGTAGTGATCGTCCGTGTATCCTGCGTAATCGTGTATCGTGCGTGATCGTTCGTGTATCAGCATCGTGCGTGTCGTTTGTCATCAATAACGTTGTGACCACTGTAACAATATGATACGTTTTGCGAGTTCATAACAAATTATATTTAGGCTTTTTTTCATGTGGAACAGAGCTTACAGTCTAATGGTAATTATAATTATCAATGTACCCCTACCATTGATAAGGATGTATAAATTGTTGTGACTGTTTTATCTTGAAAAAAAAAATCTATATTAGAGTAAAATTATGAAATAGCAAGTAAATGCCAACAAATATGGAAATTTCATAAGATTTTTATTTGTTTCATTCAATTGCGAAAAAAAATAAATCTGCAATTTTGTAAATTTTTACTTCTGTTCTGAAAGATTTTAAAGTACATTGTGACTGAATTTAGCTTTAATGAATTGTTACGATTAGCAAAAATTGCACAATAAAAGCAATAATTATTGCAATAATAACCCGAAATACAGTGTATCTACATAATCAACCAAAAAAAAAAAACCAAAAACAAAACCTATAAACGGATTTTTCTGGTTTTTTCTTTAAATAGGGTGTCTGATTGACATAAACAAGCGCATTAACATACAAATTGCTATAAAGGAAAGCTACCAACCGACTGCATGCTCTTTCTAATCATGACATTATTTAACTTGCAAATAAAATATTGGTATTTCAGCCACAAAAATTAGTTACCTTTTTTATACCACAGAAAACGCAACGCATGTGTGAATTGGTAAAATAGAAATCATAAAGTCTTTATAACTGGGTAGGCTACTGTCACATACAGATAGCGAATAGAAACAAATATCATCATTATTGTGTGGATATGATACCAAAGCAATATATACTATAGAACTGATACAGCGTCTCTTTCTTTGTAATTCGACTAAAATATTTTGCAATTTTTTTTTAGATAAACATTTTGAAATAAAAACTTAATATTGAATATTAATATTTTAATAATGATTACTAATATTAAAGGCCTACCTTGAAAATTTGGTGGATCTTGTAAAATGGTAGGATTTTTCAAAATATAATCCAAGTAAACAACTTTATTTTTTTATCAATTCAATAGATGTAATTACCCTTGTTAAGTTACGACGATCTCTGTTTTGAAGGTTATTCTATTTCTGGCATTGGCTTATATAATCTGTTATGTAACATGAATCATACCATTTAAATGTGCAATTTCAAGGCCGTAGTTTGCGTCTAAAGATAATGATCCTGCCTTGCAGCTTTTCTAAACTAGCCCTTAGTTTAGTACATATTCTACTTCAAAAGCAATCGACATTTTATCTGATTAAACCTTGCAGTTTTGATTTATGTATACGAAAATTCACAGATAATTTATCTGATATTTCCCATTTAAAAAATTAACAATGCATATGCCTTTGTCCCTTTAAGAATGTTACATAATTCAAAGCATATCCAAATATATACTTCTATATAAACGTTATGCAATGTAATTGTTAAATGCTTTTATACTTCATGCTAAAACAAATTAGGATTTGTTTTGCATTGTTTCTACTATATACAGCATTGATAAGCACATTTTTCGTTACTAAACAAACCTAAGAAGAAAATACTAAAAAAAAAAAAAAAAAAAAAAACCAAAAATACAAACAAAATAAGCAATGGAAAAAAGTACAAACAAGTAAGGAAAAAAAAAACATTGATAGTGAAATAATTTTAAAATTTAAAATTTAAAAAGCTTGAATTGTGTGATTTCTTTTTTTCTCATTATATCACTTTCAACTTTATAAACATCATGTTGCGATGTTTTTGCAACTGAACTCTGTTGATATTTGCACTGTTTGCTGCAGTTTACAAAAAAATGTATCAAAAAACCTTGTACTTTTATAAATTGTCATAAACTTTGAAAGTTGATAGCAGTGTGAATTAGGAATGTTTGGGAAGCTCATTTTGTTCGGAATTGTTAATGTTGTATAATTTGTTTATCCATAAAATTAACTGAATTACATTATTTGATTACGAGGCTAGGTTTAACACGTACCTACATGCCTACATTGGTTATGTACATTCCGTATACATGGCTATTTTCGCTCCGTGTAATTTTCGCCCTTCTACAAATGCAAATAGTTCGTCCCGTCTTGAATTCGCCAAGAACCTGTTGTGTTTAAAAAAAATATTATTTGAGACTTATGAATGCGCCCGCTGTCATCGTGGGCAAAAAGGGCGAACATAAAACGGTGACGAATATTTCACTGTATACAGTATGTATATGTTCAATACATTGATTAGATATTTTGAATTTTAATCTATAATTCTCCACAAAAGTTTGGTAGATTACTTTATATATTTTTGAGTATTTTAGAATGGTTCCAAATTAACAATACATACATTAAAATGAGATATCATTTAAAGCACATTCTTTGATATTATGAATGCTCCTTTTACGTTTGAAGCCTTTTTTTTCGTATAACACGGGATGTACCCCAAGCGTTTGGTAAATACGTAATATTTATCTCCATTCTAATTGTCAACCAAAACATTTATTAGATTCAAATGTTTACATGCAGCAGTAGATTGCTTTTATCCACAAATGATATATAAGAATAAATGAAATCAGTCAATCTGTTAATAAAATTAAAACAAGAGGCCCAGGGGCCACATCGCTCACCTTAGCAACAATAGCCTTAACTCTAATCAAATTAGCATTACAGTATCAAAATTAAAATATCTTGACAACTAAGTACAGTAAATCTTGCTCAAAAAATTTAAAACATCTGCCGATTTTTATCCACATATTTTATGGTTAATACATTGCCCCTTTTGTTGTACCTGTAAGAAGATTTTTCTCTATTCCTATATAACCCCCCGCCCACTTTGTGGACCCACTTTTCTCTAGGGAATCATGGTTTGATCAAACTTTAATCTGCGCAACCCGTGCTTTCACAAAGTTACTACTTTTTGGACTGAAAACTTTCCCAAAAAAATTTTAAAGATTTTCTCTATATATTCCTATGTAAAAATTCATCCCCCCATTGTGGCCACGCCCTACATCCGGGGGCCATGATGTAAACAAACTTGAATCTACACTATCTGAGGATGCCTCCACAAAAGTTTGAGCTTTTCTGGCCTAATAATTTTTAAGAAGAAGATTTTTAAAGATTTTTTCTATATATTCCTATGTAAAAATTCATCTCTCCATGGTGGCCCCACCCTAACCCCCGGGAACCATGATTTAATCAAACTTGAATCTACACTCTCTGAGAATGCTTCCACTCCAATTTGAGCCTTTCTGGCCTAATAGTTTTTGAGAAGAAGATTTTTAAAGATTTTCTCAATATATTCTTATGTAAAAATTCATCCCTTTCTCTATATATTCCTATGTAAAAATTCATCTTCCATTGTGGCCCCACCCAACCCCGGGGACCATGATTTAAACAAACTTGAATCTACACTATCTGACGATGCCTCTACTCCAATTTAAGCTTTTCTGGCCTAATAGTTTTTGAGAAGAAGATTTTTAAAGATGTTCTCTATATATTCTTTTGTAAAAATTTATCCACCATTGTGGCCCCACCCTACCACCGGGAACCATGATTTGAACAATCTTGAATCTACACTATCTGAGAATGCTTCCACTCCAATTTGAGCTTTTCTGGCCTAATAGTTTTTGAGAAGAAGATTTTTAAAGATTTTCTCTATATATTCCTATGTAAAAATTCATCCCCCCATTGTGGCCCCACCCTACCCCCGGAGACCATGAATTAAACAAACTTGAATCTACACTATCTGAGGATGCTTCCACTACAATTTGAGCTTTTCTGGCCTAATAGTTTTTGAGAAGATTTTAAAAGATTTTCTCTCTATATTTCTTTGTAAAAATTCATCCCCCCATTGTGGCCCCACCCTACCCCCGGGGACCATGATTTGAACAAACTTGTATCTACACTTATGAGGATGCTTCCATACAAGTTACAGAATTTCTGGCCTAATAGTTTTTGAGAAGAAGATTTTTTAAATAAATACAAATTTTAAATAATTCTAAATTATCTCCCCTTTAAAGAGGGTGTGGCCCTTCATTTGAACAAACTTGAATCCTCTTTACCTAGTGATGCTGTGTGGCAAGTTTGGTTGAAATCTGCCCAGTGTTTCTGAAGAAGAAGATGAAAATGTGAAAAGTTTTCAATGACAACAACGACAACAACGCTAACGCCAAAGCCAACGACGACAGACAACGGACAAATTTTGATCAGAAAAGCTCACTTGAGGTTTCAGCTCAGATGAGCTAAAAAACCAACAAACAAATAAATAAACTTCCTATCATAAAATTTTCAGGGTAAATGTAAACCTTAATTAAGGTAGAAAAGTTTTTAGAAAAGGATTTTAAAAAAGATATATATGAAATAGTTTTTTTTTTTGTTTTTTGTTTTTTGTTTAGAGTAATTAATCTCGTGTACTTTAAATGTTCTGAGTTGATGAGGAGCAGGTATTTTTTGGTTATAAATATGACACTTTAACGATGTCTTCCCAGTTTTATTTGTATGAATAATGAACCTTATTTCTTTAAAAACAGATTTAAATTCACGTTTCGAAAATGCGCAAGTTTGCTTTAATGTTTCTTCCACTACATTTCAGTTATTGATGATTTCTAAAACATCTTGAACATACGTTTTGCATAAAGATAGTGGTTTTTATTTTATTCTTCACAACCTTACTGGTCTATCATATTAGAGATCTAGAATCCTTCGTATGAAGTTTTATAACTTATATGGGCGTCGCTGGAACACTGTAAAACATGTTGTTTGTTATCGTATTAACTCATAAAACTAATAATGTGCTCTGGTAATGCGCAATATGGGAGTAAAAAGTTATACATGTGGACAGGCGCCCTCGGTTTTTATTTCGGAGAGAAACGGAATATGCTTGTGCATAAAAAAAATACAACCGCAATTATAAGGAAGCTGACTAATAGAATGGTAATTTTAATAAAAATCCTTACACACAAAGATATATAGCTGGTTTCATTAAATGTTCTACGAAGCCTATTTTGACTCCTTACCAAAATATTAACATCAGTAAAGAAGAAACTTCGAGAACATTGTGTAACTATGTATTCAAGAAGCGGTGTAAATCAGATATGGATACTTAAGAATTTCACGAAAGTTTTAGAACATTTGAAATCCTAACATTTTACCATAATCAGTAGCATATGGTGTTTTTGGCTGTCAGTGATTTCGGTTCGGAAGGGCATGCCTTTCGTATAAACAGTGTCTAAGGCGGATCAAGCAACTGACAAACAAGTTGATAAAACAGGACTCGTATGAAGTCATCTTTTCGTAAGTGATATGGTCGATACAACGACCATGTCAGCAAATACAATCTTCCACTGGGTCGCATGCTGACTGACGTTCTTTATACTTATTGTTAGACCATAATTAATCACCTAATTGTCTACGGATTTTCCCGATTACGACAAAGAGTACACGGCGTGTGTGACCGGTCAGCAGAGGATGCTCACTGCACCTGACCCTACCTCTTTTTTTAGAGGTTTGTGTTTGCTCTGCTCCCGTTTTGTATTTTGACTTCGGACTTTTGATTTTGAGCACTGTTCGTTATAACCACATGATATTGGTACTTTGTAGAAAACTGCAGAAAAACCTCTTTTGATTGGAAACTGTCGTTGTTTTACTGTTTTTAAATTTGTCTATGGATATGAAACCTAAATGCGTTTGTGAGTTGTTTTCTTTTTCCATTTGTGTGAAAGAGTTACCCCCCGTTCGTTAACTTCAGAGCCAGATTTTTCTGATTAGCGTAATGTACATATGTGACCAATTAAAACTTATGGTAGACATTATGCTCTTTATACAAAACATCATTTCTTCTCGCATCTTGTGTAATGTCATCTGGCATGCCGCTGTATTTATGAATTGCCATTTTCATACTTTGCTGTTTTTCTTCTGAATAGGTAAGAAACTCATATTGACTGTTTTTATCAGCAGGATGGTCATATTAAATTCCTATTCACTGGCTATGAGGACGGTTGTTATTGAGCCCCGAGTCAGCAATTGTTTCCCGAGCCGAGCCGATAAACTTAAATCTCTATTAAAACTATCTCGTCGAGAGTACCACAAGTATGTTGCATTAAGGGATTAATTCATCGCAGTAGGCTTCAATTGTGCAATCAAATTCGACCTCTCAGCTTTGCAAAGATAGTAAATGTGCATATCTAAATATACGACAATGCCACTTTTCTTTATTGATGTAAATTAATATGCAAATGTTTATTTCAAAGAAAAGTTTATCTGAGTGACAAAAATACGTTAAATGTTTATTAAAGTTTCCATCAAGAAAATAATAACTGTTTTATTACTAAACTCATTTAGCCTAATCTTCATGAAATTCAAGCTCAAGGGGTAGATCCGATGATGGTTGATAGACTTTCAGCAAAAGTGTTTGCAAATATTCAATTATTTGTTTTGCAAAAATTAAACAATTTTAAATATTATTTAATCTAAGCCCACTGTGTCTTAATTATAAATGCTAACTTCCATACTTTACACCGTGGATAAAAGAAATATTTGAGAACTAACTCCAAATGTAAAAACCAGGTGAACCCAGGTCAATGTATTGTTTATCGATGTGATGGATGTTCAAAACTTTTCCCAAGTCTACGCGCCAAGTTGCAGAATCATGCCAGTATTCCGACTCCACACATTCTCTCCCGAAACGTTTCGTATAGTTACATTGTGTCATCCACTGCACGGCCCGCTCCAGAAAAATCGGCATCAGGAATAGGGTTTTGTTGCAATGTTTCCTTATGCAACGCTAAGTTTTCTATAAAAAGGAAGGAATATATTTTATTTGTCACTTGTGAAAGTGACTTTAAAACAACACATACAATGTTGCAATGTGACGTACGTATATTGTGCGTTCAATTTATATGTTGATGGTGTGCACAAGCGACTTGCAGGTAACGTACGTGTAACGTAAGGGACAAGTGAGATCTCCTTACGTCGGCCGTGCAAGTCTAATCGTACATGTACTATTATCTTACGGGTTCCTTGAGTGAATCGCAATGCAGAGAACGTTTTCAGATCTCACAAGGAACTCGTGGTGATTGTTGTGCATACCCAACAGCTACCGTGTGTGTTCTTCCAAAATCATAAGATGCACTTTCATGTCTTGCAAGATTTTCATTGAAATCGGCCCGTAGAACACCCGTAGAAGCACGTACGACCAGTTATGACTTAAATAAGTAGGTACAATTGACTTGTAAATGACATACTACGAGATTGTTGTTACTGACGTTCGCAAGACAAACGTACGTCTGGTTCACAATAATCGTAGGACGGAAATACGGTTCCTACGGACATACCACGTTGCGAGTGACAACCCGTCTTTAAACAAAATTGTACATGACACCTTCGACTTGCACACGAAACGTCCGTTTGTTTAACGTTGCACTCTCAACCACTTCAACACGATTTCACTGCTACGATCAGCCGCGGGGGGCCAAAACTGGCAAAACCCGTATCACATGGATGATCACCAAACACGTAGGGCCAGTTGAGTCTGAGGCTTAACCTGATCTCCCGGCATTTTCAATAATTTCTTGACAATATATGTTTGAATTTAAATTTAAGTTATATGTGCATGAAAATGTGTTTTTTTCGGACCTGTCGTTACCAGCCTTTTGTTATAAAAAAAAAGCATGTGAGAAAAATGATAGGGTAATAGTTTAAAACCTAAAAAAATACGGTTGGGCCAATTGTGCTGGAACCGCACGTTAAGAGTGTGATAAGTTAAGGTAAATGTGCTGGGACCCCGCACTATTAAGGAGTGTGTGATGTTTGTGGAAATGTGTATGGTTTCCGCACGCTGGTATATATATATTTTTTAACAGAACTACACCGTGCTTAAACTTCCGCACGTTGTCAAGTTGTTATCTCCGAGACCAAAGTTAAACTTGTTTTCCTTTTTTGGAGTTTTTATTCTGCGTTCACTTGAGCGAGTGTAACAAATTTAGCTTTCTCCTGAATTCACCATAAAGGTTTTGATAATTTTTACTTCATATTTTACAGTATGAACGTAATATAATAAAATATACGTTCAAGAATGCTGCGTATAATTTTACATGTACTAGAAAGTTGAAGAAAATCATATGGGCTAACTATAACTTCACGATATAAATTTAAAGCTTAAATTTTAATGGTGAAACTTGTATTGGAATTATATAGTTCCCAAGAATGAAATAGTAAAGTGTGTATATTAATTGTATTCCAAATAGCTTAGAAAACAATCTTTCTATCCGCTTTAAAGTACTTTTAATACTCTGATTTATAGTATGTATTCCGATGAGGACAGTAATTATGTAAGATTCTAGTAATGAGGCAACATATTATTTTATTGCGGCTTCAGCTGACTTTCTTCTAAAACGATCGCATCTAAATTATACGTTTTCGGATTTTTTAAAATGGGACATTGGTTCTATTGTTGTAGAAGATGGCGAATCGCCCATGATAAGGAAAAGTTATGTTAATGGAATTGGGTATTGTATCTAAGGTGAAGTTCCTCTCCTTAAAACACAACACCCCTTCATCTTTATCGGTAGTGTTGGATACGATAACCGAAAACCCCAAAACCTAGATGCATGACCGTTTTTAGCACCTGCAAATAACAGTTAAAATATTAAATAATTTGGTCAACAAATCATGTGATTCATACTGCGTATTGATTTCGGTTAATTTGCCGACAAACATATTCTTTAAAAAATATTGCTGAGCATCATTATAAACAAATATGTTGATTAATTAATTGATTTAAGATTCAGGTTATAAATTAAAAACGTACATATTGCAAAAGTGCCAAAGAAAAGTAAAAAACAAAAACAAAAAAAACAAACAAACAAATAAACAAAACAAAGAATAATAAAAAAACACAAAACCAAGGCTTGAACCGGTGCCATTTAGTCAAAGGAATATTTACTGAAGTCTCTGTAAAAGTATCGAAATAGCAAAGATAATCATGTCCTTTTTTTACTTGTCAGCAGCCTTTCATTGAACATAAATAATATGACATAACATTGATTCGTATATCTTGTAAATTAGAACTAGTTTTTTTTTATTTGATCCCAGTTGTGTCCTCTGGACATATGGCTTAATCTGGGGGAATGACGCATGTTTCATTAATTTCGAATGAAAACATTTTTGGTGTTTTATTTTATCCATGGAATTAAACACTGGATGTAAGTTTTGATTAGTTTGTTTTAAAAATTGTTTTAAAAATAAAGGTCAGATTACATTACCAAAGTGAATTATTGTTTTCAGTTTCTTTTTACATTAACGGGTCAAATAAAGAACAAGAAGGTATACAGATAATTTTTATCACGCCTTGAATTTAACATACATTACTGTATTCAATATTTATTGGATACCAACTTTGAGGATTGTTGAGTTGATCTATTTAATGATCGTCGAAGTCCAATTTTGACATTGTACTGAAAGTGGCACGGTACAGTTTTTTTTATACAATTCATTGTAGCCAGGGGATGTGCGTCTTCGGAACTCTGTAACTAGAATTTCCTCAGTTCCCATTGAGCACAAATACCTTTAATTCACTTGTTATAGGGTCAATCACTAATTTCTGAAGAAAATTACTAGTCAAAACCTGTAAAATTTTCTACGTACTGGATTTTATGAGATTTTGACCTTTTCATATTTTGCTTATTTTTCATGATTGTTCAGCTTTTTAGACCTCCCCCAGCTAATTCCATGCAAAGGGTTGACCTTCCGTACCGTGTGCATGTTGCATCATCACATGTCAGAAACTTACCGGTGTATAGTTTACAATGTCCCATCCACCTACTTTTTGTGTTATTTTACTTCCCGTCTGTAACTTGCAATTTCACTGTGTAAAGTCAACACAACAGTCATAGCCGCAGTTTCGAATTTTACTTCTGATTCTCGTGTACCTAATATATGGGGCCTACATATTGCATGCCATTTTCAACAAGAGACATCCCTCTAACTACATGTAATGATAATCATTAAAAATAATTTCATGAATTTTAGCAACACTCATAAGCCTTCAAGTACAGCATCTCTCAATTTTACAAAAATATTGACGGGTACTTTATCCGAAACTGTCCCTTGCTACCTTTAACTTACACTAACATTCTCTGAAAAGTCATTTTATCTTAGAATTAGAATGCCAATGCTATTCTGAGAAAAAGAATACCTCATTTTGCTCATTCCATTGAGGTTTAAGAAAAATATGGTCATTTAAGTGAACCCACTATTTCCACTTTCATCTATTTTGCGTTACAAAAGTAACTTATTAAGAGCATAGCTAATCTTAAATTATAGGTTTGCAGAAACATACGGTTAAGACCTAAAAAAAGTGTTGCATTACTATAATCTAAAAAGACATACCATAAGCTATTGCCAAACTTAAGAACCACTGGAGAAATAAAGCATTCTAAATAATATCCATTAGTATGATCGTTATTTAATAGAGGAAGATAAAAGTTGAAGAAAATAACAAAATAAAAAGGTTATATAAGCAGGAAATTACGCATGTGTTCGTGACTGCTATTAATTCATGCTTACTGTGGGAAAATGAGTCATTCACTCTTCCTTGCCACATGTTCCGTTTTGATTATGTGCACGACTTTGAGGACTTTAACAAAGCTATTTTTATTTTAAAAAAGTAAGAATAAAACGGATTATTTAAATCATCACCCTTCTGCATTCGACAAGATCAGACATACACTAAGGCAGACAGTTGAGCACAACAGATACATGCTGGAAAAGCGTGTGGGTGACTGGATTTCATATATCTGCTATATTAGTCATTATTGAGTAGTCTAAAACGTAAAACCAACCCCCCCCCCCAAAAAAAAAAAAACTAAAAAAAAACCCCACATATTAGAGCTCATATTTAACCGACGATTAAACCTTTGACTGGATGCTTTGTCTACTTGTCAATAAGTGTCGTCTTTTAATTATCTGGGTTTTTTCCCTTTTAATATGGATTTGATGGCACTTTCAACACTTAAAGTAGAATCAGTTTCAGAACAACGCTTCTTCATACAGGAACAGACGGACAATGCTCGATTTATATATTTCTTATCATGAGCGGAGCTAGTGATGGGGGGGGGGGGTTCGGAGGGGCCCGGCCCCCGTGGAAAATTAAATTTATTAAATCCACATAGTAAAATTATCGCAAATATGCCTCGGATTCCCCCCCCCCCCCCCCCCAGCAAACACAATTATTCTTCGGACCCCCCCCCCCCCGGAAAAAAAATTCTGAATTTTCGCATGTATATTAATTTAAATATCATGATTCATCACCCATAAATTTCAATTTCATATAAATACAAGCATATTAGCATTGAAACGAGAAAATTCAATAATTATTGACTAAACAAAAACAACGTTTCTTTAAAAAAAACAAAAAACAATTTTAGGTCATTAATTTTCAGGTTTTCATTTTATTTATGGATATTTGTAAGAGTAAATTAAAGTAATTACTAAACATTAAATGTGTCATTAACTTACAAGATAGTCGTAGATAATGTTGGATGACAGGAATAAAAGACAATTTTTTTTTATTTTTAATGATTTTTTAACAAAGCAAGACATGTTCATACTTGTACATGCTATTACAAACTTCCATAAGTTATCGTTCTTATTTGTGCGAGTTTTCCATGAACATTTTTGTATGTATCTTGTAGAAAAGAAAATTACACTACAGTCACACACCTTAAATGAAAGCCATACAAAGAGAAATCCTTTCTTCAAATATATTATGTTTTTGCCCGAGAGTGAATTTATCAATGACATATATACATGCCTTTTAATTATAATATGTATTTTAAAACAATAGCATTGCACGTCAACCAAAAAAACCCAATTTAATAAAGACGATACACGTATTTACATTAAACAGCATAATATATATATTTTGGTTCCATTCTGAAATGGGAGATGAGAGCTAAATGCAAATATAGAAATTAAGGCTACATGCTATTCGTAAATGGAGAAATAGACTTGGGTAAGTATTTTTTTAACATAACATTAGCCTAATACATAGAATTGGATAGCATTCACTGAGGACACTCATCTGACAAATCAGCGGAAAAAGTTAGATTTAGGAAAGCTAAACTATTAAACATTTTTGTGTGCGCGGATCTAGAGGTAAGGCCCCTTAAAGTACATTTGATAACCTTACCAAAATAATGCCTCGGACCCCCTAGCAAGCTTAAATATCCAACGCCCTCCCCCCTCCCTCTTTGTAACGGCATTTTTTTCAGTATGCATATCGTTTTATCCTAACTGCCATAAAGACAACATGTATTTACCTATTACATCAACACATTAGACATTCTTGGATCAAAACTGTGTAAAAATGTTAAATCTTGAATTTTTCTATTGCACTAATACAACTGTTGTGGTTCGAACATCATTTGGTAAACCCTGATTATATTGTACAATAAAAACAACAATGATTACTATTTACTTTTGCTGCTTTTATAAGTATACAGAAGTCGGTCATTCGGTTAATTTTACCTGACATTTAAGCACTAACCTTTGTCAGGCTTAATTTTAGATTTTTTGTCGCGTAATTTTTTATTTTTATTTTTATTTTTCGCAGTTTCATACAGTGTACTACAGTTGTAGCAGATGTTTGAATATGTGTATAATTTGCCTGTTAGCATGATTATATCAATTCGGATTAAACCTGTTATTATTTTTAAAGCCAGTGGTTTGTCAAGTTGTAGCAGGTGCTAGACAAAATAACTACAAGCAAAATATGACCCGAATATATTTTATAAACATAAAAGCGTTTACATATTTGGAATTATTTTTCAAAGTTAATATATGTTTTTTGATATATATTTTAAAAAACACACAAAGAGAGAGAGAGAGAGAGAGAGAGAGAGAGAGAGAGAGAGAGAGAGAGAGATAGAGAGAGAATCTAGCTCTCCTTTGGACCTTCACATGTTTATGATAGTCATAAAAAAGACAGTATGAGATTTGGTCAAGAAGTTATGAATAAAATTTAAAATAAGGTTTAACTAGTTTGCTCAAATCTGTTTATAATTGTAGTTTATTATGAAGGTAAACACTAATTAATATTAATTACATTTGGGTAGGTTTATTTAATAGAGACACAGTGAAGAGTGAAACCAACTTTACACGATTGCAAATGTTTACCTTGTACATGTATTGTCTTTTTTCTAAATTAATTGCTTTTAAACACCAGTATAAACAAATGTCAATTCATTTCTTTAAAGAAGGTATGGTCAATATCTACACTAAAACACAAAAAGATAAACAACATAAAATAGGATGAGCATGGATATAAATCATTTTTTTTTTAAAACGAAATGGAAACCCCCATGGAATAATTTAAGTATAAATAATAAGGATGTCCAGACTATTGTTACAGGTAACGTGTTTCAATATTGTTAACACTGAAATTAACGAGCTTGCGGTAAATGCGCGACATTATATTTGCCACGCTTCAGGGCTAAGTATGACGTTTAATAACAACGCTAATGACTGTTTAACTATAAAAGGTTGAAATCAAGGAGAACGGAAACAAACCCAGACCAGGATACAGAAACAGAATGACGCGAATTATATTACTTTGCGTGCTACTCGCAGTCACAGTGGTGAGATTTTAGTATTTATACATTGAGATAACGGAAATTACTTTTTTGTATTTAAGGTTTTTTGTGATCTGTTATTTTTTGTTTTAAAATGCAAAGTATAATTAAATAGATGTAAAGAAAAGAATCAGTTATTTTTTTGAAATATTTTTTTTCTCGGGGGATGATTTTCATGATCCCCATAAATGCAAGAACACTGATTTGTTTTTCAATCATTTTTTTTCTATATCGGATTATTTTATTGTGTAAAAGTAAATTCATTGAATAATTAGTATTCTACTTTATAATGATAAACGTAAGGACATCGTACATGTATAGTTATGACACGTTTTGTGTGAACATGTATTTTACATTGTATATCTTTAACATCGGAAAAAAAATCAAACAAATATATTCATGTTCTTTTGTACGTAGGCCATTGTTAGCGCCAGCTTGTACGGACAACCTCCTCCCCTTGTTACAGGTAACACACTTTTTCATTAAAAAAATCATTTCTCGTTGCTATTATTAGTAAAAATAAAAAAAATGAAAGATTATTCATTATCAGACGTAAGCCATTAGATAATGTTATCTTTGAAAAAAGTACTTCAATGGGTTTTAATTTTTATATTTATAAATTTATAAATCAAAAAAGAGACGCAGAATGTTTTCCACAATAAAAAAGTGCAAGGTAATAAAATCATCCTGCCTCAAACTAAGCACCTGTGTCGTACATCTGACCTCCGTGGATCAGCCTCTAGCAAAACAACCATTATTTATCAATATTATACTAATAACACGAGCTTTTGCGTAAGGAATCATATAAACCGTTGTCATTTAATCAGATCTAGATTGAAAGTCCTATCCATTAGTTAATTTCCTCTTAAACATTAACTTTTTCTAAACATGTTTGAATCGTTTGGTTCAAATTTAAAAAAAAACCACTCTGAAGTACTAACAGAATATTCTTACAAGAACGCTTTCATTTTACATGAAGTTATGCATAGCAATAATAATGCCATTTAAATGGCTGCATACATTAACTTTAAGATTTATTTGCTCTGTAACGTTTGTCGTAATTAAATGAAATAGTAGATGTATAACAGAAATCTTTGAAATTAGTAAAGGCATTCCATAAAGGGAATGTAGCATTAATTTTGTGGTCTGATTATTATGTACTTAAAAAGTAGAAATGAACGTGAAAACATACTTCAGAGGACCGTTGCTCCATTATTACTGTTAACCAACTTTTATTCACGATTTACTACCTATTTACTAGTTCGCGATGACTCTTGTTCGCGATAAAGCCTTAAAGTATTTTTTTTTAATAACAGTGTTTATAAGAATGAGTTTCTAATTCTTATATAGTATAAGATAATGTTTAAATGGAAACACACTGCTTGCGGATGTAGAAGTATGGAAAGGCGTAGGGTACCGCCACATAATTATTATATTTTACTATATAATTGACTAAAATAATAATTTCAACCAACTTCTCTTAAATTGCACTATTATTATCTTTTCAAAATAATGATAATCTTAACTTTGTAAAAATAAAAAAAAAATACCAACATAATTTTTTTTTATCATCAAATCATTATTGTGTTCTGATTCAAAATAGTAAAAAAAAAATGTCACCCAACAATAATTATAATCAACATCCGTATTATAATTATTGTGCGAATACAAGTCAACATTATTATAACGTAGCCAGCGAAACATTATAGTTATTGTTGGCAGGAACAATAACTCTGCTTCAACCTTTACAATTATAATTTTGCAGACAGCTTGCGAAACTGCAAGATAATTATATGGACGCTTGAAAATAAAACGCTTTAACAACGAAGATCGTACAATTATAATTTCGCAGACAGATCTGCAACATAATTATTTGGACGCTTGAAATACAAACGCTTTTACAATGAAGATCCTCAAATGTGACGTCACTAACAAAGTGAAAGTAATGCGGTGTATGTAAACAGATAGTGAAGGACTAAGCTATACCTGTTTATATGCGTGTGTTTTACACACAGGCGTGTAAGATTAATTTTCACTCCAATGTCAGAAAGTTTAATGATGAGTATTTAAGTGTAATTTATCTACGTTTAAAAGATTCCTAACCCATACTGTATTGCACATCATGTACAATACAGTATGTACTACATGCATATCCCTCCGACCTAACGTTAACACTGGTTGATTATAGCCTACTACGTTTATTATACTAAGCTTTAGTTGTAGTTTACTCTCTCAACTTGCGTTGGGTGCCTCACACCAGCAGCGTAGTGAGCCTACCCCTATCAAAACACAATAGCGTTTGCATGCATGACATATTTTCTAATGTTAAGCGGTAAATTTACATATGGATATTTTAAGTTCAACTTTAATGTCAGAAAGTTATGAGTACTTAATTAAAGAATAAGGAATCATTCTTTTAGTATTGTGAGGTGATAATTTTGGTAGGGGTGTTGTCAAATCCAATATAACCTGAAGCAAAATTATCACCTCATAATATTCAAAGAATGATTTCTTATTACTTTTATTTATATTATTTCCAATTTCTACAGTTTAAAACAACATTTTAAAACTACTATTTTTTACATGTAGCACATGGTTATGCTATAAGACACGCCCATTTTGTGTCGCCCAGCTTTTTATGAAACTATCGGGTTATAGGCTTCAAAATTGATTCGTGGTGTTATCACAGACAAAGACAGTTGAAAATGTAAATATTTGTAATTTATCAACTTTATATCCACACTGTATTGTATAACCCCACCCCCTCCCAAGCAGTGTAGTTAACACTGGTTGTCAGGTTGTGAAGTAATTTAGTTTAATCATTTTATGAAACATGCATATATACAACACATGATGGAGCACATGGCTTAGTGGTCATAAGCATTATACTATAGTAACCAAAAAGTCACTGGTTCTAAACCCCAACATCGGCCACTTAATACTGTGTGTTTTCGCTTTGACAAGGATATTGGCCGCAGTAGCATAGTGTTAGAGCCGAGTCAGTGACTAGAGTTGCGGGGGTCCAGGGTTTAATTCCCAGTCCTGCCAAATGTTTTTATTATGCACATTTATTTATATGCTCTTTCATCCTTTCTTACTTCAATATAAACAAAATCCACTTATTTGGAGTCACCTTTTTTCTCACCATTAAAATTGTACTTCATACAAGTATGTTTTATCTAACATATTTAGAACATAACCCACTCTTTTATAAGCTCATCAACAGTTTTTCACCAAGCAATTGTCATCACTCAACAGAGTATTTAGCTACTGCTGATTGGATGAAAAAGTGGAATATGTTCTAATTAGTATATTGCAATGTGTGTGGATACATCTGTTACTTAAAAAAAAAGTTCAAAGGTATCTTTAAACGTATTTAACATGGAGATGCATGGGAAATACATAGAGAAGTGTGAACGCATGGCAGAATCTTTATCACATCTCATATTATCCCATCAGTAAAGTCATGCCCTAAAATGAACTCTTCCTCCAAGGCTTGTTATAATGCAATTCAGTAGACCTCTTTAATCCCCATAAACACGGTACTTAAGGTTGTCTGCTAGTTTGTGTAAAACTTAACTCAATGTATATTTCTATGTGTGAAACATGTGTCCAAAATATGTATATACGTGTTCATTTATACGTAAAATGTGTTAATTTTCTTTTAAAGCAATTTTTATCAAGGAGACCGGTACATCTTTTTTTCATTTAAGGAGGCTCAGTACACTTTGATATAGTTTTTCAAAAAATAATTATAGATAGATAGATAGATAGATAGATAGATAGATAGATAGATAGATAGATAGATAGATAGATAGATAAGAATATTGGTATGAAAGTCAAATAGGGGTAAACATGTGCAATTTTGGATTTTAAAAAACTGTATTTTCAAAAGTTAAATTCAGTAAATGTGAACAAAAAAGGCCCTGGCGGATTCAAACTCATGAGGTGCAGTTCACAAGCTCAATACTTCAACCACTTAGCAATGATGATGTACATGTACAACCAAATTATTTGACTGCCTGCCCACCGTTTCAATAACCTGATATCTTTATGAAACCCAGTTAGAAAGTTTAAGTCTAGGTGAAGTGAGGTACTTTAATTGACCAAAATATACAATTTTAAATTTGACATTTTTACTTCACTGTGCACATTTTTCCTCGATATCAACTTTATATTAGTAAATCTCTAATTAAGGAGGCTCGATGGTCAACAAATTAACCATCAGATCTACATGTACCTAAAACTTTGAGACATGATTTGTTTATATATAAAGTATTATTAACTAAAGAAAAAACACATAGATTTTGACTATTTAATTTGGGTATATTCTTATATTTTTATATAGAGCTCTCCAAACCTTCTAAAGATCAATACTGTATAGAAATGGCCACGACCATCGAGCCCTCTTAATGCATTTAAAAAGAACGTCAACAATTTGTTATCAAGTGTTTATTCCCTTTTGAATCAGGATGATTTATAAAGTGATACATTTCAATTCATTTCTCTCTTTCTTGTTTCCTAAAATGAAACATAAAAATATTTTATTCCTGATTTGAAAGGTTGAACATATTTTTTTTCATATCATAATCATATTCATATGCTGTAAATGCAGAACATAGTAGCAAATCAACATGTTTTTAAAGATATTGTATTCTCATTAAAATTCAAATTAATGAAAAATTAAATCATCAGGAGTATATGTATATACCTTAACTTTTGACAGTTAACATTGAAGTTGCTCTGATTTACTATATTTTACAGCATAAACTGTCAAAAGTTATGGTACTGTCATATTACAAAGGTAAAACTTATATCTATCTTAAATATTATATACGATAAAAATTCAAGTTAAAGATGAGTAAATTATAGAATTTATAAAAAAATAACCAATACATTTTACTAACCTCCTGATAGTCAACACCGTGCTTAATTCTTTTTTTTTTTCTTGTCCCAGATGTTTTGTCTGGTGTACTCCTTAATAGATACATGGAACTCTATCAACATAAAAACAAAATTTCATTTAGCTGTAGATTTACACATTACACATTACAAATACACATGTACTAAAATTCTAAAGTTAGGATCTTTCATGGATTAAAGATATAATTCAAAACAAAACAGTAATGGTGACATGAGGCCCAGGGGCCACATCACTCACCTGAGCAACAAAAGGAATGCCTGATCTTTATTAGTAGAGTACAACTGGTGAATAAAAGATCTTAATTATCTTTTTTTTCTCCACATATTCTATGTTTAAACATTCAACCCCTTTTCTTGTGTCAGATTTTGAGAAGATATTTTTCAAAGATTTTTCTGTATCTATAATGGCCCCACCCTACCCAAGGGGATCATAATTTGAACATATATGAATTTCCATTACCTGAAGATGCTTTCACACAAGTTTTGGAAAAATGGTCTTAGTGAATAATAGTTTTTTTTAACTAGATGTGTCATAACGCTACGAATGCCCCCACGGGCGACCAAAATATTAAAAGCCAAATTTAGTATAACATTTGTTTGATTGCAGAATAAGTTATAAATCCCTGAAAATTACTCCTTGTTATAAGTTCATGATGCATAACTCTCTCAAAAATCATCTAACTGGAACTAAGTTCAAACTTGACCTGTATTTTCTAATAAATTAACCTTATATGAAATATAAACTTTACATTTACATCACTTCAATTCACTTTCAAAAACCTACATATGAAATATCATTTTTATTAATGTGTTCGTTCAAAAGTTAGACAGCAGAAACTGAGAATTTCTCATTTTTTCAAAGTTTAAGAGGCACAACTTTGTCAAAAACTCTTGGACCGGAACCAAATTCATAATATATATATCAATATATCAAATTTGAGTTCATAATATATATATATATATATATATATATATATATATATATATATATATATATATATATATATATATATATATATATATATCAAATTTGAGTTGAATATGTGCGTCGGTTGTTGAGATAATGATCAGAAAGTGAATGATGACGGAATGGGGTAACACTATACACTCTGGCCATTTCATGGCGCAGGCATAAAAATGCCAGGAAATTTTCAATAATTCAAAAACATTTCCCCTTGAAAGATAGAATGGTCCTTCGTTTCAATAAACTTGAATCCCCCTTCACTAAAAATGCTTTTTGCCTTTTAGTTGAAATATGAAAAGTTTATAGACAGACAGACAAACTGATGTACAGTGGATAAAAATGATCAGAAAAGCTCCCTTGAGCTGTGAGATCAGGTTAGTTAAAATACGTCAGTAATTTGATGTATGATGTTCAAAATCCAGGTAAAACTTTTATGCTACATGTATTCTTCACACATTCTTCATTATAGAAAGACGAAAGTAAAAAAGAAATACATTTCAATCTTTTCTCTGTCTTAAATATCATTTTTTAACAAATAAGGTCTAGTTCAAAACCAGTTACCCATCAATGAAGAGTTGATCAGATAAAATGAAGCAGGTTCATTACAGACAGGACAACTCCATGTCCATGTGGAGTTTTTCTCATCCATCGTCAGTTCAGTGGGACCATCAAAGCACTGGATGTGGGAACAGGTTCTAGTTTGTGTGGATGTAAGCTGAAACAAACAGATAAAAATATACACACATAAATCTATCAATAAGCATTGTCACAAGAAACAAGTCTTCCATTTAATATATTAATTCAATGACCATGCCTGAAAGCACCAAGAATGTAGCAGGTTTATAGAACAAAATGCCATACTCATCATAAGTTGGCAGTATCGCCAGTGCAATGGTGTAAGGCACAGTTGGGAAGTGCTTTCAGAAAGTTTTTATCCACTGGATTACTAGGTTGCTTATAACGAACCACCCTTGGCTCCCTGGTTGAAGTAGGATTCTCTAAAAACAAATAAGCCTGCTTTAATAGAATGGTAGCAGTAAAAAGGACACACAGCTGAATACAAAATGTAATAAATTGTGTCAGCTTTAAGTAGAATAAATACAAAGAACTTCAATACATGTACGTTAATGTCAGATAATTATATACTGTAAACCAACTTTTATAAGCGTGCGATAATTTTTTATGAGGTTTGCGATAGCCCCATTGTCGCGAATATGTCTTGCCGTGGACCAGTGTTTGCCATATAGTTGTAATAAAAAAAGTGGATAAGGCTTGGTCGCAAAAATTAGTCGCCGCAAACCAGTTTTTCTAAAGGTGTGTTCACACTATAGGATTTTCCATCTGATTTTCTCATCCAATTCGCTTTCGACTAAAACCGTACCACAGGACCACCTAAGTCGAATGTCAAAAGCAAAGTCTTAAGTCAATTGAAAATCTGAAGTGCGTCCGTCACAATAATTTTTCCCGTACAACAAAAATATTGAATATGTTTTGTTATAATCAAAAGTGATTGTAAAATCGTATCGTGTGGCCACCTCAACAATTGACTCTAATCGATTCACCTGAGCAAGTTGATTGAAAATTGGATGAAAAATCATATCGCGTGACAGCACCTTAAGGTAAATCGCGAAAAAAAATCTTTACAAATAATAAACTAAACACAATAAGGCAACTGCACACAGATAACGTGTCATAAAACAAGAATAACTGGATATGTAAACAGTTACACAGCCTGGCATGTATATAAATTCACCTTTTACACCTACAACAACAATACATTTCAATTATTAGCAGAGGATATCAGTTTTAGCGACGATCCATTGGTTTTTTTCTTCTAGGTAACAACAATAACGTAGTATTGAAAATAAAACACATGCAACAGGTAATGACAAGTCAAGTCTCAACTGGGACTCAAACCCAGGGCCTCTGGCATACTATGCCAGCGCTCTAACCACTGAGCTACTGTAATGAGACCTAATATATGACTGACAGTCACACACCTGTTAACCCGGTGACACACATATGAAATTGCTTCCATGAATGATGTGGTTATTGTAAAACACACAAAAACATCCTCAATTTGGGGGGGGGGAGACTAATGACCCTAATGTAAATTAATTGGTATATTGTATAATATTTACATTTTCAAGTGTCTTGCCTGTGATAACACTACGTATCGATTTTGTACTATATAATCCATAACTTCAAATGACGCCAAATTGAGGCGCCAGCAGGGTTTGCTTATTTATATTAAAATATTTAATCGTACGATGGCTAAAAATTATGTGAATATAAGTAATAAGGAATCATTCTTTGAATATTATGATGTGATAATTTCGGTCGGGGCGTGATCAAGTCTATCATAAAGCCCTTCGGGCTTTATTGGATTTTATCACGCCCCGACCGAAATTATCACCTCATAATATTCAAAGAATGATTCCTTATTCCATAATTAATCCGAGATTCCTCTGACTCTAACCTCCACTTTTATATTGTGACGTGCGTCACAATACATGTATAAAAGCGGGGATATATGTTGGTTGGTTAAGAGTCAGAGGAATCTCGGATTAATTGTATATATTTATATCAAATGTAAAAATTAAACATTATCCAATCTTCAAAATCCTTATCTGTGTGTGTGTGTGGGGGGGGGGGGGGGGCGGGGGGGGGGGGGGTAATACCTAAAATTTGTGTTATAAAGGTACATTGTTATTCAACCCCACAATTTTTGCCTCCGTCCAAGACAGGGAACTGTTGTAAGACAAGAAATATGTCTGCTTAGACAAAACGTGGGGTATTCCACAAACGACCTTTGTTCCTTATAGTTTAGAGACAATTAAATAACAATTTAAAAGAAACGTACCCCTCAGAATGACATCATTCCTGACCGGCCAGTGACCGTCTATCCTCCTTTATGATGAACAAAAGTGAAAGTTAGCTCGCACATGCGCAATTGTTACATCTTCGTTGTAAAAGCGTTTGTATTTCAAGCGTCCAAATTATAATCTTGCAGATCCGTCTGCAAAATTAAAATTGTACGATCTTCGTTGTTAAAGCGTTTTATTTTCAAGCGTCTACATAATTATCTTGCAGATTCGCTAGCTATCTGCAAAATTATACATGTGTAATTGTAAAGGTTGAGGCAGAGTTATTGTTCCTGCCAACAATAATTATAATGTTTCGCTGGCTACGATTATGATAATGCTGACTTGTATCCGCACAATAATTATAATACGGATGTCATTTTTTTTTATTATTTTGAATCAGAACACAACAATGATTTGATGATTAAAAATAATTCTGTTGGTTTTTATTTTTTTTTTATTTTTACAAAGTTAAGATTATAATTATTTTGAAAAGATAATAATAGTGCAATTTAAGAGAAGTTGGTTGAAATTATCATTTTGGTCAATTTTATAGTAAAATATAATAATTATGGGGGGTACCCTACGGCTTTCCATATAGAAGGTTGAGGAAACACTGACGGAGAAAAAACTTTGTATAGAGTGATCATGCGTTGTACATGTATGCCCTTTTTGCAAACGATATCCCTCACAATGATTATTATTACACTTGTGCAGATTCTTTTGTGTTTGTATACGTGCTTTTTATTGGATTATGGAGTTGTATGCAGTTTTGTAATTGTTAAAAGATACACAACTTACCTTTTTTATATGTTTATTATATAACTGTAAATCAACTTTTATTTGTGAGCGAGATATTTTTTTTTCAAATCTTCGCAAGAGCCCTGACGTCCCGAATATTTCTCGCCGCGAACCAGTCCTTGTCGCATAGTTTTAACAGAAAAGTGGGTCTGGATAAATTCGCCATTTTTTCAAAAATTCACTAGCAAAGTCGATAGACACGAAAATAAAACGGGACGAATATTTCCCTTAAAAATATATTACCATTGTTTTGTTATATATAATACATTCATTACATATGTTTCAGATCCATGTAGTCTTTCTGCTGATCGCGGAAACTGTAGGGGTGTTTGCCCTCGATTTTATTACGACGCTAGGCGACGCTCCTGTCGTCCGTTTAACTATGGCTGTTGCGGAGGAAACGCTAACAACTTTAAATCAAAGAAGCTCTGTGAACAGTCATGTCGGCCTCGTCGTAAGTTCGCTTATATACATTTTGTTTAAATTATTGTATCAGTTGAGTGACAATTGTTTCCTGTGAAAAAAAACACCATTTTCCTTAAAGCATTTACAAAACTGTATCTTGTCTCTGTGCTATGTACATGTATTTTGACAATTTATATTACTAGGTCTACATAATGCAATGCAGAGGACGTCATAAATCTTATTAACGATCCAACCGCATTAACCTTTGTTGAGATGTTAACAATATCATAAGCTTATATTGATTAACTTCCATGAACTAACTGCTACCTGAACGTCTTGAACTTGAACTTGCTGATGCTTCTTTTTTGTTAAATAAAACAATTCTTTGAACTGGTTGAACATTGATATCGTTTTTTGTTGTTGTTCAACACTGTTACATTAACCTGTATTTATGATTTTTTTAAAAAAAAAATATTAGGAGTTAAGCTTGACATCTAAAGAATTCATAACATGTATAATACTTTTTTACTGCATCGTTTCTTAAGTTTTTTACCTAAAATAAATGGTTCCGTGGATTAAAGATTGTGACTGATACTGTTTTTTTTTCCATTCTACTACCAATATTTCACAACAAATTTTGTCAAGACTTTTTAGTTGTTTCCGAGAAGAAGTAGTTATGTTTAAAACTCTTCACAAACTATAGACGTAGAGAAACGACTGCCAGCGTCCAATAACAACAGGTCAACTGAATCTTGAGTGATCTGCAATTCAAAAATAATTTAGTATCAAGTTATATTTGATTATGTTTAAACAGTTTTAGAGCTAAGGTGTTCATAACCTAAAGTATTAAAAAGTTAGTCTCAATCAGTTTACTAAATGGTCCATTTTTGTTTGTGAACATGTCAAGGTAAAATTTAGTTGCAAATGCTATCTTGCCATTCGTAATGGCGAAAACAGTCAATACATTTGACCCCCCAAAATAGCATTTCTGGTCGCAATTAATCTTCAGTAAAATGATATATAGTGAATGATGGGAGAAACAGTGAGAACATTGATACGATAATCTTTGTAATTTTAGCTTGCCCAAACATTGCCTGTTTGATAGGCGCTTGTACTATCCAAACATGCCCTAACTTTCCTAAAGCCACTTGCTTGTAAGTATAAAGTTGCAAAGTAAACTGAATGTTAATATAACAAATGCTTGTGAGGTTTAGATCTATACTGGTTAAGAAGCTGCATGTATAAAAAATTACTTGAAAATGCAAGATTTATATTTCTATACGAAATTATTCTTTTAATGACAAAATGACTAATTAGACGAGGAAGGAACAAATATATTGTTCATGTAAAATGTGCTTCCCAGTTTTTAAATTACTTGAAGAAAAAAGAATTTCAGTTATTAGTAGATAAGTTCATGAACTTTCAATGTACATTTTATTTTTTCAGCGCTGTGTGTCCGTGCGATAATTCTCGATGGATCTTTAATGGCGAGGACGTCACAAATAAATGTTAAACAGACGTCTAAAATATGAGAAATGACGACTAATCAAGAACTCCTAATGCATACGTAATATATTTTATGTGAAATTAGTGTCGATAAACATACCATACGCAATAAACATTACAATGAATTAAGCATTCGTTTTGGTCAATTTCCCTACTGTGACTTTCAATTCCTATTTTGATAATATTCCCGGTGTTATCTATGAATGCCCAGGAGGCTCATTCGAGATTGGAGATACGAGATTTAAGATTCGAAATTCGAGATTCAATATCTAAATTAACCAATCAAATAATGGATCTGAAACCTGTATCCTAGCAACATCATACTTATCTAAATAAAGATCGTTCGAACATGCTCTTACCTACAAATAAATGTCTTAATAACTCATATAATGGTTATATAATGGTTAAATTAACTTTGATGAATTAACCCTGGACAGTATAAACAATTCAATTAGTGATATCACTGATTTTAGTTGTTTCCGAGAAGAAGTAGTTATGTTTAAAACTCTTCACAAACTATAGACGTAGAGAAACGACTGCCAGCGTCCAATAACAACAGGTCAACTGAATCTTGAGTGATCTGCAATTCAAAAATAATTTAGTATCAAGTTATATTTGCTATAATTTCAATTCATTGATTATGTTTAAACAGTTTTAGAGCTAAGGTGTTCATAACCTAAAGTATTAAAAAGTTAGTCTCAATCAGTTTACTAAATGGTCCATTTTTGTTTGTGAACATGTCAAGGTAAAATTTAGTTGCAAATGCTATCTTGCCATTCGTAATGGCGAAAACAGTCAATACATTTGACCCCCCAAAATAGCATTTCTGGTCGCAATTAATCTTCAGTAAAATGATATATAGTGAATGATGGGAGAAACAGTGAGAACATTGATACGATAATCTTTGTAATTTTAGCTTGCCCAAACATTGCCTGTTTGATAGGCGCTTGTACTATCCAAACATGCCCTAACTTTCCTAAAGCCACTTGCTTGTAAGTATAAAGTTGCAAAGTAAACTGAATGTTAATATGACAAATGCTTGTGAGGTTTAGATCTATACTGGTTAAGAAGCTGCATGTATAAAAAATTACTTGAAAATGCAAGATTTATATTTCTATACGAAATTATTCTTTTAATGACAAAATGACTAATTAGACGAGGAAGGAACAAATATATTGTTCATGTAAAATGTGCTTCCCAGTTTTTAAATTACTTGAAGAAAAAAGAATTTCAGTTATTAGTAGATAAGTTCATGAACTTTCAATGTACATTTTATTTTTTCAGCGCTGTGTGTCCGTGCGATAATTCTCGATGGATCTTTAATGGCGAGGACGTCACAAATAAATGTTAAACAGACGTCTAAAATATGAGAAATGACGACTAATCAAGAACTCTTATTGCATACGTAATATATTTTATGTGAAATTAGTGTCGATAAACATACCATACGCAATAAACATTACAATGAATTAAGCATTCGTTTTGGTCAATTTCCCTACTGTGACTTTCAATTCCTATTTTGATAATATTCCCGGTGTTATCTATGAATGCCCAGGAGGCTCATTCGAGATTGGAGATACGAGATTTAAGATTCGAAATTCGAGATTCAATATCTAAATTAACCAATCAAATAATGGATCTGAAACCTGTATCCTAGCAACATCATACTTATCTAAATAAAGATCGTTCGAACATGCTCTTACCTACAAATAAATGTCTTAATAACTCATATAATGGTTATATAATGGTTAAATTAACTTTGATGAATTAACCCTGGACAGTATAAACAATTCAATTAGTGATATCACTGTGTGCATTTTGAAGTGATTTTGTTTGTTTTGTATGTATTTTTCCCTGATACATTTTAACCCGTAGTGCATTCGCCTTAAATGTATAAGAATCGGTTCGCGAAGAAAGAGCTGTTTAATTAAATTGAGTGTGGTTTTAGCTATGAAAAAAACCCAAAGATGTACAACCTCAACGATAACAATCAAAGTACTAATAGTGTATTGAAGTGTACTTCATTGCCATGGTCGAGATTAGAGAGAGAGAGAGACAGAGAGAGGAGAGAGAGAAAGAAAGAGAAAGATAAATAGATATATAGATATAGAAAGACAGATATACAAAGAGAGAGAGAGAGAGAGAGTTAGAGAGGATAAAGATAGACATAAAGAGACAGATAGACAGAGATAGACAGAGAAAGGGGGCATTCGCGGTGTTAAATTCTTTTTTTCATTTTTAAGCGTTAAGCGTACGCAGTACGCAAAGCGCTTATTGGCATTACTTTTCCGAGATGCCACTTCCGAATAAGTGCCACCTATAATCATCTAAAATAATTTGATGACCCGATGTCTAATAATAGCATGCAGAGAAGTACTCCGCTGCGGTATTCTTATTAAATAAAAATAATTATAATTATTTGCAGCACCACACAAATTATCTCAATTATTTTGTTTCCTAAACATCAAAGATTAAAAATAAAAGAATATGTGTCAGTGCTTTAAAAGGTCAAAGAGCATAGATTACCTAGTTTTGTAAACAGCATGTTGCAATGGGGTTACATACATAAGTACATGGACTGTAATGTCGGTAAATTAATTCCTAGAACAGAACCGACAATACAATATGGATAGCATAGTGTGTTATGTATTTCAAAAGTAGTACAAGTACTATTGGGAAATATGAACAGAATTCCGGACTTTCAAATTTTTAGAATATAAAATTGATCAACAGAAAAGCATTTCATAAGGAAATAAAATGCAACTTAGTATCGGAAGAAAAAAAAATTTGTTTCAAGTGTATGGTATAGACATAAAAAAAATTCTGTTATTTGTTTACATTGCAGATGTGTAAAGACTAAACTGTTATGATTTTACGCAAATTATGAAGCTACTCCTTGCATATGATAATGACAAATAATGTTCCATGCATTTTTACACTAGTCAGCATTAGAACTTTTGTATGTTATTGCAGAAGTAGTAATAAATCATGTAATGCTTTTTCGTAAAAATATTCTTCACATTCCCTTCGCTAGTCAATGTGTAGATGTACTAAGACTTTTATTTCATAGCAAACCCCTTATTATCACTTATTTCTCAATTAACTTAATTAAAGCTACATGTATATAGTAACATATAGTGAAATTAATTCCTTGTGTGAGACCTTAATATCATTTATTTCTTATTTTGGAAGGGGTATTTGGTTTTCTCTCTAATAAAATTAGAAATTTCTCTATATTATCCACTAAATATCACCGGTATATAGGTATTCAACAGTTTCCAATCTAATTACTATTTTAAGTTAAATGAATACTCTAATGATCATGTATATATTGACACTTTTAGAAAAAAATGGCATAATGATCCATACAAATGCGATATAAATGGGAAGTGACTTTTCAGTTGTAATTATACTAAATTTGCTTGTCCTTTTATTGTTATTTAATTCACAAATTCAATATCTTGTCGTTGCATATTAACACATGGCTATTGTGTTTTGTAAGAAATTTTATATAAAACAGTAGACAATTGTGCATGTTTTTAAATTAAAATAAGTAGTACAGAAATGACACTAGAGAGTATAATTTGTACATACAGATTGTGCTTGCATTTATTTTATACTTTAAATTAAGTCATGTAAATGTTTCTGTACCATTGTTCTGTTGTAAATCAAGGCTTCATTTATATTTTTATAAGGTTAAAAAATTAATCATTTTTTTCTCATTAAAATTTTGAAATGTACATTCTCAAATCATATAATGTTGTTATAAGTCTTATAAACTTCACCATTTTCTTCTTTCAAAATTCATTAGGGTGTTCCCATTTCCCCCTATTATAGGGAAATTCTGTTTCAACCATTTCACTTAAAGAAAAATCCCTACATATTATAAAGTACATTTCTATAATTCAGAATATATGTTTTATTGGCACTTTTCTACAGGTATTGCATCAAAACTTGTTCAGACTTACATATTTTTGTTTCCTTCTGAAATACAAATGTGTTCCCAAATATTATTTGAGAAAGCTACACCGACACCAATATTTCGAAACTCATTTAAAAACACCATTTAAATCTGTTAAAATCATATTTTCAACCAACTTATTCAATTAACGCTTTAGTCGAGTGGCTATTAGATACACAAATCCTAAAGTTCAAATCACGCTTTATTCTGCCTTCATGATTGTAGTGGCTTTGTAGCAACTAGGTTGATTAACGATTAGCTGGCTAGCCGCTAGGTACATGTAGACATACCTAGTCTAAATTTTATGACTAAGCATCAAATTCAAGATGGCTTCCTTAGTTACCAAGTTGCAACAAACACAAAATCTATATTATTTATTGATATTTCCTTCGTTTAATAAGCTAATTATGAATTTTAACATATATATTTCTGCATGAAATTACCAAATCATGTCGGTGAAGTTATTCATCTGTTGATAATTTAAACTTCAAATTAATGATATAGAGGCTAGGCTTGCTTATCATTCAATAGACCTAGACATTTATAACCTAGCGGCTTAGCACGCATCTCGGATATTGAACGCAATCCTGGATATTCTTTGTAGTTCAATTTATACAAAAATGCAAAATATTGGATATATATGACGTATGTAAACTTTTACATTCATTCATCATGATACATGTATAATGCAATTAATTGTGTGCTCATAGGACAGCTTAACGCTTCTCAGTACTTTCAGTACTTTGATTCATTACTAATTCGGTTTGTCCTTTAGAGAAAAAAAAAATATTGAACCAAATTTTATCCACACATGTTTAGCAAAAAAAAATGACAATTGTTCGATTTTTTTTTTGTGGGGGTATAGGGGGGGTACCGGTAAGGGACATGTAATGCCTGTGCAGTCAGAATATTAAATATAATAGTGATAATACAAAATTATATGAAATTACAGTTTCCGATTACACTGTACAAAGCTTCCATCACTTTGGCCCGTGCGATAGTTAAAAAAAAATCTTAGAGCATTTACGTGGAATTCTACTAATCATTTTTGGATTTTTTTTCAGGATCCCCGACTGATGCGTCCGTCTCCTTGACAATTACAATTACACCTACGTTGACCACATATGCACAAATGAATGAAATCGGCTATGTCATTAATCTAGTATGCTTACATTGCCCCTATGCTAAGGGCACTTGTGGATAAATCAGTACAACAACTACACATTTATCCCATATGGAATAAATGCACATCGTGGAAACAAAAAAAATATAACAAAAACATTTCATGTCAACACATTTTAATGCAAAAAAATATCTTTTAAACAGAGTACCTCTGTAGTACATTATAAAAATGAGAATATTTTAGCGATCATTCAATAATCTATCTGGAAAGCAACTAGCCCAATGCAATATGACAGTAAATAACACCGATTTAGAAACCGTGGTGTTTCGAGAAAATTTCACCATCCTCTGACATATTTTTCTCGGATAAAATGATATTAAAGGAGTTGCATGTTTAATTACGTCACTTTATGTTTCTATATCTTTTTAAATATAATAGATGCGGGCGTCTCCTCCGCGGTAAACAGACAATGTCTTACTTTTGTTCGTGTTAGATGGATGGCGCGAATCAATTTTCAATCACCGTCGTCAACGGGGTTTCAAATGTGGCAGGGTTCATGTTAAAATTAATCACAGGTTCGTCAGATGTAAATATGCAAGGAATCAAGATTTAACGTTATCTAGACTTTGTCCTCAATCAGGTTCTTATGATTTAAATTATTGAATTCGAAGATGGCTTAAGGCACAATGTCCATCAAAAGTAAATCTTTATAAAGGTTTTTAAGTTCCATCCCGTCACTTTGACCACATGGGCTTGTGTAGAAAAAAAAGTGGGTACTTCGGAGGGAAAAATGACAAGGGAGTACGCCATCCTGGATACCCCCTCGCTTCATCAGCTAATTTCTCATTTAAATTGTTATACAAGACATATGCGCCGGTTCGTAAAGATGTTTTTATTAATTTGAGATCTATTATCCCATTACAGAATAATAGAAAAAAAATTGTAAAAAAGAAAGAAAAAAGCTAAAATTTATTTTGTTATTTATTTTAATCGATAAGAAATGTCATAATTTGTTTTTTCGTTCATTAAACTAATTTAATGATACAGTAAAACACGGTTATAGCGAACACTCTTATAATGAATTGACGCTTACAACGAAGTGAATTTCATTCCCCGTGACTTTTTAACCTGTTGTAAACTTGACGGATAAAGCAAATTATGCTTATAACGAATTTAAAATTGTCCGTCCCTGGCGTGTTTTACTGTAGATCAATACTATAAGATTTTAGTTATATTTTCAAACTATGCATTAAAAACCACAGCGACAAATCATGACCAATCTATAATTTTGTAACCATACTTTATGTGCACGTGTATAAAATATCATATAATAAGCTTGTCTTGCTACAAAACAACACTGGGGTGTATGCGAGTTCTTCCTTAAGAGATTAACGACAGGCACGGTACACATAATCATTATGGAGAAAGTTTCATGTACACAATTGTATACATAAGTGTTAAGTTTTCACTGTGTGTGATATGCATGAAGTCGTTAATTACAGGTGACTTATCTCGATACTTATTATATTTCAGGACCGTGTCGTTGCTTTAAGGCACAGACAATATTAAGCATTGAGAGAGAGAGAGAGAGAGAGAGAGAGAGAGAGACAGAGACAGAGATGAGGAGGAGAATGCTCATATCTATGAGCTCAAAAATAGTGAATTTCTGTGCATATATAATCGTATCTGTGAATGAACATTGTTTTAGCCCTAAGGTATAATTATTGAAGAAATAAACAAAATGCGATACGAATTTATCTTTGTACAGGTTATAATTTTTGATTCACATAAATACACATGTTAACGTATGTACATGTATTCTATTGATACTTCTTGATCTACAATAAAGTTGATGCATGAATGTACATCGTTTTTATCTCTTTATTTGAACGTGCATTTGAATGCTTTCATATTTTTTTATCAATGCTAATGGACATATATAAAAATACTAAATACCAGATCATCATTTCTTCTTATTGTGATATCTCTTTTAAAGTTAACGACTTTAGAGTAAAACAGAAAAAGAAAGAAAGCATAAATAAACATGAGATTGAATGATAGAAAACGTGCACTTGCAGAGCATGTTTGATTCTCCATTCAAATAAAAAAAACAACAACAACAGTTGGTTCTTGAATGCATCACTAACTTTTTATTATATTCTAAACTGTTCAGGAAACACAATTTCAAGGGAGAGAAACCATACAATACAGTAAACCCGCTGTACAATTTGATTTGGTACAGGTACATGTTGTTTAACGCTTATTGTATCTGTAGATAATTTGTCAGATAAACCTGTTTGATTCCATCCCGTTCATTCCCACTCATGTGTCTTACATCTACATCTAATATTAATGTGTTTTTTTAAATCAATAACACACAGTAGTTCGTTAAATGTGTACATGTACTATGTGCTTACTACTTAGCCAACCATTAAGTGTTCATTTAGATATACACAGAGAGAGAGAGAGAGAGAGAGAGAGAGAGAGAGAGAGAGAGAGGAGTCACTTAGATCAACATAATTTTAAGGTTCTGAAATTAAATTGAGCCAGAAACAGTTTGACAATATTTCATGATATCGAGTACCCAATAAGAAATCTGAAAATTTTCCAGAATAATAGTAAGGTCTTCAGTTCGGAAACTTAATAAAGACTCCATATAATTGCTCTTATGATAAAGTGCGGGGTAAAGAAATATTTTGTTTTTTAACACCATATCGCGTTTGCAACGTTGCTTACTTAGAACTCTCGATTAAAACAAACCGTGTGGTGATTAATCAGTGAGAAACGAAATAAAAGAGACAGTTACTCAAGCATGTAGCGATATCAAGTTATTAACGTTGTCAAGAAATACGATAAAAAAAAACTATTAATCAATTTTTTTTCGTGACAACTTAATTCTGCAATTTAATAGAGATGAACTGGTTCACAGCGAAAACATATCCAAATAAAGATGTTGATTCTCTGAAATAAGAAATAATTATAACGCAGGACAGTTAAGACAACCATTTACTTTCAAACAGCAGTAACAGGAGGTTGTTTTGTTTTCGCTTTATTTGTTCTGTATGATAAGTTTTACTGAACTATTTTTTGATTTGTTTGCAAAGATATGAGTCATTTTAACTTGACCGTGTGTTAATTTGACTATCACGTGACTTTTCAGTATCACGTGGGCGTCTTTTAAATAAAAAAAGAAATGCTAATTTGATACACAAAAGACAAGGGCAAGGCAAACAAACTTTGGAGTATGTAATATGCCTACTAATTCAAAATTATTTATACATCATAAAAAGTAATGCTCATTCAGTTGTAAAATTCGTTTATTATGCAAATTCTTGGAAAACTAGCGAATTATTACAAAAATAACGCATTTTTGGACATTTCGATTAAAAATGCAAAGAACATGGTTCACTTGTGGTCAAAATCGGCCCCGTCTCAAAATTGTATCATATGTTTTCCAAACATAGTCTCGGAAACGCCCTTTGAGAATCAGCTTAATTTTATATCCTAGCATTAATAGTTTTTAGTATAGAGCTGTTTTAAAATACCATTGTTTTTCGTGTCAGGTGCACCAGAAACGTCATGACGTCATTATTCTTTATGATAACGTCGCATGCGTACAAATTGCGCAGTATGTATACTCGAGACACCGGCATAACTTTTTCATTCTGCATTCATTTTGAATTTGCGTATATACATTGTTTTTCAAAAATCTTCAGAGAAAATCATTTCAGATAACACTGATAGACAATTCTATCTTGTGATGCATTCAGTCCTTTCGGGTTTTACGGATCATAGGCGTTTTATGTTTCTCTTACGGTGAGATTATCGATGTGCATATTATAAACAAAAAATGCTTGATCCCTCTCATTTCCGCCTTTCGTATTCAACTTATATTTTCCAGTTTAAATTACATGTCAAATTATTTAAGCGATATTAGGACATTTCTCTTTGTAGTAAATGTTAACCCTTATTATATAATACCATGGGAATTTACCATGGGAATTATATTACAGAAAGTAGCGCTTTTGTCACACCGCTGTACCATGGCACCGATTTTTTCATACAATCACCTATTCTTGAATCAAACCTCAAAATATTTTTTTCTCAAAATAATATTCTCGATCCAAAGAATATAGTATCGTTTATTATCACAGTTAAACTGATTATTATGTTTATTTTGGTCTATTCCGGTGATTACTGCATGCCTTTTCCCCGCACCAATCATTTGCCAAATAAGGTCATGTCAAAATTCGACAAACTAGTAAACTTTACATTTGCTGATTTGTAACATGTCAGATGTGCTATATCCGATGGTTAAGAAACAAATGCAGAAACTATGAATTAAAAATGTGCAAAGTTGAAGATTGAATTAACTAACAAAAACAATTAAGTTGCGAAATTTGCTTAATATAAAGGAACAGAGTCAAATCTTGAAGTGTTTATGCCCGGGTTTTTATAGGTTATACGATCAGAATTACACAGCTCTGTAACAACCGTTAATGATACAACGCCGCTTAATGATATAAATAGCAATAAATAAATTCTTGCATTAACAGTTGACATGTTCAACTGTTAATGATAAATCGCCGCTTAATGATAGAATTGTATCACTAAGCGGCACAAATGCACAGCAAACTTAACGCTTAATGAAACAACCAAATATCGACACCCTCAACCGCTAATGATACAAACTTTATATCAGCATATTTATATGCAGTCGCAACCGTTAATGAAACAAAATTGTAAAAATGATTGGAATTAAATCTTTTCATTTTTTTTCAATTTGCTCAATAATCCTAATTTTAGTTTTAAAGATCAATTCTATGTAAAAATCAAAATTGTATATAGGAGTTACGGCACGCATAGTCACTAATTATCTTTATATTGCATACAATGATACATATTGATGTAATCAGTAGCTAGATAACATAAATTTGTTTTGCTAAGGACTACCGTTGCCATAGTACCGGAAACCAAAGATACAGAAATGGCAAATCTTTTCAACTTTAAAACAATATAGAAATTAATTTCAGCTTATCAAAGTTATGAAATATTAAATTTTGAACTAACTATTGATCAATTTTCAAATTATAGAAAAATATTGGTGTGCAAATCAACTTCTAAATAATGTTTCCATTATTTTGAAAATATATTTTCCTATGTTTTAAATACCAAAGAAGTGATTTTTTAACCAAACTCATAGATGAATAGCTGTAATTAAAATATGCACGTCATATAAAAATTAAAACATGTTACTAACCATTCTTTGTTGCCATTTGTGGGAAACATGTTTACTTATTTATCAAATATATTCAAGCATCATTGAGCATCGTTAAATTGACCTTGCTAAGGATATGTGTATAAAGTAAAAAAAAAATAATGCAGAAATATTTAATTGTTCAAAACGTCATTGCAACGGCCATTTATTTTGCTAAAATGCAGCTTCAACTGATATTACATGAAAATTGAAAACATGTTTAATCATTCAAATCATCAATGCTATTTTTCTCCAAAAAAGCTTAAAACGGCCATTTTCAATCTTGTGCCTCTGTTACCATGACAACCAGTCTCCATGGCAACAGATCAAGGTTGTCTTGCATCTTTATATAATTATAGCGATACTAAGGTTTTAAAATAAAAACATAAGGAAAATCGGTGACTATGTATAACCACCGATTTTTGATATTTATAGACAAAATATCTTAATTTACTACATGTATCTGTAATGTTTCTGCACGTCAAGCTCTGTAATAAAGATATTACTTTAGATTAAAAAAAATTGCAAAATTATGATAGATTTTGACAATTGAGCATGGCAGCAAAGTATGCCAGATATTGTATAAATGTCATTCAATATAACATTTACGAGTAGCAATTTATTATTTGAAGAAAAGTAGTTGCTTGATCAAGACCCCCCTTCTCTTCATCTACATCATTGCCAATGTCTAAATTACTTCTCATATATATTAGCAAATAATTTGTTCTTAATCTTAATTCTTCCAACCAAATCGTTATTCGTCCGAACAAATAAGATTATTTATGTTTTTATTTGGCCATCCAAGCGGCCGTACTAATTCATTTTGCCCATCCGAACAAATAATTTTTTTTATCTGGCCCTTCAATGCCGCCGTAATATAATCAAGTATATAAAAGAGTCATTTTCTATTTTAAAACCAAACACTTTTTTAATGACCAAAATCAAACTAATTATTTATTTTTTAATTTTCGGTAACGTGTTCAAAAGGGCCGGATTACTTGGAGTTAACAGGTGCAGATCATCAGATCAGAAGTAAAGCGTAGCATTGAGTTTGATGTTATGATCTTTGCCATGCAACGTGACGCATTCTGATTCTTTACATCATGATCCTCTATCAAAGTCTATATATTTTTTTCCACACAAAAATACAAACAAAACCATTATATTTATTGAACACAAATTATTCCAAATAAACACTTTAAAAACGCAAGTAATAATATTTATTGTGTACCACGTTATTAGCTTCACAGAGTGGTGCTAATACAAGTAACTTTGCTTCGCTTCGCGTCTCGTTTCAGACTTTGCGACTCCATGGACGCAGGGACTTTATTTACCGATAAACTGTTTCGCGACGACTAATGTTCGCGTCCAAATCTTATCCTTACCTCTGTTGTTATACATGTAACAATCACACGACAAGGAATCGTTCGTGGCTTAAATATTCGCGATTACGAAGCTCTCATGACCTCAAGAAAATATCTCGCACGCGAATAAACGTTGGTTTACAGTTTATGCATCACCGGAAATATAAATCTCTCGCTTTTTAAGCGGTTAGCATATACATGTACGCTGAACGCTTTACGTCATTTAACCAAAACAATTACGCAATTGAATGCTTAGTCACAGTGCAACATACAAATATAATTGAACAAAATATTGAGCGCACTGAAAGCTAGACAAGTTAAAAGTGTGTGTATCACATTTTTCAAACAAGATTTCTAAACTTCCTATTTAATCTAATATAGTTATTTTATAGACCTTAAATACATTTACCGAATTTTGATCCACAGTTGGGAAACAAAATGACATATCTAATGAAAAGAATAAACATGATCAGTAGGTATGAACAAAAGATGTTATGAGAGGAAAAATATTTGTTTATTGTGTCATTAAATGACATCGTCCTTAAAAAAATACAGGTGATTTAAAAATGAAAATATACATGCCGATAATACCTACATAATAATACACCAGTGGATTTACTTCGTTACATTTGTATAACGAATATTTGTAATAACAAGTTGCTGTCCTTTAAAAAAGGACTGCAATACGTGGACCATGTGCATGGGGTTCTAACGGAAATATGAAATCCTTAAAACTATCATAGAGACCACTCTAGCTCCCTGCTTTTATATGAAGACATACAGTACCGATCATACCCAACCTAACAGAAAGTAAACCCCAACTAAACCTTGGGTTTACTTTCTGGGTACACTATGGGTTTACTTTGGGTTTACTAGAGTGGACCCAGAGTAAACCCAGAGTAAACCCAAAGTAAACCCAGAGTGGACCCAGAGAGTAAACCCAGTCAGAAGTATACTCCTGAAAGCAGACGATAGCTGTATATTCGGAATATACAAGGTGCAGGAATTACAGTCAGTAGGATAGTAAGATAATATACGGGTCTGCTTCACACTTCAGTGAGTACAGTTGACCTCAAAAGCAATTTCCAAGTAAACCCAAAGTAAACCCCGAGTAAATCCAAAGTAAACCCCAAGTGGACCCAGATTTTCGAAAAGTAAACACAGAGTAAACCCCAAGTAAACCCAAAAAGTAAACCCGGGGTTAAGTTGGGGTTTACTCTGGTGTTAGGTTGGGTCTAATAGGTACTGTAGATCTACAGGGGAGACCTCTAATTGCAAAAGTGTTATGGTGCATATTATAGTACCAAGCATGGATTTAGTGCCTTTAACCACTAAATTTGTACATAAAATTCACATAATTATTTAATCATGCTAAAATGCGTAAAAAATTTAATCGGGAAATACGCAAGCCTCGTCTACTACATCAAAGTATAGGTAAGCGATTTAGGAAAACAACGATTAAAACATCGCGATTTATGCTATTTTATCCACGTTGTAGTTTCGGCATATCATTAACCTATTCCGTGATGCAGACAGTTCATATCACATGCCGATCATTTCTTTAAAAGGATTTCTCTTCACTGACAATTTTACGATTACAGTTCCTTTGATCTGTGCATATGGCGTGGAATCCCGATTTCGATTCAGGCAAACATGTGCTAGCCTGATCCCTTACAAACCCACTATATCGCGCAGGAACCAGGCTAGCTCATACGCAAGCTGAATTTTCCACACAGCATCCGGTTTAACCTCGCTTATATAATTTCTGCGTGGACCTTAGGGTCCACGCAATAAGTCTAGTGAATTCGCTATACACGTGTTTTTCTTCAAGATGACTATCATTTATGGTTAATGCGGAATCAAATAAAATATCTACTTTAGAAACCGTAAATACACAAATGATTTTGACCCGCAGTAGTGTAATATTTTCTGGAATACTTCTTGCAATGATCATTAATACTAAAGCCAGTGTGAACGCCGAAAAAAAATATATTTATCTGTTTCAATTAAACAATTCAGAATAATTGATCTGAAGTATTTCTTCTCTCTAACACCTATTCCCAATAATATATTTCTATTGCATGTACAGTGTATAACCGTGCATGATCATCATTACATGCAAACAATAATAAAAATATAGTTCACTTTTGTTTTGCGATTTCGAACAGAGTTCAAAGACCGATTCATCAGTGCCGTGTTTGTGTGTGTGTGTGTGTGGGGGGGGGGGGGGGGGGGGGTGACAAAAGGTCAATGATTTGATTGCACAGTCTTAATATTTTTGTTTTGTATAATATAATTGTTGCACTAAACTGAATTACTGTTTTATTTTTCTGTAATAGTGTTCACACTTGTAACGTCTAACATGCTGGACAGAAATTCGAATAAAATCTTAAAGGGGGTTCAATTTAGTCTTTTTTACCTGTTGACGGCATGTATACAGAACTATTTTTACTAAATTTCCAAACATTGTCTACATCGCACACATGTACATATACAATACATCTCATAATCGTCATATACAATATCTTCATCCATAAATTTTATTTATACATCGAACAAATAAATTGCAATTTTCTAACTAATAAAGCCGCGTAATTACCCCCCCCCTACAAAATACCTTACTCTTTGTTTGAATTAAATTTGTGTCCAGTTATCATATGATAATTTTCAATTCAAACTCTCCTATAGTAATTTCAAAGTTTACAATGTGAAACAAACCTTTATGGTTATTTTAATGAAATAGAAATTCATAATAGGTCCGTATAGCATAACGAGTAGAACCCCACCCCCTCCCTCTTTCAAACCGCCTGTGGCTGAAAACCCAAAACATAGATCTCGCACAACAGTACACACTTAAATTGGCCGAAGTGCCTGCGTGGATGTAGCCCCCCCCCCCCCCCCAAAAAAAAAAAAGAAAAGAAAAAATAAATAACAAAATAAATGAATGAATAAATAAACACTAAAAGATAACATTTAAAACTCCTTGATAACACGATCCATAAAAATAGTTCTTTAGTTTATAAATAATAGAATACTAATCAGTCCGTGAGTTATATGACGAGGAAAGCCCTGTCTGTAGCACTTTTCATCCCGCTTCCTTTAAGCAGCCTGTCTCCTAGGCAATCATGCAGTTGTTTCAAAGAATCTACATATTCAAGGTTTTATGTGTATAAAGACAATCATGTGAAGTGTGTATGCATTTGATTCTGTTATTTGGTCACAGTATCATCTTCTTATTTCATTCAAAATTTTGTTCAATGTACATGGTATAAATTTTATCAAACAATTTGTTAAAAATATGTTTAAAAAATGAATTAATTAATAAGGGTACTTGTATTTCAGCTAACATCATAATTAGTATTTTCATGTAAATTTAAGAGAAATGTTTGTTGAATCATTAAACCATTCTTGTTTAAATCATTTACGTAAAATGATTAGATTAAACTATGTCTACATACATAATTTTCTTATACCAGTATGAATACAGTATGGATACACAACTAAGTCATTTATTACTATTCATCATTAAGCGGCGATTATCTAGCTACTGATTACATCAATATGTATCATTGTTTGCAATATAAAGATAATTAGTGGCTATGCGTGCCGTAACTCCTATATACAATTTTGATTTCTACATAGAATTTATCTTAAAAAAGACTTAAAATTAGGATTATTGAGCAAATTGAAGAAAATAAAAAGATTTAATTACATTCATTTTTACAATTTTGTATCATTAACGGTTGCGACTGCAACGCTTAATGATATAAAGTTTGTATCATTAGCGGTTGAGGATGTCGATATTTGCTTGTTTCATTAAGCGTTAAGGCTGCTGTGCATTTGTGCCGCTTAATGATAGAATTCTATCATTAACCGGCGATTTATCATTAACAGTTGAACATGTCAACTGTTAATGCAAGAATTTATTGCATTAAGCGTTGTAATTGCAACGCTTAATGCTATTTATATCATTAAGCGGCGTTGTATCACTAACGGTTGTTACACAGCTCATACACCAACACCGTGTGCGGATCTAGAGAAGGGGGGGGGGGGTCGGGGGGTATTGACCCCCCCTCCCCCCTGGAAAATGATAATTATTAGATTTACATTGTAAAAATACCGCAAATTATGCCTTGAAACCCCCCCCCCCCCCCAAACCGGCAAACACAATTATCATTCGTACTCGATCCCCTGGAAAAATTTTCTGGATCCGCGCATGCACACGATTGCATATTCTAACTTCAAGTTTACAGGTCTGGATTTTTTAACACGATTACCCTCCATAATTTTTATTATTTGCAACTTTTTCTTCTTTCGTTGAACTTTGCTCTCTTTTTGTATAATACACGGGGATATTATCGTTTTTCGGTGCCAGGCATTATAAGAAATATAAAAAAAATACTAGTCAAGTGGACCGGTGATTTGATGAAATTTACCGGTCTGAATAAATATTCACAGGTCCATATATATTTGGCTTTCAAACAAAAGATACAAAACAGTATTTAAAAATGACCATTTTATAAGTAGTCTAAGAGAAAATTTCCCCGAATCTCCACTCTTTACCTTTAATTTCTTTGCGTTGAAAACGTAAGCATAGTTCGGTTGTATAAAAATAATAACTATAAAAATTTTCGGAAAAAAATATTTGAGTTTTTATTAATGAAATTAAAACAGTTTTTCAATGAACAATAAATTGGAAATCATACATGTAAATAAATAGCTGTCTGAGACCTCATCTTAAAATTCTTCGTTAATTAGCCTACCCTTCCAATTCGCTAACTAAGATCTTGTCAAATGTGAATCGATTTGTTAAATCCAAGTAAAGGTGTTTGCAAAAATTTAAATCCTGCTTGTAAAAATGTTAACTTCTTGATTTGGTATTTTTTATATTTATTTACCGGTCATTTTGACCAATAAGATAAGGAAAATTACATTACATTTGAAATATTGTTTTGAGAGAGATAGAGTATGGAATAAATTGTAGTCCAGGATATATTTTAGAATTTACTAAGGTGTGGCTCAAATCTCAAAGAAAATTCATTACCGTATATTTAGAACCATTTAACAAGAGCTTGGACTTTCGGTAGTTGAGTCAAACAGCATTGTGACTTAGGCCTGTCTATTTCATTGTTGGCCACTCAGCCATTGATGTTTGAAATCAACAAGATTTGTCTGGTATTTGAGCTAAGACTACGCAATCTGTGTATATTTCACTTCAAACCAGCGTCTTTTTACCTGTTTTGACGCAGGAAAATGATAGTTACATCCTATCGAAAGTCCAAGGTCTTGTTAAAATGGTTTTATATTAGGAGTTCGTTATGCTATAAAATTGGGAAAGTTCCGGTTATGTAGATGGCTCAAGAAATTGCCCTTGCATCTTAGATTTCGTCCGATAGATTTTCAGCTTTAAAAAACTTTACAAGTTTTGCATATGACCTTGCTGTTATTCAATACATTGAGAAATAAAATAAATTATTAAACACATAAAGGCGAAGAATAGAAATAATAAATACACGCATGTCAAGATTTACGGTTTGCGAGTACATTGGGTTTAATTAGTTAAAACATATGGGTTTTTTTATATATATTGGGGGGGGGGGTTGAGGGGGAGGGTGGGCAGGTACACATCGGAAAATGAATCGAACACATAAATCGACGCTTGACAGATGTATTGAAAAATATTACAGACTGGTTTTGGAAACTTTCTTTTGAATGGTGACTACTAATTAGCGGTCAAAAATATAAATACATCCCACATACACAAAAGGTAACCACGTTATTAAACCATAAGAAGAGAATACGGGAGTTGGGGTTGGGATGGGGTGTTAAAGACCATACATCCCATGAAAGGGTAAATCTCTTGAAGATTTTTTTAAGAGAGATAGGTAGTAAAAAGTATATAACTCCGGCAATACTTTAATCAGCTAATACTTCATAACTTATACTTAAAATTAAAATTCTGTTGATCCTGATCCAACAACCTGTGCGTTCACAGGTTTAAGTCTAGTTGTAGAAAAAAAAAATATTATAAAGACCGCGTCATTCAGTTTACCTTCTATCATTCGTAAAGACATCGGTTATCTTCGGGAGGGTCGCCGAGGATTAATTAGCTGCCATTGTAATACGTGAACGGAATATCGAGGAACATATTTTTCATCAAATAAAGGCGTGTTAGCGATACATTAAGAGTGGACATCCGATGCAGTTCTTTTAAAAATCATATCAACATTCATTTCCGCACTTTTAATGCCGTTATAAAAAATTGCAATTTTGGCAGCTTATATTGCTTTAAAAGCAACTACTTGTATAAATTTTCGCAGAATAATTAACATCGTATATAAGATTAAATGTTGGGGTGAAATTTTTTAAAACAAATCTTTGTATTACTTACGTCATATTACAGTGACGTCATATCTAATTTATAGGTGCATGTACTTCATAAGTGTCGTCTGTTTACATGATTTATACAATCGTAGATTTAATAAAAAAAAAAACTTTTCAACATCCTTATTATTTCTAACTCTGATAGATCCGAATTGAATTACATAGTGCATTAAAAAATCCTACTGCAATAGACATAAAAAACATTTCACATCGACAGACCAGTACGATGTGTGAACTTTAAACTGTTTTAACTATTTTTTCCTACATATTTACATCTAAATAAATGAAAATAAACAATTAAAAGGCATGAATCTTACACTAATAGTATTTAAATTTCCTACCACATAATTGTGTATGTACACGATTTCATTTCCTTGTAAAATAAATATACAGTCGGTGGAACTACATGGCTGTGTAATTTACAAGTGATAGCTCCATACAAAGCATGAAGTTATTTTACGTTTTTCTATGGTCCAATTGCCTTGATTTGAGAAAATCACGATGAACAGCTAGTTTTTCACATATTTGAAAAATTGATATACATTGTAGAACCATCTTTGGCGAATTATACCATGTATTACTTGTTATCGTATCTTCGACATCCTCAGTTGGTATAATGTCTAAAGTCGCTAGGCTACGGAGACGCGGAAGTACTCAGCTATGTTAAGGAAGGTATCAGAATTCTAGCACGAATTATTGACACATTATCATTTTTCAATCAGAAAAATTCTCAGGATCGAAAACAGATTTCTTACGGAGATTTATAATGGGAAATGTTGACATTGAGGAAGTCACTCAAAAGACCGCACACTTTTTCAACGTTATCATCATGGTCTAGTGATATGAAAACCCCGTAGACTTCTTTATTTTTAGCCGTGTATTGAAACCTGATGAGCTAGAGAGGACGTTTTAAAGAATAAATCATGAGATTTGTTCATGCATCTGAAAGAACATTGCTTGAACCCTGAGGTATATATGAATATCGAGTTTTTAAGCAAACTTTGATTCGAGGATACTTTGGGACACAGTATAGTGGTCAATGCATGTACTATTAATTTTGAGGAAATAAATTATTCTTGAATAAAAAATCTCATATATTGCTCATCTTTTGACAAAAATAAAAATAACATAAAGTTTATCTTGTTTCACCTGTGTGGTAACGCACTTTGAAAAAATTACGCACTTTGAAAATTTTTTTTTCAAAGTGCGTTAAATTTTGGACAAAATCAACGCACTTTGAAAATTTTTTTCAAAGTGCGTTAAATTTTGGACCAAGTTAACCCACTTTGAAAAAAATTTTCAAAGTGCGTTATGAAGGTACATCAACATTTTTTAGTATCGAGACACTTAACGCACTTTGAAAAAAATATGTATAAATCACAAATTGTGAAATTAAATTCTTAATTTGTTGATAGTTTGATAATTTGTTACACTATTGAATCTAATTTACCGTCTTTAAAATCGGGGATAGGGGTGGAAGTGGGAGATAACCAAAGATACAGGTCAATTACCAGTGCTTCATTTCATTGATTACGTACAGGAAGGTCCCCAACCCCTCTTTTTTCCTTCCAAAACATGTTTGATATTCAGCAACTTAGAGTAAGTGTATAAAATCGAAAAAAAGGAATACGCTTTGTTGTAAATTAAGTACAGTGATATTGAAAAAAGAAAACGAGCTGGTCAAACAATCATTTCTCCAATGGTATGTCAAAGAATCTATAAGCCTTTCAACATAAACCCTCTTTTCAAATTCTAATTAAATAAATCACTTCATTTAAAAAAAAAATCATGTACATTGACAAACATTAAATTATTATAAACTTAAAAACTGATCCTCTAAAAGATCATGTTGTTTTTGATAACTATAACTAAGGTATCCTTTTTTTAATCATGTCTGTTTATAAGCACATGCAATTGAAGACAGTTGAAATATGTTATACATTATCTCCATTATCAATAAATAAATTAAATATTTTCGTTTATGGCACAGTACAATGTACCAGATAATTAGTAAGTTTGCTGCATTCACAAAAGGTTCTTTATGTAAATTGTCGAACTGCGTAAGCTTATGAGAAAAGGAAAAAAATTCTTATCTAAAAACTGTTAATCAAGTTAGCTGAGAATGCAGTGGGTTCTTTCTAAAGTATATCCCATTAAGCTACACAAGGTTAAAACAATTATTTATTGTATCTGAAATTAAATTTTATTTCGACGAAATCCTGAACAATGTTTTTTTCAAAGTGCGTTAATATCGACGATATCAACGCACTTTGAAAAAAAAAAATTCAAAGTGCGTTGACCTGGTCCAAAAATGAACGCACTTTGAAAAAAAATTTCAAAGTGCGTAATTTTTCAAAGTGCGTTGTAACACACCTGATTAACAAATCTATCAAGTAAATAACATAAGATAAGATTTCCCGTTTTCCGTTCCGTTCCGCTTTCCGTTCCGTTTTCCGTTCCGCGTTTTAGCAACACCCGCCTTATCACGCGTGCATGTTTCAGACTTTTGTACGAACACAACTATTTCAACTATGATATTGGTTTAAGATGAAAAGATAAATTTATTTTACATGCACAGTTGATTTAGCAATGATTAATACGATTGCGCACAAGGTAGTTTATTATAATCAAAGTGCCATGTTTCATGTTTGCGGTAGGTGCTGGCACGATAAAAGGATGTCCTGAATTGAGGCATTCGGATTTTTTGTAATTGGCAAAAAGATAATCAGATTTGACGAAAATCACTTTTTGGCGACTTCTTATGTGTATTATTTTCACTTTCCCACCCGTTTGTTTATTCAGTCAGTCTGTGTTAATTCAATCGCAGCGACCGAAAATCTTGTGTCGCTTCAGCGCACACAGCTGAGAACATCTAGTATAGCCCCAGTCGGGTTATGTTTATGGCTGCAGATCATCAATTGTTATGTAATTGAGTAACAACGTATCGAAGGTTATTGAATGTTATTGAGTATCGAAGTGTGCTTTCACTACAGTGGTCAATTGTTAAACAATAAGGCTATTATTCGAAGTCAATCATCTTCACATTATACATGTAGGTGCTAAATCGTAATCGGATAATGTTGCTTATAAATCAACCTGTTGAACACGCTAAACTTCTACAGATATGAACGGAATAATATATTATACTTAAAAGTTTTAAGTCAAAGGAAAATTGTTCTCGGATTAAGAAGTTATGAAATACGACTACATTATGCAACGCAGTCGGTCGCCATAGAAATCATTGAAGTACTGCAAGTGTCGACAGATTTCTTGTTTCTCTGAAATACATGTACCATGATAGTTCACTATCAGAGTCAAGCTAGCCAGCACTAACTCCAACGCACTAACAAAAAATAGTTAAAACTAGACACGATCTCGTTGCGAGCAACGAGGAGGTCTTCCGTCTGATTTTAGAATTTGAGATACATGTACTACCTTGATTTTGCTATTTAAAAGCTAAACATGATTTAAAATAGAAGAAAATGGTCTACATTCTACGGGTCAGATACTATTTTGTTTCAGGTGTTTAGTTGAAAACATTTATACCCCTCTTGGTCTCTTATTTGAGGAGTCAGCCCCTTTTTATTAATATCAAATGAAAGGTCATTTACTTTTAAAGACATTTTGCTCAACAAGTGTTAAGAAATTCGATACCGTTCTTGAGATATTTGAGAAAGAACGTTTTAGGGGCCGGTCCCTTATCTCCTTATTGGGGCCGCTGTACAAAATTTTGAAGGTTGCATATTGTAAAAAAATATTTTTCCTTTTTGAGTTATTGGTGTTCAGAACTTTGGACTTTTGACCCATAAAAACCCCTCATTACGTAACACATGAGAAAATCATAATACTGTTAGGCTACATAACTGTAAGATAAACATATTTGCTTCTATAATTTATTACAAAATATCCCTCAGTAAAGGGTTATAGATAAAAGACTTTAGAGCCCTTTAGGTCCCTAGTTTGAGGGGCCAGCCCCTTTTTCTTGGTATCAAATGAAAGGTCATTTAATATTTAAAACATTTTGTTCAACAAGTGTTTAGAAATTCGATACCCTTCTTGAGATATCTGAGAAAGAACGTTTTAGGGTCCGGTCCCTTATCTCCTTATTGGGGCCGCTGAACAAAATTTTGAAGGTTACATATTGTTAAGTACATCATTTTAAGCATCTCTTTTTCTATACTGCATTCAAAATATTTTTCCTTTTTCAGTTATTGATGATCAAAGTTTTGGACTTTTGACCCCTAAAAACCTCTAATTACGTCACACATGAGAAAATCATAATACTGCTAGGCTACATAACTGTAAGATAAACATATTTGCTTCTATAATTTATTACAAAATATCCCTCAGTAAAGGGTTATAGATAAAAGACTTTAGAGCCCTTTAGGTCCTTAGTTTGAGGGGTCAGCCCCTTTTTCTTGGTATCAAATGAAAGGTCATTTAATATTTAAAACATTTTGTTCAACAAGTGTTTAGAAATTCGTTACCCTTCTTGAGATATCTGAGAAAGAACGTTTTAGGGGCCGGTCCCTTATCTCCTTATTGGGGCCGCTGAACAAAATTTTGAAGGTTACATATTGTTAAGTACATCATTTTGAGCATCTCTTCTTCTATACTGCATTTCAAAATATTTTTCCTTTTTGAGTTTTAGGTGAGCAAAGTTTTGGACTTTTGGCCCCTAAAAACCCCTAATTACATAACACATGAGAAACACAGGATGAATGACCATCTTTAAGTCCTCCTTAAAGATAGCTTAAAGGTGTTTAAAGGTAGCTTAAAGACGATCTTTAATCCACCTTTAAGCTACCTTTAAGCTATATGTATTGCTTAAAGGTGGCTTAAAGAAAGCGTAAAGATGGCTTAAAGGCAGCTTAAAGACTATCTTTAAGTCACCTTTAAGCCACCTTTAAGGACAACTTATAGGTCCTTAATGTCCAAACTTCTTTAAGCCACCTTTAAGCCACCTTTAAGCTACCTTTAAGCCACCTTTAAGCCATTAAAAAAAATTTAATTCAATGTTGTGCTTAATTTCCAACAAAATGTATTAACTTTATGAAAGAAAAGGTATTAAAACGGTTTTTGTTCTAGAAAGAAAAATGAAAAAAAAACACAAAAAAAAACCGGCCACGGCGAGAATTGAACCCGGGACCCTTAGTTTACTAGCATCACCACACATCCTCTGCGCCACGGCAACTTACATATATGTAAGCGTTTTTATATCCTATATATCAGTGGATATTGAATCACTGTATTGAATGTGTTTACTTGAAAAGATTTTGACAAACCATTCATGCATGCATGTATTTAGAATGAAATACGGAACTTGGTCTTCAGTGAACAAAAACATATTATACCTAAATGGAAACCGTTATGTTCACTATAGTAGGCTTTCTGACATGTAGTTTATAAATTTAAACCGAGTAGATATACGTTCATCTTATTTATAGCTATAAAAATGTAAGAAAGAAAATGAAATCATTTCTTTTATTAAATGCATTGATACTATTAGGGTATTTGTTCAATTTCCCGCAATTTCCAGGTTTTCATGATCGCGGCGCCGTTCCAATATGTTTAAATATTTACATGTAATTGTATGTACATGATTTATAAACTATCAATTCTATAACAAACAAAATTACCAATTACCGGTGACGTATTTACTGCATGTGGCAATTGCAAATGACTTGTACATACAATTGTATGATGTGCCAGGCCGGGTATATTTGACATATTTACCCTTATACATATATTTAAATAATCAACCCCTATTTATGATCACCGGTACATTAATTAATTAGCCTCAAGATTTTACTCTTACATACATGTATCGTTAATTTGTAGACGTAACATCTTTGAAACCCAGAGCTAGGAAATAATACTTTGAAAATGAATTACAAATGTAAATTAACTTTTATTCACTAGACTTATCGTATACTCGTACATACTAAAATTCAACGCCTTTAGAAACCCTGACGTGCACCTGGGCACACGACACACCTGTTGTGTATATCTTGTATATTCTGTGTTAGTTCCAGGGGTTTTCTTAAGTTGGACAAACAATAGACTTTAATTAGATATACACAAACATGCACCTGGGCACACGACACAACTGTTGTGTATATCTTGTATATTCTGTGTTAGTTCCAGGGTTTTTTTTAAGTTGTACAAACAATAGACTCTAATTAGATATACACAAACGAAGAAAACTATGTCTAGACAAACAAAGCAGTAATATCCTGCCCGATATAACAAAGGCAGTTGAGAGTCTTTTCATCTTTAACATGTATCTTGCAGATCTAGAGTTAGAAATAATGAAAATTGAAAAAAAAAATACAAACCTTAAACCGATTAACAAATTAAATCATGCATTTTTGGTTCATTATCTTTATTTTGTTTAATAACCGGATGAACTGAGAGAGAGAGAGAGAGAGAGAGAGAGAGAGAGAGAGAGAGAGAGAGAGAGAGAGAGAGAGAGAGAGAGAGAGAGATTTTTTTCACCGATTAATTTATAATAGTAATAATAATTTGTAATATATAAACAAACATACTTTAATAAGTTTTATGCACATATTAAGATACAGAGACTGCGCTCATCCCTACAATAATTTTGAAACCCCCAAAAAATTATAAAGAATTTTATAACGGCAATCTGTGTCCATCGGAGCGGTGCTGATGATAGCGATCTGTGTTTAATGGAGCGACGATTAAAACCGCCTGGAACACCCCCCCCCCTTCCTTGGAAATTATATTATCACTCGGATGACCCCCTTCAATCTCTATAAAAGAGCTTTTGCATTTAATATATGTGTTTATTGTTCAGCTTGATCAATATTGACTTAAAGGCCACTTAAAGACAGTGTAAAGGCAGTGTAAAGAGAGCGTAAATGCCACTTAAAGATGCTTAAAGGTGGCTTAAAGGTGGCTTAAAGGTAGCTTAAAGAAGTTTGGACATTAAGGACCTATAAGCACTTGCTTAAAGGTGACTTAAAGGCGGCTTAAAGGTCGTATAGCCTTTAAGCTCCTTTAAGTCACCTTTAAGCCACCTTTAAGGACTTGCTTAAAGGTGGTTTTTCGTCCTGTGAAAATCATAATACTGCTGGCTACATAACTGTAAGATAAACATTTTTGCTTCTATAATTTATTACAAAAATATCCCTCAGTAAATGGTTATAGATAAAAGACTTCAGAGCCCCCTAGGTCCCTAATTTGAGGGGCCAGCCTCCTTTTCTTGGTAGCAAATGAAAGGTCTTTTAATTTTTAACTTTTTTGGCATTCCATGTTTTAACAAAATATTTTCAAGAAAAGAGATAAACAAGGAAAACCTCGAAAAATGATGACGTTTTTTTAATCTCAATTTTCGGGTCCAGGCGAGCTTCAGCGCCTTTTGAGTCAGACAAAAATGAATGACTAAAGACACATCTTCAATCTTTCATCTACAATCCCTGAAAGTTTGAACTCAATATCTTGAATCGTTAAGGAGAAGATCCCAGGACAAACCGACCCTCTGAAAATCGCTAAAACGTCAATATTTAAAAAAAAACGGAAATGACGTTATCAAAATAAAAAATTGCGTATAAAGTTAAGATCAGTATCTATCATATCTGAAATTATGATGAAAATCGGTCGAGTCGTTTTTGAGAAATCGCCTGCACAAAATTTGTTGGAAAAAAAAGAAAAATAATGAAGAACTAGAGCAAAGCTCGTTGCAAAGCAACGAGTGGGTCTTCCGTTAATGTCGAAAGATAAGCTAGAAGTTCCTGTAAGAAGTACAACTCTTAAACCAATACCAAGAGTAACTTAAACAAAAAGATAAAAAATCGAGTAATTGTTTGTACGACTTAACAAAATCCGAATGATTTTAAGTACGAATTAACAAAAGCCTTAACGATTTCAAGAATGACATGACAAAAAAAATCCGAATGTGTTTAAGTACGACTTAATAACTATCGAATTATTTTTGGTACGAGTTAATTGCACTTTGAACTTAACGCTATTTTTTTTAAACCAAGAACACGGAATCAAAATTTCCGGAAAAATCTATTTTTTAACCCCGATATCTCTGTAATACATCGTCCGATTTTAAAACGGATTTTAGTGTTAGATTCAACCTAATTAGCTCTACAAATCACGTGTACGTTTTCAATTTGATAAAAAAATTCAAATGTTAAAAAAAAAATTGATTCACTTCCAGTTTCAACCGGAAGTGACGGATTTTCATTTCCTTATTACAGAGGTAAAATAACAATTGTATAAGCACAGAAAATTTCAGCCTCTATCTTAAACATTTTTGAGAAACGCCGCAGACAAAATGACTTTTTCAATTTTTTTAAAATGACGTAACGTAAAAACGAAAGTGACTTTGACGTGGAAACTTTGAGATCTTTGAGGCATTATAAAGTCACAAAACCTCGAAAAGTTTCATTGAAGTCGATTGAAAAGTTTTTGAGTTACGAAGCCCCTTAAACTCCTTAACTGGGCCATCAACAAAAAACTTTTAGAAAGCATTTTGTTTAAAACATTATTCTGAGCAACTTTTTTTCTACACTGCTTTTCAAAGGGTCGACCTTCCATACTGTGTGCTTGTTGCACCATCACATGTCAGAAACTTACCAATGTATAATTTAATTTATTACACCTCTGTGAATATTTTCTATGTAAAATTACAATGAATTAACATGCTATTCTATCTAACCGTGAAATAGTTTCCGTGCTATCTGCCCATGGTAATAGTCATCGAAACTATTCACCGGCTACATTCGATTTCCCTCTTTTTTAAACTTGGAACACCTCTAATGTAATCCGATCGCTGCATTAAATTCAGTAATCCGATCACTGCATTAAATTCAAAGTCCGATAACTCTTATTTGTTTATCATCAAAAAATTCTGCATCGCCGACAAATAAAGTTTTCTTTGGTATAATAAAATACCTATTTACTCAAAGCCAGTAAATAGGTATACAATGTCCCATCCACCTACATTTCGAGTTATATAATCACCCAATTGTAACTTGCAATTTCACTGTGTACAGCCAACACAACAGTCATAGTCACAAGTTTCACAATTTATGCTTCTCATGTACATGTACTTAACATTAGGGACCTTCATATTGCATACCAATTCCAACAAGACACATCCCTCTAACTAATGATAATCATCAAAATTCATTTCATGAATCTTAGCAACACTTATAAGCCTTCAAGTACAGCAACTCTCAATTTTACAAAAATATTAACGGGTACTTTATCCGAAACTGTCCCTGCTACTTTTAACTTAGTACACTAACATTTTATGAAAAGATGTTTTGTCTTAGAATTAGAAAGCTTATGCAATTCTGAGAAAAAGTATACCACATATTGCCAATTCCATTGAGGTTTAAGAAAAATATGGCCATTTAAGTGAACCCACCATTTCCACTTTCCTCTATTCAACACAGATTCATAGGGTTCTCCATAGTAAAACATCTTTACCTGATCTTTCAGAGGTCAATAGTTGTTCAACCTTCTTTAATAAGAAACCTTATTCAATATAACATACATCTACATGATATTTTCATGATAAAAGCATCATATCACTTAGAAATGCCCTTACATGTATACCATCCCCCTATCTTTTGATTTTCATTAACAGCCATTGTTTGAAATCTTTAACCTTATTTTATGAAACTTGTGGCATTTCTTTGAGTCATTTCTCACACATATTTGAAAACAATCATCAATGATACTAAAATTTAATCTTTTTTTGTTTATTGAATGATTTGTAGCATTTTAATTAACAAATAGACATGCTGCCCTGCATGCGATTTCTTGTTTCCATGAAAAAGAGTAAGCTAACAATCATATAAATTCATATTTAGTGAATATCTAATCTATTCTGGTTTCTTGTCTCCTTTTAACCATGCTAAAACAGTAAGACCTTAAAGTTATACATCTGCCTTAAATTAAAATTAAATTCACACACAGAACTCACGGAGGAGAATTCCATGAAAAAGGTTCAAATTTTACATGTTTTCCTACATTTTTTTATGCATATATACAGTAAAAAGGTTATAATATGTTTTTTCTTTTTATTTCAAAAGTAATTATCATAGCAGATGTTATATCAAGGTCAAATGTACATTTACATATCCTACATGTAATCTTAATGGTAACAACTGAAAAGGGGGGAGGGTGATTTTTCAATTATGTAAACACATCTAAATATTATTATTAAATACAAAATAAAGGAAACATAATTGCATACTTTTATTGAAAAACAAGTTTTCACAACTAACAATTGTAAATTTCTTTAAACAGCCTAAATTTTGTTTTTCATAAGTTCTAATCAAACACAAACCACAACAAGGCATGATGCTTTCTTAAAGTTCCATTATTGTTTATGCATTATCCGATTTAATTTGAATTACCGGTAAATAGTTTGTAGAACACAAGGAATATGCATGTGGGTAGAGGTGACAGGTTAACCTCAAGAGCTGAAACCACAAGAATCAACAGGTAAAAGCCTAGTGGTCGCCATGTGGTAACAAGAGTCCGTTTTGAGCTGAAATAAAAAAAAAATCTATCAGCTGTGTTAACATACATGTACTACAAGGTTAGCTTTTTAAAAAGCTAAGAAAGTCAGCCAGCGGAATTTTAATTCTTAGGTCAAAAGTGAATACACAATCTATTAAAATACAAGATAAATATTTCCAAAACAATAATAATACGCGGGTACACATTTAGTTTGCACCCTTATTTTTATGGCTGTACATGTGTGACCGGTCAGCAGAGGATGCTATGCTCACTCCTCCTAGGCACCTGATCCTACCTCTATCTTGGAGGTCCGTGTTGCTCTGCTTTGAATTTGTATTTCGTTTTATGGATTTTTGAGATGGTTGACGGTTTGTTATTGTCTTTTTTTCATGTAGGTGAGGAGATAAGCGTGTAGCGGTGTACATGCAATGTATGACTGCATACCTACTTAATACTTAAAGTTGTAATTTGCAAACAAAGCTCTCTGAATTTCATGGTCTCATCGCAAACCACTACGAATATATTTACTTTCCAATCTCACTAAAAGAGTCAGGAAGATATACGCGGACTCCGGACTGTGACTGCAGACGATTCCCATTGACAGTCTTCCGATGCGCAGTTTGACCTAGAAACTGACCAGTTTCATAACTTCTTCGAATTTCTCTACCACAAACTGTCTAATTCCTTCCCAGAATTCCAATTTACGCAAGCGCAATTAAAGTTTCAACCTAACTTATAGCTGTGTTTACATTAACATATGCTGGTATTTCTGGAAAAAATACACTGGCCATATAGTGTAATAAGTATTCTGTACGTGTATATTGTTTATATTTATTCTACTGATAAGCTGTACAGCTTAAAGTTAATAAAGAACTGAACTGAACTGTATGACATATCCCAATACATGACATTAACATTTAGGCACTTCAAAAACAAACATTTGCATATTGAGTCATAATATAAGATTAATTCCCCCCCCCCTTTTTTTAGGTATAGACATATCAAATTAAGAGAGAGAGAGAGAGAGAGAGAGAGAGAGAGAGAGAGAGAGAGAAAGAGAGAGAGAGTTTTACTCATTGTGCAACAGTCAATATTTCAATTCATAAACTACAAAGGAATATTACCCATCCAAACAGCGTCAAAGTATAAGCTTCTGCTATACCATGTTTTATCAATTCTACTGGGTTTTTCTTTTGCGAATAAATTTAGTGAGGTTTTTTTTTCTTATTAATATCATGTTTTAAAAACAATACTATGTATAATGCGCATAAAATTCCATGAACAATTTTACAAAGCTTTGGATTTTGGTTGCACATTAAAAAAATAAGGGATTGATAACATGCTCATTTTAAAATTCAATGCACTGTTGATTACTAGACAGAGATATTTTTGTTACAAAATTTAGTTGCTCGCTGATGCTTTGCCAAGATTAAAAGCACGAGAGAGAGAGAGAGAAAGAGAGAGAGAGAGAGAGAGAGAGAGAGAGAGAGAGAGAGAGAGAGAGAGAGAGAGATCTGAGGCACATGCAGTAAGAATTATTACATATATTTGTCTTACTTTAAAAATTGTTTACATACAATGTAGATGTAATATGCATGTAAAATTTACCTAAAATGATTGAATATGTATAAAAGATATATAGAATATCACACTATTGTTTTGATCTCGGCCCTGGTATCAGCCCGAGCGGTTGGTATCGGCCCAAGCCCGAAGGGCGCGGGCCGATATCATCCGAGGGCTGATACCAGGGAAAAGATCAAGACAATAGTGTGAGGTTGTTTATATCATATACCTAAAATCTAAGACTTTTATTCAAATTCAAATAATGAATATAATTTACCTATGAGGAAGGTATAGATTTTTTCGTTCATTTGTTAAATCTTTTTAAATGAGTTAAGAACTGTAAGAGTTGTCGGACTTTGTTGACAAACCATTGTCGTTTGAAATACAGTAGAAGGGAGTATATCATCTGAAGCACTATTTTCTAGAATTCAGAATTATTGAGAGAGAAACTTCCATCCTACGCAACTTTGTAATGAGTCAAATTCTTTCACTTGGATTTCGTAAGTTTCCGCAACTTTCCTGTCAGATTCCATTCATAAAAATCCTTACTGTTATAGCAAATTGTTTGAGAACGTTCAAAAGCGCGTCCATTACTTAACCACCTAATTTTTACAATCTAAACTCTGGTTTTCTAAGAATAAGTCTCGTTCTATGCTTCTCTATATCCTCCATAATTTAAATGTTGATTGATATTAAATAAAGCGTGCTATTGTTCTAAATACACAACCGTTGTGTAGGTTACCTCCCCTTACTTAGATACATATCACTCTTTGGCGCTATTTTTGAATTATTATTTTTCAATTTTCAGCAATAAATAAAAATATTCAGACGTGCAAGGTGATGATTTGTATTATTTATTTGTTATTCTATCGTTATTTCACAAAATAGTCTTAATTAAATGCAGAGATATTTGGAAAAAACGAATTTAAATTTGAGGGCAATACACCCCCTTGACGACGGGCTGAGACAGAGAAATATCAGCCCCGAAGGCGATTCAGCCCTAGCTTTTGGTTGCTGTCTTACCCAGTCCAAAACACGTGTATCAGGGCTGATACACTACTAGGTATATGACATAAACTAATCTCAAACAAATTACAATGGTTCTGTGAAATTATTAAATCTTGAGAAGACTGTTTTACGGATATCAGGGAACATTAACCTAAAATCTGAGCTTGATATAATATGAAGTTCTTTTCATCTTGCACTCTGTTTTACATGCTCTTTCACGAGCGATAACCATATATAACAGAGAGCCAGACGAAAGGTCTAATTTTAATTAAATTGAATATTTACCTTGTCAAATATATTTATTTAATTAAGCACAAGTCTGTCTGAGTTTTTAAATTTATAAATTAAGTGAAAGGCGATATGGTAAAGATCTGCTATATTCAAATATTAAAGGTAAAGTTATCATCATGCAAACATGCACTCTAATTACAACATTCTACTCTTGTGTACCTTGGAACTCCCACCCTATTGAATTGCACTGTTTTACAGTGTATGGTGTGTTGTTCAATAAACAATAAGACATACATATACATAGCAAAATAATAGAAATTCAAAAGAGTGATGTGCAAAACATACACGTGAAAAAACAAAGAACAGAAAATATTCAGATATTCCACCCGCTTTTATATTGTGACGCACGTCAAAAGCGGAGGTTAGAGTCAGAGGAATCTCGGATTAGATTGAAAAGAACAAATACTTTGAAAAGAAAAAGTCAATACGACATATCCTATATTGAAACATACCTTTATAATCTCTCATACGATAGTTGGGCTGAATTTTCCACTATCGACGTCTTGCAGGCCATGCTTCTTTAAAAAATGTTGACACACCGCTATCAGCTGTTGTTCGCAGTCAAAACATGGCGAGTTGACATGGTGAATCGTACGATAATTATTTCGATTAAAACTAATAAGTTTGTGTTTAATATGCAGAGCACAGATTAACATCCATTACATTAATGCATTTATTTTTCAAGTAAATAATTGCAATAAATATATATTCATATTTGAAATCTTTACAAACTCTATATTCAGTGATCCAATCTACACTGTATACATTGCACGTGTTGTTCTATTATTCAACAACTGAAAGATCTGCGACGATTAGGTTAGGCTTAATATTGCGATTTGAATAACACTTTTACCAAATTTCAGAAAAGACTTTCGATCGCTTTTCGCTATTATAATCGGGACCTGTGTTTTCAATTCCACCTGCTTTGTTTTTGTTATGATTCCTGTTGACAAAATTTTCTCTTTTTCCAAACGAAGTTTACACATTCAACGTAATTAATTATCAATCGAATTAACAAAATCGTTTCAATAAACACTCTGATTATGACCTGTACGAATTGTTTTCAGCAGGAGTTATTTTCAGTGTAAATTTTGCACTATTTTCTAAATCTTGACTGCGGTATCAAAATTTCCGGAAAAATCAATATTTAAACCCCGATATCTCTGCAATGCATCACCCGATTTTAAAACGAATTACAGTTTCGTATTTAGCTTTGCAAACTCTACAATATGCATATAATTTTATGTTTTTTTATATAGTTTTATGACCAGTACGAATTGTTTTCAGTAGAAGTTACTTTCAGTGTGAATTTTGCACTATTTTCTTAATCTTGACTGCGGAATCAAAATTTCCGGAAAAATCAATATTTAAACCCCGATATCTCTGCAATGCATCGTCTGATTTTAAAACGAATTTCAGTTTTGTCTTTAGCTTTGCAAACTCTACAATATGCATATAATTTTAATATTTGCTCCAAAAAATGAAAATCTCGAAAATTTAAAATCACTTCCGGTTTCGACCGGAAGTGACGAAATACATATTTTTGTAAAAATGCCATAAGTAAATCGGTAGATTTACAATCACAGAAAATTTCAAGTCTTTATAAACAACCGTTTAAGAGAAAAGTCGTGGACAAAATCAGTTTTTGAAAAATTTTAAAATGACGTTACTAAAAAACGGAAGCGATTTAATGACTGAAAGTTTAATAGCTTCAAGGGACAAGAATTTCACATAATCCCTGAAAATTTCATGCAAATCGGTTGAATAGTTTTTGGGATATAAGGCAAAAAAGAAGTCAGAAGAAAAAAGAAAAAGAATAATAATAATAAAAAAAAACAATAGAATAACAAGAGGGTCTTCCGTTGGAAACGGAAGACCCTAAAAAGAAACCGAAGAATAACAATAAGGTCTTCCGTTGGAAACGGAAGACCTTAATTATCGACTATTTTTCAAGCGTTTTCCGATCCCGATGTTAAACAACTGAAATTATTAGGCCGCCTTGCACCCAAACTAGTACTTGTGCTCATAAGGTGAGCCCGACTTCCTCGGGGACGGGTGTACCATCGAGGATTCCGGCGCCAAATTAGGCACTAGTGACAACGATTTCCGGCGCCAGGGCGCGGAGTAGACCTTAAGTTAACAAATTATTTCTGTAATGTAGCGTTCTAAACAAGGCGCCCTGCGCCCAAACTAGGACTTGTGTTCATTAGGTGAGCCCGGATTCCTCGGGGGACGGGTAATCCCTTGAGGATTCCGGCGCCAAATTAGGCACTAGTGACACTGATTTCCGGCGCCAGGGCTCGGAGTAGACCTTAAGTGAACAAATTATTTCTGTAATGTAGCGTTCTGAACAAGGCGCCCTCCAAACATTGAAAGTTCTTACTTCACACAAAGATTGCTTATGACCTAAGTGTGTGTTATGATTTTGTTTCAAGGTTATTTTGTGAAGTTCAAGGTCATTGGAAGAAATTTCATAAGTTGTGTCTGCTTTATACTGTATTTTATGAGAAACATTGGATATTGCTTTTTCATTTAAAGATTGCTGATGACTTGAGGATGTGTCATGAACTTGACCCAGGGTCAGTTATGCAAGTTCAAGGTCGTTTGAAAAATAAACGATTCTTTCTTGTCTGTCATATCTACATGTAATATACATGGAAATGATTAGAAGCTAAAATTTGACACAAAGATTGCTTGTGACATGTACATAAATATGTCCCGACTTGAACTTTGATCATCTGTGCAAGTTCAGTGTCACTATAAGAAAAAGAAGCATCCATTATTTTCTAATAGAAAAATACTTTAGTTATGATTTTGTTTTTCTTAGTGGAAAGGGGAGGAATTATTTGTGAGGTTGCTCACAGAACCACCGGTTAGTCCACTGAGAGCACTCTCCCCCTTTCTCACAACCATAATTCACCTTAAATAAACTTAAAGGAAATTAAATTTTGGGGCATTGTTCCCCCCTCCCCCAACACACATTTTAGTAGAAGGCAATATAAATTTTTATGGCAAATTGAAAACAAATTATATTAAACAAAATAAGTTATAGCTGCCTTACAACTCCCCCCCCCCCCCCCCCCCTCATCTACCACTACCACGAATTAGATTTTGAAGATTATTTTTTTCTTTTATTGGCTTGTTAATACATTTCGGATAAATTTGTTCCCCGAAGCAAAAACGATGCTTGGTGCTTGCATGGCCAAACGTTATACGGAGAGTTGTCCCTCCCACTGAGCACCTCTCGTACAGCGCACCCTCAGGTTGGAGAAGCCGTCATCGTTTATTTTTGATTTTCTGAACCTACTTTTATCATATTGACAATCCTGTCTAATTAAAATCACCACCCTTCTGCTTACACTCATCAGGGTCTGATAGGTATCGATAACAATTCATCTTCACATGACCTCTATATTTGCACACAACCTAAATATATATCTCATTTACCAAATACATGATTTTATCTGTTAATGAGAGGTGCAACTCTTCAATACTCAGTCTGGGAGTTACATAGAAAGCAGGATTGAAATAATTTGCCTGTCTCTATTTAAAAACTTCCAATACATTTTCTAAAGCCCTGATTGGTCAGAATTTTAGGTCGGGTGAAGATGACGCCCTATCAATACCTGTCAGACCCTGTAAGGAGAAGAGGGTGCTTTTAATCAGACTGATTGACAATACTTTTCCGACAGGAAGCTGCAACGGAAGACCTCTTCGTTGCTTTGCAACGAACTCGTCTCTAGTTAAAAACTATTTCAGTAATAATATGTATCTATAAAACTCAATGTTCATTACTCTAACGAATGGGCTACGAGGACTCTCCATTGCCTGTTACGTATGACCGTTGCGCTTTTACAGCAGTTCACGTAAATATTCCTAATTTTGATGCGTGTTGTTTCCGGAGGGGGTTGAAAAGGCTCGAGCTTGATTTTCAAGCACATTTATACTTCGTCGTAAAGACGTGTCGAGTACAGGACATAGATCGAAAGGTCAGATCTAAATTAGGTGATCCAGGCACTTAAACCGTGTAAGAAATGTCAGTTCTTGGGTCAAATCGAAAGTAGAATTTTGAGGTGTGAATCTCGAATTCAGTTTACGACAATAAGGGAAGTCCTAAAACAATGACTGGTGCATTTTACACATGTATTTTAGCGTTAAGAATTTTTTTCTTTCGTGTCGTTTACTAATATGATTGACTGTTTTATTTCAACAGGATTGATAAAATCGTGAAAAATGTAGAAATAACGAAATCAGTAAGATGTAAATTTATTCTGAAAAAAGATCGATGACAGTAATTTTTACAGTTTTAACATTTAGAAGTAGTTCACACGCTATCATTGTTACAGACTCTTTTTTTTTTTATAAATCACAGAATGGTAAGGCAACTTTCTCGCCGCCTTCATACCAAAGAAACGATAGGCCGGCTCAATATGGTAGACGGTGTCTCCAGGGATCCGAACCGTTCCACGGAAAATTCCCAGAATTACTGCTCCGTGTACGTCACTTCCTGGCTCACTTGTAGAAACCTGGTCATTGTCAGTCTGTCAGTGTTATATATCAATGGTTATATGTACATTTCTTAAGGGGGAACAGGACGTTGCAGTGAAAAATTATTTGCCAATGAATTTTTTTGCTTTCTTTAATACATTTACATTAAGATGTCCACTACAACATATATCATTTTCATGACTGCTTTCTTACCTTGCAAGGGAGATATTTTGATAGGAATTATCCCCTATTTCTGGCATTATGAATTTTTTTAACAATTTCAATTTTCTGCAATAATTATTTTATTTGAAGGAATTTGTTCGCAAATCATATTCATTAATTTTGAGAATGAAAACAAATTTCAAAATTGTTTACAACATTGGCTTTTTTACATAGCAATATTATAATTTATTATTATTTTATCAATATATTTCTGAAATCAGCACTTCAAATTTTGAAGTTTTTGATTCTAAATTTGAACAAAATGTGATGGCACATAAAAAATTGTCAATGAATTTTTAAAAAAAAATTCATATATCAACCTTAGCATGTGCTTTATAACTTGTAAAATTTTCATGGCAACTTTCTTGGCATTTAAGAGAGATACTGCAATAGGAATCACCCATACCCCCTATTGTGGAATTATGACCTTTTGTGACAAAGTCTGTTTGGAACCATAAAAAAAGTATTGCATTATTTAGATTTATCAATTATCATGAACATATCATTATCAGAATATATATCTGATTATATTAACCGCTTATGATTTTGTATATTTATATTTCTAAAATTAAAAATGTTTAATTTCCACCAGCTCATGTTTTGACTTTAGAGCTTTTAGTACGGGAAAAATATCTGTCAAATCCTGTATGACGTCATAATGAATAAATGACATCATAGCATCATACATTTAAATCAATTATGACGTCATAATAGAGTTACCACATCAGAGCATCATTGCAATGATAGTCACGTGTTAAGTGTCCTGTGTCCCCTTAATTGACATAGGGCTTACTGTTTCATAGCAAGAACAATGCGATATAAAAATAATTATATTTTGCTTTTTTTTTCACCACGACCCAGATATTATCGATATCAATTGTACTACCTTGATGTTATTTCATGTAATGTCAAACGTATTTTTTTATGTATCGACCACTGTTTAAAATTTTGTTATAATATAATTGTTAAATAAAAGAATACTACAATATTACAATATTTATATAAATCCTAAAATCAAAGTATATACATGTCATTTTTTTATTTTTAGAAATCCATTTTTTTTATAAGGACGGAATAATTGATTACCATTTTAGTCACTGTCGTTTTCCGGAAAGATTTAAATCAAACAATAGACCGAATAACATAAAACGATTGCATTGACTTTTATTTTTTTAACGCTTAAGTGTTTTGATTACTTAGGAGAAATCAATACGTCGAGTTTTATTTAATTATATGAAAGACAATGATATGTTTATAATGAATTTGATTCAAATCTAATAAATTCCTAAGGACTTTATTATAGATTTCATCACGCATCGACCGAACTTATTCAAAGAATGATTACTTACATTGCTATAATTTTCAGCAACTGTACGTTTAGATATTTGAATATGAATATTAAACAAACCATGTTTGCGCCCCAATTATATGTCATTTGACTGTATAGTCCAGAATCGATAGGCAGAGATACCACAGTCATATACATTTAAAAGTAAATGTAAGTATACCGATGTATACCGATTTAAACATTCGCATCAATGTAAAATGTAAAAGTTCTAGGGCCAAAGCTCTACTGTATGTTCTCCAAACCCATATGTGAGATTTGTCGCAAGCACGGAATGTCTTTCCACAGCTATGCTGATGACACTCAAGTATATATGGTTGTCAAACCAAGCCTGGCATGGGACACACTAACACGAAGACTTCAGGCATGCCTTTCAGATATCAGTGATTGGATGAAGACCAATATGCTTAAATTAAATCAAGACAAAACAGAACTTATTATATTTTCTCCTAAAAACAGACTTGGTGCATTTGAAAACTGCAAAATAAACTTTGACGGTCAGATTATTGATGCAACTTTCTGCGTTAGAAACCTTGGGGTGCTCTTTGACCGGACGCTGACTTTAGATGACCAAATAAGTTCTATTTCTAAACAGTGTTTCTACCAACTTCTAAATATTGGTCGAATTCGTAAACTCATTTCGGAAAATGCTTGCAAAACGTTAGTGTGCTCCCTTGTCACATCAAGGCTTGATTATGGAAACGCATTGCTGTATGGGTTGAGCTCCAGCTCCTTGTCAAAACTACAGAGAATTCAAAATACAGCTGCCAGAACAATAACAAGAACCAAGAAGCATGATCATATCACACCGGTGCTGATTGCTCTTCATTGGTTGCCAGTGGAATTTCGAATTCAATACAAACTAGTTTTGACTATTTTCAAGGCGTTGCAAGAGAAGTCACCAGCATACATTCAGAACCTTGTTGATGTATATTTTCCATCAAGATCACTTCGATCAGAGAACTCGAGATTTCTGGTTAAGCCCAAGGCACGTACCAAATTTATATTATTATTATTATATTTAGCGCTATATAAATGTTATAATAATAATAATAATAATAATAATAATAATAATAAAATTATAATAATAATTATAATAACAATAATAATAAAAGTCCCCGGAACATAAGTTTGCCCGGAAGTTATTGTTGTATGTAATGAAATGTTTTGGATTAATCAGGTTAACACATATTTTTGAAGACCAAATAATCCGACTGATTATTTTCAAATACGAAAGTACTAGATTTGTTTTTTATACGTTTAATATTGCAGGACCTCAAAAATATGTAGGCTCCTATAATTTCAAATCATTTACCTGAGAAATGTTATTATTTAACATTTACACCATTTTAAAAGTATGGGTCCTTTTCTTCGCCTATAAAAGTTTCCATTGATGTGTTATTGTTGTAACTATACAAAACAATTTTTAAAAACATAAACACAACAAATTAAATAATTAATAACGCCAAGCATTTACCCCCACCCCCACCCCTCCGCCCCAAAAAATAAAAAAAAGATACCTTCAACAGTTCCATCGTATATAAAATACAAGTCCACGGGATCACTGGTTCCATTGTTGCGTGTGGAGGTATGACTTCTGGTGAACAAAGTTGCCGACCGGAATAATATCAGGTGAAAATCTCTGCAAATTAAAAAAAAAAACCAATTCCCTCGCATGACAGAGGAAAACACTGCAATGGTTTCAATAGCAGACCCAAAGACATATATATATATATATATATATATATATATATATATATATATATATATATATATATATATATATATATAACTTGCTTTTTAATTTGTAATGTCTTCAGCAATTTGATTTTGTGGAGTCGGTAACGCAAAAAATGTCATTGATATGTTGTTGTTTAAGAAAATTATTACGAAGCTTCATAGCGGTACTAAAAAGCAGAAGTTCCTGCAGTCCTGCTTACAAAAATTTAGAATTTGTTCATTATACATATCAAAATAAAAGACACTCGGATAAAATAACAAAATGTGTTTGAACGTTGTCATTCGTTTGCATATATTAACTTATTTTATCATCTGATTTCTATTGTAATAAACACTTCAACTATCTCCATCTGAACCAAAAATGGAATTTATTTGCAATATGTAGATACATAAATGAAATAAAGAAAAACATATGCAAACGTAGGGACCCTCAATCATCTTGACAAGAAGTGAAAAATCAATCAATTTGAATAATACCCAGATAAATGTTTTGTTTAAAACTTGTAATAAAAAGACATTTGTGGTAAAGTTTCATATTCCATTGTCAAAGTAATGCATACGCTAAACCATTTAAACCAATATGATATGTTTATTGTTAATTCCAAGATTATGAGAGTCGTTTCACACCCAGTTTATTTTAAGAGGTATCTTAAGCGCGATGGCGGGCTATGATCGCGCTTGGTTGCAAATACAGGTATGCAGGCGCCTTTGCGAATGCTGTTTTTGTAAAACTGTGTTAACAGTTAACACAATGCTAAAATTGTGTGAGCGCTGCGGGGTTGGTAACTACTTCTTTATCAACACACTGTTCAGCTTCTGTCTTTAAGGACTTTATGTATATTGAATAATTATAATCAAATTGAAAACAAAGAAATACGTGTACTTATTTTCATTTCCAGAAATGAGAACGTTGTGTAAAAAGAACAAATGATATTAAATTAATGTTTGCTTACGTATACATATATCCATATAAAGTGTATAAAGTGATGTTTTTAAACAGTGACATGTACAGTACTGTTTATTGGCCATTACCTCCCTAACTGTTATTAGTATCCGTTATCGGAACATTATGTTTTTCATACATTCGTTTATAATAAGACTAACATATTATCTTGAGTTAGATTTTTTCTTTAAATCATTATTCGGTTTATTACCTTACTTGTTCAGGTAAAGGAAATCTCAATCACATGTGTAATAAAAATACCTCTTATAAAAGCATTAAACAGTTTTATTTTTCTTGTTTTGCTTTTTGAAATGTTGTCTGATACAAACAGCGATTTGATCGCTTTATTATTTTGGCAACCTGACCTTTTTTTGTATAGAACATTATTATCTTACCTAACTTTGAGTGATTGAACCTTTTTTGGCGTGTGTTATAACTACCTACTTAGATAAGAATTTTACAGTGGATCTGTATGAATCTATCAGTCCGCCTTTGTTATGTTTTCAAGTATATTTTGTTTAGTTGTGCCCTAAATTTTATTCCAAGGTGAGCAAACCTGCTGTGAGCTTTGATCTTGAGCTCCAGGGGCGTAGTTCCTGATGTCTTTTTTGCCCTTAGATGTCGGTTATGGAGACTCTGAGTGTCGTAACTAAGCTCATCGTAATGTTTGATATAGTCATACAAAGCTTGCATTCCTGTAAATAATTTATTGAGAACACATTCGTCGTATGAAGCTTATCCATTTAGTCAAAGAAATATGACTGGAAAATGAAAATAAAGGTTTGCACACTCTACCATTACCTTACCTTTACAAACTAGTTATTATTCAATATACTGAACAGCAAAACTTCATTCTGTGAGTTCGCCCTATATATCCTATCACAATAGTTCAATTGTTATGAGTATAACTCAGAATTCTGATTGTTTATGACCACATATGACTACTTTTTTCTAAAATGCATAAAATATTTCGTTACAGCGAATATACAAAAAAACCCTCAAAATGTCAGCATCATTATTCCTGAGTTATTCATGTATTTAAAAAAAGCATATAAAATACTTTGTATATTATATAATTAATATCCGTCTGTAATAGTGTTAGTGGTTTTAGCTAGAAAAAGTCATACTTTCAAGAACTCGTATTTTTGTGGGTCAATAATTATTTATTATAATTTAATTATTAAATCCAATCAATTGACATTGAATTCAATGGAGCAACTCAGCAGCAAAAAAAGTTGATAGAGGTACTAAAAGCCGGGCTCTTTTGATGTGATGTTATAGATACTGTGTAGTAAAGACTCTCTTTCTCTCTCTTTCTCTCTCTCTCTCTCTCGTCGGCAAAGCATCGGAGCACGACTAAATTTTGCAAGCGACAATCCATAAAAAATATGTATGTCTAGTAAACAAAAATTAACAACACAATGAAAATTTAATAAAAATTTTTCCTAAAAAGAACCAGACTTATTGAAACTTCGCAAATAAACTAGAGTTGGTTTTAATTACATATGGTTAAGACATAAAGAGTTTTGCTTTTGTAGTTTCTCCCCCCAAAAAACCCAAATCGGCCTCTTAAGTGGAGATAAATAATCATATATGTTATTTTTTTGCCTGCTGTTCGATCCATATTCACGTACGTATTTTTATACTTTAAAACATGTTTTTGAGCACTACTCAAACTACGTACATGTGCATGTATAACAAATTACGTTGATTTTTTGGTTTTGTTTTAATTCTACACTTATATAATGCAGAACATGTTTTTTTTTACAGATGATTTCCTACCGGTAAATATTTACAGCATTAAAAAAAGAAAATAATTTCGTGATTTTTTTAGGGGGTGGGGTGGGGAAAAGGAACAGTTCATTCGATACAAGCATCATAGTTTGTGTTTACCTATAAAAGTATATTGATTGCGTATTTAATGTACCGCATTTAATGGATTGGTTTCCAATATTCCACGATGAAAATAACGCCTGAAAAGAATGCAAGACATTAAATCCTGACAATATTATTCAGATCAAAGCCCTCAGGAATGCTACTCTCAACTTAACTCCAATGCCGATGTTACATTGTTATAATGACATTTATCTTGTAACGTCTTTTCTGCTTTTATGTATTAAGTAAATTCAACAGGATATGAAATTAAAAATGAAATCGTGTATATGTTTGTATCATTATGGTTCGTTCAGCATTTTTTTAATTGTTTATTGATTTGATATTGCACGAAAAGAACGGAAATTCGTTTTGTTTAGTTCTCTAAGTGCATTGATGCCATCTAAAATATATAGTTAAAAAATACCATGCATTTAACAAAATATAAAAATATTTATCAAGCTAGAATACATGACCCCTTCTTCATAATTGTATAACGTAACAAACCGAGAAAATTTTGGTCATTTTGATACTTACTTTGGAAATTAAAAAAGAAATTTAAGTTTAATAAATCCTGGCGATGGGTTGATACTATACATCTTTTAACATCTCAAATAATTAATTTACCTGTAATATGTGACGGCGGCAGAAAACAGGCCATGAACATACTCAATAAAATCAACATTTTCTTTCCAAAATCCAATAAAATCGTTAGAAGTAGTGCATGATAGGTCTATGCAAGTTTCCTAATGGCCAGACGCGAATTTTAGGAGGATATATATATACAATTGCAGTTCAACACTGTAATACTATTAGGTACAGCCAGTGAATGAATAGTCCATTTTTCAATTTTATATGATATAAGTATTCTGACCTGCTGTCATTATTTCAAATAATACAGGACGTTTTGGCGCGCGCCTATTGACATTTTCTTCATAGATCCAATAAAGTCTTTAGAACTATTGTATGATAGGCCTGTGTATATAAGTGCAGTTAAAATTTTGATGTAGTTTAATGGTGCCAGTCGTTGTATAGTCAAATTTTCAATTATATTTGATATAAGCTGACCTTACATCGTCATTTTTTGCTATAAGGGATGCATAAACAAGGCATTACGACGCGTGCGATTATTTGGGATACCTCGTCATTATGAGGAGACACTGTTGTTAAGGGACTCTTAAAAACGACTCCCAGCAGCTTGTCGTGAGTGAGCGTTATATTCATGGATTATATCTGCGTGACCTATTAGGAACCTAGAGAAATGCCGGCGTACGATCACACCAAAACGTCAATGTTTAAAACATTATCAACTAGGATTAAACGGGTCGATCTTAATCTGCATCTACCCTAATACTTTGCTAAAAATTTAACCCACATTGATATCTTATAGCTATTAGATATTGATATCAAATAATGCGATCTCGTCAAATCATTATGGCGACGTCTTAAAAACCCAAAATAACCATGACTATAAAGTGAGACTTCAATCGAAAACAGCAGTAGTTTAATAAAAAAAAAAATCATCGAACATTGCATTAAAAGTAAGACAGAGTTAAACGATTTATGTTAACTTTGATCGTCATTTGTGTATGTCAGATCGTTAGAACATTGGTACGCGCATGCTTTATGTATTATCCAGGACATTTTATAATATGATTTTTAGATTTTTCAAAGCACATGATCCATATATTAAAGAGCAAAAGAAAAAGAAAAAAAGACCAAGTCGTTTTGAAGAGTGCACATGTCAATTGCAAGGTATTGAACACAGTTCATAATAATCTGACTATTGTCATAACTTTTTTATATATTTAAAAGATATGTTTGCTTCATATCTACTAACTGTCAACTTACCAAGTGGTGCACGCCTGAGTGGATGGACTACAATTATAATGGTTAGCTACTTGTTTAAGGAAGAGCGCCTAACAAACTCTGATAGAAATAAAAATCGCTACGAATTTTCATCCTTCAATCTGTTTGTAATTTTTTGAAATCATAGATAATAAAAGATACAAACAGTTTATGAATATAAGATGTACTTGCAAAACACCCCTTTAAGTACATGTAATTATATTACACCTATCAACTATGTTAAAATAACCTTATTATTTTAATTACATCAAGCTGGATAAAAATGCATATGACATTGTAAATTTGTACGCATATACACATTTAAGGTAGCATTTTTTTTTTGACACATAGTTACTATGGTAAAATATTTGAATGTGTCTAATTGATAAATATGCTCAAGGCATCTTATTAAATATAATAGAAACGGTCGTTTAAACAACAATGAAAATCCATAATATTTTTAATTTGTTACATTCAATAGTCTAGTTGCGATTTTCGTAATGATTTAACTAGGTTCGCATCTTTAAACACATTCTGTGTCACCGCTAGTCTAAAAATGTTGCATAGTATCTTCTACTTGTATATTTATGCTATACAATGTTCATTAAAAATCATATGAAACGGTTTTTAACACTATAATTTTCTTTCATGAATATAAATCTTGCTATTAATGAATGTTAAAATAGGAGAAGAAAAATTTTTTTTGCCTTTGCATTACTAGGAAATAACCGTAAAAACTCAACACCCGAAAACGAATATGTTCCCCGCTTATCGTTCTTGACTTTGTGGATTTGTGACGTCACACAGACCCACCGACGTAAACCATGCATTAGAACTAGTGTAACTGTACAGTATTTATCGATTTAAATTTAGTTAGTTTTACATATATGAACGGGTCTTTTTTTAAATGAGACCATCTGATTTCTTAGTACAGATGATTACGTTTTAATTGGTCGTTAATGAATAAATCAATCAGCTTTCACCAGAGTAATATCATTAATATCCCGTGATGCAGTGAAAAGTGAAGAACAAAGAAAATAAATCATTATAAACCTTTTAAAACAGTCATAAACTGTTTGTTTTCGATATGTTTAATCATTAAGCTTCATTTAATGAGAATTTAAGCATTTTAATTCATGTTTTGTCACATGAAAACGTATAAGACAAGCCAATGAAAATATTTGGGGTAATGGGTATTTTTTATGCAAAAGCGGCTCTTAAATGCCGCAAAATCATTCTCTAATTTTATTTGATAATTAGATCAACTGATAAATTATAATAAGTCAGGCCTAAAAATTTTAGAATTATGACTATGTAGCAATATTAAAAAAAAAAAATTGGGTGTACACGTGTTTTAATGGTTTATACAATTAGATAGCGAAAATATCATTAGTTTTAGAAACGTACCAGTAATATAAATCGGTTGTTTGATAAAAAAAAAATGATGTGAACGAATGTATAGATAATTAAAAACATTTTTTTAAGAACAAGAATAAAAAATAAAAGAACGAAAAATGTTAAATTAAAACACCACACATATTAGTGCACGTTTCAAAATCAGCACATTTGAAAACAAAAATTTTACTAAAAATAATTAAACTAAATGGTAACATATTTGTTAATTTGAATTCGAAACGAAAAATTTAACAGGGAAGGGTATAAGAGAGCATGTTGCCTATAACGTTAAGCCGTTTAAGAAAAACGTCATATGAATTGCATGGCCGTGCAAATTGGGAAAAAAAGATCAGTTGTCTTTAAATTTGACAATTTCATTAAAACATATTAAAAATAGCATTAATACATGCATATATTTACACGTAGACCCATGATGAAAATCACTTCTTTCTAAGGCGATTGGGTCTTACTGACGTCATAAAGCAAGGCAGGTAAGCCGTGTAAGTCGATGTTCCTTTTTCGCAACTGAGTGATTTTGATCGGCTGTGGCGCTGATATTTTGCATAACATATTTTAAAAAATGTCAGTCTTATTTAATAGGCACGTAATAACTCATTTTAGTATATAAATCAATATGCCCAGGATTTCGTAATATATGACCTTTAAACTATATTCAATCAAATAGCTGTATGTTATATAATATTCAAGGATTGATTCCTTATTGCATTTATTTAAATGTATATAATTCTCAGCAATTAAACGATTAAATATTTGAATATAAATAAGTAAAAAAGCAAATAAGCAAAGCCCGTGTGCCCCCTAATTCATGTCATTTGAATTTTTTGGAATGTATAGCACAACATCATAGTGTTATTACAGGCAAAGACACTGAAAAATGTAAATATGTGTTATTAACTCCAATATTGTGGGATCTTGAGTTCGTCGACAATACGCTTACCATGCACTGTCTTAATCAATCCAACAGCGCTTATTTGCGGTTTACCTAACGATTTTGGTCCTCCTAAGGATATTTGATTTTAACCAATCTAGAAATTGCATGATTGGCATCCGTTTCATATAAGCTTAATTGAAGACTAAAAACAAAAATCAGAGTTACAAAATGTCACTGAGCTTCAAACAGAATTATTGTTTATTATGTTATCAATATATGAAACCAGATAAAAATATGCATAATTTGACGTGATTCTTGATTTAGGAAGATAATTTTTTTATGCAATGAACGTTCATGGGTATATTTCAGTCTTAATAAGGCACCCTTTAAATAATTTGTTTTACTTTTAAAGTTAGTTCAATTAAGAATTTTGATCTCTCTAACCACTTCACGTCTGTAGAGAAAATAGATAACCGGATTTAAACACGAAATTGTTACACATTATATTTCAGTGTCAAATGCATAAAAACAAACAATGAAATCAACATTCTTTAAAATAATAAACAGAGATATAAGAATATATGGCTGCATTATCTTGTTTATTTCTATCAGTACATGTTCATGAATTTCTAATATAATCCCTTAGCAAATCATACCTTTGATGAATTTGATCATTCTATGATGTACACAACAAACCTTATTATATGTATTCTTTTAATATAATGTTCCACCAAAATCAATCAACCTTTATATTCCTTCTTGCATTTCAAGTATATAGGACCAAAAACGATATGAAGCTATATCTTCTTCAGAATAAGTTCCGTATTCCTCCTGAACAGACAATTCAAACCAGAAATATATCAAAGAGACGCCATCAGCCTCCATGGCGGAATAATTCAAAATGGCGTAGTAGATGCCATTTTCATCGTTTGTATAGTAGGTGTCAAGGTACTTGACAAGATACTCAGGATAAGGCGCTTGAGTGCTGATATCTCTAGATGATAGTTCAAACTCTTTTCCCGATTTGTCGCGAATAACACCCATGAATCTCTTCATAAGAGTTTCGTTCTCTGCGCAGTTTCGCGCTGTTGCCTTATATTCGGTGTGTGTGTCTCTCTGAATCTTTTCTATTCCTACATCACATCTGCTTTCTGGGAAGGATTCCTGAGTTCGAAACTTAGGACTGTAATTGGTAAAAATGTACAAGGCTTCTCGTTTGGACTCTGAATACAAAGCTAACGTCCTCCAGTTGTTGCTATTGTTATTTGACAACATTGCTGCAACCACATTGTTTTTGCCTGAAATATTTAAATTATTTCTTGATTTTTAAAAATTGTTTTATTGAAGCATTATACAACTTTTTTAAAATCATTCTTTAGAATAGGATTTAACTTTCTTGTTGTGTGAAGCACAATAATTGCTTTGAGTTGATGTATGATTTATCTAATATATAGTTTATCAAATCAAAAAGACGGATAATTGGTAATAAAAGTATATCTGACTAAATAAAAACGATGACATTAGTATTAAATATACGTATTTAATAGACTTTAGAAAGGGCTGAGTGGTAAACAAATTAACCATACAGTAACGAATAACTTAAATTATTTAGATGTTATTTATAAGCTCTTACCTTGTATTAAGTGTAGTTCAATTGAAAATATTTTAGAAGAACATCATAAAAATATTACATCTTCATACAGAGCTTTTCGAGCTTTTTGGCCTAAAAGGACTTATGTGCATGCATTCTACAATGATCAAGATCAACTAATCATTTTTTTTTTGTAAAGTGTAAAATAAGGGGACAAACCTTTTGTGACACCTTCTATTTTTCCGCCGTAAGCTAACTGTGTGTCGGGTGGAGCTAAAAAAACACCTGTATATGTTGTATCGCTGTCGTTTACCGGCGCGGCTGTCAAGAACAAAGTTTGTAACGACGGCTTCCCGAGGCTGCGAACTGTTTCTGCAATCTGCAATATTTTGTACATGTAAGGGTAAGCTGTTGATGACTGATTAACATACAGGATCGCAAGAACAAAATCTATACTACTGTATTAAAATAATAGACTCGAATTTTTGGGCTTTAATACCGATAAATCGGCAGAGTACTGTCTTTTGTTTTATATATTTTAAACATCATTGGTAGTTGAAGATTACCAATTTCTTTTTATTTTTTCTCAATCAAGCTTCGCTAATTAATAATCATCGAAAATTCCTTTTTAAAATCCGGAAATCATCTGGATTTTTTGGATTTTACAATCTTGCGCATGCGCATTACATTCACGCTAAATCACGGGAGGCTCTTTAGTTTATGTTTCCACAATATCACATTTGCATGGATAAACTCAGAAACGATAATACAAATACGTGTAAATTTTCATTGAAAGTTTGCTACATGTTTGTATTCTGTTCATCAAAGAAAATACGGGAGATAACTCTAACTCAGTGCATTTGATAGCAAAAATCCCGAGAGTTCCGAATGTCTACATGGTGTGTAAAATTTGAAGCGAGTAAAAAAGTTGGTGTAAAAGTGTTGAATTCTTCATTAATATGAATTAAATTTTTATTTGAAATGTATTCACAGCCTCAAAATGGTTTGTTATGAATAATTTGACTTATTTTCAATAAAGCTTCATTTATTTTCTCAAAATCGGAGCGATTCTGCAGTTTTTTGCTACATTACGGGTATATGGGAGGCATTTTAACTGTGATGAAGGCCTGTCCCGAGATACAGTTAGATTATTCTATTAGAATAATATTAGATTATTCCGATATCATATGCAATGTCAACCAGTGCACGCACAGGTCAAAGTCTAGTAATATACTAATAGTTTTAAAACTGTATATATTTACATTTTTCAGTGTCTTGCCTGTGATAACACTACGTATCGATTTTGTACTATATAACTCATAACTTCGCTTATTTATATTTTAAACAAAAAAAAGTAATTTTGGTCGGGGCGTGATCGGGCTTTATTGGATTTGATCACGCCCCGACCAAAATTATCACCTTATAATACTCAAAGAATAATTCCTTATAACTTATATAAATACACCAATCAATAGCCATGATACAATTCAAAATGATATTTTTCCTTATCGACCATCACTTTAGGCAATATGGAATAAGTGGTTGTTTAACTTGTATAGAATTAAGAAGAACACAAAAATAACAAAAAAAAAAGGTCTTCATATAAAAATTCATTACGTTCTTTTAATCTAAACTTTTTTCCCTGCATTTGCAATAAGACATCGCCCCACTCCCCCCCCCCTTTCCATGAGAATAACAGAACGGGTTGATGAATGAGATTGGTGGAAACGACACGTGGAAAATGAAATATCGCTATTCTCAATTTGTTCGACTATTGGTTCACAGTAAAAACAAGCTGAGGGTTTTCGTTGTTTGTTTGGTTTTTGTTTTTGGTTTTTTGGTTTTTTGTTAACAATTAGTTTTATGTCTGGATCAGTTTGTCGCTGAATAATTTAATGTGATAATTATTGATGTTTTTTTTATTTATGAATACGGCGATTGAGCTACCCTAGAGATATGCTCTTTATAATCAGCACAAACACCGCTACTATCAAAGGATTTAGTGCCGTTAATGTTGCGCTCTATGATTATCTTCAAACATAAAATATACCTACTCTCGCACTTTAGAACATATATCATTATACACAGAGTTAAAGCAATTTCAGTGTAAATTATGTCATTGATTATTGAATACTTCTTTTAACTGAAAGTATATATTAATTAGTTGTAAAGCTGAAATATACTGGTATTAAGCAATGTTTTAATAAGTACTAATTCAACATGGCTCAGTACGTTATAAATTTTTAAAGCATTTTTCGCATTTACATGTATATGATTGACCTGTTTTTCGTGCAATCAAATAAAATTGATGATTTTGTATTGATGCATCTTCGCTAGCCAAGTGTTTTCGATCAACTCGTTTGTGAGGAGAGGTGCGGATCAGAAACCCTTGACTTGGGAAGATGGTATTGATGTAGCTTGCAAATTTACAGACTCAAAAAAAATCCAAAATGTAATTAGAAACTTCACTTAATTAGTGCACTTCATTGATTTTACATCGGATTCGTACAATAATCTTTATAGCTGCAGTATCAAATAACAAATCACAAAAAAATGATGTTCCTCCGTTACAATTGCATACAATTATTAATTAATCATTAATAAAATATTCGAGGGTTGTTCAAAAAGTTCGTAGACAATGGCGTTTTTTGTCATTTTAAATAGATTTATATATATACATATTGTATATCTAATTCGTTGTCGAAAAAATCTCAAATCAAACTAAAGTGGTTTTGAATGTTTTCCATAAAAATAAACAAAAATGACTAGACTTTGACCCTTGCGTGCCCGGGTTAACATTGCATATGATATCGGTTATTTATGAAATAGATACATCGACACACCATATTGTAGACATTTACAGAACCAAGCTTAATCTAAGCATACAATAATGCTACTAATTTCACTACACTCTGCTTAGTTTGAATAATCTGTGTCTCGGAACAGGCATTCACCACAGTTAAAATGCCTACCATTTACCCGTTAATGTAGCAGGAAATTGTAGAATCGCTCCGAAATGATTTTGGAGAAAATTAATGAATAACAGTCAAATTATTTATAACAAACTATTTTGGGGCTAAAAATACCTTTTATCTAAAAATTTTATTCAAATTATTGAAGAATTCAACACTTTTTTTCACCAACGTTTTTTACTCGCTTCACACCGTGTTGACATTCGGAACTCTCTGGGTTTTTTTTCATAGTAAATGAAATGTGTTAGAGTTATCTCCTGTATTTTCTTTGATGAACATAATATTTAGCTAATTTCAAATGAAAATTAACACGTATTCATCTATAAGTTTATCCATGTAAATGTGATATTGTGAAAACATAAACTAAAAAACTCTTTATAAATCAATTGTCCACATACATTTAGGTGATATGATTAAAGAATTTATAATATGATGAAAAGTTAAAAAATGGATTTTGAATTTATAAAAAAACAAAACAAAAACTTACACAGTTGTGGTTTCCAGACAGTACGAATACTGAAACCATACAATAATACAGTTCTATCAACGCCATCATGTATAGCTATAACTGCATAGCACAAATTTAATAACTTATACCGGTCATATATATAGTAAATTCACTTAATTTTGTTCATCAAATTTAAGCAAATAAATGAAATAATTGAAAATAACGACCATCAGTTAGCGGTAATTGTGGTTTACAGCTCTCCAAATTTCGAATTCATAAATGCTATAACAGCAAGTTTCCACCTTATTAAAAGGTTACGACCATTAGATTAGTGAAGTTATTGTCATTACCATTTTGAAAGATGGCAAATATATGCCAGTATGACATCTGCCATATTAATACTAATGTATTAAATGTATCTAGATAGGTCGGAGTTCATTAAAAGTCCATAGCTTGATTTACCGGCGCCATTTGTACAAACACGGCTGTCTCTTAAAAATAGAGGTACATGTAAAGCACGCTTCCTTTAAATTAAGGTTTTAAGTTAGTAAAGAAAGTATATTTACAATGTTTAAATAACCTTAATATTTAACTTAGACCAAACTGATTTTCTTCTCATACATTTATTATATATCATATCAATTAAACTATTTTCAATATAATAGTTTAGGAAAATGTCATATTAAAAAAAAGTTTTTAAAGGGACTGTATTTTGATTCAAAAAGAAAGTGATCACTTTTCTCATTTCAATATTTTTCGAGTACTATAGCTTTACTCGTAGATGTCCATTTTTTTCGAAAAAAATCCCAACAACACGTTTTAACATCTTTTTTTTATTAAAGCGACATATTTTTGCATATATACATTTAGAAAATAATTTTTTAAAGTCAGGAAAAATAAACTTCAATGTTTGCCCAAAATTAGCTTAATTCACGACTTATAAAAAAGTTCACAATATTGACCCATATATTGGAATTTACCTCTTATCTTCTTAAAAATGTTTTTAAAAGTGAGTTATAATTTAAGAAAGCAGTAAGTACTTTAAACAGCAAAATGCTCACAGGCCTTGACGGTCACCTTGGTACCATAGTCCTTAGCCTGACATGTTAGAGAGTCTTATATTACGCTTCATTTTTAAGTCTAAACCCTTAAATGGGACACAACTTACTGTTACCTGTTTTTTTTTTAATTGTTTAATGTTTGAAAAAAAAAACATCCATCCTAGAAAATAAGAAAGAGGGATCTCTGATTGTCCATAACTTAGTTCCGGGGCCCAAAAATGGTTAACTTTTTGGTAATAATTCTCAACTTCTGTCCCAAGACCTGGGTAGTGAATTTTACATTTTAACCTCAGGACATTATGAACATAAAAATGTCATGAATTTATCTCCACAACTGTGATAATACAGGATAACTTATTATTAAATATTTACATCTACCAAGTATTATTCCCTCTATTTCTTACGGCAACTTTTAGTTAATTCATAGTTCTATAGAAACAGCCAGACTGAAATCTGTACGCCCCATTTATCGATTGGTTGAAATCTACAGCGGCTGAAACTGACAAGATACTGACAGGACTGAAATTGACACGCCCTGTTTATCGACTGGTCGAAACCTACAGTGACCTAAGAAAAATCACGGACTGCACGAAATAATCATGAAAATGTCAGACTTAAAGTATCACAGGAGACGATTTGGCTGTTTCTTTTAGTTAACGTACTGATGTACAGTAACAGTAATTTAGTGAATTTTACTAACTTTACTAATCAATTTATTAATTAGTTCAAGGAGAGATGTTAATATAAACAATAGAATGCTTTCTTTGATGATTCATGCGGGTTATAAAGGTAGCGATCATTGCAGAAAAAATGTACATAACCCGCTAACGCGGGTTATGTATTTTTTCTGCAATGTCGCTATCTTCATATCTCGAATGAATCACCAAAGAAAACATTTCATTGTTTAAATAAATACATTTTCACTGTATGGTCATATTGGCCCGCCCCAATTAAAGTAGAGCATGTACGTGGACATTGTAGGCATGCGTTAAGTTTTTTCACAAATATGTATGGGAGTAAAAAAGGAAGATTTTCTAAGATTTATTACATTTTAACTATATAGCTATCTTGACCCCAGTATAGGGCCTATACCCTTGTTCCAGGAGTCATCAATTTCACAACTTTCGAATAGGTTTTCATGAACAGCATAACTATGCATTTAGTTTTTCTCAAATAAATACGGGATAGAGAAAAAAAATATATCTAACATTAATGAATATTACTATGTGGCCACATTGGTCAACTCTAGGACTTGAACCCCTGACTCAGGGGCCATGAATTTAACAATGATGGAATAGGGCTTCTTTTGTTGCATATTTGGCCCCGCCTATGAGGTCCAAGGGGTGTTGATGCCATACATTTCATAACTTGGGTTTTTCTTTTTATAGAGATGATTCACACAACAAATTGTAACAGTTTGCCAATTTGTTTTCAAAAAGAATTGAAAACACAATTTGTAAAATTGTTAAAGGACGTTGCACGACGTACATAATCACGACAATGGACAAAGGTCAATTCCTAAAGGTTAGCTGAATGACTCACATGACCTAAACATCATACTTATTCTAAAATGTAATGTCTGAATACACCATTGTATTAGACCAAAAGGTTTGTAAAATTGTAACTTAACTGTCTTCACTATTTTTGTAAGATTTATAAAACTTCATAATTAATTAAAATAGAAAATACGTAAATAATCGTACTTAAATGCTTATAATGCCACGCTTTTAACATTATCTTGGGTGTTATCGTATTAGTGTTTCCACGAAGCGTCATCACTCATCATCTTTGCATTAGTAAAACATGCATCGTTGCATTCCAATATCAAATAGCATATTTTTCAAACTTTTTAAAAGATATTTATTGGCATCCAATTGTGTTTGATAACAGAATAATCTATAAAGACAATTCGGGAAATGCACACGAAAATACACAAGCATGCATCAATTTTAATTGTATATATTATTATTATTATTGATTTTAGATTTATTATTATTAGGGTCTTCCGTTTCCAACGGAAGACCCTCTTGTTATTCTTCGGTTTCTTTTGACATATTATTAAGGTCTTCCGTTTTCCAACGGAAGACCTTATTGTTTTCGTTCGGTTTATTTTTCCCTATTATTTTTTTTCTTGCAAATTTTGTGCACGCGATTTCTCCAAAACTACACGGCCGATTTACATGAAACTTTCAGATCTGATAGACAATGATCTGAATCTTATTGCAAATTTTTTTTAATGATGACGTCACTTCCGGATTTGAGATATATACAATTTAACGATTTTTAGAGGGTCGGTTTGTCCAGGGGTAAACTCCTAAACGATTTAAGATATTGAGTTAAAAATTTCAGGAATTGTAGACGAAAGGTTGTAGATCTGACATGTGGTATTTATGTTGTTCTCTGACCAATAGCGCCGAAGCTCGCCCTAGCTCGAAAATTAAGGTTAAAAAAGCGTCATAATTTTTCCTGGTTTTCGTTGAATATCTATTTTCTCGATAGTATTTTGTTAAAACATATAGAACAAATTTTTTTTATAAAATCAAGATATCTCATTTGACATCAAGCAAATTGAGCTGGACCTTCAAATTAGGAGCCTAGAGCCCTTGAAAGTTTTCGCTCTATAACTCAAAAGCGGTTCAGATTTCGATATGGCTGTCGCTGGAAAAGTTGCTCATTATGATCTTATCAATGTCGTGTCAATAATATTTTGTTCGGGTATTGCGTAATGTGAGTGTAAAAAGCTAGACTTGTTACCATGTATCTGTTCTCGTTAGCATAGTAAACGAGGTCTTTATGCGTATAACTGACATAAGGCTACCATAGACAGTTACCAGCTTACATACGGAAAGAGATACTATATGTTTAAATTCTAGTGAAATACATTACGGATAAAGAAAATACGTCTATGCAATGCATTCGTATACTGCACAACATTAAAATCTAGCTGGATTCCGAGCTGTGTACATGTATGTGAACAATTACGCATCCGATAACTCGCCCGCGGCCGAGAAAATAGGTCGCGACTGGACTAGCTAGCGCTCTGCTGTTATCTAATACACAAGATTTGCGCCTTGCTGTGTTGCATGGGTTTATTTATTTAGATGCAAACACAAAGAATTCCGATTTTAACGATATAATAAAGTGTAGAAAAAAATTAACCTTAACTTATGAAGTTATGCTGTTTAGCTTCCTTATTAAAAAATGGTAGGTAATATAACTGTCATTGGAAAAGGTGTTCTTTGTGATCTTGTCTATATGTTATAAAATAGTTTTATTGTTGGAAAATAAAATTAATTTGTTAAATTGCAAACGTTTTAAACCAACCACGTTGTGTATACACTTACATAAAACATCCCTCGCACATGTGGCCGAGGAGATGCCGCTCTAGCGGACAAGCTATCTACGGTAGTCTAAGACACAGGCTTCTTGTGTTTCTGTGTGATGACACACGTAAATGTCCATTGATTCTTTGTGTAAAATAATTGTTTTTAATCATATTGGTTAAAAATCATGCATCTAACCTTTGATTTAACACTGAATCAAATGATAGTGTGTAAAAAAAAGTCACCAATATAATACTACGTTTTACAAACAATCGTACGAGTTGAAAAATAAATACATTTATCCGTGTCTATTTCTGACATTTTGCTGCAGAATTTAGTTCATTCACACTACACACTTCAACAAATGTAAAATATATTCACACGATGCCTGATCCAACTTATCTTTTTTGTCTGTAATCTGTGGTGAAGATTAATTTGCATAACAAAATATTAGAGGTCTTTTCTTTTTGAGTTATGAGAGAGAGAGAGAGAGAGAGAGAGAGAGAGAGAGAGAGAGAGAGAGAGAGAGTTAAGCAATGTGAAGGGAGTAAAGCGATTTTTGAAAATAAAATTTAAAAGCGTTCAAGATAAGGCAGTTACAATAATACATGTGTGCGGTAGGTGCTAACACGATAAAACTAATCGATGCCCAATAACACCGAAGAATTTAAGAAACCAGTGGTGTAATATACACATGATTTTCTAAACAAGATTAGTTAGATTCAGGCCGTAAAATAATAGCGGTCACATGCACTATCGGTTTAACCTTTTCTGAATGGTCGCGCGATTCATTAAAAAGAAAACTCATTTATGATTTCATTCATTATTATTCTGTTAGAATAATTGTTTAATATATTCGGTGTATAAGTTTTGTTAGCTCTAGATTCGGGCAGAAGGGGGGCTAGCGAGTAGAGGACACATAATGTCATTCAATTCTTCTTTATATATCAACAACTGAATTTAACATTTTAAAACAAAGAAACCATTTCTATGAACTTCGTTACACTTACTCACTAATTTTTATTAGATTTAACAGCCAAATGATATAAATATTACCCTTGGTCTCATAATTATCACTTGTCTCGCCATTATCTGCATGCTCAAGTCTCCCGCTAATTTAGACGGTGTTGACTTGTACATGTACAAGCTACATGTAATAGTCATTGTTAATTCATAATGAGATAAGTGGTTTTTAATCAATTATATGAATAAATTATGGTGTTATATCAGATAATAATTAAAAGGTACTTCAATTATCTATTGTATTACTGTTTCATTAATGATAATATTAGTAAAATTAATGTGTTATGACATGTACTTCAAATAATGTTTTATATCGAACAAAAACTCTTAAGGATATTAATTTCATAAATATCGTGGTCTATTTACTTTACATTTACATGTATATGTTTCATATACATAATGTGGAACATCACGGGGCGAACCATCTGAGAGCGAATCAGATCAGGAGGACATTACATGTTTACGTGCAAAACATCCCGTTATATACCACAAGTGATAGCTTTCCAAAAAGCTTGCCTGACTAAACAAAATTATTCAATGAAAGCATATGCATGTATCAATTTGGCTATCTTATAAGGAATGAATTTTAATTTTCTTTGCTGATCATAAATTCATAAACGGAACGTGCATTTAAGAAGAAATTTCAGTCTTTTTTTCCATCTAGTGCATGTACATGTATATCACTTGAAATTAAATTATTTCCATGCGCGGATCCAGAAAATTTTTCCGGGAGGGGGTCCGGAGGATAATTGTGTTTGCCGGGGGGGGGGGTCCGAGGCATATTTTCGATAATTTTACTATGTAAATTTAATGAATTTTCATTTTCCAGGGGGGGGGGGGGGGTCGGGACCCCCCCCCCGACCCCCTCTCTAGATCCGCGCATGATTTCATAAATTCTAATTAATCGAGGAATCAAATAATTTCATGTAAGCTTGAAAGCGGAAGATAAAGCAGTTAAATTTTTAAATTTTATTTGTTATATTAAGTTGCAAAATCAACTGAAAGGCATTTGTTTTTATTTCCCATAAGAAATAGGAAAGGATATTCAAGCACACACAACATTATTTTTGAAAGTGTGTAGAGGTGTAGAGGCAGCTTCATCCGAAACATCCAGACAAGCAATTGAAAAAAGGTGAATTCTCAAAATCACGTTAGAAATTCCTAATTGTAATTCCAATTCAATTCAATTAGAATTTCTTTTTTTACATGCTCCGACAAAAGTGGAGGGGGGCGGGCAAATTCACGATATTTCTATTTTTTATGTAAAGTTAAGAAAAGTTTCTGCTGCAAAAAAAGTGGGGGTAGCAGCCCCCCCCCCCCCCCCCCCCCCCCCCCGTCGATGCTACGTACACACGGTGTGCTCTGGAGTATTCTCATGATCCCAATTTGGACTCGTCCACTAATCGGCGCGCAAAAACTATGGATGGGACATATTATGGCGCGAAGTCCTGCTTTACCATTCACGCAACGACTGAGGTTTGAATCATTCAATGAACTCATCCATTGATATAGATCTATGGGGAGTGGGTCAAATGACGTTTATGACATGTGTTTTGTAACAACTACATAATTATATTATACTTTGGATCGGTGTTTAAAAAATAGTTATCGAATGAACACACAGACTTGACGGCAATTTAATTCCTCCAGTAAATATTCCAGCTATATGAATATATGCATGTGTGTATTTAAATCCAAACTGATGATTCTTTGGTAATGATGATAATTCAATAATAATTATTACTTACAGTTCCGTAATAGACAATATGTAACAACTTGTTGCGATGACCCCCCCCCCTTCCCTATATCAACCGTTCAAATATGGCCATATGGCTACTCTGTTTTTAAATCGGCATTACACACGTGCATGTTGAACAGCCATTTTACTTAAACTCTTGTTTAGCATATTGTGATTTAATAATACTGTATATTAGTATATATTATATTAACAACTGTATAAAAACGGTGTTGGTTATACCAAACGAAATGCTACTGTACAGGTTAATTCAATATGATTACATTTTACGTACGGGTTATTTAATAAAGATGATGTCATGATCTAAGGTAGCAAGGGACAGTTTCGGATTTTTGTAAAAATAAGAAAAGCTGTACTTGAAGGCTTATGGGTGTTACTAAAATTCATGAAATGATCTTTAATGATTATCATTGGTTAGAGGGATGTCAATTGTTGAAATTGATATGCGATATGTAGGCCCCATATGTTAGGTACATGAGAATCAGAAGTAAAATGCGAAACCTTCGGCTATGACTGTTGTGTTGACTTTACACAGTGAAATCGCAAGTAACAGACGGGAGGTAAAATAACACGAAAAGAAGCTGGATGGGACATTGTAACCTATACACCGGTAAGTTTCTGACATGTGATGGTGTAACATGCACACGGTACGGAAGGTCAACCCTTTGCAGGGAATTAGCTGGGGGAGGTCTAGAAAGAATAATCTTACCGTGACCAGGCTACGCTCAGGTCACAGTAAGAATTCGTCCCATATACTTGCAATGTAGCAGCCGCGAAGCGGATCTGCTTCGCGTCGATTTTAAGTCTGTTAAAAATAATCTGCAGGGGAAAAACACATTTTTATACATTACAAACCTTTTTGAACATGCATATGTAGTTAAGTCCACAAAATATCCATTTAATTAGTCGTACTAAGGCATTTTGTTAATATACACGTTTGAATTTGCCTGCCATTTTGTCGGAAATCGTACTCGGAATATCTCGAATTTTATCGTAAACATGGCGACCGTAAACAGCGAATTTTCAAATGTGATGTTACAAGTGGCAGTGGTTTTGTTACAAAAGTAGTTTATGAGGTAAACTGGGATTATAAAAGAGTAACATTGTAGGTATTTGAGACCAATCATATGAAAATTTAGGCGAGATATAGCGCGATATATTTTTTTTATTTGCTACGAAGCGAGTATATGGGACGAATTCTATCGTTAAACCGGGTCCGTAGGACATCTGTCATTTTAACGATAGAACATTCTATCTAGGGGAGGTCTAAAAAGCTTTTCATGAAAAATCATGAAAAATTAGCAAAATGTGAAAGGGTCAAAATCTCATAAAAACCAGTATGTAGAAAATGTTACAGGTTTTGACTTGTAATTTTCTTCAGAAAGTGGTGATTGGCCTTATAAAGAGTGAATTAAAGGTATTTGTGCTGAATGGGAACTGAGGAAATTCTAGTTACAGAGTTCCGAAGAACGCATCCCCTGGCTACAATGAATTGTATCAAAAAACTGTCCCCTGCCACCTTCAAGACTACATGGTATTTTCAGATTTTTCATTGAAGTGTAATTTTGAGTGGATTTTGTACCATAAGAAGTATATTTTGTGAAAATGGATGATTTTTTGGCTATAGATGTCATTGCATAATTTATTAGCAGTAATATACAAAATGATGTACTTAACAATATGCAATCTTCAAAAATTCGTTAAACGGCCCCTAAAAGGAGATAAGGGATCGGCCCCTAAAACGTTCTTTCCCATAGTCACAAGAACGGTAACACATTTCTAAACACTTTTTGAACAAAACGTGTTAAGAATCAAACGATCTTCATTTGATATGAAGAAAAAGGGAATGACCCCTAAAATTAGGAGATCAAAGGGCTCTAAAGTCTTTTATCTATAGCCCTTAACTGAGGGAAATTTTGTGAAAGGCTATAAACACTTGTTAAACAAACTGTGTTTCGAAATAAATACAGTAACCTTTTATCTGATATCATGAAAAAGGGGCTGGTCCCTCAAATTAAGGGACCAGAGGGCTTTAAAGTCTTTTATCTGTAGCCGTTTACTGAGAGATCTTTTGTGAAAGGTTATAAAAGGAAAATTAGGTATAAAACGCTTATATATTCTAACAATGTAATGGTTTACTTATGCGTTATCTAATTAGGGGTTTTAGGGGTCAGAGGTAAAAAGTTTCCTCATTTCTATCTCAGTTAGGAGAAATGCAAGTATTTAAAAAAGCAACGTAAGAGAACTTATAAAAAGCGATACAGAAAAGCATTAGCACTTCACTCCTTTTTCCAGATAATGTTTTCTTGTCGAAAATCAATGTCGATGATGTCATTTCACCTTTTAAAATTCAAACGGAAGACCTCCTCGTTGCTCGCAACGAGATCGTGTCTAGTTATTATATTTTTTTCTTTTTTTTTTCTGACTCCTATTTGGCTTCATAACTCAAAAACTTTTTAACCGATTTCAATGAAACTTTCAGAGATTGTTGCAAGTTAGCGTCCCTCAAATATATTAAAGATTCAATGACAACGTCACTTCCGTTTTGACGTAACGTCATTTTTAAAAATTAAAAAAAGTCATTTTGTCCGGGGCTTTTCTCAAAAACGCTTTAAGATAGAGGCTTGAAATTTTCCGTGTGTATGATTTTGTCATTTTACCTCTGTAATTAGGCTGGAAATGAAAATCCATAAAAAAAAAATCAATTTTTTTTAAAAATTAACTTTTTTGATCAAATCAAAAACGTAGACGTCTTTTGTAGAACACATTCAGTTGAATCTAACACTGGAATCCGTTTTAAAATCGGACTACGCATATTAGAGATATTTGGGTATAAAAATTGATTTTTCCGGAAATTTTGATTCCGCGTTCTTGGTTTAAAAAATGGCGTTAAGTTCGATGTGAAATTAACTCGTACCAAAAATAATTCGATAATTGTTAAGTCGTACTTAAACACATTCGGATTTTTTTGTTAAGTCGTTCTTGAAATTGTAAAGGTATTTGTTATTTCGTACTTAAAATCATTCGGATTTTGTTAAGTCGTACCAAGAATTATTCGATTTTTTAAATTTTTTTTTTTTTAGTGTCTCTTGTTATTGGTTTAAAAACTCTTTTTCTTACAGGATCTTTAAGCTTTACTTTTGACATTAACGGAAGACCCACTCGTTGCTTTGCAACGAGCTTTGCTCTAGTTATTTTTATTATTATTTTGGTTTTATCGAAACAATAATTTATATAGTATTTTACAGTCGTTTACCTTTTAATATTTATGTTAACCCTTATTGACTAGCATCTACATGTATATATGCTTACATTATAACACTCGCTGATAAAACAAAATATCCATGACTGTATTATTCTGGTTATACCCTAACTGACACTCATCTAAAAATTGGGTATCTGTATTAAATAAGTCTTATTTCGGCATTGATTACACAGCATTCCGATGTTTTATCTCCCGACATTGATTTTCTCTATTAAACATGTTTGTGACGTAATCAATGTTAACGATACGTAATACAGAGAAATCGAAGATATATTCTGTTAAAAGAGGTTCTAGTGACATTTTACGCCTGTAGTTTTCATAATTTGAACCATTGATCAAGTTAAAATTGTCAGGTTTCTTGAGTAAAATATGACATCATGCTGCATATTGTGACGTCATATCGATCAGAGGAATTTTCACTCGATCAATCGCTGACAGATGCCTTATCATACCCGTGTATGTACATTTGTGATGACATATCGATTAAAACTGTCAGAAACAACAACAAAAGATGAATATTGTGAATTAAAATAAATAAATTTTAGTATAGCATTAATATGTTTTACGGTGCGACCGTTGGGGCGAGCGCAGCATATGATCAAACAATGAATTGTGATAAATCAATAAAAATAAAATTAACAACGTAAATAAATTTGATTGCAAAATAAAATAAAACATACCTATTTTTCAGTAAATTTCCATTATCCATAGTCTATAAGATTTCATATGTTATAAGATTTGTTATTTATTTATTTATAAGTAGAACAATAGTTTAATCTCAGATACAATGTTGTTGAGAAATAAAGATTTTAATATAAATGTTCATTGCACTGAACATGTATCTCCTCTTTTAAAGTAATTGTAACGTCAGTTCATCTCCTTTTTTGCAGTCGACATTTTTTTTTCTTATTATTTATTATTATTTTTTAAATTTACGCTGAAAAATATTTGCTTATCATATTAAAGGAACATGGAGTTGCCCCCCCCCCCCCACTTGGGATTTGAAGCATGTAAATAATGGAAGTGAAAATTAAAAAAACCATTGAACTGCTAAAGAGCTGAAGGATTAGAATTTTCAGAATTTTGAGAATTATTTTTTTTTTCTCTTTGCCTATAAAGATTTTTTGGATGAGGCTGTCATCCACTCTCCCCCCACCCCCTTTAAAAAAAACGGATGCTACGTGTACGTTCCTGGAAATTATCGTAATTATAGTGAATAAAATAAATGTGAGCATTCATCCAAATGAGTGCAAGTTACAAATGTTTCCTATATCTGAAGAAATGTCCTCATTCTTTAGCTTTGCAAGATTTTGAGAGGATTTTGGTAATTTCAGCAGATTTACAATAACTTCTGTTATAGTAATTTCCCCTTATTGTGACGTCAAAGTTCACGTTTATGTGTCGTCTGACTCTTTAAAACTCCCCTGAGAAAAAAAAGTAAGCGAAGTATACTGTTTTATTTACTTAAAAAGCATGATGTTCTTAAAATTACACATCTTATATGATCTCAACAGTTTTACTTTGATTCTCGCGAGAACGTGAGGACTTGGAAACCATTGGTACTATGAATTGTGGGTCAAAATTTACTGACGCCGAAAAAATCTATCGGATCAATGTGCAAACCTTTGTGCATTACTCGATTATTTTTAAATGAGAGTGTACTGAGGTGAACTTTAGAGGTAACATTGACTGTATGTCGTATACATTGTTATTGTTTTGATTGTCTTGCTGATTCTCGTGAGAGTGTGAAGTGAACAAAGTTGCCATAATTACAGGGAACTACTGTGACGATAAAAACAATGCATTACTGGTCCGATTTACTGACGCCAAAAAAATCCATTGAATGAATGTGCAACTGGTCAAAATTTTCTATTCACACACGCCTTGCCGGTAGAGCTCGCTTCGCGCCGGCGCTGCGCTCGCTATAATGTTACATTTGTGTTTAATAGATTATAAGTTTGTGCTTGATAAATATTTAAAAACCAAAATGAATCTTAAATAAATACAACATTTGAAATACTTTCCCTTTTTTAATACTTCTTTTCGGGGTTTTTTAATGTGTTTTACAATGCGTAGAAAAACGATTTTTTTTCCTCAAAAATAATATTTCATAATGTATAGAACAAAATTAATATTTCATTATTACATGTAGTCTATGTTTCCGTTTCCCTTATGTATAAATCTCTCTCTCTCTTTCTCTCTCTCTCTCTTTCTCTCCTCTGTATAAATCTCTCTCTCTTTCTCTCTCTCCTCTGTATAAATCTCTCTCTCTCTCTCTCTCTCTCTCTCTCTCTCTCTCTCTCTCTCTCTCTCACACACACACACACACACACACACACACACACATACGTGTATGACGTGGCAACTGAACACCTTAACTTCCCACATGCAAATGGACACTTCTTGAAAAATGGAGTTAGAGGGAAGAAATGTTCATTTTTTCACTAGAAATAACAACTAATAATGGTATTAGACCTAATATGTATCAAAAAAGGTTTATTTCAATCCTTGATTTTTCACATACCAAATGAACACTTAACTCATACACAACCAAGCGAACACTTTCATTTACACACTATCCATTGAACACTTCTAAAGCACACAGTCAACTGAGCACGTCTGGCACACACAGTCATTTCAACACGTATAATACACACAGCCAACTAAGCACATTTTGCACACACAGTATCAACTGAACACTTCTAAAGCACACAGTCAACTCAGCACGTCTGGCACACACAGTCATTTCAACACGTACAACACACACAGCAAACTAAACACATTTAGCACACACAGTATCAACTGAACCCTTCTAAAGCACACAGTCAACTGAGCACGCCTGACACACACTGACATCTGAACACATTTAGCACACACAGTCAACTAATCACTTTCTTTCGAAGACTTATGATATTACAGGTATCTGCGGCTGAAATCCATCTTTTTAAAAAATATATTTTCTGACCTTGACCTTTTGACTTCAAAAACAATAGGGGTCTTCTTATAATTTCAATGAAATGCTCAGAGAATCTTTAATATACTTCCTGGAAATGAGTGTTCCAACAAACAGAATGACAGTCGAATGGAAAGAAAAATGAATGAAACCATTGAAATTGCAATGTTGCAGCATGCTGTCAAAAAAGGTAACGTTATGGGGTATATAAAATCCTCTAAACAGCTTGACAGGGTGGGGTGTTTGACTATGAACAATGCCTTTTCATACATACTGTAGATACCTAAACTTTCTATTTTATACTTTAAGGGAGTCATGCTTAATAATGCTCATGCCAATAATAAAAAGTAACTTTTCTTCATAAAAATCAATACGTATTGGAAAGGGGGGGGGTCTATGATATTGATTATGATATTCAACAAAATAATAAAATCAGAGAAGTCATCTCTCTCTCTCTCTCTCTCTCTCTCTCTCTCTCTCTCTGTGGAACATACTAGCAATGTTTTTGTTAAGATTTTTATAATTTTTTATTGTAAGAATTGTATGTTATCGTATCACGACGATTTGAAACATATGAGATAGTTCAATAATCCAACCGTGAAAATAAATGACTGCATTTAATTTTTTTTGCTTGGGAAGCAGATGTAGCTAATATAATTTTTTAAAAATATATACAATATATTATAGTCAAAACCATTACTCTTTCATTATAAAAAAAACATATTTAATTTATAAATGTCTGCATGTTAAAATAATCGTTTTAAGTGTATTTAGTATGTAAATGGTTGCTTTATTCACCTGTAGTTTCAGTGATTGGAATGCACACTTTGCATATTAAGAGGAAACGTGGGGAAAACGGACGATAAATGTACGAGGGGCATTGATCAGTTGATTTAATTGTTTAAAAGTTCTGTGGAATTTTAACTTTTGTGATTGTTTTATTAAGAAATAAAGTAAAAATAGTCTATGGATGTAAATGTACTGTCTCACAATTAACTGATTAAGCCTGCTCGTAATTAACCCCTAATTGTCACCAGTATATGTCGCGCACGGTGTGTTTCCATTTCGCCATAACTGTGAAATATAATAGACTAGAGCCGAGCTCGTTGCAAAGCAACGAGGAAGTCTTCCGTTGCAGCTTCGTGTCGAAAAAGGATTGTCAATACGATAATAGTCATGATGTTATATACTAGTGCTTATAAATGAGTAAATGGATGGCATGTATCAGCCCCTTATTGAAGAGGACAGCAATTCCAATCCAGCAATAATTCAGTCAGGGAAAAACACGTGGTTTCTTTTTTTTAATATATTTGACAGCGTATTAATGTTTGAAAATGTATGCGAAATACATGTATGAAGAATTTATCAGCAACTGCTTAACTGCAAAGCCATATTTATAATAATAAATTTTCGCCGCAAAGAGATTGACCGATCAAATGATTTTAGATCCTATTTTTGATTTATTTTCTGTTCTTTGTATAATTTCAAAACTATATACATCATTGGGATCTTGAACTTCTCAAATAGCCCCGCTTTATTAAAAGATGAGACATTGAAAATCACTTGCGTAACTATTCACTGAAAAAAATAGTTCAAGGTCACAGCACACCCCTTACTTTTTCTGGTGAAACTAAAACTGGATTTGACAAAAAGAAGGAGACGGCATAGAATAGACATCTGTTTCACTGATGTCTGTTATGATCTTGACCTTTGAATTATAAACTAAGTTTATGATTACTGCACACTCATAAACCACAAGTACTGTTTGCAATGATCTATATTTTTACCAGGAGAGAGAACACACGGTCCAGACTACAGTGTATACAGTTGTATGCTATGACAATTTTGACTCTCTAAATAGACACTTTAGGTAATTGATGCCCTTAAAGCAAAAACAAGTCTTAAATTTTGACTAAAAATTTATTGAAACTTTACACAGTGGTCTGTGTTATGACAATGACATTTAAAAAATATCTTGATTCAAGGTCACTGTACATCCTTGACTTAAAAGCACTCTTTATAGTAATGTATGAGCCAGACAGAATCATTGGGAGAAAAATATAATTATGGTTAGACAAAGATTTTTCAAACAGGTCTCATATGATCCTGAACTTTGATCCAGAAACTTTGTTCAAGGTCATTGGACACCCTTTAGTTTAAGGGACTCTATATTGGAAGTACATGTAAGTAAGTTACATAAATGTGGGAGCAAGACTCGGCTAGCTTGGGAGAATATATGGTCTGGACACCTGGGGTACGTAACATAAAGGGTACTTAAGTCTAAGACAGTGCTTAAGTAGGACTTAGGTACATTCTTAGACTTAAGTCCGTAACTATATAGAAGAGTGCTTAGCTGGGACAATTTACCCAAAACTTAGGCGGCCGGTAAATGTGACTTAAGTTTTTTAGAAGTTTTATTGTTAATTATTGCAATTCAGCATTTGAATACAGTGTATTTATCACATAATTTACACAAAAATAATGTCATAATATTCACCAATATCAAAGTTTTGGATTAATTGATATAAATATTAACAGTGGTTGTAAAGAGATGTAACATTTTCCATATAGTATGCAAATGGGCTGCCGAATAGGTTGTAAACACGTAATGCTCAGTTTACTCATGTTACTAGACTATGTATGTAAATTCACGAAACTTGAGAAATTAAAAAAGGACGTTTAAAGACAGAAAAACTCTCAGTGATTTTAAAGACGACGATTGCCTCATTTCAAGATATCGTCTTAACGAAGAAAATACACTCAGAGTATGTAACTTGCCTTATTGGTGATGTAATATGCAAGACAAAAGATAAAAAGAAATCCACTAGTTTTAACGGTATCGCGATATTACGCCACAGGGAGTTTTCGAGAATGACTGAACTAGTGAATATTCGTAAAAACAAAGAAGTAACAACAATAGACTGAATACATTGCCCGAGAGCCATCGCTTTGAGCTTTTTAAAAATGTTAGGTACATTCAAATTCGTTAAAAGAAATGAACAAATTGTTTTTACTCTTTAACATAAGCATGACTTAGCAAAGACATTGCTAAGTTTTCTTTATGTTACGATATAAGACATACTTAAGTTGGACTTAGGCAGGTCCTAAGATTCCACCTAAGTCCTACTTATGACCCTACTTAAGTCAAAATCTTAGCATGCTTTATTTAACGAGCCGCTGACCTCCACTCTTTTACCTAGATCACTACACACTCTTTATCCAAAGGCACTCTGTGGATGAAGTATTAGAAGTACATGTAAGTAAGTTAAATGTAGGCAGACCCAATTACAGAGAAATTACACTTGTGGAAAAGTAAACATACTCATCATTATACGGCGCCATCAGAGTGGGACGTCGATCCTAGTTATACATATATATGAATAGATATTATGACCATAAATTATGATTAGTATCCATTGTCATGTAAGAAGGGGGATTAACCAAGTGTTCTGTCCACAAGTACCCAAGTTATAAACGTATTTTTGCATTGTTATTTCATACATAATGTATAATGCTGCGTTTGTGTTTTAGGAAAGTATCAATTGCCAGTAATAATCTGTTTAGAAAATATGTGGTCACAATTTATCTACGTAAATGTAGCTTGTACACTGATCCTGAACATATTTGAATAACTGTTCAAATTTTCGGCGATGTTTAGTACTGGTTGACGTCCATGCGCGGATCTAGAGGGGGCGGATGGGTGGGTAACTGGAAATTTTAAACAAACTTATTAAATAGACTTAGTAAAATTACTTATCATATATACATGTATGGCTTGGACACCCGCTGGCAAACACCATTATCCCACGGACCCCCCCCCCCTCCCCACCCCTTAAGTGTCCGGGGGGGGGGGGAATCCTGGAACCGCGAATGACGTCGTATTTATCATGCCCTATCTTTAAGGATCACCGGACTCCATGACTATGTGATTTTGTTTAGTTAAAAGTTTTGAAAATTGTAAGCATGTAGTTGGCCCCGTGTTGTACATTTATTACGCGACCTCCGTGCGCTCATTTTGCGGAAGAAGTAAAAGCGCTGATCAGACAACATACACACACACCAAAACGATTCTGTGAAAATTAAAAATATATCAACCATTCGAGTGCGCGTGCACCGCATACGCACAAGTTCGACTTGTAAAGTTCGCACGAATAAAAATCTCCGCAATCTACGGATTTGTAGCATTTTCAATCATATGACCGCTACTCGATCTTCTACAACTGCCCGAATCTGATCAATTGTTTTTTAACATATCTTTTACTCTTTGAACACATGTTCCAATGAAAATGAAAGATATAAAAAGAGTAATTGCAATGAGCTTCTACAATGAATTAAACGACCATACAGAAAAACTACAAAAGCGATCATGTTACCGTTTCTTTTTTACGACCTGAATCTAAACATAGTCTTTTTGGAAATTCGCGTGAATATGTACCTAAAATAATCCCTGAATCCTTTAATTCCGGACATCGATCAGCGAGGTTATTTGTATCGTGCGAGCCCCTCTCGCATACATTGCAACATGGAACTTTAATTTTAAACTGCCTTACAAAAAACGCTTGGAAATTATTAAGAAAAAAAATCACCATTTTGGATCCTGTTCAATTAATACATTCAAATTCTCTCTCTCTCTCTCTCTCTCTCTCTCTCTCTCTCTCTCTCTCTCTCTCTCTTTGTACATTTTATTAGAATACCTATAAAATTTTATACACTTATACACTAATTTGTGTTCGCCAAATATTAATTCATAAGACAGGTTGATCTGGCAGGTTGTGAATATCGTCAAAAAAGTGTTGAAGTCTGTCCCGTGAATGCATTAAAGTCTCATAAGTAATTTAACGGAGATAATCATGGGTAAATATATTAACCTTTTAGTTGAAACGCTAGTCGATTTTACATGAACCTGTCAAAATTTCGGCGTTGTATTGTATTTATTCAAGAAACATGCACATGTGTGATAGGGTAGAAGCACACGAAGCTTGACGTGTGTATTAGACTACCTCTTGTCCACTCGCGCGGGATTTGCAAGGGATGGATTAATATGTAAATGTATACACAAATCCCAGTTTCATTTTAAACAATATAACTATTTCATGACATAGACAAAATCTCAAAGAACACTTTTTATAAAGAGAGCCATACCAACATATTTATTATTTTTGAATTATGAAGCTAAAACAGATTTCATCATTAACAGGTTAATCTTTTTTGTCGTTGATCTCAAACATTATTCTACAGTTTTTAAAACATTTTAGACTTACAAACCCACCATTTATCTATGTCTGTCTATGCTTCAGATGGGACTAATAATGTTTTTACTAATTCTTAATTTACACTCTATCGTTTAAATCAATTTAAGGATGACATTCAAACAATTCTTTGTGTTTACGGTTAAATAAAACAATGTATGTAAGACGCGAGTCTTGTGTATTAGATCACCATTGACCGCTAGGTACATGTAGTCCAGCCGCGACCGAACTTCTCGGCCGCGGGCAAGGGGTGAGTTACGTAATGACACACACAGCTCAGAACCCAGGTACATGTAGATTTGAAATGCTTGCAGTATAATGATTAAAATGCATTACATAGGTATTATTTTTTTAGACTTAGATACTGTAACCACAATTGATGTGTATGTTTCTGACGATGTTTCAGATTGGGAATAATATTCAATTGCTTTTATATTTCTTTAACACTCTATTGGTTTAATCAATTTAAGATGAATAAACTTTTATATGAAAACAAAATTCAAACAATCCTTTGTGTTTACGGCTAAACAAACCCATACAAGTAAGATGCAGATCTTTGTGTATTAGATAACCGCTGACCGCTTAGTAGTCCGGCCGCGACCGATCTCCTCGGCCACGGGCGAGGGATGAGTTACGTAATGACACACACAACTAAGAATCCATGTAGATTTAAAAAGCTTGCAGTAAAATGACTAAAATATATTTCATAGAAATTATTTTTCAAAATCCAGATAATGTATTTCACTAGAAAAGAAAAAGATTGTTTATATTTTCTCGTTCTCGTTTTTCTTAATTATAAGGATTCTCCACTAGAAGGCCTAAACAGAAATGACTAAAAATAAAGCTGTAAGAAAAAAATGTATGCTTTTAAAAAACTTTCTCTAATGAATTAAAGCATCCCGTATAAGCTGGTACTCTTTCAGTTGTTAATTTATGTCAGTTGTGCGCACAAAGACTATATTCGTTTACTTGCAAAATGAAAACAGGTACATGTTAACAAGACAAGCTTTTTACACTCATATTACGCAATACCGGTACAAAATAACTTTGTAACGACATTAATAACATCATAATAAACAACTTTTCCAGCGACAGCTATATCAAAATATTACCCATTTTTGAGTTATAAAGGGAAGACTTTTAAGGGCTCTAGGCCCCTAATTTAAGGGGCCAGCCCTTTTTCAATTGTGTCAAGTGAAAGCCCTTGATACTTTGCACATTTTTTGTTCTTTATGTGTTCAGAAAAAAATTTGAACTAAAAAGCTACGATACAAAAACACGACCAAATTTCAGCATTTTTTGAAACATAAAATTTAAATTAATTTTTTGAAATTTTAAATGGGAAAAATCGTAAAAACAAAACTCGGAGGACAACGTTCAAAGTGTCTATTTTCAAGATTTATGACTTTGAAACACATGCCATAGATGGTTTCAGAACCTTTGCGTGCAAAGGAATGCCTATATAGGCTAGCTCTCTGTTCAAGAGCGTAGTTTTACGTAGCGGCTACATGTATAGCAGCTACACTGTTGAACGCACTGATGGTGATATATGCGAATACATGTTTTGTATAATTATAAATGCAACTCCCCTCCGTCCTCGAAACAAAATTTTCAGGTTTGGAGATGATTACTTTTAAACATTTTCCTTACTTATCAAAACATTTCTGAGTCAGTACTTATCAAAACATTTCCGAGTCGGTACTTTCTTTGTTGGCGTGTCCCCACTCCTCTTTCAGAAAAATGCTTAGATTCACGATCGATATGTTTAAGTTTTTTTTTTTTTCAAATTTAATTTAATCTATTATTTTCATCGATTTCCATTACATATCTTTAGTAGATTAGTCCATTTTTATCCGAGTTTTGGTAATAAGCTGAAATATAACAGAGCTACTTGTGTACAATTTAATAAACAAAGCAGAAACAGAAAAGCGGAACTACATGACAAATATACAAATTTTCTTTTCATAGTTATTTGTATTGCTGGAAAAGTAATAAGGCATAATACAATTTCTTGTCGTTGTTAACAAAATAAATAAATCTCTTTCTCTTTCTCTCTCTCTGGGAAAGGAAGAGGAAGTCGCACTTATTAATCTTTCTCCGCGGCCTTTATCATTAACACCGGCTACTACCAATAAATGCAACAGGTTGGTGCATTATACAGGACTTGTACTTACATCTTTTGGTGGTAACATGTGACTGCATCCTCCTATCTTTTCCTTTTTGCCCCAAAATAGTTACTGGTATATTTTTATTTATTTCGAAAGGGCTTAGATAAATCTTCATCGTTTTAACCTTTAAATGCATAAATGTCAATTAGTACGTGCAGTTTTTAAACTACCTTCTCCATTTACATTTGTACAGGCATATACATACATTCACACGGTACAGTGTTTATAAACTGATAAACAAATATTTGATTTCTTTACGCAAAAATCATTCTCAGTTATTTTCCTGATACCAGAGCTTCTTAAAGTCTTAGGAAAAGCTCGCGGTCGTCTTAAAGACTAAGATTAGGAGGTTTCCTGAGATAGGATAGCTTCGATGGCCTCACTTAAGACTGAGATATGTCGTAAGTTTGTCTTAAGATATGCCTTAATCCTAAGTAATAGCTTCATAACCATTCCTGCAGTTTCAGAATTTACCGTAATTCTGAGTCGTATTCAGCCAAGCCTTAAGGCGGGTTTACGGTAATACAAGTCGTGTACAACTTGCCGCATGCAGCAAAATATTGTGTGAAATATGCTATTACTTGTATCATACAACTTTTGAAGTAGAGTATGTTCCTATTCTGTACAACAAATTGTATGCGACCTTTTTGATCCAATTAACCCACGAACGACTTTAGCTACAAACTGTAGTACCTGCAACAAATTTTGAATTGTTTGGTGAAACATTAAATACATTGATTTATAAAGTAAAATACGAACAAATTAGATAATCGTTCGGACAAATAAGATAATCGTTCGGACGAATTAGATATTTGTACGAACAAATTAGAAAATTCGTTCGGACAAATTAGAAATTTGTTCGGGCAAATGAGAAATTAGTTCGGATGCATTTTACATATTAGTTCAGACGAATTAGTAAAAATGGGAATAGGTGTCAGGACACCTCGATAAATGCGCGATTTGCACCGAGACATTACATTTTATTTTTTATTCTCTGCAAAATAACTTTCATGAACAACATCATCAATAAATATTTGGATGATACGAGTCTTTTTCATCATGATCTCTTTATTACCATATTCATTTACAAAAATGAACGTGTTTGTACTGATCCCAGGGCTGTTCCTAAGTCCCGGGAGCCGGGGAATTATCGCGCATTTAATGACGATATCACCCGGTTATTCTGGTATTCCCACTCAACCTCCTGTTAGAGAAGGAACCCCGCACCCACTTCTACTTTTTTAATGTGCTCTGCTATTTCAATTCTTTTCATTTCAGGCAGACAATCCTGTGATCCTCATATTTAATTTACTAATTAACGAAGAAAAAAAAATGCAATGAAATGAGGAGCAGGTCAGGCACGTCGCATCGGGAGGCAGAGGGCCTGCCCCCTTTTTTGGGCACCTTAACTTTTTATATATAAAAGAATATAAAAATTCTATGAGATAAGTTAAGTGGCCCCTCCACTTTTGGGGCACATAAACTTTTTATATATAAAAACTATGTTCTAGTGCATTGGTCCTTCGATTTTACTGATTATTTTCTCTCTCTTTTTTTTTCTTTTTTTTTTTTTGCTTGCTTGTCAAGAAATATTGTGGATTGCAAAAATTTTTTGTAAAATTCTGCCACCCCCCCCCCCCCCTCCTTGAAAAACGATGCTACGTGCCTGCAAGTGGAATGAAAGAACATCGAAAAGTGATTAATTCCGGGGGTATATCGTGGCACAACCTCGAAAATAGTTTCAAACGGTTACGTCTAAATACACTGCTTAAAAAATTTATCTTAAGCTAGCCCATAGCTTTTCAGAGCATAATTATAGGCACCCCCTTTATTTGAAAGCTTGAATTTCATTTGCAGCATTTGTAAATTATATTAATACGGTTTCACAGTACCAATTCGAAGGTATGATAGACCAATGACTCACTAGTCATGGGACATTCTGAAGCCCACTCCTAATATAATGAATGAATGATTGAATGCCAGAATATTTTTCAACTACCCGTCCCCCCCCCCCCAATTTTAGAACATTCAGTTGTCTTAATCATTGAGAAGTTTAAAGGCATTATTCATAAAAAGAACATACAATAACAAAGCAGGCCAAATTTTGCTGTCATAGGATTTAAATATTCATAGACAATGCAGTTTTCTTCAAAATTATAAACAATACAAACTATCGACACTATTCAGAAGGTGTCATTTTCCTTCACAACCAGAATGATTGTAGACTTATCATAATTCAGCGTAGAAAAGAGGCCCCATACAATATTTATGGCAGATCATCCTTTAAACCCTACTTTTAGCCCAATGTCCAAAATGTGAAAAAAATTAATCCATATGATGTGGGAATGCTTGCACATGAATTTGAAATGTGTCATATACTTGCTAGTTTTTCACTTGTACATATTTTCATGCAGTTATTCCCTTGCTTTAAGAAAACTTTTGGATAATGTTTGTCTTATATGAACAAGTGGTTCTTAAAACAAAAGTTTTTAAATGACACCATCCAATTATCATATTTCTCTCCACTTGAAAAAGAATGCAGCCCTTTATTTGAATAAACTTTATTCCCTTTAAGCAGAGAAACTTTGTACTAAATGTGGTTTAGATTGACATTAATAGAAAATATATTAAAAGTTAATCAAGTTAATGTTAATGGAAGACATTATATAAATAGTGCCTGTTTGGGAGGGTACCAGTTGAAATTGACACCCCGAGAAAACCATTGTCAACCGACGCGAAGCGGAGGTTGACAATGGTTTTCGAGGGGTGTCAATTTCAACTGGTACCCTCCCAAACAGGCACTATTTATTTTATTATACTGAATGTCTTAATTTTTATAGCAAATTTTACTGCTTTTATATAGAAAAGACGTGAATTCTACGGCGAACCGTACGCGCATAATTAACGCGCATGTAACAATTTGTTCTATCGGCCCGTTGCTAAGCGTGCGAGGGAGAGAGAACGGATTGTCAACTGCGTCTAAACCAATCAGATTGCAGTATTTAACATGAAAGTATAATAAATATAAATGACACATGATTGGACACCAGAAAGTTCTTTTTTATTAGAATGGTGCAATTGAGCCTTTGGTGAGCTAAAATCAATATCCAGGTTTAGTAGGTGTGTTATATCTCATTGAAGTAATGTACACAAATGTAGTTTTAAGGCAAATCACTTCAATATTTGAATATTGGTACAGTTTGGAGATCTCAATTCCACTGGCAACAGTCAAAGACGATCAAGTCTTAGTATGGTTTTTTTTAAAATTAATTTGCTTCCTTTTAAAGCTTTAATTCAATTGTCACAGCAGATTTGGTTTTACTTTAATGAAATATTTTCATCACTTGCTGGCTCTCTCAGTTAGGCATTTAAGCACTCAAATGGCTGGGTTAATTTTTTTCTCTGATGAACACTAGGAAATTTCTTTCTCGTCCTTGTTCTTTTCTTCAGCCCACCATCATGTGTGCATCTATACTGAAATTAAATTTAGATATGATTATTTAGTCATGCATATTAAAAAAAACCCACTTGCAATAACCCATACTTGCCAACCTCCAACATGTGAAAATCTGGTCATGACCAGATTTGGAAAGTAAAAAATCTGGTCATAGCGCGTAACGACATTCACGACATATTTACCATGCGTTTCAAAGGTATATACAATAGAAATATTTGTTGAAACGTATGTGTAATATTTTATTGCAAAGAAGCATTGTAACTAACAGTTGCTGATTTTGAATTATGTAAAGTGATCTGACAGAGAAAATGGTAGGTTGTGTTCAGCTAAAAACAATGCAAACAGAGTTTCTGCTACATTAACCTTGCTTTTGAACTCTGAAAACAATGGCATGAAAGTTGTAAGTGACTTGGAAGACTTTTTTGTGTATTAAAAAGCAGTTTTACATGACTTAGCGTTTTTTAATGTTTAGTCAGATCATTTTGGGCACAAGATCCAATATTCAAATGTGCGTTACACAGAAAACAAAAAGCTTCATTTTGTACTCGATTACTCTGTTTTACCCATGGGAATCCATTTTCCAGATAAGTTAATAGGTACAAAAATATCGTTTTCTTTTTGTTGGTTTTGATTCTGCTGGCCCCAATGAAGACCTTTTCTTATTGGAAGCTATCGCACTTAATGATTTAAGCCCTCGATTTGTTAAAACAACTCACGATAACAATTAACACTTTCCTGAACTGAACACTTATCTTTTATAGCCATTGGCATTGTTTACGTAAATCCAAGCTCAGCTTGGGTTCATAACTGGAAATCAAATGCGCAACGTAATTTACGAACCAAATCCGGAAATCGGGAGATTTTCGGGTTGTTCGACAAAAATCGGGTGAAAAGCATGACCCGCCGGGTCATAAAAAATAATCTGGTGAAGGGTCGAAAAATCGGGTGTGACCCGACGAATTCGGGTCAGTTGGCAAGTATGATAACCAAATCTAGCTTCCTCAAATCCTCTATATAAATATATACAGTTGAACTTCAGTATCTCAAACACAGATATCTTGAATACCATGGATATGTTGAACTTAAGGTGAAGTCCTAACCATGTATTTGAATTTCTTAAGTTTTTTTTTACCCTGGATATCTCAAACCCTTGGATATTTTTTTTCATGGTACCATTGAAGTTTTTTCTCAGTCAAATTGAATTCGAGATAACAAGGTTAAATTTGGCTGTTGTTTTATAAACTGTATGTGGCCCTACTTATGATGTACAATTTTTTTTAAGGAAATGCTTACCAGTATACATGTTACTGTTGTAAGTATTTGTTAATTGTTATTTGTAAATTAAATAAATTTAAAAGTAAAAATTATTCTGGTGTACAGATATTTTGGAGACTCTCTAGAACAGTGGTATATTCATTAATTCTAAATACACATACATGTATCGCAAAAATATTTGATCTACATATACATGATGTATACATATAGAACATGCTAACTAAATTTTAAAAAATCCCACTTTTCAGAGCACAATCATAAAAAAACAAAGAAGTGTGAGAAACTAAATTGGACAGATTGATAGCTAGAAAGAAATATGAACAAAGAAGTAGGAAACCTATACTGGTAGTTTGTTATCCCTCTCGTTTCACTGGCTGGGGATTAATAAAATAGGAGTTAACACCCCCTCAAAAGTTAAAAGACCCATGCAGCTTTATTTGAATTAAGAATTTAAACAAGAGGCCCAATAGCCACAATGCTCACCTGAGTTAATTTGTTTCTGCTGTTCTTCAACAGATTCCCCCTTACTTATTGTGGCCCCACCCTACCCTTGGGGGCATGTTTTCAACAATTTAGAATCTACACTATGCTTTTCTGGCCCAGTAGTTTTTGAGAAAATGATTTTTAAAGATTTTGCTTATATATTTCAATGTAAAATTTTGATATCCTATTGGGTCCCACCCTACCCCCTACGGCCATGATTTGAACAATTTAGAATCTACTCTACCCATGCAAGGAAGCCTCCACATAAGATTCAGCTTTAATTTCTGGCCCATTGGTTGTTGAGAACGAAGTGCAAACTTGATGTATAACTCATCAAGGTTAAGTCACATGCCAAAAGTCAGCCCAATATCTGCAAGCGTTTAGAAAAAAATTGCAGAAAACCCTAAAAAATTGAAAAGGTCATAATTCCATCAAAAATCATTGAAGTGGAACATAATGCAAACTTGATCTGTAACTCTAACTCACGTACCAAATATCATCTCAATATCTGCAAGCATTTAGAATAAAGTGCGGAAAACCAAGTGGGACAGACTGACAGACAGAAGGACAGACGGATGGACAGACAGACAAACAGATGGATGGACAGACTCTGAGGAAACCTATAGTCCCCTGCGGTTTCACTGGTAGGGGACTAATAAGAGTGTTGACTTTTTATAACTAACATTAACTTAATTGATGTTTCTGAAAAATAAGAAACAGAATACTTTAGTTCCTAAATATTGTAATAGATTGTGATGTTTTATAATAATTATTAAGAGGTCACAATGCCTTTAATATTGATCTACTTTTTGTTAAAATAAATTTGCTATATTTTTCATAAATTGATACTTAAAAAAAATATAATGAAAGAAAGTGAAGGCTTATTAATAGATACATTTTCTAAAATACTCTATTAGTATATAGGTAACACAATGACATTAAACATGTAACTATAGTTTGATCTCTATATGAAAATTAAATTTTGCTTTTATTGTTTTCAAATTTTGACCTGTCAAACTCTATAAAAAATAATATAACAAATGTAGCCCTTTTATTCGGTCGTGCTCGGTTGATATGCTTTTCTGTGAAGTTGATATATTTGTGGATCAACCTCATGAAAGGGCTACATTTGTATAATATATGTATAAGGGGAAAAAAAGAAATGAATGTGAAAAGCTCACCCTCTAATTTGATGAAAATTAAATGGTAGTAATAAAAATTGTTAAGTCATTAACAACCAAGATAAATGTTTAATTGAATTACCAATTATGAGATTCCAGTTCAAAGCCATATTTCCAATGGTTGATTCTTTGTCATCAAAACTCTTAAATTCCATCTTAGTCTAACTCACGCATCTTCCATGAATTTTTGAAAATCATGATTTTTGTTAGTTTTGCCAGTTCAACATTATTTTCTTGATTTGTTTGTAGTGGAAGTCTGATGAAAGTCCTGAGGATTATACTCTACTATTCTTTTTTTCACACACCTATGGACTTTATTCTGATGTGTTTTATTTGGTTTCTCACAATCCTTAAATCTTTGTATTGTGGCTCCCTGCTTCCTTTTAACTTGGTCGATATCATGTGTTCTATGATCCACAACAAGCTGTAGAACAGAGGTCCTTCCTTTTACAGGGTGTGTTGATAATATAGGTTCATAACTGAAAAGACAAATTGATTACCTTCTATATAGAATATTGCAGACATAAATAATATATAATAATCCGTTAAGACAATGATCATGTAAATTTTTATTTTCAGTATGAAAATAATGGATTCAACAATTTTTGTATAAAAAACATCAGTCAACATTCGATTTAGCGGTAGATTGTATTTGTTAATCATAAAATTTGCAAAATGTTGACTTTGAATGAGACATTTTGATATCCTTGTATCATCAACTTGTCAGTAATATTCCTTGTTTTAAAAATTTTGTTCATAGTTCACATGCTCTTGCCTGTTGAATCAACTGGTAGTTTATATTAACTCCATATGGGTATAGTCCACTAATACATTCTCCATAGCCGATAATGTTAACAAAATGTCACACAGCATTCTCCCTAATTTTCGTTCAGCAACGAGTGATCCCTCAAACTGAAGCTACACAAGTTGTCCATCTTTGGTCCGAGTTTCGTGGTTTGATGTCAGATTCGTTTTCCCGCAAAATCCGTCTGTTTACGTCAACCCCTGAAAAAGAAAGTGAAAGTAGAAAACTCCTGCCTATCAGTGAAGCATCACATAACACAAAATAATTCCATACACTTTCAGGTTAAATCACATTTTGCTTAATATACTTACAGGAAAAATGATCCTCATTTACAAGTATGATGTTCATAATAATACATAGCTTCATTATTTTTATATGTAGGCTGCTAATAAAGGAACTTTTATTTTTAATGGCACTTCTTTGTTGTCCTACCGATTCTAAAAATAGTTGAAGGGATAAACCCAATATGTAAATCCATGTATCAATCTAATGCTTCCTCAACATATCATTATCTATTATACATCACTCACATCCATACTACCAAGTTTCATTAAATTCCAATAAATAGTAAAAGTTTTAGAGACGTATAAAAAATACATGTACCCCTCCCTCATTACATGTAAATAAAGCTGTTTTCAGACTTGTCTTTTGATTGACTTATACACACTTAAATATTAAGTTATACCATGATTTTTTAGTTTGAATTGCTTCTTAGAACTAGATTTAACAATATGAATCAAAATATTGAGATTAAACTGTTAATTTACAAAACAAATCAGTATATTAAGTTAAAAAAGTACACATTTTTTCTCTTTTCTGGATACATTTTTACTCAAATCAAGAATAATTGCATAACAAATACCACGAATAAGGAATTGCAAGAAAGAAGAGGATACGTCGTTTCTAAAAAGGTGCTACATGTGAAATTTGGTACGTTAGAAATGGAGTTATTAAACTTTCAATGTGTAAACCTATCAGTATAACCTAACCCCATTTTTACGCCAAAACCCAACGTCATGATGTCATAGACAGCTGAGGCAGCCATATTGAAATGTGATGTCATCATAACAAGGTAATTTGAACCTGTGTATACTGTCAAAATGAGAGGTGAGAGAAAAAAGCACAAGTTTGTCTGTGGAAACAATGTTAGAAAGGGGAGAGTGGGTCCAGGCCACTCTAAACATCAGGGGCCCGTTTCTCAAAAAGGCCTAAATTTGGGCTTAAGTTAGTCCGACTAACGAAGTTACGCCAATATTTAGTCGGGTCTAAGTTGCGTTTCTGAAAGAGGTGTAAGTTAGGGTTTAAATGTCGAAGAACTTAGACATCTCCGCTGAGTACTAAGCATGCGCATATCGTATTTTTGTTTAGCTTTGAGGCTATGATTATATGTGGTGGATCAATTTTCCAATTCTTAGTACATGTACTAAAAAGAACACATGTTATACATATACTCGTACCACTAAATGTAAACCACAGATTGTGCATAGTTCAAGTTGTTCATAACAATTTACATTAATGACAGTAAATAAAATGCTTGTACGCTTTTTAACATAATGTAATTTTAGAGAAAAAACAGATGATATGGAAGAAGCAGATAGTAAAAGTTTGCAAAAACCAAATATATGACAATTGAATGTATTGCAGACGATATTGAAGCATAATTGTGCGTAATTGAACGAAAGAATTCATAGAAATTGATTCCAATATTCGTGGAAAAATGAAAATATTTATAAAATGCGGGTGCAGGGCGAGGTAGAAATGCCTGCATACGTCTGCAGAATGATAAGTCATACTTCATAAATATTTATTCACTTTCAGATGCTGAGATAAGGCTTGATAATATTTTATCATATCACTGAATTATTTATAGAAAATAACATGACATTACTATGATTTAAACGGCAACCTTAGTACTGAAATCGAAAATTTCCACTGCATAAATAACATGTACATGAACCTTTTCCATGTCTACAGAAGGAAGAAAAGTTCCACCCTCTGTTCCAATACTGTGAGAATTTAGACAATCTATTATGACATGGACACGATTATTGGTTTTCAGCGATTCGAATGATAAAAGTTTTGAAAGATATTGTTTACAATTAACAACACAGGAATTATCAACATCATAGGCCGGGGTCTCCCCAAATCCCTTTCCTGTTTTTGGTCTAATAATTTGATTGTTTTGTTTGTTTGTTTTTGTATTAAGTATTGCAGGTAATATAAATCTTGATTAATATATAGATATAAAAACAATAAGCTAAGAACCCCCTTCCTGTTTGAAGATAGTTTTATGAATGAAAAGTTTCTAAAAGTTTAATGGAAAAGGCATCTAAAAAATCTCCAATTCCCCTCTGGATAAGGTATTTAGGGTCTTTGCGGTTTTAACAAGTACATTTGAGTCGTACCCTTTTCCTATCTGCTTTGGGTTATTTTGGGGTATATAAGTTTATATAATAAGTATGGCGAGCTAGTTAAATTTTTAAATAATGTACATTGTTGTAAAACTGCTAAAACGGCGTCTTTTGCCTTGCAAGTCGACAACTGATATTCAACCATACCTATTTTAAAAGAATTACAATTTTAAAAATGAACGCCATTGATTACTAGTAATTAATCTTAGAATTAATAAGATTAATGAATTTGATTTCCGAAAATTCAAGGAGACGTGTACGTGAAATTTTACGAATCTTTAAGAATCTTGACAAACGCTTGTCAATAAAATTGACACGAACTCTGCATTCTAAAACATATTTTTAACAAATTAAAATGGATCGTACCTAAATGCGAGTTCATTTACATTAAGAATAACATGTAGCTTTCATAAAATTTTGTAAAAATTCTTGGAGTAAAAAAAAAATGAGAATACATTCGTGTTGTGAAATAATAAAACATGTAGGTAAGGCACATACAATCACACACAAGCACAAATTACTATTAACGTTTTGAGTTGCTCCTATTTAAATAAGTTTTTCCTCAATATTTTGAAATCGGTTCAAATTTGATAAGAAACATTATACATGCATTGGCATCAGACTTCGTCTACAATATACATGTGGTACTTCTTCAAATGATGTGAAGATAAATAAAGGCTTAGTTGAACAATGTTAATTTAAGAGGTTTTTAAATTAAAATCTAAAGTTTATGCTTGCTGAGTATTGATTAAAAAATCAATATCTATCAGTACTTATATACATCTATATGATATATATACTAGGTGTTGCTGTTGTTAAATACATGTACTGTATAATTAGAATTATAGCATCTTTTTAATTATTGTGTTTATATCAGTTATCGGGGTATACCCATATTTAATTCTTCATACTTTAGATAAATTATAGTAATGTATTTTACATATGTTTAATGAGTTAAGCCCTTTATTAATCAAATGTATTTAATCTTAATTTATTTAGCAATAAGAAACAGTTATCGAGCAATAGGTATATTTTTTAAAGTTATACATGAACTAATACTTCAATAAATGTGAATGTTTTCCTTCATAACACGTAAAACAAACCCAAATTAAAATTGTCTGTTTATTTTGCCTTAGAAACAAAACACTCGTCATTTTTGTGTACAGACTAAGAACTTACGCCTACCCATTAGCAGGCGTAGATTTAAACCCAAATTTAGTCCCGACTAAGTTTCCGCCTCTTTGTGAAACGCAACTTAGTCTGCTTTTGGGGTTTAGTCCCTGATTTAGTCCGGACTAAGCTTACGCCTGGGCGTAGGCCTTTTTGAGAAACGGGCCCCTGGTATTTAAATCGGTTTGGTTACCACGGTTAACAGCTAATCAATTTAACTTAATTACTAAAGTATCACCTGATGGTAAGTCGTACACTTTGTCAGGAGCTGAAAAAAGTCTTAGTAATGTTAAGGTTTTGCGTCCCCGCCCAAGTGATCCCAGCCCTTACTCAAGTGTCACCAGACCCGACAGTCGGGAAATGAGGGTTGTAGATAAGGGTCTGACCCTTGACATGATAAATGACCTGTATGTATCACATGCCAGGTGTTTATGCCAACTTGCTGATTTTGAGATAAAATCTGAAACTAAGTGGGGGCTAGGCTGGTCATGGACATTCGGGTGCAAGAGGTGCAATTTTATATCGAAGCGATATAAATTGTATCATGAGGTTCCATCAAAGCACTGTGGCAGAAAAGCTGCAGAAATGAATCTAGGTATACAAACGGGTCTCTACCAGACCCCATTAGGTAATGACCAGGCCAGACTTATTCTGGCATGTACCGGCATTCCACCCCCAGCAAGGTCCGCAATGTATAAATCAGGTAATAAAGTGGGTGAGAAAATTGTTGAAATTGCCGAACGTGATATGGATGAAAAATTGAAACAACTTAAGAAAAAGAACGAAATGTGAGGTCTTCCATCCTCACATCCAATCAATATTCAAATGGATGCCTCTTATCAATCAAGGGGTATCACTAGCAGGCATAAAATGGGCCAGGGAGCCTCACAAGTAATCGGTGTAGCGTGTGAGGATGAGACAGACCAACATAATGTGATAAGCTATCATATGGTAAATAAACTATGCTGGGTTGGAGCATGGCTCCGAGGAGAGGGATATGATGTAAGCTGCCCAAATGGGCATGTCGGTTGTACGGCCAATAAAAATCCTGTCGAACCATTGTCCGAGAGGGAGACGGGATACAAAATTGGGGAAAAACTGGTTAAACATGATCTGCTGGTTAAATATGTGACCACTGATGGCGATGCCACCAGTTGTGCAGGGTTAGAAACCGCCCTTCAAAACACTCTGTCCCCCCTGTGGAAAACTAGCCGACTAGCCGATAGGATTCATAGGGGGAAAAGTCTATTTCGACAAGGCGTTAAAGCCGAATTCAGTCCCGAAATGTTTCCTGCACACACTAAAACTCAAAAGTCTGATTTGCAGAAAATGTTTGCCAATGACATCAAAGAACGATGCCACGGCATTTTTCAGGCATTGTTTAAAAAACATAATGGTGACTTGAATAAAATTTCAAAATGCCTACCTAGAATTGTAGACAGGGTCATCAAGTGCTACAGTGGGGGTTGCGGTGAAGGTTGCAGATGGAGTGTAACTCTCTGTAAGGGTGGTAAGAAAACTAGCTGGTGGCACAAATCTGTTGGTCTCCGGGCACATAATCTAGAACCAGGTGACCTAAAGTTAAATCAAAAAGACAAGGTTATTCTAAAATCATTACTCGGAATGGTTTTCTCAATCTCTGCCTTGAATGAGATGAAACTGAACACAACTACAAACAAGTGCGAGTCAGTCAATCGAACCATATCTGTCAGTCTTCCTAAAAACAAAACTTACAGCAGAATTGCAAAATCCCGTGCTCTCTCAGGTCTGTTACGAGCTAACAATGGGATAGACATGGCGGTGTGTACAACCCTTGCTTCCCTAGGTGCTCCCTTTGGTGCCCAGTGCCAGTCACTGAAAGCTCTGCAAAGAATAAAACAAATGTCAGAGTATAGCATAAAACATGCAAAATCAGTGAATCAGAAAAAGAAACGAGCATGGGCTCGATGTAGAAATGCAATACAGTACGTCAAACAAAAACTAAATCGGCCTGTAAAGACTGACTACCGAAAGAATCAGCTAGAACCGTCACTCTCCGGTCTGGCAAAACAAGGGTGTGAGAATTTAGAGAATCCCGATCCCGATCAACCTGGCTGCAGTCATTGGTGAAAAATTAATTGATATAAGCATACTTTTAAACTGTTGTGTTCTTCAAATATGTGTTTAAAAAATTAAAACTGATTTACAATGAGTATGCAATGAAAATTATGTGCAATGTTTTTAAAAATAAAATTTGTAAAGAAGAAAAAAAATTGTAGACCACTGGGGGGGAGGGGTTGGAGATGGGCCTCCAGTGCTCTGCATATTTTTTTTTTATCTTTATAAAATTACACAATACATAAATTCTAAGTGAATTAAATCTATAAAATACATACCATTACTCATTTAAATGGAAATTTATAAGACAAGGGGGATAATTCACATGTTGTCTGCACACACCTTCAGACATACAGTTGACACGCTGCATATTAATTCCATGTGGTTCAAGCGAGAGATGATCTGGGTTTATACATAACCGGTTGTGGCATAAATGTGAACAATCAAGAGATGGGGGAGGAATAAATCCGAGTTCAATAATTAAAGACAATTTAGCAGGGGAATAACTATGCCATTCAAGGTTAGGGAGTTTGACTTTTATCTGACCATAGGACTTTGACCTCTGACCACAGTCTACACTGGAGATTGGCAGCTAAATAGCTTTTTTCATGTAATTTCTTGGAATATTTAGCCACAAAAACATCCATATTGATGAAGAAGATGAACAGGAAGTGGATAAAATAAAAACACACACCGTTGAATTTCATATTTCAGATAAAAAATAAAAAAAATAAAAATAAGATATTTTTGCTACTTACTCAATATGGGTATAGTCCACTAATACATTCTCCATAGCCGATAATGTTAACAAAATGTCACACAGCATTCTCCCTAATTTTCGTTCAGCAACGAGTGATCCCTCAAACTGCAGCTACACAAGTTGTCCATCTTTGGTCCGAGTTTCGTGGTTTGTTGTCAGATTCGTTTTCCCGCAAAATCCGTCTGTTTACGTCAACCCCTGAAAAAGAAAGTGAAAGTAGAAAACTCCTGCCTATCAGTGAAGCATCACATAACACAAAATAATTCCATACACTTTCAGGTTAAATCACATTTTGCTTAATATACTTACAGGAAAAATGATCCTCACTTACAAGTATGATATGTTCATAATAATACATAGCTTCATTATTTTTATATGTAGGCTGCTAATAAAGGAACTTTTATTTTTAATGGCACTTCTTTGTTGTCCTACCGATTCTAAAAATAGTTGAAGGAATAAACCCATATGTAGGTGTTAATGCTACATAAATAAGGGAAGTTATTGAAAATTTAAGTACAATTATGAAGTTTATCAAAACTTTTAGTTGCTAACGCGTTATTCAAAGCATTTGCACACACCGTTGCAGTTATGAGACTATATCTTTCAAAACATTATGATTCATTGCTTAAATGACATCAATTGCAAATCATGTCACAGAGCAGATTACATATGACATACAGTAATAGCATAGTGTCTGTGCACATTTTTTGTGATAAACTTAATTTTCCTTAGTTTTTAACTAAAACATAGCATAAATACTTATACCTGACCACTGCATATTGCCCAAGAACACACAGTCAATAATTGTTTTGTTATAACTTTATTTGTGACATACATGTATCTTGTGCTGGTTTCCATGGTGTTAATTTCCTTTACCCACTAGAAATTAGTGTTGGACCACTTATGTCACACCATGGGCAAGATCAACTAAATCTTATTTGCAGTCACTGATGTTCAACAGTGACAGAATTGACCAACTTTTAGTGCAGATAAAGGAAATTTTCCTCATGAAAGCCAGCACAAGATTACATGCATGTATACATGTATGTCAAAAAAAAAATTAATAAATAAAAGGTATAACAAAACATTTATTGGCTGTGTTCTCGGGCAAAATGCATTTTGTTGTCACTTTTATTTTTCTCAATACTTTTTTTCTCTTCGAGAGGAATTATAGAAAAAACAACAACAATTTGGTTCTTGGGTCAGATAAAATGCATGTTGCCCTCAAACCAAGTCAATAAATGTATATTGAATATGTTTACATTTAAATATCAACTTACATAGCTGCACTATACCCTCAGATTGCAAGGGTTAGAAGACCACGTTGAAGCAGGGACTTATACATACTTACTATTTATTATTACATGTATGTCCCTGGGAGAAATAAACAGCTAAATATATTGACACTCCCCCCATCCCAGGTGTGCCTCCCACCTTTAATTCATCATTAATTTTTATATATTTTTTAAAAGAAGAAAAATTGATTTATCATGAGAAATACATGTAACAAAAAACTAGTCTGTAGTACATGTATTATTATTGTAAAATATCATTACTATTTTTTCCCCTTAATTCATGATTGTCGATTTGTATGAAAATTATTTGTATTCTTTTCATCATAATAAATGTTAACTCATTAATTGTTCGGCTTTAACCAGAGACATGTAAAAACCTTTAAATCATTTTTCGACTATCATTTAGAAAATTCACTGTCTTTTTTGTTGTGCCTTTGTATGACTTCTGGGCCCAAAATTGGAAATTTAAACATTCCTCACTTACTTACTAGCTTACTTTAAACGTGCAGAATTTACGTTTCATTTATGTGTTTTCTAGTTGACAGCTTAATGTATGTACACAATGTTAACAATGATTTAGTAGACCACGTACCTATATAAAGGACAAGAGCGTACAAGGCCTGACAAATCCCCCGGGACCCAGGATTTTGAAATGGCATATGAGCATATAAAAAATCTTTACATTTGAAACTGTGCATGAGTACATGTACATGTATAATATAGAGCTGCATTCTCTGATAAATAAATAATATACAATAATACATATACTTGGTACTTATCTCCTTTGTTTTATTTGATGCTTTCTAAGCATTACAACATGATTTCATATCTGTGCTAGTGCTAATTTTATCCGACATTGTATGTACAGAACATGAACATTAGGTAATTGTTGTCATTATATAAATGGCATTAGATATTTTCTCATAATCAATAAAAAAGCAAAACACGATTTATTTAAAGGCAAATGAATTAAAAATAAAACGCCGTCTATACGATTCGAACACCCACTCCTTGGAGAAGTATATGGACTACGAGCCTCCGCCTATCGCAGTGAGCTACGTTGACACATTAGAGTACGGGTGAATAAATTGAACTTTTTTGACAATTATTAATAAAATAAAACGTTTTTGGTGAAAATCACAAATTTGACCCATTATGGGTCTAGACTCCATTTTAATAAATCAATAATAAAAATCAAAATAAACTTATTCTTTAAATAAAAGTACTTTAAGGATGGAGTCAGGACCCATTCATACCTAATTTTGCAATTAAAAACAGTGAATGATCCAAGATTTAGGCAAAAAGCGATGTGCAGCTTAATTTGGAAACCAATACCTGTCGTGTTTATAGAATGAAAGCACAATATTGACTTCCATCGTGAAATTTACAATGAAAACAATCCATACAAGTCAAAAATTAATATTCTAACTTGAATTGAAATTCTTTCGTCTTCATTGCTCCGAGTGGGGGATATGCAACGCCTTGTACGCCCCTGTTCTTTATATAACCGAAACTGAACGTTTCTCCTGCCCATAACACATGGCGTGACCGACTCTACTTTCGTTTTTAATATGAAAACATTCGAATTTACGCTTCAGTTGAACATGTGTTTTTTTGGCTGACAGCTTAATATATACACAATATTAACAGATTTAGCAGACCACGTAGCTGTATATAACCCAAACTGAACGTTTCCTAGGTCCATTACCAGGGACGTATATACGTCCCTGCCATACACATGGCATGACCGACTCTACTTTCTTTTTTAAAATGAAACCTAACTTGATATGACATAAACAAAACATTATTAATTTCTGACAGTATATTGGGTTACACAATGCAAAAGATCTACGTTGATTCAATTTGAAATATATTAGATTTATATGCACATGCAGAAATTGTTTCAGAATCTCACCGCGAGTACAACATATGCCAATGTTAAATGGAATTTTACCTACCCAGAGACATAGATATAGAAAAGATTTCTTTGTGTTTTCACTAAAATTAATAATAAAAACTTTTTGTTTATTGGTTTTAACCATTTATACTGCAATCATGCAACTATGTACATTGTAACTCTGCCTTATACTTGTACATTCTTGAGTAGACAATAGTGCCGTAATGTCATATATTATAATGAACATATCTTTTCTCATAATTCATAGGCCATATTTAATACATAAAATTTTATCTATATATTTACAGGATTCTTTACTTACTTTTTTTCAAAGTTTACTTCGTCCCCATGTTCATAACAAAGTGTGAAACGGGTACTGTATTATGATGTCATTTTCCACGTCATTTGATGTAACGAGCATGCGCACTCGCAATGTGTGTAAGTCTCGCCGAGAAGAAAAAATGATGGATCGGTGGTCATCTTATACACACTCATTACACAGATCTCATGCATCCGGTCAAATTAACACATTATTTTTTTTTAATCAGATGCATCCTAGGACATTTTCTAGTTGATTTATAACAAAATCCAACTGAACACCACCATTTCGTGTTCATTTGGATTTTTGCGTGTTCATTTAAACGTGTGTCGTCTAAAGCCCGTGTTCCGTTGACAGGGTTTACAAACACACACACACACACACACACACACACACACACACACACACACACACACACACACACACACACAGAAGTGCCTTGTTAAGAGCATAGCTAATATTAAATTATAGGTTTGCAGAAACATACGGTTAATACCTACCTAAAAATGTTGCTGCATAACTATAATCTAAAAGACATACCATAAGCTATTGCCAAACTTAAGAACCCCTGGAGAAATAAAGCATTCCAAATGATATCCATTAGTATGATCGCTATTTAATAAAGGACGATAAAAGTTGAAGAAAATTACAAAATAAAAGGTTATATAAACAGGAAATTACGCATGTCTTCTTGACTGCTATTAATTCATGCTTACTTTGGGAGAATGAGTCTCCTTCTCCTTCTTCCTTACCACATGTTCCGTTTCGATTATGTGCACGACTTTGAGGACTTTAACAAAGATATTTTTATTTAAAAAAGTAAGAATAAAAAGAATTATTTAAATTATCACCCTCCTGCATTCTGAAAAATCAGACATACACTAAGGCAGATAGTTGAGCACAACGGATACATGATGAAAAAGTGTGTGGGTGACTGGATTTCATATAGCTGCTGTATTAGTCATATTCAGGGCAACATTCAGTCTAATGAATATGTTTTCTTTAAGGAGTTTAAAACAATCATACATACAGCCATAGGATGAATCTCTACCATTCAGTCTACTGAATGTTAACTGAAAGGTTTGGAAAGGTGACTGAATGGCATAGCTCTGCCATTCAGTCACCTTTCAGGTATCTTTCAAGCACCTTTCAGTTGACTGAATGCCGGATAATTATGCCAGTGCCTAGGTGACATTTTTGCACCCGTCTAAGCTGCATATATCGACAAATTTGAAATATACCATATGATAATCCGTTGCTTAACGAGTTTACAACCACCTTTGTTATTTCTGTATCTCATCTCTCAGGTGATATATTTACTTTTCAAAACTAAATTCCTACAAGGAAATAATTTTTACCATAGGAAAGAGTAGGAAATTTGTAATTTCCTATCGGAATACAAGAAGTTCCTATAGGAATTTCAATTCCGATAGGATTTGATGCAATCCGATTAGAAGTTTTAATTTCCTTTATGAAAACGACCTGTCTAGGTCATATTTCTACAGGAAATAGCTTTCTACTATAGGAAATATAATTATTATAGGATTTTTAGAAAATCCAATAGGATTGTCAATATTTCCTGTGGGAGAATCGTTTCTTTTATGGGAATTATCATTTTCCTATGAGATATTTATTTATAAAAGTAAATATCTCACCTGTCAGGTGAAACACGCTGAAAACTAAGTGGATATATACTCTTTAAACAACTATCTATCATTTGGTATATATGGATTTTTACGAAATTGCATCTCAAGCAGGTGCAAAAACTAGCATAATTATCCGGCACAGTGTTATGTACAAAAGTAAAACGAAAAAAAGAACAAACATCTAACTAACGGTTCATTTACTCAATCTTAAATGTCATTTGGTGAACTAGATCTTTTCTTTTTTCATATTAAATGAATATTTTTCAGTAGTCCAAAACGTAACCCCCCCCCCCCCAAAAAAAAAAATAGATTAGTGCTCATATTTAACCAACGATTATACTTTTGACTGAATGCTTTGTCTACTTGTCGATAAGTGTCGTCTTTCAATTATCTGGTTTTTTTTCTTTTAATATGGATCTGATGGCACTTTCAACATCTTAAAGTAGTATCAGTATCAGAATAACGCTTATTCATACAGGAACAGACAATATTCTATTTATTTCATATCATGCGCGGATCTAGAGTGGGGCGAGCGGGCGGAGGGTTCCGATCCCCCTAGCAGATGAAAATTCATTAAATTCACATAGTAAAGTTATCGCAAATGTGCCTCGGACCCCCCCCCCCCCCCCACATCGGTAAACACTATTATCCTTCGGACCCCCTCCCCCCGGAAAAATGTTCTGGATTATTGCATGCATATCAATTTAGATTTTATGATTTATTACCCCTAAATATAAATTTCATATAAATACAAGCATATTAACATTGCAACGAGGAAACTCAATAATTATTGACTTAACAAAAACAAAGTTTATTAACAAAAAACCAAAAAACATTAACTTATTGTCAATTTTAGGTCAGATTTGTTTGAGAAAAAAAAAATTAAATATGTCTTTAAAGTCCAAGATAGTCGTAGATCATGTGGGATGACAACAATAAGAAACATATTTTTATTTTTTCTTCAAAAGGAAGACATGTTCATACTTGTACATGCTATTACAAACTTTCAAAAGTTATCGCTCTTTTTTGTGAGTTTTCCATGAATATTTTTGTATGTAACTTGTAGAAAAAACAAATTACAGCACATTCACACACACCTTAAATAATAGTCATACAAGGAAAAATCCTTTTTTCAAATATTTCATATTTTTGCCCGAGAATGAATTTATCAAGAATAGATAAACATTTTTTTTTTATTATAATATGCATTTTAAAAGACTAACATTGAACGTTAAAGGAAAAATAATTTAATATATATACACTTGCAAATGTTTTCCTTTATATAACACCGTTTGCGCAATCCGCTGTTATTCCTGCATAACATCATTATGGGTCAAGAGGTCAAAGTAGCGCATGAATAATAATCACTACTTTTTCTATGTGGTCAAATTAACCGACTTGTGCTGAAACACACCTATTAGATATCGTAATGAAAACATAATTTAGGCATAAAAAATAAACGTATCTGTATTTTGTTATACGAAATTTTATTCATTCATTTTCTTCAAAAATAAAACATTAATTGCGGGGAATAAAAAATTCATGCAAAATAGGCCTGTAAACAGATTAATGTTTATGGATCGGCATCGTAACGAGGCGTTCTTAATAAATTACAATTGTAATTTGTCGAAGGAGTTAATTCAGTTAAAATTCATTTCTGACTTCATTACAAGCCTCGATTAAAATCGCAAACGCAATATCACAGACCTTTCGTGTTTAGTCCATTCACCGATCACGGTCAAATTTAACTCCTTGTGCTTCTCTGTCCGTTTTGTTCCGTAAAAAGAAATTAGAAGTTAAAGTTGCTTTCCTCTATAATGTCGGAGAAAAATTATTATGCTCTTGAATCTGATTTTGGGATAGAATTTCCCCTGAAAAAGCCTAAGTATACTCTAACTCAATTTTCAATCGCTTTGTTTTCAAATTTCCAAACGCTCTGCGACTTCAACAGAAGTGGTACTATTCCGCCAAGCTTCAATCTTTTTTACGAGTTGATGGAATCAACTCAGTTATGTCAGTGCTCAGGGGTTCCCCATGTATCGAGTCGAAGCACATTTTCGTTTTGAATATATTGTATACATATGGTCATATTTTGGGGGGATATTTTTGAAACGTGGATAAAATATGAATAAATACTTGGGTTTTTATTATCCATGAGTGCTTATTTACTTTAATAATTGGCAATGATTAATTAGAAAAATATTATCAATCCGCGAGAAAAAATAGTGTTATGAAAATGTAGCGTCAAAAGTGAAATATCTCTCAGAATATTTTTTGAAATATATATAACATATTAGAAAACATATAATAAGAAAAAAACTGTAACATTTGTTCCAAGAATTTGACGTATTTGAACTTTAGATAAACCACTATTTTTACATGATTGACGTAACTGGTGGTACCAAAATAACTACCTCTTATTGCGCTGTTTTCCCGCGTTAGCGGTATATTGTTCAAAGGGAAAATGAAATGTAAAAAAATAGGTCTCTAGATGTAATCCATTTTTGTCAGTATATACATCAATTAATGTATATAATTGTTACAAATTGATTAAACCATATAAACACATATTGCTTAAATAATCACTTTGATTTCATACAAATTATTATGGAAATTTTGATAAGTAGACGTATGTATCAATACGCGACACGCTGTCCGTGTTTGTAAACAAAGTGTCGAGGGAGAAGATCAGCAGTCTCGAAGTTAACATTTGAAGAATCTACAGCTTAAATTGAGCAGTTCAGCTTAAAGTGAGCAGTACCAGTTGAAAAGGTAATTTATATTCCACTATTTGTGAAATGCCATTTCAGAGAGGCCTGACAAGTCGTTCCTATTGTTTGTTTGGAATTTATGTACTCGGCCGTGGCGTGAATTCGTCCATGCTTATGTCAGTCATGAAGCTAGCGATTTTTGAATAATTATCAGCGACTTATATAAGTTCCTGTATTTATCGATTGAATGGATATGTTTATCAGGGATAGCGATACTGTTTAATGTGTACAATTTTAGAAAGCCTATTATTTACAAATTATCGAGAAATAAATACTGCGTGATTTTATACGGGATATACATGAAATGTGTCAGTGGGTGTACGTGTTAGACTTTTAACTGTTTAATGGGTATTTTTTGGGAAATATATTGAATTTAAACAGTTATTTTCTTTCAATAGTTATCAATGTGAATAAGTAGAGTGTAAATTAGTAAGCAGTTGTTCAGCCCATAATTATAGTCCCTGTTCTTGTAAATCTGTTTCACAGCAAGAGCTTATCACATAGCTACAGTCTGTAGATATTGAATTACACATCAAGCATTGCAAATATAGTGGTCCCGGGTGGTTTCAGCTTGGGTCTCCAGCTGTGCATTTTTTGCAGATGCTTGTCTGATAAATTCCTTACAGAATACTTATGTACATACAGTATATGCAAACAAAGTGTATGAGGAAAAATTTGCAGTGCTCTTTTACATGTATTAACAAAATATAAAGAATGTTCAATTCACTTCAGTATATATAATTCAGAGTTTCATGTCATAGAGAAGAGTTACAAATCTAGACTGGAAAAAATCAAGAAGATGTAATATTTATTTTGCATATAACTAAAAGTCCAGGAGTTGAAATTCAAGAGTGGCAAACATCATATATCGATACTAATAAATGAAAATCAAGGAGTGGAATTTCAAGTGTTGAAAAAATCAAGAAATTGAGTTTTTATGCTGCACATAACTGGAAGTCTAGAAGTTGAATTTTCAAGAGTGGCATATAAGACAACTGTATATGAATGAAAATCAAGGAGATGAGTTTCAAGTGTTGGAAAAAAATCAAGAAAATGAAATATTTACTTTGCATATAACTGGAAATCGTTCAAATCAAGGAGTTGAATTTCAGAAGTGGCATATGAATATATAAATAAAGATCAAGGAGACAAACTTTAAGTGTTGAAACATTCAATGTGTATGTAAATGAAAGATTTTGAATTAAAAAAGTGGTTAAATATTCATTTATTTTAAAGAGCTAATATTTATGGGTTAATGCTAAAAATTTTCCCTTGATATAGGGGTTCCATTTTGATATAAAATAAAAGAAAGAAATTGGCCCTATAAAATTCTTAGAAGAAGAAAAAATGGAAAATTCAGATAATTATACCTTGAGAAATAGGAGAAAAAGAGCAAGTGATAGTAATAATACAGAAGAAAATGTTGGCAATAAAAGACATGCACACGCTAGTGCAAGCAGTAATTATGAAAGCAAAATGAATAAGTCTAATGAAATATTAGAAATTCAATGTGTTGCAGCTATGATGCATCAAGGATCAGAGGATTTTTTAGAATTAAGTAGAGGCAGGCAGTGTGTTGCCAATGCACTAGCAAGTATAGCATTCAAAAGTTTGCCGGGAAAAGAAGTTGAAAAATGGGATTCAGATGATCTCCATTTTTTGCTTTATAAGGGTGATGAGCTTTACAGACACACACGTCGCAAATGTTTATTTCCTTATTTACATCCGAGTGATCTTCCAAAGGGTATATGCTTTTCTGATAAACTTTTGAAATTGACCATTCAGACTACATTTTCTGGGGACATGAGTAGTTCATTCCAAGATAATACCCCATTTTATTCTCTGCCAGCAGCTTTGAACTGTTGTCTTGCAGATGGTTCATGTTCTGGGATTTTAGTTTGTAAAGAAAGTGCTGTTGCAATATTCTATTCAAACTCTGATTTTCATGTATTTGATCCTCATGCTCGTGACAAGTTTGGAAATCCATGCTCAAATGGTTCAGCAGTACTACTCACAGTTCAGAGTTTTCTACAACTTCAAATTCTATTGCGAAGAATATTTCATGTTGATGGAAGTAGTACTTTTGACTTGCATCAAATTAAAACATCTTGTATGGGTAAACATTCTTTTTTGCGCATAAAAGATAGATTATGTTTATCAAATATTGACAGTTGCACTGCTTGTTCAAATGTTTCAAAGTTCCAGGATGATTATACTGGACATCCAAATGTAATTGAGAACTTTCACAGCTGTCAGTACCGGCCCTTCATTTGTATGTAAAAGTTGCACACAAACATGGTTTAAACACTCTGTTAAAAAGGCTACTGGTATTTCAGAGGACTTTCTAATGTATTGCTCCTTGAATTCAGATGATATACTATGCCACACATGTTATATACATTTAAAGGAAAAGAAGATTCCCCCATGCTCATCAATGAACGGTTTAAAATTTCCTGTCAAACCTTCAGAGCTTGATTTAACACATTTAGAAGAACGTCTCTGTGCACCAAGAATTCCATTTATACAATTACGGGAAAAGCCAAGGGGTGGACAACTAAGTATAACTGGAAATGTAGTTAACGTTCCGCTGATGTTACAACAACAGTAAAGAAACTTCCAAGAGTTCTTAGTCAAAACGAAACCATACCATTGAAATTCAAACGTAGTCTAAATTTTAAGCATTCCATTGCATTTGAAAGAATTGGTCCAAACAAAGTAAAAGCCGCAGCAAAATGGTTAATGCAAAACAGTGCATTGTTTCAAAGTGAAGGAATAGAAATTGATCAGGAATGGTAATTTCAAAACCAAGAATATGAAAGTGATGAAAATTCTGAGGAAATTTTAATGTCTAAATCAGGTAATGATTGCTTGACTGATTCATGGACTGAAGATACAAATCTTGAAGACAGACCTTCTGGAAATACAGATACCATGCTACAAAGCATAGATTTTCGAGAGTTTAATCAAATTTTGAGTGTGGCACCTGGAGAAAACAATACCCCACTAAGCATATTCCAAGATAAATATTCAGAATTTCTTGCATTCCCTGCCATTTATTGTGGATAATCAAGACCAGACAATGCTTCAAGACTTGTTCCTCTACATTATAGCACTATATGTAAATGGGAATTGAGAAATATTGATAGGCGATGTGCAATATGTATACCAAATTTGTTTTACAAGTTGAAAAAATTGCAAATTAAACAAATTCAAGACAAGGTCATGCTGGCAATCCGTAAATGCAAAATGAAAGGTAAAAAGTATACAGCACAGATTCTTGATTCACAAACTGCTCAGTCAATTGTAAAATTAAATGAAGGATATCAAGTCTTGCGAACATTACGGGGATCTCCTCCTTACTGGGAAAAGGCCAAAAAAGACATTTTTGTCATGATAAATCAATTAGGATTACCAACATGGTTTTGCTCATTTTCAGCTGCTGAAACAAAGTGGACACCTTTACTGAAAACTTTAGGTGAGCTGATTGAAAATGTATCATATACAGATGATGAGATCTTGAACATGAGCTGGGAGCATAAAAGTAAATTAATTAAGGCCGATCCTGTAACATGTGCAAGATATTTTGATTACAGATTTAGCAAGTTTTTCTCGGATGTTTTGTGTACTGAGATACATCCTGTTGGCCAAATTCAGGACTTTTTCTACAGAATTGAATTTCAGCAGAGAGGTTCCCCTCATGTCCATATGCTTCTTTGGATTAAAGATGCTCCAAACCTGGTAACTCATGAAAAGAAAGAAATAGAAGAATTCATCAACAAGTATGACACATGTAACAAAGATGGAGCAGACAGTTCACTTGTGAACTATCAGACACATAGGCATGCAAAAACATGTATGAAAAAAAACAAACCAATATGTAGGTTCAATTTTCCTATCCCACCAATGCTATACACTATTATCCTTTCACCTTTAGATGACGAAGATGAAAATTTTGCTGCTGCCTCTGTCACTTTCAATGATATCTGTGCATATCTGAACTCTGATGCATTTAAAGGAAGTGATTTAACATTTGAACAATATTTGTCAGTATTGAATGTAGAAATTGAGACTTACTTTCATGCTATTCGATCATCTCTGAAACAAGACAGAGTATTCTTGAAAAGGAGCCCAAAAGATAGTCGAGTAAATGCATACAATCCCATATTACTTGAAAGCTGGCAAGCAAACTTGGACATCCAATTTGTTTTGGCTCCATATGCATGTGCAACATATATTGTTTCATATATATCAAAGGGGCAAAGAGGAATGTCAAATTTGCTTCGCCATGCATGTGAAGAGGCTCGAAGGAATGAATCTGATATTCGTCAACAGGTTCGCAAAATAGGAAAAACATTTTTAACTCATGTTGAAATTGGGGCTCAGGAAGCAGTTTATATTGTTCTTCAAATGCCTTTGCGCCACTCTTCAAGGTGTATAACCTTTATAAACACTTCACCACCTGAGGAACGTGTAGTATTATTGAAGCCAATACATGTTTTGGAAGATTTGAAAGATGACAGCACTCACATTGAATCAGGCAATATTTTGACTTTATATCAACAAAGACCCAAAATAATAGAAGGATTGTGACTGGCAGACTTTGTATCACAGTTCTCTGTAAAGTATAAAACTGCAAAGAATAAAAAAGCATTGAATGAAGAATTTTTACCTGAAAATGAATATGAAGACGATATGTCAGAGGACTATCATTATGCCCCATTAGAAGCAGTAGAGCTAGCCCAAAGTTATGTGTACAAAAATGGTGTAGAAATTATTAAAAGGAAAAAAAACATGTGTTCTCAGATGGGTTCATTTTGATAAAGAAACGGATTCAGAAAAATATTATCGTGAACATCTTATGCTGTTCATTCCATGGCGTAATGAGGAAAAAGATCTGATTAAAACTTTTGCATCCTTTCAGTAAAGCTTCCAATCTTGCAGATTGCAAGTTGAAAAAAAACTGAAGGAATACCAAAAAAGAGAAATCAATATAAATGATGTAGAGCAAATGTTACACTGTATGGATGATAATGCATGCTCTGAGTATATTGCTCCTGGTTATGAACATCAAGATGAGATCGACAAAGAGGAAGGAGATACATTATCAGAGAAGTATGGTTGTTTTGATCCAGGAAAACATGCACCAGAGTATGATATGGGCTTGACATTGGGATTGTTCGAAAACAACTGGAAGAAGACATATCTCATCTTGGAGAAATGGATGATTATTCATATAGGAAAATGGTGAGAAGTTTAAATGAGCAACAAAAAGAGTTTTTCAACCATGTAATGCATTGGCTAAAAACAAGGATAAATCCATTATATGTTTTTCTGACAGGAGAAGCTGGTGTTGGAAAAAATGTTGTTACTAGGGCTCTATATCAAGGGTTGCTGAAATATTATTCGCACCAGTTAAATGAATCCCCAGACACGTTTCATGTTTTGTTATGTGCACCAACTGGGAAAGCAGTTCACAATATAAGTGGTGCTACCATACATTCATCATTCTGTATTCCTGTTGGACAAGGATTTGCATATAAGCCACTTGACATGCAGCAGTTGAATACTCTAAGAACAAAATATATGCATTTGAAAGTTCTTATCATTGATGAAATATCCATTGTAGGCCAAAACATGTTCAATTTTGTAAATTTGAGGCTGCAAGAAATAAGGGGCTGTCCAAAACGCTTTGGGGGTGTGAGTGTGATTACAGTAGGAGATTTATACCAACTGAAACCAGTCATGGATATTTTCCCAATTTGAGCGATATTATGGTCCGTTGGGTGCTAATCTGTGGAAGGACAATTTTCACAATTATGAACTGACAAAAATAATGCGACAAAAGGATGACAAGGAATTTGCAGAATTGTTAAACAGACTACGAGAAGGAAAGCACAATGCAGATGATATTGATGTTTTTAAAATGCATATAACAGAAGATGATGCTGAGCTCTCTGATATACCACATCTGTACACAACAAAAAAAGAAGTAGAAATGTATAAGACAAGGGTGTATGATATTGCACAAGTGAATATGAAAATTGAAATTCAGGCTATTGACTGGGTAATTGGCACTTCAGATTCAAAAATACAATCTAGAGTTGTGGATCGAATCCCAGTTGAAAATTCTAAAACCATGGGATTGTCATCTATACTTAGACTAGTTCTAAACATTCCGGCTGAAATAACAAACAATGTAGATGTTCAGAATGATATAACAAATGGAGCTTCTTGCATAGTGAAGCATTTTGATTTTAGAGTAGAGGGATCTAACAGATGTAGCATTATCTGGGTTGAATTTATTGAAAAAGAAATTGGAAAAGCAATGAGGACAAAATTAGCAAGATTGTACAAACCTGATATAAATAAAACATGGACACCAATCTTGGAAATAACCAGAATATTTAAAATCCACATGAATGGAACATATCAGGTTAAAAGAAAACAATTCCCTTTACAATTGAGTGCTGCAAAAACCATTCACAAATCCCAAGGTTCCACACTCACAGATGCAGTTGTTCACTTGGGCACAAGAAAAAATGAGCATATGCATTATGTTGGATTTTGTAGAGTTGTATGTCTGAAAAACTTGCATATTTTGCATTTAAATGAAAATAAAATCTCTGTGTCAGCACCTGTGCAAGAGGAAATGGATAGGCTAAGACAAGAATGTATGCTTCAACTGTGTGTCAGAAATGTACAGGATAATTTGTCACAAGGATCTATTGTCTCATTCTTCAATGCAAGATCTCTTCGTCTTCACATTCTTGACTTAAAAGAAGATACAAGTATTCTTCCATCAGATATTATTTTTATTTCTGAGACTCGCCTCATGGCTGGTGATGATGATAATTCACTTGAGATTCAAGATTTTACATTGCAAAGAAATGATTTTCCAAGCAGAGATGGAAACAGACCTTCTTATGGTTTGGCTGTTTATCTTAAAGATACCATTTTGTCTAAAGTAAAAAATGTTTAAAAAAGTAGTTTTGGGAGAATACAGGTTTTGTCAGTAAATATTGCTGTTGGAGAACTAGTTTCATTGATTTTTCTGTATATTCCTCCACAAGAGAAAAGCGATGAGGTGAAAAAATCATTAAGAAACATCGTAAAAATTCATGCAAGTAATCCAAATGCCATTGTATTAGCTGGTGATTTTAATGTTGATAACTCAAAATCAGATACATTTGCCAAATATATGTTGAAAGAATTTAATTTACGATATTTGCAGACTGGCAGCACCACAGACTATGATTCTGCTTTAGACCATATTTACACAAACATACTACCTATTCAGATTAATTTTTGGGGTACGCTAGAGTCATATTACTCTGACCATAAACCAATTTATGTCTCACTTAAATAGTCAGTTTGATATGAACTCGAGTCAACTTAGCCATTCAAAAAGTGTAGTTTAATTCCCCATTGATATTAATAGAACACTCGCAGAAGACTGAATATTAAATTACAGTAACTTTCATGTTAAATTTTTACTGATATTTAAGTTTTTCTCATGAAAATGTTGCTTTTACTGGTATGTGAAAAATACTCATTGTATTCATAAACTTCACGGTAAACCTTGTTTTTACTTCTTTTTAGATGCTTAACATAGCAAAGCTGAAAAATTCCAAAAGCAATAAGCCCTACACACTGCCCTTGAAAGCAAGAGTTGGTGGAGTGAGTGGAACTATGAATTATCAGGTTGATGGAGGAGAAAAAAAGGAGTACAAAATCATAGGAGTTGCTGACAGCACTGGAGCCATCAAGTGCATCCTGTATGACAGAACAAAAGAAAACACATTGCAGAAAGGAAACTCAGTAATTCTCATGAATTACATCTTCAAAACGGAGCCATCAGAGTCCATAATCTTAACCAAAAACTCCAAAGTAATGAAGACTTCCAACTTGGAAGTCAGCCAAGAACTGCTGGACAGGGCGGAATTAATCGCCAATCCGCCACCAGCAGAGACAATTCCAATCAAAAAGGCAAAGACCAGTCCAGTAAAAACCCTGGTCTCCATTCAAAGTCGAGTTGTTTCAGTAAGTCTATTTCTTTTTTTGTAAATTTGGATATGATATAACGAAAAATGCATAAGTGTTACAGAAAGATTTTGAAAATTGTAATTGATTTTAAATATATAACACAGGGAAAAATTTAGTGTGACATTGATGTGTCTTCATTATTTCAGGAAGATATGATTAAAACAGTTAAAGTCAAAGGAAATGATGTGCAAGTGAAATCTGTAACTTTAAAAGATGAAACGGACTGTGTAAAGGTGTCGCTGTGGAGAAATCTATCAGATTCAGCAGCAGTTGGAAAATTCCTGAGTTTCACTGATGTAGTTGTCACAAGTTTCAATGATGAAGTTTCTGTCTCAACAACATCAAAGACAACCATTCAGGTATGATTATAAATTCTACTTGCTTTAAAGAAATAACATAATCTGATATAGGTAGTGATAAATGCAATTAAACTAAAGTATGAAATTATATTTCTTATGCTTGTATCATGTATTAATACAGCATGAAGAATATAAATAATATTATACACTCTAACTTCTGATCAGAAAATTCAATAATTTGAATGTGAAAAATATTTTTTCCAATTTTTTTCATATTTCTCTATTTAGGAAAAAGAACCACCAACCTCAAGTTTGGAAGGGACTGTTGTTGGGTATGAGGTTGGTGACAACTGCTTCACAGTACTCTTTACAATTGGAGAAGATTTCCAAACTTACACAATTGCTTTGGACACTCTTGTTGAATTCCTTGAATGTACCAATGAAGAAGTGGAGAATACGTTGCAACAGAAACTACCATTCTCCTGCAGACTACAGGTTAAGGATAACTATGTAGAGTCAATTACAAATTAAACAATGGTATTGTTGTTTGACACTATTAATTGTTGGAAGTCAATGATTAAAGTTCAGTGCTTCAAAACAAGATTATTTTGTACTGATGGATTGATATAATGTTCTCAGGATGACCATATTGTGTTCAACTAGAAACTTAAATATTCTTTTAAAAAAATGTTGTATTTCAGTTTTGTAAATTTATAATCTTGGTTGTGATATTCTTTTCCATCAGCCATTTTCCTATTTTTAACATTTACACCTTTTTTATATTTTTTGCTGAAGTTAAATAATGAATGTTAATGGTACGCTTACAATTTATAATATTCTACTTGTGTACTATTCAATTTTTTCTAAACACTAATATATACAAAACATGAATTGTGATGACATATAACCAATTTTAATTGTATTTTAATCAACCCTTTCTGATATCATTTTAAGTTTATTACTGCATTTACTGGTTATTTGATGCACTTTTTTCATGTTTGCATCATTTTAATTTTTACCTTTGTGTGTTGAACTCTTGACATTACAGTTGTTTTTGTGGATAGATGTACTATCTTTTTTTATTGTTTCCTTTTTGAGTAGTTAAATTCTACTGTTGTTTGAACTGTTAGTTGAATGTATGAGCAGAAGTAAATGTAATGTTTGAAAGTATGGATACCTTTTCATTATTTAGGTTCATTGCTGCATTTACTGGTAATTTAATGCACTTGTTTACATGCTTGCATCATTTCAATTTTTGGATTCTTGACATTATATGTTTTCCTGTAGATAGATGTACACTTTTTTATGTTTCCTTTTAGAACAGTTACATTTTACTTTGTTGTTTGAACTGATGGCTGAATACATGTCTGAGCAGAAGTAAATGTAATATTTAAAAGCATGAATACTATTTCATTATTTTTGATATTATACCTGAGTAACTATACTGTTTTTAATATGCAATTTTTATATCCTTTGCAAGTTTTATTGTGCACAACTATCTTGTGTGATACTTTCTAAAGTTAATTAATGCTTGTTAATGACAATCACAAATATTTCATTTTTTGAAAAACAGAGTTTTTTTAACCTAGTTTACTTTTGAAAATATAACCAGTTTATACCCTATTGTAATCAAGCCTGTCTGATCCCATTTTGGGTTCATTATTGGATTGGATATATGCACTTGTATACTTGCATGCATCATTAGAAGTTTTTTTTTTCATTTTTTTTTGGGGGGGGGGTTGTGTTGGAACAACTGATATTATTTGTTTATGTGTAGATAGATTTGTTATTTCTTTGTTTTTCTTCTAGAATAGTTAAATTTTTCTTTATGTAAACTGATGGTAGAAGGCATCACTCATTGGACGTAAAGTGCATGTAATAAGTAGTAGTTTTGATAACACTGATTCTTTTCTCAATATTCGATATGAATATCTGTTGTTCTTTTGAAAGTGTTTAATTGAAATTGTTTATGCATATATGATGAAAAAATACTGTTAGTGATTGTATACAATTCATCTCAACTTCTTATTCTGCTTTTGCTTTTACTTGCAATAATTGTGTTAAACTACAACTATTAAACATTTTGGGATTTTTTTTGTTTAAATTGTTGGTATTTTACTTAAATGTCTCATCTTAAATATAAAAGTTTTTATTTGTTTTTTATTTAAAATGTCTAGTCATTTTGAAACAACTTTTATGAAAATTGATAATCAGGAACTGTAATTTTATGGCCACTGATGTCAATATTGGTGCTACATTTTTTTATTGTTAATAAACCAGTTACTTTAAATTTATATATGAGTCTATTTGTTTTTTTTCCCTTTTCATTAACTTTTGGGATCGATTGCCGACATACATTTGTGATACAAGAGTTATAGAAATGAATTTGCAAATAGAATGACTCCATAAATCTGATTTATAATCCTGTTGCACTATTATCTGTAAAGGGTCCTATCTATTAAGCTTATAATACTTGCATAATATTTTACTTGACAGCATTCCAAATACGGAATTGAAACTCTTGTTCATTTGAAACAAGGGGATTATTCAATACCATCAACTCGTATCAGTACTTTCAGTACTTTGATTTTTTTTTCAATTGTACAAGTGAATTTTCTTTTTTGTTTCACTTTATTATAATAAAAAAGTGTTGTCTTCCAAAAAGTATTGTCATTTTTATTTATCATGATAATCAAATACTTGCAACATTGTTGTACTATTTTTTGTAACGTCATCTTAATCGAAGCGGCTTTCTAGGTCATCACAAAAAAAGAAAGTATGAAGCGTTGTTATTGTCATAATTTGCAACAGATGTAAATATAAGAAATAAGGTATCATTTTTGGATGTATATTGGGATATAAATACGGGTTGGTACGTGATCAAATCTTCAATAAAGCCTTTCGGGCTTTATGGGATTTGATCACGTGACCAACCCGTATTTATATCCCGATATACATCCAAAAATACCTTATTTCTTAAATAGACGATGCACGTATAAAATTTACAAAGCCTAATACATGTATATTTAATTTAATTCAATTCTGAAATAGGGGTGGGAGCTAATATACATAGACGTTAAGGCTACATCTTATTCGTAAGTTGAAAAAAGACATGATTTAGTATTTTTAACATAAAATTAGGCTAAGCCATATAATTAGATAGCATTCACTGAGGAAACTCATCTAATATATTAGCGGGAAAGGTTAGGTTTAGGAGAGCTAAACTATTAAACATTTTTTTTTTATGTGCGGATCGAGAGGTAAGGCCCCTTAAAGTACATTTGATAAACTTACCAAAATAATGCCTCGGACCCCCTGGGAAGCTTAATTATCCGACCCCCCCTCTCTCTTTGTAACGGCATTTTTTTCAGTATGCATATCGTTTTATCCTAACTGCCACAAAGGCAACATGCATTTACCTATTACATCAACACATTAGACATTCTTGGATCAAAACTGTGTAAAATGTAAAAGGTTAAATCTAGAATTTTTCTAACATCTTCTAACAGCATTTGGTAAACCTTGATTATATTGTACAATAAAAACAACAATGATTACTATTTACTTTTGCTGCTTTAATAAGTATACAGAAGTCGGTCATTCGGTTAATTTTACCTGACATTTAAGCACTAACCTTTCACTACTAATTCATAAAAGTACTGACATTCCCATTTTTTACTGATAAACTTAGACATTTACTGACAATGTGCTGACATTACTGATAAACTTAGAAAAGTACTGACGTTTCTACTGACGGTACTGAGAAACTTAGAAAAGTACTGACAAACTTAGACAGTACTGATAAACTTAGAGAAGTACTGACACTTTTTACTGACGGTACTGAAAAACTTAGAGAAGTACTGACAAGTACTGATAAGTACTGACACCATTGTTCTTATTCCCGCTAGAGCTTAAAAGGTGTGAAATTGTATTAAATAATGTATTTTTAATTATAATAATGAGTTAAACGATTAATTAATCAACTTAATAATAACATTTTACTTGAATGTTAATAATAACATTTTACTTGAATGAAAATGTCAATTTTTTTAATATGTAATTTTATAAGTGAAGGAAAAATTGAGCCTTGTTTATTGAAAAAAAGAAACTGGCGGATTTTATAATTCTTATGTTGTTAGCTTGAGTTCTGGTAATTATTAAGAAACGAAAAGTCAGTAAAAAATTGACACTCTTGAGCTGATCATCAATTAACTTGATCACCCATAACAACATCTAGTTTATTAGCATTCAATCTACCCGTATTACCCATGCACGGATTTACGGGGGATCTGACCCCCCCCCCCCCAACTTGTGCACCCTCCATGAAAAAATCTAATTTCTTAAATTTGCATAAATAATAAATATTGCTCAGACCACCCCCCCCCCCCCCCCCCCCGGGAAAACATAAACAACATGATTTTGGGGTCCGCGCATTTTACATAGTAAATTAATGCACTGTGTTTCCGTACACTTATGATCGCGGTAAGATTGAAGCGCTTGGTACAGAGGTCGAACATGTTGATCAGTTAATTATTTTGTCTTTGTGATATAATGAACTCTATACATCTACATTAAGAGCTTGAAGAAACTAGATTTCAGCTAAACATCTGACTCTGTCACATTGACACAAAACAAGTTAGACTTGTATACTGATAAACTTCATATTTATCTTATAACATGGATTTAACAAATGACCGTGTTTTGTAATTTGTAAGATTTAACAATAAGTGGAGAATCCATATAACCTGTTATTTATAATAGCGCATAATAACACACATAATTAGCACATGCAGATAATCACACACCGATCGAAATGATCACATACATGTATATTTTGACAATTTAGCCTGGTGTAATGACGCATAGTATAACAGTCTAAATGAAATGTCTGTTGGTTCTATTTAGCAGGAAGTAGATTAGTAAATATCTAAATCATGTAAATCGCTTTATCATGTAAAATGATAGCCATTGTTTTTGTTCTTGATAAATCATGAGAGAGAGCGAGAGAGAGAGAGTGTTGATTTTTTCGGAAGGGGGGATATACATAAGCCCGGTTCTTTGACATTTTACAGTGTTCATTGTCCTGTTCAGTAATTCATATGCATTATTGTACAGAATTGTCTTCATACATGTACATAATGATACAGTTCATAAATGATTTAATGCATGTATACAAATGCCGGTAACGTAAATACCGTAAATAACGTAAATACCCACATGCATGATTTTTAAAACAATGTTTCGGGTTTAAGATTAGAAAAAATATCATACGTTTATTTAAATTGTATTGGAAAAATGAAAAATATTAGAGAGCAATTAAGTTTTTATTTTATAACTCTGTGTCAAATAATGTTCCGAATTTAAAACTCTTCCTTTTCATGTTTGAAATTTTTATAACTGATAAATCAAAATTTTCAAATTCTGTTTTCTTTACATGACAAACTGGGAAAAAAGTATTAAGGGGTGTTAAAACAACATATTGCATTATTGTTTAGCAGAACCGAACATTCAGATCTTAGGACGCGTGTGTATATACAAGTACACGTGTGTCTGTCACCTCATTGTTCCCAATCTCGCTACCATGCACTGCAAATTGTCAAGAAGGGATGTGTACATTAGCTATTATATAATCACTTACTGGCCATTCAGATCTTAGGAGGTGTGTGTATATACAAGTACACGTGTGTCTGTCACCTCATTGTTTCAAATCTCGCTACCATGCACTGCAAATTGTCAAGAAGGGCTGTGTACAGTAGCTATTATATACCACTGACTGAGTGAAAAAAAGAATGTCAACATCCTCTCCTTTGAAAACTTTAACTTCAATCAACCAGTTGTTAAACATGTGTTTTTAGGTTATTAGGTGAATTGATCTGGTGTAAAATAAAACATTGATGGAAACATGTAAAAAATTAAATTGACCGCTCTAAGTTAATTTGAATAATTATATATTGTAATTTATGAAAATTAATTAGGTTTGCATGTACACTTATTGAGAAATCAATTACCGGGTAAACTATTGGTAACTTAATTTAAAATCAATGCAAACTCTCTCTCGTTCTCTCTCTCTCTCTCTCTCTCTCTCTCTCTCTCTCTCTCTCCCTCTCTCTCTCTCCCCGGGTTAATTATCAGTAAATTTAATTCAAAATCATACAAACTCTCTCTCTTTCCCGCGCACGCTCGCTCGCTTTCTCTCTCTCTCCCGCGCACGCTCTCTCTCTCTCTCTCTCTCTCTCTCTGTGTCTTTAAAAACTCTTACATATATAGAAAACAATAGTACTAGATTTACATGTATGTCATGTATGTTCTTACCGGGCCGCGGAATAATAAAGAATTTGTAATGAAATTAGGATTGCATGTTAGCTTATTAGGAAATAAATTCCCGGGTAAATTATCAGTAAATTTAATTCAAAATCATACAAACTCTCTCTCTCTCCCGCGCACGCTCTCTCTCTCTCTCTTTCTCTCTCTCTCTCTCTCTCTCTCTCTCTGTGTCTTTATAAACTCATACATATATAGAAAACAATAGTACTAGATTTACATGTATGTCATGTATGTTCTTACCGGGCCGCGGAATAATAAAGAATTAGTAATGAAATAAGGATTGCATGTTAACTTATTAGGAAATAAATTACCCGGTAAATTATCAGTAAATTTAATTCAAAATCAATGCAAACTCTCTCTCTCCCGCGCACGCTCTCTCTCTCTCTCCTGTCCGGCAAACTGTACCAATGTTGGTATAAAGTTAACACGACTTTACCATGTCACCATGCACCTCGTAATAGTTGATCCCTTTTTTTTAGCGCAGTAGGTCTAACTACCGGTTAGCCTTACATTGTATCCCGCATCAAATTTTATATACAAATGATTTGTTTACAAGAGATTAGCTGCATATGGCAAAACATATTGAATTAAAACATTAAGATGTTTTACGTCTAAAAATTGAACATAAAAACGGGGCATTCCGAGTCATTCGCAAACATCCAACTCCAATTTCATCCCCTTCATATTTTTACAACACAATTTTATGTGTAACAAATGAAGCCCAATATTACACTGTTTTTAATTATGACAATTTTTCAAATCATAATTTTTTGTTAACATTAAACTAATAAATATAACAGACCCAGTTAATACTTCAAAATTAATATCATTCTATATAAACTTTACCTCTATCTAAGTACCTTAATTAATTTATGATGAAAAATGACATAAAAGAAAAAGATTAGGTAAAATATTATTCAGTAAGAGTAAAAACAATGGGGTCAGTACTTATCAGTACTTGTCAGTACTTCTCTAAGTTTTTCAGTACCGTCAGTAAAAAGTGTCAGTACTTCTCTAAGTTTATCACTACTGTCTAAGTTTGTCAGTACTTTTCTAAGTTTTTCAGTACCGTCAGTAAAAACGTCAGTACTTTTCTAAGTTTATCAGTAATGTCAGTACATTGTCAGTAAATGTCTAAGTTTATCAGTAAAAAATGGGAATGTCAGTACTTTTTTGACTTGGTAGTGTTTGTCAGGCTATCTAAATTTTAGATTTTTTGTCGCGTATTTTTTTATTTTTTTTATTTTTCGCATTTTCATACAGTGTACTAATCTTGTAACATATGTTTGAATGTGTGTATCATTTGCCTGCTAGCATAAATAGGTCGATTCAGATTAAAGTTGTTATTATTTCTAATGTCAGTGCTTGGTCAAGTTGTAGCAGGTGCTATAAACAATACATGTAACTACAAGCAAAATAAGACACGAATATATTCTATAAACATAAAAGCGTTTAAATATTTGGAATCATTTTTCAAAGTTAATATATGTTTTTTTCAATTTGTTATAAATTAAAAAAAAAACAGAAATTATTCAGGAAAGGTAGGCAACATTTTGTTTACAAAGAGAGAGAGAGAGAGAGAGAGAGAGAGAGAGAGAGAGAGAGAGAGAGAGAGGGGGGGGGGGGGGGGAGAGAGAGAGAGAGAGAGAGAGAGAGAGAGAGAGAGAGAGAGAGAGAGAGAGAGAATATAGCTCTCCTCTGGACCTTCACATGTTTATGTCCTAAAAAAGACAGTATGAATTTTGGTCAAGAAGTTATGAATAAATATGGTATATGGATTAATTAGTTTGTTTAAATTTGTTGATGATTGTAGTTCATTATGAAGGTAAACACTAATAAATATTATTTACATTTGGGAAGGTTTATTCAATATAGACATATTGAAGACCGAAACCAACTTTACACGATAGCAATTGTTTACCTTGTACATGTATTGTCTTTTTTTTTTTTAAATTAGTTTGTTCTAAACAGCAGTATTAACAAATGTCAATTCCCTTAAAGAAGGTAAAGTCAATATCTACACTAAAACACACCAAAAAATAAACAACATGAAATAGGATGAGCATGGAATATTAATCATTTTGTTTTAAAACGAAATGGAAACCCCCATGGGATAATTCAAGCATAAATAACAAGGAAGTCCAGAATATAGTTACAGGTAAATTTTTTCAATATTGTTAACACTGAAGTTAACGAGCTTGCGGTAAATGCGCGACATTATATTTGCCACGCATCAGGGCTAAGTATGACGTTAAATAACAACTCTATTGACTGTTTAACTATAAAAAGGTTGAAATCAAGGAGAACGGAAACAAACTCAGACCAGGATACAGAAACCGAATAATGCGAATTCTATCACTTTGCGTGCTACTCGCAGTCACAGTGGTGAGATTTTAGTATTTATACATTAATTTAACAGAAATTACTTCTTTGTATTAATTTTTTTGTGATCTGTTTTTTTTTAAAATGCAAAGTATTAAGAAAAAGATTTAAAAAAAAATCAATTATTCTTTATTAATTTTTTTTTCGGGGGGGGGGGGGTCATTGATATTCTCAATACAAGACTACTGATATTTTTTTTTTATTTTAAATCATTACATTTTTCTTTATTTAATTGTTTTATTGTGAAAAAGTTAATTGATTCATTTATTGATTATTTTTTTTAATAATAATTATAATTATAAACCTTGTGTAGTAATGACACGTTTTATAAGCATGTATACTATATCTTTGACATCAGAAACAGTAATTATACAATATAATTATAAAATAATGTACTCTTTTTCGAGGTCATTGTGAGCGCCAGGTTGTACGAACAACCTCCTTCCCCTGTTACAGGTAACACAATTTTCCATTAGAAAAAATCCTTTGTTTTCGCTATTATTAGTAAAAAAAAAAGATAATTCATTATTAGACGTAAGACATTGGATAATGTTATCATTGAAAAAAAGTGCTTCAATGGTTTTTTTACTTTTTATATTTTTTAACTTATAAATCAAAAAAGAGACGCAAAATGTTTTCCATAATAAACAAGTGCAAGGTTATGAAATCATTCTGCCTCAAACTATGCACCTGTGTCGTATATCTGACCTACATGGATCAGCCTCTAGCAAAACAACAATTATTTATCAATATTATACTAATAACACGAGGTTTTGCGTAGTTTATCATAAATACCTTTGTCATTTAATCAGATCAATATTGAAAGTCCTATCTATCAGGTAAATGACACATCACTGATATTAGGCAAGGCTTAAACATTAACTTAAATCTAAATTTTAAAAAAGTATGAGTTCTATAGCAATTTTCTAGACTTGTTTGAATCTTTTGATTAAAATTTTAAAACTAATACACTCTAAACTATTAATAGAATATTCTTACAAGAAGGCTTTCATTTTACATGAAGTAATACATATACATGTGACAAAAATAATGGCTATATAAGTTTCCTTTGAAGTGTGTTTGCTCTGTAACACTTGTCTTTATAAAATGAAACAATATATTAACAGAAGTTTTTGAAATTGATAGAGGCATTACATAAAGGTAATGTTATATTATGTCTGTGGTCTAATTAGTTTCACAAGTAGAAATAGACGTGGCACCATACATTAGAAGGACCCGCTGGTGCATGATTACTTTAAATAAACTTTTATTCGCGACGACTTTATTTCACTATCTTTTACAGATTAAATAGTTCGCGATGACTAATTTTACGACAAAGCCTTATACAGACCCTAGTTGTTATAATAGCAACACCACCCCTGCGAATGTGTTCGGAATGTTTTCTTTATCGTTGTTAAGTATGTGATAAAACCAGAGGTGCTCCAATGAAAGTCCACGAGACTTCCCCGAGAATTGTTCAGTTCCTGTGAAATTTCAAGCGGAAGTATGAGTGTCCGGAAAATATTCTCAAAATACGTAAGTACTGCGCGGGTAGGTTAAGGCAACTCAGAGTTTAATGATCGCCGATATTATGATCTTTTTAAAAATTGTTTATTTTTATGAAAACAGTGCTGAATATTAATATCAAGTGAATGTATTCAACAAGATATTATATTTTTACTTCTGAATCAAGTCGATCTTTGAAGCTGCCGTGCCATGGTATCACGTGACAGTTAAAAATAGATCATTTTTGTACCGTAACAAAAAATCAAAAAGTGTAACACTACCGCGAAGTTTATTTGTATGTATGATACAATAATTCGATCGGCAATAAGTTCATGTTTATTAATATTGCTGCTAGAATCCTATTGTTAATCGCATAAAATAAATAGTGTAATTATTTACCGGAAACCTCCTAAACTTTTTCAATTTCATTGAAAATACTACGTATTTTTCATTTACAATAACAAACCAAAGGATTCTAGCAGCATTTTTCAAGTATTTAAGGTCATGTGCTTTTGATATTGGCCAAATTCATCTTTCATAATATTCGGGGTAGTGTTACACTTTTGTCTTTTTTGTACACACTGACAGAGGAAAGGCCGGTCAAGCCACATAAATGTATATCTGCTTACCTTATAACACTCGCTGATAAAACAAAATACCCATGCCTGTATTATCCTGGTTATATCCTAACTGACACTCATCTAAATCTTGGGTATCTGTATTAAATAAGTCTTATTTTGGCATTGTTTACTCTGAATTCCAATGATTTGTCTCCCGACATTGATCTTCTCTATTAAACATGCTTGTGACGTCATCAATGTTAACGGTACGTAATATAGAGAAATCGAAGATATATTCTGTTAAAAGAGCTTCTAGAGACATTTTACGCCTGTAATTTTTATAATTTGGACCAGAGATAAAGATAAAATTGACAGGTTTCTTGAGTAAAATATGACATCATGCTGCTTATTGTGACTTCATATCGATCAGAGGAATTTTTACTCGATCGATCGCTGACAATAGCCCTATCATACCCGCGTGGTCATTTTTCATATCATATCTTACTTTGATATATATTAAAATATGAAAATATATTAAGATATCTATCTAATTTTATCATCTAGCGGTTACTAAACTAAACGATGATATTCAGAACAGAGTTATCGTTCGTGCTCGACCACTCTAAACGTGGTTGAACATAAAAACATTGGGATGCTTGATAAAATCATAGCAATGTTTGACGCTTTAAAAAAAAAAGAATGGTTGTCTGTTTTGTATAAAAAACTTAGTATATCGAGCCATTTTCTAGGAACATTCTGCATAAAATAGTATAGTCTGTTTCACTATTGATGCTATTTCTAGGTCAGGCGCCTTACGGGGGTCGCTACTAAGCATGTTAATTGTTGCAACAACAGAAAAAAAACATTTATTTCTAAAACTCATTTAATCCACTAATTTATGAATATAAAGTATAAAATCAATAAGCGTCTAGATTTAACATTTGACTACAAGTACCTATAGATCAACGGAAATATACTATAAACACGAGGCATGGTTTTTACTGCGAAACTGAAAGGGTCAAATAAAACCACGTGGTCTAAATTTAAATGACAATAACATTCGCAGGGGTGAACACATGCGACAAAAACTGGTTCGCGGCAAAATATACTCGCGACGTCATAGCTCTCGCGAAGTTAGCGAAAATTTCTCGCTCGCAAATAAAAGTTGGTTTGCAGTAATATAATAAATATATAAATAATGTTCTGTACCTTTTAACAATAACAAAACTGCATATAACTCAATAATTCAATAAATGCACTTGCACAAACTTACATTAATCTGCAGAAGTGTAATATTTTTTGTTTTATTCTGAAGAATATCGTTTGAAAAAAGGACATACAATGCCTGTTTACTCTATACATATTTTTTTCCGCCCGTGTTTTTTTTTTTTTTGAATTGTCTTCAACCTTCTTTCCTTACAAGCATTTCACAGGATGAACCTCTGCCATTCAGTCAACTGATAGGGGACTTAGAGGTAACTAGGCATAGCTATGCCATTCAGTCACCTTTCCAGACCATTCAGTTGACTCAATGGCAGAGCTTCATCCTGTGTTTTTCCCCGTATCAAATTCCCTGAGACAACATTAGAGTTTGATACTTATTCTTATAAAAACTGTTATTTTAAAAACTAATTCAAATTCGCCAAATCTTTAATTCACTAACAAGGTCGAAAGACACGAAAATAAAACGGGACGAATATTTCCCTAATACAATATATTACCATTGTGTTGTCATATACAATACATTCATAACACATGTTTCAGATCCATGTAGTCTTTCTGCTGATCCTGGACTCTGTAAGGGTGTTTGCCCTCGATTTTATTACGACGCTAGTCGGCGCTCCTGTCGTCCGTTTTATTATGGCTGTTGCGGAGGAAACGCTAACAACTTTAAATCAAAGAAGCTCTGTGAACAGTCCTGTCGGCCTCGTCGTAAGTTCGCTTACATAAGATTTTTTTAAATTCTTGCACCAGTTGAGTAATAATTGCTTTTCTGTAAAAAGTGTTTTATACATGTATATTGACAATTTATATCACTAGGTCTAAGGATGTTATAAATTACGCATTATGAATTGTATTTAGCCAACCGCATTAACCTTTGTTGAAATGCTTACAATATCATAACCGTTTGTTGATTAAGAAAATTATTTTCTCTGAACTAGCTGAACGTTGATAGCATTTATTTGCTAGTGTTCAACACTGTTACATGTTTATAGGCGTCGAAACCATGGGAAGGGAGGCCTAGTCCCCATTTTTTTGGGGGTCATACCAAAGACAATTTTTTTTTTGCTTGTCAAGATTATTTTTATAATTTTAGCCCCCCCCCTTCAATTTGCTTCCGACGCTACTGAATTTAAATGTATTTATTTACTAAAAAGAATTAGGATTTAAGGTGAGGTTTGATAGGTAGATAACTCACATACTTCATTGTAACGTAACATCAACTACCCATTAGTTCAGCTGTGACGTCAACATTTATATGACGTCATAATTGTTTAACTATTGTTTTTTTAATTTCAGGGGTTTTATAGTTTCATTGAAAAAAATAAAGTACACAAACATTTTATCAATTTCCACAAAAACGAAGTCCATATCATATGGTTTTGAATAGTGTTTTAAAAACACCAGATTACACATATACTAAGATACGTTTTTCCTGAAATCGGTGGACTTGGGAAGGTATTAAATAAGATGTTTTCGTTTAAATATAAGTAGTCCAAAATTTAGACTTTTTTTGCATTTCATTCTTTTTAAAATAGCTCGTTAGAAATTAAAAAAAAAAAATCATGATATTAATAATGACATTATTTTCAAACATTTTAGGCATAAATAACTCCCATAATAGTCACATAAAAAATGTATATATTTTTACGAAACTATTTACATTTCATCAACATGAAAATTTGGAATCGTAAACTTTGACCTTTTGTAGTTATAAAACGGGTCCAGCAAAATCATTTGACTTTCATAAGAAAAAAGACTTTAGTATAGTGAACAAAATAGTATGTAAAAATGCAAGCCGCAAACCTTACCTTAAGTATGACATCTTATAATATACACCTACAATATGTTTAATAATTTTTATTGCATCGTTTTTTAGAGGTTTTAATTAAAATAAATGATTCCATGGATTGTGACTGATATTATTTATATCCCTTCTCCTACAAATGTTTCACAACAGCTTTTGTCAAGACTTCTCGGTTGTTTCAAAGAAAAAGTATTATGTTTAAAACTGTTAATAAACTATAGACGTAGAAAAACGATGGCCAACGTCAACTAAGAATATGTCAACTGAATCTTGATTGATCTGAAATTCGAAAATAAATTGTTATCAAGTTATATTTACAATAATTTTAATTCATTAATATATGTTTAAACAGTTTAGAGCTAAGGTGTTGATAACCTAAAGTATTCAAAAGTTAGTCTCCATCAGTTTACTAAATGGTCTTCTTTTGTTTTTGGAAATGTCAAGTTGAAATTTAGTTGCGAATGATATATTACCATTCTTAATGGCGAAAACAGTCAATACATTTGACCCCTCAGAAAAGCATTTCTGATCGCAATATCTCTTCAGTAAAATGATACATAGTGAATGATGGGAGAAACAGTGAGAACATTGATACGATAATCTTTGTTATTTTAGTTTGCCCCAAAATTGCCTGTTTAATAGGCGCTTGTACCATCCAAAAATGCCCTAACTTTCCTGAAGCCACTTGCTTGTAAGTATAACGTTGCAAAGTAAACTGAATTTTAATATGACAGATGATTGTGGGGTTTAGATCTATATTGGCTGAGAAGCTGCATGTAAAGAAAATTACTTGAAAATAAAAAACTAAATGGATTATCTTAAGTTTAACATACCGAATTGAGATCATAATGTAACGGGTCAAGATTTATATTTCTAAACGAAATTGTTCTTTTAATGACAAAATGACTAATTAGCCGAGGAAGGCCCAAAAATATTGTTCATGTTAAATATGCTTCCCAGTTTTTAAATTACTTGAAGAAAAAAGACTTTCAGTTATAAGTAGATAAGTTCATGAATTTTCAATGTACATTTTATTTTTTCAGCGCTGTGTGTCCGTGCGATAATTCTCGATGGATCTTTAATGGCGATATTATAACAATCAAAGTACTAATAGTGTATTGACGTGTACTACATTGCCATGGTCGAGATTAGAGAGAGAGAGATAGAGAGAGAGGAGAGAGAGAGAGTGAGAGAGAGATATATAAACATAGAGAAACAGATAGACAAAGACAGAGAAAAGGGCAATCGCGGTGTTAAATTCGTTTTTTTTTTCATTTTTAAGCGTTAAGCGTACGCAGTACGCAAAGCGCTTATTGGTATTGCTTTTCGGGAATGCCACTTCCGAATAAGTGCCACCTATAATCATCTAAAAAAATCTGATGACTCGATGTCTAATAATAGAATGCAGAGAAGTACTCGGCTGCGGTATTCGTATTAAGTCAAAATAATTCTAATTATTTGCAGCAGTACACACATTATCATTTTTTTTTCTTAAACATCAAAGATTTAAGATTAAAGAATATTTGTCAGTGCTTTAAAAGGTCAAATAGCATAGATTACGTAGTTGTGTAAACAGCATGTTGCAATTGGGTTTCATACATAAGTACATTGGCTGTGATGTCGGTAAAGTAATTCCTAGAACATAACTGACAATACAATATGGATAGCATAGTGTTTTATGTATTTCAAAAGTAGTACAAATACTATTGGGAAATATGAACTGAATTTCAGACTTTTAAATTTTTAGAATATAAAATTGATCAACAATAAAGCATTTCATAAGGAAATAAAATGAAACTTAGTGTCGGAAGAAAAAAAGATTTGTTTCAAGTGTATTGTATAGGCATAACAACTTTCCTGTTATCTGTTTACATTGCAGATGTGGAAAGACTATAGTGTTATGATTTTACGCAAATTCTGAAGCTAGTCCTTGCATATGATAATGACAAATAATGTTGCATGCAATTTTACACTAGTCAGCATTAGAACTTTTGTATGTTATTGCAGCAGTAGTAATAGAACATGTAATGCTTTTTCGTAAAAATATTCTTCACATTCCCTTCGCTGGTCAATGTGTAGATGTACTAAGACTTTTATCTCATAACAAACCCCTTAATATCATTTATTTCTCATTTTGGAAGGGATATTTGGTTTTCTCTCTAATAAAATTAGAAATTTCTCTATATTATCCACTAAATATTACCGGCATATAGGTATTCAACAGTTTCCAATCTAATTACTATTTAAAGATAAATGAATACTCTAATGATCATCTATATTTTGACACTTTTAGAAAAAATGGCATAATGATCTATACAAATGTGTTATAAATGAGAACTGACTTTTCAGTTGTAATTATACTAACTTTACTTGTCTTTTTTTTTGTTATTTAATTCACGTATTCACTATCCTGTCGTTGCATGTCGTTGCGTCTCATCCGCGGTAAACAGACAATGTCTTACTTTTGTTCGTGTTAGATGGATGGCGCGAATTAATTTTCAATCACCGTCGTCAACGGGGTTTCAAATGTGGCAGGGTTCATGTTAAAACCAATCACAGGTTCGTCCGATGTAAATATGCAAGGAATCAAGATTTAACGTTATCTAGACATTGTCCGCAATCAGGTTCTTATGATTTGAATTATTGAATTCGAAGATGGTTTAAGGCACAATGTCCATTAAAAGTAAATCTTTATAGAGGTTTTTAAGTTCCATACCGTCACTTTCACCACATGGGCTTGTGTAGAAAAAAAATCTTTAAAAAAGTGGGTACTTATTTAAAATGTTATTTAAATTGTTAAACTAGACATATGCGCCGGTTCGTAAAGATGTTTTTATTAATTTGAGATCTATTATCCCATTTACAGAATTTCAAAAGAAAAAAATGTAAAAAAGAAAGAAAAAAGCTAACATTTATTTTGTTATTTATTTTAATCGATAAGAAATGTCATAATTTGTTTTTCTTTCATTGAACTAATTTAATAATACAGTAAAACACGGTTATAGCAAACACTCTTATAATGAATTGACGCTTACAACGAAGTGAATTTCATTTCCCGTGACTTTATTACCTGTTGTAAACTTGACGGATAAAACAAATTATGCTTACAACGAATTTAAATTGTCCGTCCCTGGCGTGTTTTACTGTAGATCAATACTATAAGATTTGAGTTATATTTTCAAAGTATGCATTAAAAACCCACAGCGACAAATCATGACCAATCTATAAGTTTGTAACCAGACTTTATGTGCACGTGTTTAAAGTATCATATAATAAGCTTGTCTTGCTACAAAACAACACTACGGTGTATGCGAGTTCTTCCTAAAGAGATTAACGACAGGCACGGTACACATAATCAATATGGAGAAATTTTCATGTACACAATTGTATACATAAGTGATTTCTTTACTGTGTGTGATCCGCATGAAATCGTTAATTACAGGTGACTTATCTCCATACTTATTATATTTCAGGACCGTGTCGTTGCTTTAAGGCACAGACAATATTAAGCATAAAGAGAGAGAGAGAGAGAGAGAGAGACAGAGACAGAGACACAGAGATGAAGAGGAGAATGCTCATATCTATGAGCTCAATATATAGTGAATTTCTGTGCATATATAATCGTATCTGTAAATGAACATCGTTTAACCCTAAGGTATAATTATTGAAGAAATAAACAAAATGCGATACGAGTTTATATCTGTACAGGTTATACTTGTTGATTCACATAAATACATATGTTAACGTCTGTACATGTATTCTGTTGATACTCCTTGGTCTATCAATAAACTTGATGCATGAATGTACATCGTTTTTATCTGCTTATTTGAACGTGCTTTTGGAGGCTTTCATATTTTTTTATCAATGCTAATGGACATATATAAAATACTAAATACCAGATCATTATTTCTTCTTATTGTGATATCTCTTTAAAAGTTAACAACTCTAGAGTAAAACAGAAAAAGAAAGAAAGCATAAATAAACATGAGATTAAATGATAGAAAACGTGCACTTGCGGAGTATATAATTAAAAAAACCAAAAAACAGTTGGTTCTTGAATGCATCACTAACTTTTGATTATATTCTAAACTGTTCAGGCAACACAATTTCAAGGGAGATAAACCATACAATACAGTAAAACCGCTGTACAATTTGATTTGGTACAGGTACATGCTGTTTAACGCTTATTGAGCATGTCACTGTATATCTATGATCCAAAGGTTAAATTTATTGTCGTATTATAATTGAAAATTTTTATCAAGTCCCCTTTTTAGCAATATAATGTACTTTTATAAATAGTAATTATCTTTCACAAAAAAAAACATGATTTCTATTAAATGTCTGTAGATAATTTGTCAGATAAACCTGTTTGATTACATCCCGTTCATTCCCACTCATGTATCTTACATGTATATCTAATATTAATATTCGATTAAAAGCAATAACACACAGTAGTTCGTTCAATATGTACATCCACTACGTGCTTACTACTTATCCAATCATTAAGTGTTCATTCAGATACACACACACACACACAGAGAGAGAGAGAGAGAGAGAGAGAGAGAGAGAGAGAGAGAGTCATTTAGATCAACAGAATGATAAGGTTCTGAAATTGAATTGAGTCAGAAACAGTTTGACAATATTTCATGATATCGAGTACCCAATAAGAAATCTGAAAATTTTCCAGAATAATAGTAAGGTCTTCAGTTCGGAAACATAATTAAGACTCCATATAATTGCTCTTATGATAAAGTGCGGGGTAAAGAAATATTTTGTTTTTAACACCATATCGCGTTTGCAACGTTGCTTACTTAGAACTCTCGATTAAAACAAACCATGTGGTGATCAATCAGTGAGAAACGAAATAAAAGAGGCAGTTACTCAAGCATGTAGCGATATCAAGTTATTAGCGTTGGCAAGAAATGCGATAAAAAATACTATTAATCATTTTTTTTTCGAGACGACTTAATTATGCAATTTAATAGAGATGAATTGCTTCACAGCGAAAACATATCCAGATAAAGATGTGGATTCTCTGAAATAAGAAATAATTATTACGCAGGACAGTTAAGACAACCATTTGCTTTCAAAAAGCAGTAACAGGAGGTTGTTTCGTTTTCGCTTTATTTTTCTGTATGATAAATTTTACTGAACTATTTTGTGATTTGTTTGCAAGGTTATGAGTCACTTTAACTTGACCATGTGTTAATTTGACTATCACGTGACTTTTCAGTATCACGTGGGAGGCTTTAAAGTAATAAAAGTAAATGCTAATTTGATACACAAAAGACAAGGACAAGGAATACAAACTTTGGAATAGGCTACTTATTCAAAATTATTTATACATCATAAAAAGTAAGGCTCATTCAGTTGTAAAATTCGTTTATTATGCAAATTCTTGAAAAACTAGCGACTTAATACAAAAATAGCGCATTTTTGTACATTTCGATTAAAATTGCAAATTTAACCTTCATTTCTCAACAAATGAGCAGCAGTTTTCAGTACACAGACAAAGGAAAAAAATTAAGCTGATTTTAATATTATATATACCCGGCTTGCCCTTGTCTTTTTGCATTTAATTTGTCACTCAGTAAGGTCCCTCAAATCAATACAAATTTCAAACGCACAAGTTATTCCAAAAGGGAAGAAAACTTTTAAAGAGATAACTCTTCTGAAATAAGCGCGATGTCTTTTTATAACATAACCTAATTTTTTTTTTTTTGAGATATATTTTAGCAGTACAATATGCAAATTATTATCTAAACATAGCGTTTCTGTTATATTTATTTTAAAAGAGACAAAATGGTTACGATGAACTGCTCGCATTTCCGCTGTCGTTATTATATATGTAAACAAGAAAAGTTGTGTATCATTTTTTAAAGGTTACTGCATGCGCCGCAGACTTAGTAATTTCTTTATTTTTTTTTTTTTGGGGGGGGGGAAGAAAAATATATGAGAGCATAGTGTACAAATATATTTGAGGGGTGGGGTGGATAAAGCCCCTCTTATAAATAACACAAGCATCTGATGTTATTTTTTTTTTATCATAATATAAAAAATAACCCTAACCTCACTGTATAACATATTATAAGATATAAGATCGGGGGATATGTTTTGATTATGAGAATATTTAATGTCGGGTGTATGTGCCTTGTGACTGCATATTCTACAAATTCTACAACACCGTGCCAATCTACAAACATTTTCCTCGGAGAGGGGGGGGGGGTTCCGAGAAATAACTTTTTTTGCAAGGTGCAAGTGACCAAGCCATTTTACTTTCTGAAATAAATAATTGTGAATTAAATGAATTTAAATTTCTAAATCCTGCCAGAAGGCGACCAAATACCATTCATTCACCATTCGTTCACATCAATATATAAAATTGAAGAAGTTCTTAACTTTTATATGTGAGGAGATGAAGACCCCCCCCCCCCCCCTACCCCACCCGTTTACATCTTTATGCATTCAAACAGCATATAGCAATTAATTTAACGGACTTAGGTAAATTCCCCCCCTCCTACCCTTCTTAAGCTAAATTATGAATATAAAAACAGTTACGTTTCGTTCATTTGTTTTATTCATGTATTAATAAGAAGATATTAAATGACTTTGTGAAAAATTGATTTTTGAATTTTTAGTAAGTTTAACATACAATAAAAATGATTGAGAGAATGAAATGGAAGAATCATTCTCTAAAAACAATTGAATTAATTAATCTTAACATTAAACATTCCGTTCTGTTTAGATATGCATAAGTTCAAATACAGCTTTTTCATTTGATTTGAAATGATATATGAAAGATTTATGGACCCCTTTATTTTACTCGACCTGACCTTAACAGTCTCTCTCTCTCTCTCTCTCTCTCTCTCTCTCTCTCTCTCTCTCTCTCTCATATATACTAGCGGAAAAAAGAAATTGTGCATTATAAAATTTAGTATAATTTTGACGTTTACTGTAGCTTCTTTACATACATGTAGTACATGGGGCATAAAAAAATATTGCTAGACATTCAACATTTTTTTTAAAAAATAAGATACCCTTATTTGCAGACCGATTTTAACAAAGTCGGGACGAATACACTCCATGTTAAAATATACTAGCGGAAAAAAAGAAACTGTGCATTATAAAATGTAGTATATTTTTTCTATATCTATTGTTTGTGTTTATAAAATTTAAACAATCGACAATGGTACTGTTTTTGACAATATCGGATGGTAACCGTCCGTGTGCACGGACTTTTTTCATGGTTAGTGAGCACCTGTTGTTTATTGAAGAATTTGTACGCATGAGTTTTACTGGCCAATACTGTTTGAAATAAGAACTGTAAAGGATTTGTTTAAACTTTTTTTGTAAAGTAAATCACTTTAGTTTCAACAATATTTATCCCTATGTCATGCCACGACTCAACGAAAACCAACGTAATCGTGCTGTTGGGATGCTGCAAGCTGGAATGGCACAAAATACTGTAGAAAAACACTTTGGAGTTCATCGGAACACCATCCAGTCATTATAGAGACGTTTTCAACAATCTTGCAACACCCAGGATCGACCGTGCTCTGGGCGACCTCGTGTGACGTCACGTCAACAGGACAACATGACAACCAGATTAGACTTGTGCATCTGAGAAATCGTTTCCAGACAGCTAGTTTGACTGCCCGTAGCATTCCAGGGCTTCTACCAATTAGTCCAAGAACTGTGCGTAATCGTCTGCGCGAGCAAAACATCAGACCAAGACGTCCAGCGGTGCGCCCAGTACTGCTTCAACGTCATCGTATCGCAAAACTAGCGTGGTGCAGACGACATCTGCGATTCAGAATACAGGACTGGGCCAATATTCTGTTCACTGATGAATCCAGATTTCATTTGGATAGCAGTGACGGCCGTTGTAGGGTGTATCGTCGCGTTGGGGAGCGTTACCAGGGCGCTTGTGTTGTGCAACGTCGACAATTTGGTGGAGGTAGCGTTATGGTGTGGGGTGGAATATCAGCACGTGGAAGGACCCTCTACAAATTGTCAATGGAAATCTCACCGGCGTACGCTATGGAGATGAAATTATTCAGCGTCATGTGATACCCTTAATACAGAGACATCAAAATCACATCACTCTGCAGCAAGACAACGCAAGGCCACACGTTGCACGTGTAGTCTGAGACTTGTTTGTTCAACAAAATGTCGATGTCTTGCCTTGGCCAGCTGTTTCCCCCGATTTGTCGCCGATCGAGCACGTCTGGGATGAAATAGAAAGACGTTTACGCCGTTTACCAAATCAGCCAGTGACATTGGCTGATTTAGGCCAGGTTTTATTTTTTGTCGTGAGCTGTGTTAGCGCTATGTAATGGCTGCTTCACCTCTGTCTGTTTAACCGGTTTTCTCTTGATTCACTGAAGCTATATTTTTGAGATTTGGTGATATTTCATTTAAGATCTTTTTTAACACTCCTGTGAAAATTCTAGTCTTGAAGATTGCAATTTTTGCCAGAAAATTGGAATGGTTTTAATGATTGTGTTCACTGATCCGTGACAAATTTCCCCGACTTTTACGTGTACAAATTGTTTTTCATTGCTTTTACGTTTTATTGAGAAGTCGTTCTTGTAATCGTGCTGATAACTTGCTCTCGTATTAGTCCAACTTTTCTAGGTACAAGTTACTTACCTCTTGCTTGAAAGCTTAGGTGGCAGGGGATAGTTTTTTTGGTCGATGAAATGTGAGGCAGATACTGCTCATATATTTGATCTAATTATTCAGTCGATTTTTAAATTTGCTAAAATTGGTTTGCATGCACGGGACACATGGTCCCGACTCTTGAGAATTTTTAAACATTTCAGAATAAAACAAGTACAACTTACATATAGCACTGTATAGAATAGCTAGGGACGGTCTCAAAATTTTCTGAAAAATTACCCTTTTTTCACATTTTCACGGGTGCAGCACCACGCTCCAGTCCCGAGCAACTGCCATAAACTACCATAGAATTTGTTGCTTAATGTATACCTATGCAAATAATCACCAATTAATGGGGGGTCAATCACCTTCTTTTCGAGTGACATTTCGTGTTCTGAACCCACCCCACTTTTCAAGCACAAAACCAAAAGTGAACATTTTGGCCACAGTTTCGCATTTTCATTCCATATCTGATGAAAAGTGCTACCAGTATTAAAGTGTCATATATCAATAAAATTGATATTAGCACCTCTATCCACAAAATGAATGCAATAAATATTCTAGCAATTTATACCCCTCAAATAACCAGCCAAACCTCAGGTTCTCCCTTTATTTCAAAATTTTGACCGGGTCTTTCGTTCGAAACTATCCCCTGCCACCTTTAACTTTTAGAGTTTGTTTCTCTCTAACCAAAACACTCTAAAATCAGAAAGTTCATGCAATTCTGAGTAAAACTTTTTAAACTTGGTCTGATTTCATTGAAAAATAAAAAAAGTTATGGCTGTTTAAGGATTCCCCACATTCCCGGCTGAATCACCTTAACCTGTTTCTGTAAGGTTTTCAAGATATATCATGACTTCTTTCAATCCAAATACAGCATTATTGTAAATAATAGCATTTATGTTATTTGTGATATGTTCTGTCAAAACGTTATTTTAGGCATTTTGAATTTTAGAAAAATTAAGCCATGCATTTGGGTCTTTAGCACTACCTTTTGTTACTTATATGTATCAACCAATCAGAACGTACTAATATGTCACGTGATGTATATTTAGCGCCACTTCGAAAAAAGTTTTGTAAACAGAGGATCGTTTATTTTAAATCTAACACAAAAAAGTAAGTTGTATGTGATGTGATTACTGTAATTCCCCGAATCCAGGCAGGCTCCGTCCAGACCATCGACAATATGGCGACTGATGTGTGCATAATCGGACATTCGTACATTCGTCGTCTGAGGGATTTCACAACCACAGATGTGAGTTTTGACAATTTAAAACTTGATCGGAACCTATTTAAAGTAGAATTCAGAGCTAAGGGAGGCCTTACTTTTCCTAGATTAGCTCATTGTGCGGAATTCTTGAACTTTCAAAATCCCCCTGCTGTGTGTTTTATACAATTGGGTGGAAATGACTTGTGCCACGCAAAGCCTGAAAAGGTGACCACGGACATTTTGTCGTATGCTCAGTATCTAAAGGATGGTGTTGGTATTCGGAATGTGGTAATAGGACAGCTCCTTCGACGACAACCCTGGGCCTCACGTGCATCGTACAACATCGATGTAGTGAATGTCAACAGACAGCTCAAGTCAGAGGTGGAAAAACGCCAGGGAATCCATTTCTGGACACATCGTGGGTTTTGGACGGACCTGACCTACCTGGGGAGGGATGGGGTTCACATTGATGCTGCCTCTCGCCACATGAAGAAATATCTTCACAGCATAAGAATAGCTGTTCTCCATCATTCAAGATAAGAATATGTTTATACCTATATGGTCTGTCAACATATGTAAATACCCAGATTCACGGCACAAATTAAGAGATATAAAAATGTTACAAAAAGGTAGTCTTGAAAATTGACTTGGTTCACTAGACTGCCACAAGCTTACCCATCAGATTTGCTTACACGTGATTAATTATCACACTGGCGAAGTTTTATTTAATGTTCATCGTTTTTTAATTTTTATCTTTTCCTCTCATTATGCAGAGCTGTGTAAGTTTGATACATGCAGAAAATGGGTATTTTCATTTGCACACTTGAGATTTTATTATTGCACACACAGAGTTGTGTGTATTTTTCATGTCCACATGCAGAGCCTTGTGGAGTTAAGTATAGCTCATGCAGAGTTGTGTGTATTTTTCATGTTCACATGCAGAGTCATGTGAGTTTACTATTGCTCACGCAGAGTCGTGTGTATTCTTTATTATCACATGCAGAGTCGTGTATTTTCATGTTCACATGCAGAGCCGTGTGAGTGGATTATTGCTCACGCAGAGTCGTGTGTATTTTTCATGTTCACATGAAGAGTCGTGTGAGTTTACTATTGCACACGCAGAGACGTATGTAATGGTCTACTTTGTGTCTATTTTTCCTTTTCCAAATGCAGAGTCATAAAAATTTTATTGCAAATAAAAAAGTGCTTGGAGCAAAATTTAGTAGAAATGCCATTCAAATTTTAAGTCAGTCTTGAAGTTTGTGGCAAGTGATTTTCTAGCATATATTTTTTCATTAGCCTTATTTTACTACCTGATGCAAGTGTTTCCATGATCAAGTTCTCATATGAGGATAATTTTAATTTAGGGCACTTTGCACTTGGGAGTGAATCGGCTTTACTATATGTCTGTCAAACTTTAGGAGCTTGAAATACATTGTCCATATTCACACATATTTAGTTACATTGTAGACACAACCATGCCGCGACGCAAGAGAGCAGAAGAGCCGCAGGGGATTGTTCAACCCAGTAGTACCAAAAAGTCAAAATCAGTGGCGAACAACAGTGTAGGTACCAATAAGCCAGTGGCGGACAATATTGACTATGAACGTCTGGCCCAAGAAATTGTCAAGTTACAAAGAGCAATTCCTGCAAATGTACCTGACCTACCCACCAACCCTGATGAGCCAATCGAACATCTTTCAAGAAACGTTCAAGATGATGCATCGGCCACTCAGACAAGAAATGAAACGACACAGGAAAATCAAATTGCCTCTGTAATAACACAACTCTTAGAAAATACTGCAGGTGAGCCAGTAGGCACAACTAATGATTGTGTTAATTCTAACCATGTCATTTCATTGTCAGAGGGTATCCCCCTTGGTGCCACAGTATCACAAAAGATAAAGGCCAAAATCTGGTCCAATGAGTTTTTTGATTTAAGAGTGCTACTGTCTCACCAGGAGGAAGAACCTCTCATGCTGTCCCTTAATTCGGGTGTTATTAAGGTTCAGCATACCATGAAGTCTAAGACCCCTATGTTCATCAGTCAATGGACTGATGCCTTCCTTATTTTTATTAATATAAGGATACAAAAGCACCCATCAGAAGCTCCCCATTTGTTAAAGTACATAAGTTTTATTAGGGAGATGCAAAGGCTCCACGGCGACACCGCTTGGAGAACTTACGATGAATCATTTAGGAAGCTCAGGGAATCTCTAGAATTAGCATGGCAAAAGCCAGTAGAGGAATTAAGGGGGAAATGTATTTCAATGTCCCAGAAGCAAAACTATGGTCAGCCCTTTCGAGGAAAAACAGCAGACAAAGTCCGCTTCTGCTTTGCTTTCAATCAGGGGGGGAAATGCAAAAACACCCCATGCCCTTACTCCCATTCCTGCCAAATATGTAGCGGCCAACACTCAAAGCTTAAATGTTCATCCCCAACCCAACGAACAGGTGACACAAGAAATCCCCACACCAGTAAAGTGGGACAATCTAAATAAAGAATTGGAGGGCTATGACAAGGGTCTAAGAACTTATTTGGTGAATGGTTTTAAGTATGGTTTCTCTATAGGCTGTGTTGAGACTCGCACAGCACCTTTGTCAAAAAATCACAATTCTGCCTTGAAACATAGGGAGGTCATTGTAAACCATATACAACAAAGCTTAAACCTTAGGAGAATTGCAGGACCATTTTCAACCCCACCATTTACCCCATTTGTATCATCCCCGTTAGGTGTTGTTCCGAAATCTGAACCTGGTAAATTTTGAATTATTCATGACCTCTCATATCCAAAAGACAATTCTGTCAATATCAATATCCCAAAAGAAAACTCTGCGGTACAATATGATACCATTGATTTGATTATACAGCTAGTGCAAAATTATGGAGAAAACTGCTTGATGGCAAAAACGGACATAGAGGATGCATTTAGAATCATTCCAGTGAACCCTGCAGATTATCATTTGCTAGGTTTTTCTTGGGAAAATGAATTTTATTTTGACAGATGTTTACCAATGGGGGCTAGTAGTTCTTGTCAGATTTTTGAAAGAGTGAGTGTGGCTTTGCAATGGGTGATGCAGTCAAAATATAATGCGGGTGCAATGTCACACATTTTGGATGATTTTTTCTTCATCGGTCCAGCTGATTCACAGAGCTGCAAAAATGATCTTACAAATTTTCTCAAAACCATTGGGGTCCCTATTAAAATGTCAAAAACTCAAACTCCTACCACATCAATCATTATATATGGCATTGAAATTGACTCGTGCAAAATGGAAGCACGTCTTCCTGTTGAAAAAGTTGATAAGGTTAGAAAACATCTTTTAGACATTCAATGTAAAGACAAAACAAATTTACGTGAGCTGCAATCTTTGGTTGGACTTCTAAATTTTGCTTGTTCAGTTGTTGTCCCAGTCGAGCATTCCTGCGGCGCTTGATAGACTTGACGTGTGGGGTAGAAAATCAGCAGGACATGATAGATCTTTCAGATGAAACCAAAGCTGATATTGACACTTGGATTTCATTTTTGTCCTCTTTTAATGGAAAATCTGTATTTCTATCTCAAAAATGGTTTTCATCAGATCATCTCACCCTCTATACAGATGCTTCAGGGGCTTTGGGTTTTGCTGCTATTTTGGGTTCCAATTGGTTTGTGTCACACTGGCAGGAAAGTATGAAAAATTACCAAATTGCTATCAAAGAGCTCTATCCAATTGTTTTGGCCATTGAGATTTGGGAGGAGGATATAAAAAATAAGAAAGTCTTATTCATGCCTGATAACTTAGCAGTTGTACAAATTATCAATAAACAATCTTCCAAAGAAAAAACCCTTATGAAGTTAGTGCGCCGCCTGGTGTTAGCAACTCTTAATTGGAACATACATTTTCGAGCAAAACACATACCTGGTAAACATAATATTACGGCTGACCGATTGTCTCGTTTCCAGTTTCAGGCAGCCTTCCAGCACATGCCTCAGCTAAATCTCGAACAAACGCCAATTCCAGAAACCCTGTTGGAACTCTGACTACTGAGGCACAGAATCTTTTAGCCGCAGCTTTATCAGATAATACAAAGGCTGCTTACAAAAGAACATGGGGTCTCTTTATACAATACTTTCCATGTATAACTTCCATACCTTTATCACCCACAGTATTATGCAATTTTATTGCAAAACTTTTTTCACTTGGCTACTCTCCAAGTAGTATATCTTCCCATGTTTCAGCCATAAGTTATGTACACAAGATCCTCAATCTGCAGAATCCTGCTGAAGCATTCTTAGTCAAGAAAATTCTACAAGGGTGTCACCATTCGGCACCTTGTAAAGATTCCAGATTACCTGTTACTGGTCCCATCTTAGCAAACATGCTGAGGGGTATAAATACTTCAATACAAAATTTGTATACAAAATGGCTACTCAAATCAATTTTTCTGTTGGCCTTCAATGCCTTCCTACGATTGGGTGAGATTGTTGTAAAAACAAAAACTGAGCAATGTAAAGTAATACAGAGAAATGATATTACATTTGAAATGTCGCATGCAACACCAGTGGCTGTTGTAATTGTGTTAAGAAATTTCAAAACAAATAAAACGCATGACCTTTTTCAAATCCATCTTAAGGCTTCAGGCAACGTAGACATGTGCCCAGTTAAAACACTCCACACGTACGTTCAAACCTTTGGTCATAAGTCCGGTCCCTTGTTTCAATTCATGGGAGGTGAGCCAGTAACCTATGCATTTGTATCAAAACATCTTCAGAACATAATCCGTTTCATTGGCTTGAACCCTGCCCTTTACAAGGGCCACAGTTTCAGAATAGGGGCAGCCACTCATGCGGCACAATTAGGCTATTCTGAAAACTGCATTCAAAAGATGGGCAGATGGAAATCGGATGCAATTCGCAGATACATTCGGTTGTCAAGCTTTACATTTTAATTCCACCCTCTCAAAGTGTGCAATTACTATTGCGTTTAAGTGCAATGTAGGTATTCTTAATGTTAGTCACAGGTCAGAAGTCAAATCTGTATTTGTTTACACATAGTTTACTTAATTGTTATCTAGTCCTTTATTTCCCAGTATTATGTTCCTGGTGCCAAATCCAGTTTTTTCCTCCCCCCCCCCTCCCCCCATCTAACATTTGAGACATAGGTCAGATGTCAACTGCTGTGCTCTCATAGTATCTACCTGTATGATGTCAATTGAGGGTTTTAAATCAATATCCACAGACTGTTTTCATTTTCTAGTCCCTTTCTAACTTACAATCAGGAATCACACAGGTCAGAAGTCAACTGCGGTGTGATTTATTGGTAACTATTGTTATTCCATTTTTGTTGCTGATCGCATAAACACAAGTCAGAAGTAAACTGGTGTGTTTATGTCAAATTATGTACAAATGAATAATTTTTTTTTTTTAGTCACTGTATGTTTCTGTTACTAACCTGTGCCTACTGGTTCCTCATCATGGTGTGGACTTTGCATGATTGTTGGAATATGTATGTTTATATATGACAGGTGCTAGTTGTTTTTTTTTTTTTTTTTTTTTTTTTTGTTTATGTGTTTTGTTAAGCTGTGTTAATCGCCAAAAATATGTGATGTAACTTATAGTCTAACATCATATTGTATTTTTCAACACTTGTATTTACAAGTAGTACGGGTATAGTCCTGTATACATTCTACTATTTTTTTTTCCCCTCCCATTTCTGACTATACATATATTTTTGTTTCCTGCCATGATCTGGCTAGTCCACCTTGTGTGGGCCCTTCTGCAAACATGCTGTTTGCTTTTGATGGCTGTTTGTTTTGTTTTAGCAATATTTTGTTGTATGCATATGTTGTATATAAATTATACATTTTAGTTGTGTGCAGAGGAGGTCACATTTCGTACTCTATTTGATCTTACATCCAATGTCGGATGATCTTAATATTGTTAAGACCTCCCCTTTAGTCTCTTTTTCTTATTGTCAAATAAATTGACAATATTCACTCAAACATGTGTTATGTTCTTGATAGTACCAGCCAGATCACCAATATTACATAAAACTATTTTTACGGGAGTTGACGGGAGAATTAACGAGTTTGTTTATCAAGCTAACAACGCCTAATGTTTACATCAAGTAGAATTTTATATTATACCAAACATATTCGCAGGGATAATATTATTTTAAAAAAATATTTGATAGCTTTATTTGTAATACATTTAAATAGATAATGATATAAGAAATGCTGTTACCAAACGTATTAATAATTTTCTCATGATTCCGTTCCGTTTCGCAGAATACCAATACCCATGTGGATATTGGTATTTAACGGAACGGAATTTTTTACATTCTTTCTTTGATCCAATATCAGGGCTTTGTTCGTGCAATCAGTTTTATAATAGAGATCAACTGCCATTGATCATGCCTAAAGATACATTTACATGCTTTATATATTAAAAATTTCATGTGCACATTTTATGGATTGCATGTCACTGAATGTTCGTGTCTATGATACAGCGAGAGACAGATTATCATAAATATGTAATTAAATGCGTTTTAATCATGTTTCTCATCATTCCGTTTGTGAATTTTATACTTATCAGTGCAGTCTTATCGCAGTATTTAACATGAAAGTATAATAAAACAAAATATTCGGAAATGTATTTATTGGTCAATAAGACTGCTCACAGATCTCTCTCATCGACGATGGAAACTAAAATATCGTTTCAAAACAAATTAATTCAAAGTACAATTCACACACCAACGCTTGATCAACATACAGTCTTGAATAACAATCGACAACTGATTACACTTATGGCTCGCCAAACATATACATGTGCGAACTTTTAAACAGAGATTTCATATCATAAAGTATTCTCGTGCATAATGTGACATTACGTAAGCATTATAAATTTGAATTGACAGATAACCGCGATGCGATAAAAAGCTGTAACAAACAAAATACAAATATAAATGACAGGTATTGGTTTCCATAGAAAAAACATTTCATCAACTTTTCACATAGATTTGAGTAATGCAACATATTTTTAAATATATACTGGATAGAAATTCAATAATTGATTAGAAAATAATGAGTTAAAACAGTAATCAATTGACTTTATCAAACTGACAGTACGTAATTATCAAGTTCAAAATGTAATGTTTGTCGACAAAATGGCGCACCATACTTGAAGCACATGGTAAACTAAAATCCATCGATAATAAGAATATGCAAAACTAAGCATAGTTGACAATAAAGACAGGGGTAAATTACATCACTAGAAGATTAATAGTACATTATTTCAAGAGTCAAAACACTTACACTGTGGAATTCAAGGCTTACAAAAAACTGTAGTAATCGAGCGTATAGGGAACTCCAACCTTAAACTGACAAGTCGTACACAAATTCTTTCGTACAAAATAATGAGATATGCACAAGACATAACAGGAATAAAAGTTGACGTTGTACACAACATAAGCACACACGTTATTTATATTTTTAAATTGATGAAATGGTTTGTTAGCTTGCTTCTTATATCCTAAAAGGAAACGGCGAGTAGTTGTTATGATATTTTTCATATTTTAAAGTTTGAAAGATTCCGTTACGTTCCGTTAAATACCAGTATCCACACGGGTAATTGTATTTTGTGGAACGGAACGGAATAAGAAGAAAATTGTTTTTAAGTATGGTAACAGTATATAAATAGTGCCTGTTTGGGAGGGTACCAGTTGAAATTGACACCCCGAGAAAACCATTGTCAACCGACGCTTCGCGTCGGTTGACAATGGTTTTCTCGGGGTGTCAATTTCAACTGGTACCCTCCCAAACAGGCATTATTTATTTTATTATACTGAATGTCTTAATTTTTATAGCAAATTTTACTGCTTTTATATAGAAAAGACGTGAATTCTACGGCGAACCGTACGCGCATAATTAACGCGCATGTAACAATTCGTTCTATCGGCCCGTTGCTAAGCGTGCGAGGGAGAGAAAACGGACTGTCAACTGCGTCTAAACCAATCAGATTGCAGTATTTAACATGAAAGTATAATAACATCTGTTATATCATAATTCATTTCAATGTATTACAAATTAAGGCTATCAAGTATTTTTTTAAAAATAATGTTACAGCTAGCTAGTATCCCTGCGAATGCATTTTGTATAGTTCAAAATTCTACTTTATTTAAATTCACATTGTCATTTTCTACCTTGATTAACTAATTAGCAAATTATTCCATAACAAATTATTTGTTATAAATTGATTAAATGCTGTCTTTGAAATGATATTTTTCATATTTTAAGACAGTTTGAAAGATTCCGTTCCGTTCCGTTAAATATCATTATCCACACGGGTATTGGTATTTTGCGGAACGGAACGGAATCAGAAGAAAACTATTTAAAAGTATGATAACAACATTTGTTATATCATCTGACATTCATTCTAATTTATTTCAAATAAGACTATCAAGTATTTTTATCGATGTTATCCCTGCGCTGCGAATGAGCTTGGTATAATATGATTTCTAATTGATATAAGCATTCTGTTTTTGCTAGCTTAATTAACCAACTAGTTAGTTCTGCCGTGACAATAATATAAAATGGATTAAAAAAATGAAATAAGAGTTTGTCGTTGTATACAACACAAGCACACAATCGCTGAAATTGATAATCAGCACATACACAAAATGACTGAATTGATTTGATAGCTTGCTTCATTCATCTCTAAATAATCTAATAAAAAATTCAAGGAACGGCGAGTAGTTGTTATGATATTTTCATTATTTAAAAAGTATGAAGATTTCGTTCCGTTAAATACCAATATCCACACGGGTAATGGTATTTTGCGGAACGGAACGAAATCAGAAGAAAATTATTCAGAAGAAAGAATACTTAAGTAAATTTCATCGATGTTACACATACAGATTTATTGCGTTTGGTTTAAATCTCAACTTTATATGTACAGTGTCAATCTTACATCTTAAAACAACAAGTGACTTTAGGTTTTCTCGGGAAAGAAGCGTGAAATGACTTATACAGCAATGAGTAGCATATTTCATATAATACACAGTGCATTTAAACATCAAAATTTGAAATATAATCTCCCATTTACAATAGGTGTAATTGAAATAATGGCGTTTTAAAACAAAAATTGTTTCCCCGTTGGGGGCCTCTTAACTGGTTCCGTTCCGTTCCGTTCCGCAAAGTACCAATAGCCAAATAAAGTAAATATTTAATTCAATGTTTAAACATAATAACTTATATAAACATAGGTACAGTGGGTTACAGTGGTGTACAGTGTTTGTTAGTACCCTGTACAGTCATGTCGGACAACTTGTGCACGAGATAGAATACAAAACGGAGTTCTGTTAAGACTGATCATGCGTCCGGTTTCTTATCGTCAAGCTTTATATTGTCCATCCTAGCAACGCTGTCATGCAAATCTATCTCGCATCCACCGGCGACAGATTCATTCAACGACGGATTTTTCTTTGGATTGAATTTACGGACAAAGTATTCATTTAGATTTGAATATATTTCCCATTTGCTTTTTACAAGACTCGGAAAATTTGACATGAGACTTTTCAATGTGTCAGGGTGGACATTTTTATCAAATCCTGTGCAAAACGTCCTGTTGTGCAAGACCATCCATAGAACAATAACGGCGTTGCTACTTAGCGAATCACCGTTAAATAAGTCTATATAGTTGCTGACCAGACAAATATCATTTTTTGCGTCATACATCATAATTGTGATCTTTTGAGGCGATATGACAATGTTTGGCGTCATGTGATTTGACCTCTCTGGATGCCTGTTTCTTTGAATCAATGAGAATACAATGGTCTGAGCTAATGCCTGTTTTATTACATCGTCTGAAAGATCTTTTTTGACCTCTGTTATCATTTTCGGAGAATCCTCGGAATCTGAAAGTTTAAGATAGAAAGTAAGAAAGTAAGTCACCATTGATCTGTAAAAAGAAAGTAAAAAAAAAGTATATTTCTCTTTATCCAAGTCAGTTTTATCAAATATATATATATGAACTATATACAAATAAAATAATATTTGAATATATTTAGCGGAAACGTATTAAGATTTTTTAACATTTGACAAATTTTGAACGAAAATAAGTCAATTCCTTTCTGGAAAACACTATTTTAGTCTTGATGTAAAGAAAGGGTAACCAAGAACGAGGGCAGACTAAATAACATCCTGGCGGAAAATGAAGGCCAAGTTCATATCGTGCAGATATGTGTGGCAACTGAGTTTAAAATATACAAACAATTGTGCATGCTCTTGCGCTTGTTTGATTACATATATCTTTATACAACTGAGAGATTGGTACATGTAGTATTATATATATGATATAATTAATTAAAGTCAAGATTTCCAGTCCTGCTAGCTTCTCTAAATAACAAGCCATTTGCATTATGATTTCAATTATGGTATCCCACTTCTCAGTGTTCTTGTATCAAGAATTTTTTGAGCAGTATATCATTGAAATATATAGACAAAACATACTTAAAAAATACAAATATAATGGGGGTCATTGTTCATCCCTCTGAGTTAGGGCATAACTAAGTTGAACGTTTTGCATCTAAATAAGGATTTGTTGTCAATATTTTTGATTAAGAAAATTTATTTCTTCAAATATTGTTTTTAATTATGCACACTGGTCAAACTAAATAGAGGGGTAAGGAGAAAAAATTGTATGAAGCTGCATAAATTGTGACCTTTTTGCACTTAAAATAGACAACTTCTATAGTTACAATTTGATTTGAAATTAAAACATTTTGAATATCAAGAACTTATAAGATTTATCCAGTTTGCCTAGATATGTATTCAGTATTATTTTGACATAATAAAAATATGGGGGTCATTGATGTCAAAGTTTAGATCTATGGCTTCAAATGAAATATTCTCGCAAAATTTGACTTTAAAAATTCAGACATTTTCTATATATTTTATGGAAGGGAATTACCGCCAACATTCTATGTATCTTGATTTTTTTTCTTATTATGCTTACTTCTTTATTTTTCAGTACATTTACACTTGCATGTCACTTTATTGTTTTTATATTCATGCTTATCCAATTTCACTTTGATTCTCTTTGATTCTTTATATTCTATCTCTGTTACAAACGTGAATTCAAACGCGCAAACCATAAGGCACTTTCAATAAAGACGAATACAAGTTGCATGAATTTAATGCTGCATTATGACACCAGGCGGCAGTGTGTGTGCTACAATTGCTGCTCCCAAAGATTTATTAAAACGAAACTAGCAAATGGCATAAATTTAATAAATTCGTGATAACATCGCAAATTAAGGGCTTAGTATAGAAATATGAAATACATGTAAATATAGTAAACTTTTAACAAGCCATGATATACGCAGACTCGAAAAGATACGGTTTAATTTTTACATGTACAATGCCTCCACGCGGTTCTAAAAAAATCACAGAGGGGGGGGGGGGGGTTCTGAGATATAATTTTGTATTAGTTATTTTATTGGTTAATTAAATAAGTGTGAAGTTTTCATTGGGGGTGAATCTGATCTCATTCTAGATCCGCAATGCAATGTACCGTATATATATGCAGTAACAAATTATTTGCTTGAACGGTTAATTTTTAGAAGAGGAACATGTCATAAGTACTTGTCGACAGGACTTTATTTTTATTTGAGGCGAAAAGAAGTGGGATGCTGCACGGTTCTGTCCAAAGGTACCCGTGGAATATGTAGATGAAATAGAAATAAAAATAAACCAAATTTTAAGATGTTTTTGAAAAACAATAAAAGGACTGGGGTACGAAATGCTTAGAAGTAGCTTTTCCTGTACTCTAGTACGTGTGGAAATTATCACTTGCATGAATCACTATGTACCTCTCGTTAGGCTACAGTACTGTGTATCCCTGATTCAATGCGATGAATTAATATCCGCGTGAAATTCCGGGTTAAAAACTTAAAACTGCAGGTTTTAAAATATCACTTATTTTTCTAAAAGTTTTGAACTTGTGATAAAAAAAAAGTTTGGTGCACGCGATTTTATATTCTTGCGATTCGGCACAGAACGGTGGAATTGCAGAAGTAAATATACGTATACGCGGTAAAATTAACGAATCTAAAGTATCAGTGACTTAATTACACAATGAGTAAACGAAAACAAACCAGGCAAAGAGATTAAAATACGGTATGTGATATGACTGTTTATACGTTTTGGTTTAAAATCTAAATCAAATCTTAATAAAAATTCTTATATAAAGTTCTAAATAAAATGTTTTTTTTCTTCCAAAATACAAAAAATAAATAATGTATGCTTCTTATTCACACAAATTTTCGAAGTGATAAAAATGTGTATGTATCATTCACAGCCATGCTTATTGTAGGTTTGTTTATTTTAATATAAATCATGTACATGTAACTGAATGTCCATGTTTAGATTTGAAGGTGTTTACGCTATGATACATGTAACTTAGAGACATGAACCTCATACTTGTCTACCTGTCTACCTGTCGACAGACTTCCATATCAAGCTTGCAATGATGATTATTATGATACGGATGCTAATAATGAAAACTGTAAGATTATATCGTCACATATATATAACTGATGCGCAGACTTAGAATTTTATTTTATTTTAGGGGGGGGGGGGGGTCCAGTCACCCCACCACCCTTGAAAATTCAAACGTTTTTAAATTCACATAGTAAACCTACTGAAAATAGAACTCGACCTACCCCCCCCCCCCACCCAAAATTATAAAGTATCCCTTAGTACATAAACCTCGCCTCCATTTCTTGATCTTAACATATAAACATTGGAGCGAAATGTCCCACATTTTTTATTAAGTTAGCTACGTTGTTTTTTTTCGGGGAGCAGCAATTGTAGCGCGCACACTGCCGCCTGGCTTCATAATGCAGCATTAAATTCATGCAACTTGTATTCGTCTTTATTCAAAGTGCTTTATGGTTTGCGCGTTTGAATTCACGTTTGTAACAGAGATAGAAGAAAGAATTTACACGAATAAGAAGAAAAGGTTGCAACATAGAATTAAGCAAACAATGAAGGATCAGAGAGAATCAAAGTGCAATTGGATAAGCATGAATATGAAAACAATAAAGTGACATGCAAGTGTAAATGTACTGAAGAATAAAGAAGTAAGCATAATAAGAATAAAATCAAGATACATAAAATTTTGGCGGTAATTCCCTTCCATAATATTTGCATGATTTTATTCTCAACATCTATCACTCTCTCAAGATTTCATTTTGTACAAGTCACACAGAACCTATATTATATGTTACAAACCTATCAAATGTTTAAAATGTAAATAATAAATTAAGAACAATATATAGAAAACCATATTGAAAATTCATAAAATTCCTTGTCATTTTCGTGTAAAAAGAAACCTTCCGCACGAAAAAAAACCTTCCCCCAAAACTTGTTTGTTTCTTGAATTCAAGTGGTTTTTCTTTATAAATGTTGTGTAATTATGAAATAATAGTCTTTCTCTGATCATTAAATAAATAAAATCATATTCATAAAAAATATAATGACCAATCAAAACGTGAGGAGTGAGATACCTTTAAAAAGAGAAAAAAGGCGTTAAAAAGCAATAAAGAAAACAAATTCGTTTAGTTAGTTCCAACACTTGCGCGGGATATCAACGACAGCGTTACCGTTCATAGACCGAATTAAGTAAATACCAATATCAATGTTGCCCCAAAAATATGATTCTAATAGAAGGAAAATATAAACTGCTGTAGAATGTATTAATAAACAAGAGGCCCGTGGGCCACATATCGCTCACCTGAACAATAGTTCTTGTTTCATTATATTTTGAAATGGTATATTATAAATTGAAGTCTCAAAAACATTGTAAAATCAGTTATATTCTCATTTATATTAAGGTTTTAACATATATTAAAGAGACAGTATGGCGCATCTTATTAAAAAACCGACTTAACAAATTTTCCGATCGGGTTCGGTATTTTTGTACTACTCAAATGTATAAACTTTCAGAAAATTACAAATTTCTCCATGAAATATATCTAATTATTTCATTAAAATTAATAATTACGAATAACCCATACATACTTACATCGCAACGTGTTAAGGGGTTCAGCGTTCTATACTATTACGCATGCGTATTTACTGTAAACAAAACACATGCAGGGCTCGCGATGATTCTCCTGGACATATTTGTTGATAGAAATATGTCTTTTCTACTTCTCCCAGGTAATAATTGTTCAAAGTTTTTAAAATAACTACAATTACTATTTTGTACTATTTTGTAAACATGTATTTTGCGTGTTTATAATAGGAGTTGCTACAACCTAAATTCATTTTTGTAAGTGAGGCCCCTTTAAAATGAACTAAATTTAGTAAATTTAGTAAACCATTAATAAATTATCGAGAAAATGATGATGTGTTCCGTTTAGAGAATTCCTTTTATCTCCTATACCATGATGACCGTAGTCGGGCGAAAATCTTGTAGTTTTCAGCAAGTGTCAATTGTTGTCAATCAAAAGTCACGTGGTACAAATAAACGATATAAGATTATTCAGTGTTGTACGACCTTTAAATTTCCGGAAGCTCATAATACATTAATTGAGTATGAAAGGGATTTTTATGTACTTCAACTGTCACAATCAACGTTATTTCTTATTTCCTAACGATACAATGGGTAAATCTTAAGTTATTTACACATGTGTTTTCAGCTGTACTGTCTTTTCAAACAATGCATAAAACGAAGCCTACTTTTCGGGGACATCATACTATATGATATATGATGTTGACCAATCTTAATATCTACCCCCATCATACGGCTGTTCCATATGCATATGGAAAACATATTTGGCCCCATTTAAGGCACCCCTTGGATATTAGAGCCAGGAATTTCACAATATAGATTCCTCTTACCCTAGAGATGATTCACGCTAAGTTTCCTCAGTGCCGACCTCAGGGTCTCTCAGGGTTTCCTCAGTACCCTCAGTGCCGACCTCATGGTCTCTCAGGGCTTCCTCAGTACCCTCAGTGCCGACCTCAGGGCCTCTCATGGTTTACTCAGTACCCTCAGTACAAACCTCAGCGTTTCTCAGTACCCTCAGTGCAAACCTCAGAGTCTCTCAGGGTTTTCTCTGTGCCACTCAGGGTTTCTTCGGGGTTTTTTAATAGTCTCATGATTTTTGTTTTCATTACAGTAGTGTTACGTTTGGTCCAGTGTTTTTAGATAAGTAACAGAGGTGAAAAGTTTACAAACAGACGGACGGACGACAAACAACAGGTGATAAGAAAAGCTCACTTGAATCTTCGCCACAGGTGAGCTAAAACGACATTTATGACAAAAATTCGGACTACCCATTCCCATTTTGAGGACTTATGTATGACAATTTCGACATGCTAATCAGAATCTAAAAGGCAATTCAACAATGTTTTCATGTATAATATGCATTATTTTCTTACATATTCTAAATTTTACGGTAAGAGTGGCAACCATTTGAAATTGGCTCTCTTGACTGTATATTGAATTGCATGTCTCGCTACAAATCATATACAAAACCATAATGCCGTTCGTGCTGGATAATCTAAAGACATAAACAAATAGGTTCCGCCCTTTAAAAAATCCACATTTACCATTCTGTTCATCTAACGATTCAATTATTTCCTCTCCCTCCTCTTCCTCCTCCACAGCTTTTGCTATTGCTGGTACATCTTCATTTTCGTTCATTGGATAAGGTGACATGAAAACAATATCAATAAATCCATGCCATACTGAATCGTTTCCTGGAAAAAAAATAAAAGTATACATATAGAATTCCTTTTAAGACTTTTTAGTTTTGAAAATTTGTGTCTCAAAATATAATTCACAAGCTTTTTTTGCATTGCATCAAAATTTAATGTTTAGTTTTTATATTTAAGTGTATTTTCATATAAGTAACAAAACGATTTCCTGTTCATTATATTAATAGAAACACAAGACAAGCATTTGTAAAATCTTAAAAAAATAACTTTTTGGCTTTGCAAATTCCAACAATGAATATATATGACACTTAACTGAATATAAATTTAAATTGTTAGTTTGAGGCGATGTTGATAAATTGTCAAATTAATTCAAAGTAAAAACAAAACAGGTTTCATTCAGAATAACATATTTCAAATCTCTGGAAAAAATAAATTAAAGGAAAATGACGCTTTTCTCTCCTGTACTACCTTAAAATGTATGCACTCAATTGTAAAGCATATTAGCTGGTAAAAGCTTTACAGTACAATTAGCAACAAAATCTTTTTTTATAAAAAGATGCATCGATCGACAAAAACCGAGAAATATGTATATTGACGACAAGAGGAACAAGAGGTCAACAGGCCTTAACGATCACCCGAGTACCATAGGCTATTTACAGCCCAATAGAAAAATCTGACGTATGCATTAGAGAAACCTCCATTTTCAAGAAAAAAAAATAAACACAGGGAAATGGCTATCATCCTTCTCTACCTTAATATTAGCAAAAAGACCGATACTTTTTTTTTTCGTTGGTGAAACAACTTAAAAGTAATAAGAGTGCATGACGGAAAGGTACAATATGCTAATGATAGAAAATGATATAACAAAAATTTGTTCACTGTCTTGATAATTATATATATATATATATATATATATATATATATATATATATATATATATATATATATATATATATATATACTGGCAAACATTTCAGCATGAGATGTGGTGATAACAAAAGATTGTTCAAAATCAAAAGTCCAAAGGAATCAAAGTACTGAAGTACTAACGGGAGTTGATTTTATCGACTATTATGTTTTTTTAAATCAACGATATGTTAGGTTATGTTGCATGGCAAGTAGTTTCCTAGACCCCGTTTCCTATATGTATTTGAGTTATACACATTTTTTATAATATGAATTCTTCGACAGGAATTTCGTGAAAACCCCATATGAATCATATGTAATTATCAAATAATTAATTTCGTCAAACTACGTATCAGTAATCGAAATATTTCTGAGAAATTGTATGGATCCAAGCACTATAGAACTCTAGTCTCGTTCAACCAGATGCTCGTCTGTCTCCGTTAATCTCCGACAAGCGGAGTTTAACGGAGACAGCCGAGCGTCTGGTTGAACGAAACTATATTGAACTCTGGCGTAGGAATACATAAAATGTACGAATATAAAAAAATATCTATATTGTTCGTGCCAATTAAAATCTGACCATTTACAAGGTATCTATAAATAAGTGTCCTTAAAAAACTAAGCTTTAGAATACATTACATCAAATTTATGGATTATTTTTAAGAACTAAATGTTGTCAGCGCTTAGATCCAAACACTGTTTCACTTTCGGTTTGCATGAGTATCTGCATAGGAGAGTTGATTAAAATCAACACCCAAAAATACAAAACAATATTGCAAATGTTATAAAAAAATACGTCTGCATCAGACAGCGGTTTAAATGGGAGAAAAAAATGCCTAGTTTTTTAGAAACATTTGATTGTGAACGTGTTTTTTTTTATAACATTTGCAACATTGCGTTGGAGGATTTGCGTACACTTTGTTAAGTAAGTTGTTTTTTGACTCTGTTTACAAATCGTGTCCAACTTTCGATGTGCTAATAAGAGGATAATGCCATACATTTTTACCGGAATTCTTAACTTTGTCAGACAAGTTTTGCAATTAGCTTTCTGGTACCATATCGATGTGAATTTTTAAATATATTTATATGTAGAAACCAAACATCTAAGTACTCTCTGTAACAACGCTAAGATTTCTATATCAAAACATTTGGCACTTTCTACATGTATTTAGTATTGGTGAATATTAGGACGACTCAACAAAACTTACATGTACAGCTACGGTGAAATATTCAGATCGTAATATTCCACCTTGATTTCCCTCGGACTAAAATGTAAGACTTTTATGTTTTTAATGTAGCACGTGACTGACTCATATGTCTCTATGTTTGTACAGTGATGATTATATTTTGGCAATATGGCCGTAGTTGACCGACGCTCCGCCTACTCATTCGGAGTTCTTGAAATATTAATATTTTGGAGTAGCTGTCCTACGAAAGTAGTTGCCCTTTGAATATTACCGTCAAATTGTTGTGTCTGAATAAGAACAAAATAGCAGCGTCAAGATATGCTCAAATCTCTGCAGAGAAAAGGGAGAAACGTTTAAAATTTATCGGCAACAATACAATGTAAGTATATATTAGAAATGCAAAGATTTTTGTGGAGTATTTAAAAGGCGAGATTGACAATTTATTTTGAAGAGTTTTAATGAATTAAATTGGACTAGATGTTAGGCAACTTGTTTACCTGGGTTTGCGTACGTCATCACTTTTTGTGAATAAATGTGTCATTTGATAGCCCTCGGGAAAACAAAACACTTATTATGTTTGTTACTGAGTACAGTAATATATTTGGTTGATCAATCTCATAGGCGGCTTTGCTTCGTCTCGCCATCTATATGATTAATCAACCCGATATATTAATGTAGTCAGTCAGTAACAAACCTAATAAATTATATTATATGTCGAAGCTAAAATAATATCATCAAATTGTCATGGTCTGCATGATCTTAAAACAAAGAAAAGATGTTATACAAAACTATAAACAACTAGACCTGTTTTTCGACAGCCCTTTAAGCCTCTTATTTAGGTTCTAAAGTTGTTTTTTTTTCAAAGATTGTGTATTATATAAAATGAGAACATATGTTATAAACATATACCCATACATGATCTTTAAATAACTTTAAATACCCAATGAAAGATAACTCCAGAACTTTATATCCAAAATAGTGTTTATATCTTGAAGAAAAGTTTTAAAAATTAATATTTAAGAAAGTACTCATTTATGATTAAAGAATCTCGATATGCCTATAGACCTAATGATTATTATTCACTGTACAAAGTGAGATACCCCTTGAAATTTAAATGTTTAAACTGGGATAATGGTATTATTTTCAATCCCTTTAAACCCCTATAAGGAGTCAAAAAGTTGCCCCTCGGATCATAATTTTAATGTACTCTTTACTCTGAACTATAAACTGAAAAAAAATTGAAATCGGATAAAATAAAAAATATAGCTTAAGAGCTGTTTTCAGCTTTGGCCTCTTCTGATCCTTTTTTCCGAATTTTACTTTCAGAACCTTTTACGGTATGTGCATTAGATCGCTAATTGTAAATATGAAATACAAAAAAAAAAAATGCTTGAAAACTGAGAAAACGTTGCATGAGTAAATTCAATTTAACAACGTAACTTCCCGATATGATTTTCATCGGCTCATATAACCGAAAGTACTCAATACTTTTCAACGAAACTTGAAATATGTGTTTATTACTTCTATCTAAACAACGTCTATGCGTCTCATAACTTTTCTATTTTTGGATTTTTGTTTTTTTTATTTTTTATTCCCCTTTTTTTCAAGTTTAATGCCTTATATTCTAAAAACGCTTAGAGATAAAACAAGAGGCCCATTGGCAACATCGCTCACTTAAACAACAATAGGCATGATAAAATTAGCTTAATGGAGACATAATACAAAATATTTGGACAATGTGGAATAATACATGTCGATTCTATATAAATTTAAAAAAAATCATTTTCCCCCTGAGTATTCTTATGTTTATAATCAAGTCCCTTTTCTAACAGGATGCTTTTATAGCCATATCACATGTTAAGCATTGCAATTCTGAAAAAAGATCCTAACCAATTGTTTATATATGGGATATAAACCTACATCAAACTCTGAACCCCTTGTGGGGCCCAGGAATCATCCAGGGGCCAGAGTCTAAACAATTTTAAAGAATCAGCAATATGACAAAACGCTTGCTTATAAGTAAACCAAATGTGACACCATTTCCAATTTTGTGAATTAAAATGTGTTCCTTTGTACAATTCGATCACCGATGTGGTCCCACCCTAATCCTCAAAATTGTGATTGTAACGTATTTGAATCTTCACTATCTGAAGTTGCTTCCACTAAAGTTACAGCTTTTCTAAACAAATAGTTTTTTAGAAGAATTTTAAAGATTGTCTTCTCCCCGTGGTGACCCAACCCTACCCCCGGAGATCTGAACACATTTGAATTTACGCTTCCTGAGGATGCTGCCACACAAGTTTCACCTTACCTGGCTGATTGGTTTCTAAGAAGAAGATTTTTATAGATATACTCTACATATTTCAATGTAAAAATTCGACCCCCCATTGTGGCCCCTACCTACCTCTAGGGGTCATGATTTTCACAACTTTGAATGTGCACTACCTGAGGATACTTCCACACAAGTTTCACCATTCCTGGCTGATTGTTGTCCGAGAAGTTTTTATACACCCTGCAAACGAAGTTTGGAGGTGGGTGGGGGGGGAGATATAGGAATCACCTTGTCCGTCCTTTCGTCTGTCTGTGCAAAATTCGTGTCCGGTTCATATCTTTCTTATGGAGAGACATTGGAAGTTCTTACTTTACACAAAGATTGCTTATGACCTGAGGGTGTGTAATGACCTTGACCAAATCATTCGAGCAAGGGTCACTTGCAGTAAAGGTGCAAAACTTGTGTCCGGTCCATTTTTTTCTTTTGGAGAAACATTGGAAATTCTTACTTCATACAAAGATAGCCTATGACCTGAAGGTATGTCATGACCTTGACCCAAGGTCATTTAAGCAGGTTCAAAGTCATTGTTTAATAATGCTCAATTCTTATATGTCTCATGCATTGTATGAATGGAAATGACTAGAAGGTAAAATTGTACACAAAGCTTGCTTGTGTAAGGCAAATTAAATTAATTGTTAGATTTTCATCGCTGCACGCCCCTCTGAAAATGGCCCGCCTCGATATATTTTATATTTTTTTCGGGAAAAACAATGTGTGGAAATTTTTTTTCGGTAAAAACATCGGGCTCGGTATACCAAAAATTATAAACATTTAATGGCTGCTTGACATGGGGATTATCGTTTGGTTCCAGTCATGTTTGTTTTCATAAGGATACTAATGTTTTCATGCATTAACAGTTAGGGTTAAATAAAATGGGATTTAAAGAATAGAAACTGGTTTATGTACTCATATTAGCATAAACAATTAAAAAAAAATAGAGCAGTTGTTATGTTATAGAAAATGAATTGTTAAATAGATAGCATACGTTATTTTCTACAATAGCAAACTAATTGAATTATGATTTTTTTCTAGCGGGTGGTATTGTGAGCTTGCTCACAGTACCTCTAGTTAAAGATTTACCCTATATATTCCAATGTAAAAGTTCGACCCCCCACCCAAATTGTGGCCCCACCCTACCCCCGAGGGTCATGATTTTCCAAATTTTACGAAAAATTTAAATAACTTCCAATTATCTCCCCTTTTAAAAGGGCGTGGTCCTTAATTTTCACAACTTTTATTACCTTTGCCTAAGGGTGCTTTGTGCCAAGTTTAATTGAAATTAGCCCAGTGGTTCTGGAGATGAAAAGTTCAGACAGACAGACAGACGAAATGTGATCAGAAAAGCTCACTCGAGCTTTCACCTCAAGTGAAATTGTTCATTGTCGTGCAGTAAACTCAGGTAACCTATTGCTATCTGTTTTCGTCCGGCGTCGTGCGTTACCAATTTTACATTTTTAACTTCTTAAAAACAACAAGGCAAATTGTGACCATTTTTTGTGTGAAGCATTTCAATGGTAAGAGGAATCTAATTGTGAAATGTATGGTTCTACCATCCCCGGGGCGGCACAGGTGGAGCCAAATATACAAAATAAACAACAAATTCTCAAAAATCGTCCTCTTAACTCCCACACAGGTGAGAAAAACTGATTGCATGGTTATGATGTCCATGAAGCCCGCTACCAAAATTACGAAATTCATGGCCCCTGGTCAGAGGCTCAGGCTATAGGGTTGAGCCAATATGACCATGTAGTAAAAATGTATTAAATCTTAGAAAATTTTCTTCTCCACTCCCTTTCAAATTTTTTAAAAATAAATACATGGTTAATGTGTCCATGAAGCCCTCTACCAAAATTGGGAAATTCATGGCCCCTTTGACAGGGATTCTAGGCTCTACGATGGGGCATTTATGGCCATATACAAAAATTGTATTAAATCTTAGAAAATTGTAGTCTCTAATCTTGTAAATATTTATTAAAAACTAAATGCATGGCTATGATGTCCATTAAGCCCTCTTCCAAAATTGTGAAATACATGACCCCTGGGTCAGGGGTTCAGGCTCTAGGGTGGGGCCAATATGGCAATATAGCAAAAATGTATTAAATCTTAGAAAATCTTCTTCTCTACTCCCATATATATTTATTAAAAACTAAATGCATGGTCATGATGTCCATAAAGTCTTCTACCTATTCTGTTAAATTCATAACCGCTGGGACAGGGGTTTAGGCTCATGGGCGGGGCCAGTATAGCCATATACTGAACATTGTGTCAAATCTTAGAAAATATTCTTTACTTCCACACATGTAAGCTAAAAACTGAAAGCATGGTTATGTCCACTAACAACTTCTCTATTGTAAAATTCATGGCCCATGGGTCAGGGGCGCTGGACCTACGGGAGGGGGGATGCAATATGACCGTATAGTGTCAATGACGTCAAAATTATGATTACTATGAAGTTTTCTACTAAAATTTTAAATTTCATATCCCCTGGGGTATGGGTTTTGACTCTAGGGAGGGACCGACATGGATGTTTAGTGTTAATGCATATAATGTTTAAAAATTATTACTCTACTCCCACACACCTGTAAGGAAATCTGAATTCAAGATTTTGTAGACCAGGAAGCCCGCTACCAAAATTATAAATTTCATGTTCCCCGAGGGCTTCTGACTAGGCCGAGGCAAAAATGTTCATATAGTGTTAATGCATTTAATGTTTAAGAAATCGTCTTCTTTACTTCAGCTAATAATGAATAAAAAACTGATTGCATATAAAGAAAAAAAAAAGCCGTCTACATGCACGTAACATCGTTTTTGAAAGTGGGGGACCAGACTCATCCAAAAAATATTGACAAGCAAAAAAAAAAGGAAAAAATGTTACTTAACAAAATCCTGAAAATCCTAATCCGTTGGGGGAGGAGGGTGGGGAGGAAGCATACCTTTATCTTTGACTCTTTAATTTCACTGTTTATTTCCTTATTTTAAATTCAATTTTTTACATGGTCCCATAAAAGTGGGTATGGTATTATTTTTTTGTATGTAAATTTCAGAAAAATCTTTGCTGCGCAAAAAAGTTGAGGGGGGGGGGCAGGGCCGCCCCCTTCATGTTACATGCCTGGTCTATCAAACTTTTTAATTGCATGTCTCCCAATGTAGGGATTTGAATCTAGGGCGGGGCCAAACACTCATATAGTGTATAAGGTAGGGTTCTTAATGCAGGCTGTGGCCAAAATGGTAATTTAGTGTTAATATATATAGTGTTAAAAAAAACGTTTACTGACACAGAATAAAAACTGACTGCATATTTAGAAAAAAAAACCCAAAAAACAAAACATTGAGATTTCATGTCACCTACATGTAAGGCAAAGATTATAACTGGGATGGGAATATATACATGTATTTGTCTTATTATTTAATTATGCTCAGGAATATCAATAAAAAAAGAAGTAAATTCACAAATATAGAAAAGAGTAAGAAAGGAGCTGTATATCAAAGTTAACAGGTTCTGAAAGTATTTGGAAAGAGCTCAAGGAGGTAGGGTAACAGTTAATGAAGTTATCTTCCCTTGCTTCTTCATAATAGAGTTATCTTCCTTTGCTGGTGCATATTTAGTAACTAACCATTGAATATAATGTAATTATAAGAAAAAAGTTGTATGAGTTATGCAAGAAACATTTGAAACAAAAATTTTTTTTTAACTTTCTAGATAAACAAATAGATTTGTTAATAGTCAAGTAATAATTGGCTAACTGAAATCGTTGATAAATGTAAAATGATTGTGTATATAAATGTCAGAATGGTGAATAATCTTCAATGAAGGTTGAATATTCAAAAGCTGGAACAGGAGAAGTGAGTAACTCATGATGGCTTTTAAAGCTGTTAATTTGTTGGTTTTTTTTGTCTAAATGCCCACAGGGAGAGTTTCTGTCTGTCCCTGGAGATGGGAGGTTGTTTAGATAAAACATATATACTAGCCGCATTGTTTTACATTATTTATGAAAACATTTACACATAAAACCTATCATGAAAGTTAGAAATATGGGGAAAAAAATTCTAACAGAGTCTTGCAACTTTTCAATATCAGGTCATGCACTCTATTATGATCTTTAAGTTTTTCGCTAAAATTATAAGTTTCAGAGTCTTTTTTTAAAGATTTCAGACTGGAAAGTGGTCGTCATTACAAATTTTTAATTTTGTACTTAAGAATGAAAATTAATTAAATGCATATATGAGACTCTTCGACAAGTTTGTGTATGGGTTAAATGCTACTCAGGTGACCGTTTACGCCTATTAGCCTCTGGGTTTTTTTTGTTTTGTTTTGCAAATATGTTCATGGTGACTTAAGTGTAACAAATAACTGTAAAGTTTTAGACAGAGTAGCACCTTACGTGTGCAAGGGTTTCTCAGATTAAATATATAGTACATGTATTACCTCGTACTGATGTCTCTTTTATTTGAAATTGCATACGCAGTACAGATAAGGCTACACATTGCTTTAATATGCTAATGAAGGGATAATGAGATATGACGTCATAATACATGCCCCGCCTCTGTATTTCCATATATGGAAAATATACCGAAAACAGCAGTTTTAGCAAAATATACGATTGATTTAATACTTCATGGGAAAACCTATAACAACGAAATACTCATATGTGTATCTATAAATTAACAACAACGAAAATATACGAAGAATATCCATAACACATCTGTCGTATGGGTGGAATCTGCGTCCTGAAAGCGCTCGTCAGACGCTAAATTTGATGTAAACACGTGTAGCTGGTGTTCCCGATGATAACGATCTTTTGATGATTTAACAGGTATGTAGAATAGATATACAGTGTATTTGTAATGGACCAGATAACTAAGTAACCATTTTATTGTGTTTTTATACAGTTGATGTATTTCTGATCAACTTATTGTGTTGTTTCATTCAAAACGTGAGAAGAGACTGCATTGTTTACATTTATACTGTACAATATACATGTATAGGTTTATTGTCGGTCCGTTAAATTGTTACTCATTTTCTTCAGAAAGTTCAATCGACACGATCGAATCAGTTCATAGCATTTTTACAGACAATACTTAGCTTTATACTATACTTAGTCTGACTACAGCTGTTTGTATGTAAACAAAGTGGTTTTCTGAAAATCAGTACAGTACAGGCTAAAGGATTATGTACAGCTGATTTGATTTTCTGAAAATGTGTTGACCCGTTGATAAACAGCGGATCAATAACATGTTTCTGCTGTGTTGAAAATTCTTCTATGACAGTTTATTTATTTAATTTGTTTTGACACATTATATTCATCCAATTGATATAGGATGTTCATGCACATTAGTTATCATTACTAGCTTTTTATATCACCCAGAACATAACATTGTTTGAAATCTTATAATATTCAAATAACTGAATTGCATGTCAGATACTTCATCTGATTTCTCTAAATGAGGAATATACCTATGGTATGTTTGTTTAGAATGTGCATGTGAAACTTTCAAATAATAGTTAAAATGTTGGTCATTTTACCCATTTATGCAAATTAGACCTTTACAGAATGTCAAATTGCTGATGACATGTAGGCCTATGTATGTGTGCATGTAAATTTGTATAACTCCTATTATTTTTGTTATTTGCAGAGAAATATGAAAAATGTGACAAAATGATTTTTGAAAAAAAAGGATCGAAGAAATTAATGTAAGAACATTTTCTGTTAATAACTTTACAAGTACAATAATTAATCACAGAAATAATGATAAATCTGATAATACTCAATATGTTTGTTTTGTATGAGACAGATCAGGTAGAAAAAAGCATCATTGTGTATGAATGGTGTTATGTTTTAAAATGATTAAATTTATAATTTATGTTATTTTAAACCTACAATTTTGAATACTTCATGATTAAAAATTGCTCATCAACATTGAACATATCAACATTACACATGGTTTGATATCACTGTAACTTCATTAGCTTGATAGAATTATTGTATACCTACATAAATCATTAATATGAGAGAGAGAGAGAGAGAGAGAGAGAGAGAGAGAGAGAGAGAGAGAGAGAATGCATTGTTAAGGTTAAATCGAGTAAAATAAAGGGGTCACAGTAATCTTTCACATAATAGGAGTGAAGGTGTCGATCATTTCAAATCAAATCAAATCAAAACAATGTTTTAAAGCTGTATTTGAACACGAGCAAAACCTAAATGTAAATCTTAACAGAATATTTATTAAGATTACTTAATTCCATTGCATGTCAAATTGTAGAAAAAAATTCATTTCAATCTTTCAGTCATTTTGATTACATGTTAAACTCACTGAAAAATCATTTTCATTTTAGCTGGCACCTGCCATGTTTGGGGATTTGCATAAATGATGTTCTTATTGGTGACAAGTTCTTATTCTGGGAATATAAATATAAAAAAGATGATGAAGATAAAAACCCAAACTTAAAGAACAGGAAGACTGTGCTTTAGGAGAATGACGAGGAGTCGAACTAAGAAGTCATACAATAAACACATTGACATCATATCATACATAAAAGAAATTTAAATTGTTGAGTGTGCATGCATATACCGGTATATCAAGTTTAAAATATTGTTGTCACTGAAAATATTTTCATTATTAATCTTTCAGGAAGTCATTTATCTTCCTTTGTATATAATAAATAAAACAAATAAACCAAGTTTTTATATTCATAATTTTTTAAGAAGTGGATGAGAAACATTTACCTAAGTCAGCTTTATTAAATTGCTATATGCTGTTTGCATGCATAAAGAATGTAAATGGGTTGGTGAGAGAGTCTTCATCCCCTCACATAAGGAAGTTCAGAATTATTTAAATTTTATATATTGATGTGAAACAAAAATGGCTTTTGATTGCCTACTTGCATGATTTACACTCCCTCTTTTGTTCTCAAAAATAAAACATATGCAATTGTAATTTATTTTGTGAACAAATTTATATTCACCCCAACCCAAAAGAAGATAAAACAAAAAGAAATTGAGTAACCTTAAAATCATTTTTCATGTGTACATCTATACTATAGCCTCTCTCGCCTGGAAAATTCTAATTTAATGCACACCTCACTTCACATAGTAAAATGGCTTGGTCCCTGGCCACCTGCAACTAAATTCCTTGGACCACCCCTCCCCCTGGAAAATGTTTCAACACAACAGTGGTGTATATAAATAGGGAGTCATAAGGCACAGGCATGTACACAACAATAAATATTTTTATAATCAAAACATACCCGCGACCTTATA